>CM061350.1:187357500-187957500 GCA_030867105.1 Liasis olivaceus
TAAATTCTTCTCTTGCTTAGAGAGTCAGAAACATCAGGGCTGGCAGATCTGGATTTTGAATCCGATTGTCACCTTTGCTGCAGACTTTGCCACCACTGTTTAGCTAGGTTACTAAAATTCAGAGGGTCAGCAACTTTTGGCAGGCAATGGAGGGATGGAACTAAAGAGAATTATGACCAGCTGGTTCAGCCCGATTACTGCAAACCAGCTGTTTAAAAAGTTAATTTGATAAAATGTAAGAGCCACAGTGGGAGAAGTGTGTATCTTGAAAGGATAACTCTGAGGGTACAGTAACTCCAGGAAGGCAGCATAGTTGATGAGCTCTTGATGCTGAATTCCCCCCCCCCCCTTCCCCCAGAAATATGCTGAAAGAGTGGATTGCCTTCCTACTCAAGGATAGGGCTCCAGCTGTCATTCCAGTAGAGACAACAAGGCATTCCCTTGTTCTGCCTCTGTGTTTTGGAACTAGACTTCTGCTGAGGCTTCTCGAGCAGGGGGGCAATCAGAATTGTACGCACAACTACGGGGAGAGAGAAGGAGTAGTTCAGCCCCGCAGGGGTCATGCATAAGAGCAAAGTGTGTGTGTGTGTATGGGGGATATCTGGATGTGAAGACATGCAGTGGGAGAAGAACTGGGCACCATCCACCCTTGAGAACGGAGGAAGAGCTGCCTTAATTCTAGCTGTATTTTCCTGGAAGTAAATCCCAAGAGGCCCTTTTCCTTAGGAGAACTGAGAAGTCTGGAATTATTATCTGAGCCAATTGTTGCTTAATTTTGATAACAGCCCTGGTTATGACTGATATAACTTCTAGTTCCCATTCATATAGTACCAGTGATGTTTTGTAAATCACTCCAACCTTGAAAAAAAATTAAATGATGCAGATTCCCCACATTTTCTTATTTTGTATAATTATTAAATATGTATGCTGCCAATAAAGACTCATGGCAGTTCAAATATTAGGACATATTTTTCAAGCTTGATAAGCATATCAGAAGCTGTTTTAAAAGTGATGTCAAGACAGCTAAGTAACAGCAACAGTACCATATATATATATATATATATATATATATATATATATATATATACATACATACATACACACACACACACACACACACACACACACACACAAACACACACACAGTATGTGATCAAGAACTGTAGACCATTTATTTGCCTTGATGGCACTCCCTGAGTGATGGCCAATTATTTTTGCATCTATTTCTTTTCTATTTATTATTGTAATTTTGTAATTTTAATTGATTTTAATTGTTTTGTAAACCACCCGGAGTCGTTCAACGAGATGGGCAGTGACAAATCCGATAAATAAATAAACAAACAAACAAATAAATTTGCACATTTAAAAAAAAAACACCCTTGAAATTTGGACAGTCTTTTCAGTTACGTTGATGAGGCCTCCAACACTAGTTCGGTGCTAGTTGGTCGGCTCCAGAAAACTTGTAATGTCCATAAAAGCTTTTCAGTTTGTGCCTCTGCTATAGTCCAGCTTGGGCACACAGCTTTCTTTCAGTTTTGGACAGTTCTCCATCATTAAATAAGGAACAATCGTATTAACCAGGCAGGAAACAGTGACTGTTTCAGTTCCAGGCCTAACCTCATTTATCCATGGGTGAAAATTGGGGATAAAAGGTCAGCGCAGCATTACCCATGCATAACAGCAGCATAACATTGCATAAAACAACAGTAGGAACAGGTAGGAAAGAAGCTTGCTAATGTTCACACGTTTGTAACCCTATTTGTATCATAATAGATGCCATTCAGAGACAGTCCCAATTCCCAGCTAGGCCTCTTTGCATGTTACTTTACCTGGTTGATACAACCTTGGCAGCGTTCAGATGGGTGGATTTCAACTCCCAGAATTCCCCAGCCAGCATGGCTGGCTAGGGAATTCTGGGAGTTGAAGTCCACCCATCTGAACGCTGCCAAGGTTGAGGAACACTGCCTCATAGCTATCAGAAGGACTACTTTTCCCTTCATGAAGCATTTAAGACCTGCAGAATAAGCTCTTTAAGATGCTCCTAATGTGAGACACTTGTATACCTGGTACATGGAAGAAAACTCTCCCTGCGTTGCTCCCAGACATGGTGCACACTGCTGTGGCACATTGATCCCTGATCCCAGTTTGAAAATCTTTAAGGATATCACTCTTTCACCAGGCTCTTCGCTATTGATCAGTTTTCGCCTTGATTTTAAGACCTGCTTAATTTCTGTGTTTCTATTAATTATTAGCAGCCAGGAGAATCAGACCACATCAGGATCAGAAAGAGACACATGGTTATTTCAATGTTTTACTCCTCTCCCTGCTCACGCCCCCAGCATGCATCCTGATTTTCAAGCCCTGAGGGAGTAGATGCTACAAAATCAAGCACTAGTAACTCGGGCTGAGCATCTGCAGGATCTTGCTGTTTTGGGTGAAGTGATGAAAGCAGCATTGCATGGCTAGTTCCACCCTTTCTGCAGCTGTGCGACAGGTTACAAAACATGTTCCAAAGGGGTGGGGCTTGAGTTACAATGGTGCAACACTGCTTTTATCATTCTGCCCACTGCACAACCCCGTGTCCCCCCTCTGCTGATACTGCTGAGCTAAAGCAGCGTTTTGGCGCTGAGGGAGCATCTTCCCTTAGCCCAGCCAAGATACATCCAAAAATGTGTGAGAAGTATTTAGGGCTCAGTCAGAACTAGTCCTTGGTCAGACTTAAGAAACTTCTTTTCTTGCCTGCAACTTTAGGCCTGCAGTAGTAGATTTGGCTTAGTGGATTAGATCAGTACTTGACGATGATTCAGCATCGTTGTATTTCTTAAATATATTGATTTTGCATGCCCTCACAAAGAGACAAATATATATTTTTTCTGCATAAGCTTGGGTTGCATCTCATCTTCCTCTGACTTATCTCAGGATCATTTAACTGGGTTGTTGTTGTCGTTTTCTAACCAGGTTGAAATAGCTTTCCAGGAATCATTAGGTATAGAATGAGTAACACATATATTACAAAATGAGAAAGTGCTAGAAGCTGGCTTTCCAGCTGCTAGACTTTGCAGTTTTTGTTTGCTCTGTAGTTAAAAAAAAAAAAAAAAAAGTAATTGTTCCAAAAGAATCTTCTGGATATTATTTCCTTTTTTTTTTTTTTTGTGCCTTTGAGTCAGTGTTGACTCCTAGCAACTGCCTGGACTGGTCCCCGCAGTCTTCTTGGCAAGATTTCAGAAGTGATTTGCCATTACCTCCTTCCTAGGGTTGAGAGAGAGGGTCTAGCCCAAGGTCACCCAGCTGTCTTTGTGCCTAAGGCAGGACTAGAACTCATGTCTCCTAGTTTCTAGCCTGGTGCCTTAACAACTATACCAAGCTGGCTGTTTTATTCTTTTCCTACAGGGTCAAATATAACTGATGCCTTCAGTGTTGGGTCGCTAAACGGAATTTTTGCTTCTTATAGAAAAGGCTTCAAATTCATGTCAGCATGGACTTTGACAATTTCAGATGATTCATCAGGATCCAGCATTGTGGTCAGCTGTGATGAAGCAAAACTTATTAATAAATCTTGAACTGACTTCTCAAAATCAATATCACTTGGTGATATCAGTAGAATATTATCTCTACAGTATTCTCAGATATGTTCAATAATCTAATAAAGCTTCTTAACATTGACAAGATACAGCCTATGGATCATAGGTTCCTCCTGGTGAAGTAACGTATTAGTAATCTCAAATGGATGTGTGATGGCAGATGGGGTAGGCTTTCCAGAATGACTCTCACCCACAAGGACTAAGACTATTGGTGTGTGTGTGTGAGAGAGACAGACAGACAGACAGACAGACAGACAGACAGACAGACACTTTGGGTAGTTATTGGAATGATAGCTATTTAAATCAGTTCTCTGCAAATGAAAACCAGAATTCCAGCTGATTCAGATGATAACCTTTCCCAGAACAAATAACTTTTGGCAGAAGGCTTCTTTCATTAGAAAAAGAGAAATGGGTAGAATGGAATCATGTATATTTGCAAGGCAAAAAGCTTCCTCAGGAAAATTATGGCTTTATTAAGAACTATGTAAATTTTATTTTTAAAAAGTAGTAAATTAAAAAAAAAAAGCACGATCAGTGGAACATTTTTCTCAGTGACTTTGTAACAATGTTCTTTGAAAAGCATTTTCTTTCTTTTGTTCATTCATACCACCCAGGTTGTACTTTGATTATTCAACTTAAATAACAATGAACTATAAAGCAAGATGCAAAGAAATGTTAGTTTTGCTTGGTTCAGATTTTTCTTTTAAGCCAAAGATTGTTAGATTCCAACGGTGCCATTTTTTTAATTCAGTGTTTCAATTCATGTTTTTTTTTTAAATTAAAATATATTGGCTGTCTGGTAAATCCCCCCTCCCCCGCCATCTCATATGGGGGCTGTTTATTACTATTCAGTAATTGGATGTATATACTATGTTACATGTGAAAAAGAGATGGAACTTTGATCACACAGTCATTTCTGCCATCTTGGCTTTTTTGATCTACCCCTGTGGATACTCCTGAGAGGATCCAAAGGAAATTGAACTTCTGTGCATCCTCACAGTGAGCTCATCTTTTTTGTGTAAAAGTCCAATACATGTTGAGATTACAATTTGTAAATTCCCAACCCCAACCCATCCTTATTACTAGGAGGAAAATACTAGTAGGCTGACCTTCAGATGAAATTATGGCCTGGTTCATACATAATGCTATGGCAAGAATGTTTTAGTTTCATTTGTAGAACAAGGCATTGTGTCTGGGTTTATTTTATTTTTTATCTTTACTTTTTACTTTTATTTTTCATTAGTTATTCATTTGTTTGCTTATTTGTTAGATACAGGTAGTTCTCATTTAGCACTGTCTCAGTTAGTGACTGTTTGCAATTATGACGGTGATGAAAAAATAACTTTGCAAACAATGCTGCATTTAGGACAACAAAGGCCTTCAGTGTGAAACTGATTAAGGCCTGGTCAGTTTCAGGCAACAGTTGCAAGCTGTCTGGAGGGTTCTCATCAACTAATTAAGGTCACAGAACTGACACCTTAACTTGCTGTTCTCACTTTTTAAGGAAGTGCTGCCCTGCCCAGAAAAGCAGCTCAGGAAGAGATAGCTTGTTTAAGCAATCTCTGCCCTGCGGGGAGGTGGGGGGGGGGGGACAGGTCAAAGACAGGACAGTGTAAGAGAATTTTTTATGAGATGGCAGCAACCAACAATCTTTGCAGTCTCTCTCTCTCTCTCTCAGTCATGTAGTTCACTTAGCGACTATTTTGACAGAACCAATTGCAGTCACTAAATGAGAACTACCTGTATATAGCCTGCCTTCCCTTCAAGGTGGCTTTCACCCTTCATTTTATACCCACAGCACCAACCATGAACTGAGAGAAAGAGACTGGTCCAAAGTCACCCAGAAAATTTCCATGTCTTAGAGTAGACTTGGACCTGGGTCTACCTAGACCTACTGTCACATCTTAATCACTATGTCATGCTTCCAAAGCCAGAGATGAGCAACCCATAACCATGGACACCTATATGCAGGCAGCATAAATAGCACAGTTTCTGAAAAGAAACCTCAGAAAAGTGTGATTCTACTCCATGTAATAGAGCTCCACTTACTTTGCACCATACCTTCACACACCACCCCAAGTATGAAACTCCAGTCGCCAACTCACAGCCCACCACTGTCCTGAACCAAAGACAAGCAGGTCACATTATAGCTTAAAGTTCTGTGTTACATGTGAACAGGTGTATATGTCCTTGGTGAGCAATATGTTGGTATAGCTACCTTGTAACATAAATAATTGCTCAAGATTTAACTAGGGAGCCAGTGATATACTGAAAGGGAAATAAAGATATTATGACAAGTGGTTATGGAGTTGGCATACCTAAATATATAGAAGGAAGCATAATTTGGGGAAAACATCTTCAGCAGCAATTCTGGTGCACCATATAACTGTAGTTCTGGCCTTGGAGTTATATGCAAACTCTTCTAGTGTCTGTGATGTGGCCTGGCATGTGTGAAAGAGCTACCACAGATCCAGCATTGATGATCTGAAAAAGACTGCCTCAGGTTCAACCAGTTGTGACCTACTGCTCCTGATTTAGGATGTGATAATATTACTACAATATGGTATAATTTAAAATTCAGTCTACCTTTAATCTGGGGCTGGGCAATCTTTTTTTCCGGTCAAGAACTGCATTCCAAAAGATGAATTAATTGAGGGTCCCATAGTGTGTTGGAATGAAGCAAAGAATGGATAATAGCGCAGTCCCCATCCTTTCTTTCTAGCATTCTCTTCTGTCTGAACAGAGATTTGAATTGACCTGTACCAGCTCAGTTTTGAAATCTGGCTGAAAGCTATATGAAAAAAGTCCCCAATCCTATGGGTAAACTTAGGCAACCTTAGGACTATAGATTGTCTATCCTTTGACTGATGTATTTTGAGTCTCTGTCAACTTAGAGACCATATAGACAGGTCTTCTCCAGGATGATCTGTTCCTAACTTGGCCCTTCAAGTCTTCCTGTAGTGCACTTGTTGTAATTGAGTCCGTCTACTTCGTCACTACTCATCCTCTTTTTCTCTTTCTCTTCACCTTTCCCAGCATTATGGGCTTTTCAAGAGAGCTGGGTCTTCACACAATGGGTCCAAAATAGGATAATTTGAGCCTGGTCATTGTGCCTTGAGTGAGAACAATGTTTTTTCTGTACCTTCCTTTGTTCTGTTATTCAGTTGTTTGTTTCCTTGGCTATCCATGGTATTCTCAGGGGGGTTTTCCAACACGAAAGTTCAAAAGGGTCAATACTCTTTCTATCCTGCTTCTTCAGAATGCAACTTCTGCTTCCATAGAGTGGCACAAGGAAAACCATTGCCTGCATGATTCTGATTTTTGTATCCTGGCATTTGAATATTTTCTCCAAGGCCTTCATGGCTGCTCTACCAAGTGCTGGTCTGTGGTATATTTCTTGACTGCTTGTTCCTTTACTATTGAGGGTTGATCCTAAAAAGCAGAAGCTATCCACCACTTCAGTATATTTGTTGTCAATTCGAAGGCTGGTTGTGGTACTGGTAGCATGATGGGTGCTATCCAACCTGAGGGGCCCATCACCCAGAACTATATGTTCAAACACTTTATATGGTCTAGCCATGTGGTTTTCTTAATAAAATTCAGAAGTGATTTACCACTGCCTTCACTTATGTCAGTGTTGTCCAAACTTGGCCACTTTAAGACGAGTGGACTTCAACTCCCAGAATTCCCCAGCCAGCATGGCTGGCTGGGGAATTCTGGGAGTTGAAGTCCACTCGTCTTAAAGTGGCCAAGTTTGGACAACACTGACTTATGTAATATGAAATTATGACTTTCATGCTATCATTAAAGTGATCATCTGCTTCCAGCATCTTCCCGTATTGTTTCTGCAAGAAGTCTAGCATCAGAAATGACCTCTGGCAACCCTTCAGTTCTACTACGGTACAAATAAGAAATGGAAACTCTTATCATCTTTGGCTCACTGTGGCTTTTAGTCCCCCCCCCCCCCCAAGGAAGGAAATATTGTAGGATGGCTACTTATGCACTGACCCAAAAGAAGAATTATATCATTGAAGAAAAAGGACAAAAGAAGATGTGGATTTGCAAAAATGTACATACTTCAATTTGTATGTATACATGCAAGTTTGGGAATAATTATCATCCTGCAATGATTGATTATTTGTTTTGCAGTTTTTTAATGCCACTGTTGTCCATAAAGAACGGGTATATCTAGGACAATATACATCACACTTTACCAACCTGCCAACATTATTTCAGCAAGTCACCTGATGAATCATTTGAAACTAATTTATATTTTAAATTTACCTTTTTAAAATTTTTTAAAAAATCCCTTCATCGTAGGTAAGACTGTGACCAGATAACCTCTGTAACGGGTTGATACACCATCCAAGTGCTAAGTACTGACAGCAAATTCTAGGCAACTATTTCCCGTTAGTATGATTATTGAAATCTACACTGAACTCAGACAGAAAAACAGTTAAAAATGGAAGACAGAGCACTGCCTTCCATAAAGCAAGTTCACTGTAGAAACAGAACACATTTATTTCTCTACCACTCAATCAAAGTATTAGTAAATTGGCCATTTAACCTTCAAAGTGAATGGTAAAATGGTCCCCATGCCACTAAAGAACTGCTACTAAGGTGGTGTGTTGTAATGCTAAGGAGAATTTTTCAAATATTTCTTGAAAGAATGATAGGTGGGTGGAACGAGGAAGGGAACTTTCAATGATAAATCATAATGCGCTGCTTTCTATCTTGAAGGACGTCATTGGCTCTGTCCTCCATGGTGTATTTAAGTACAATGGGTGAATCTTAAAAATAACTTGCAAAGTTAAAAAAGGAATGAGAACTAGGTGGAAAGACTACTGAAATATCTGTTTATTATCTAAGGCTTACTTAATAGCCTTCTGGCTGATGAAAGTCTCTTGGTAACTCCAGTTGAGTAGTTCATTTACTGACTCCATCTCTCAGCCTTGCCTTGGCTAAGGCTTTTTTAAAATAATGTTTATGTACCTAATATAACTCCTTTTGTTGGAATCTGGAGATCATTTATTTCAGCAATAATGTCCATTAAAACCTCTGCTAAGTAGTTTAGTAGACAGGTAGGCTTTCCTACAGGTTTCTGCTCTTAGTAAGAGTAACAGCAGATACTAATGCAAGCTTCTGACTTATTTTGTATGAGTTAGAGATTAAGCCTAAATTGATCCATATATAGGGCAATTTCAACTGTGTGGCTTTCATAGGAAAGGAGCAACTTTTTTAGACAATTTTTATCTTCATACTCATTTCATCGGAATTATGTATCTTCTGCTTCCATTTGTCATACACTTGTATTACCCCATTTGAGAAAACACTGTGAAGCAAAGCTTAACCCTATTCTCTTCTTCATCTATAATGCAAGGAATTTTATACAAATAAAACATTCAACTTGAACATTGTTTGGGAGTCCTAAAGCAGACACCCTTGCAAACAAAGAAACAAAGGAAAGGTGAGTTCTCAGTGTCTTGTCCCAAAAAGGTACTTTACACCATAGAAATAATGCCATTTACTTTATAAATAGATAGATGATAGATAGATAGATAGATAGATAGATAGATAGATAGATAGATAGAAATAGAGCCAGTTTGGTGTAGTGGTTAAGGTGCTGGCCTAGAAAGCAGGAGACTGTGAGTTCTAGTCCCACCTTAGGCATGAAAGTTGCCTGGGTGACTTTGACTCAATCACTCTCTCTCAGTCCTACCCACCTCACAAGGTTGTTGTTGTAGGGAAAATAGGAGGAAGAAGGAGTATTAGGTATGTTCAATGCCTTGAGTTATTTATAAAAAATAATAAAGGTGGGCTAATAAATAAATAAATGACTGCATGCCACCCCTCTGTCATGGCCTCAACTCAAACACCTATTTTTCTGAGCTTGTGTGGCTACTTGTGGAAGTGCAGGAAGAGGCAGAACTTCTTAAGGAGCAGCCAAGATGGTGTCCATGAGATGTCCAAAGCACTTGCCCACTGCCTGCTTGTTTTTAAGCTCTAGCAACTTAACTATCCTGGGAACCAGAATACTAGGATATTAGAACCAACCAACCTTCACACCTTGACTGCACCCATATCTTATCAAATTCTTAACCCTGATTCTGTTCTGAAGGTACAGGACTCTGTCAGTATTTTTAAGTGGCAAATCAGTCTGGGCACATAAGAAGTGGTTCTGTAACTAAGTTCAGCTAAACTGTATGGGGTTACAGTGCTTTATGTTGTTTTGGAACTGTGGGTGATCAGGGTTTCTGATATGCTGCAAACCATCTTGCGTTTGGTCAATACCTATAAGTGTAAGATCTTCCACATCCATATAATCAGGATGGGGCAGAAGGGGTGGGAGATGCAACCCCATATTTCCATATTTGTAATAACTGAAGAGGACTACATTTTACTCTCTTCCCTTAAAAAAGCCAGTTCCCTTAAAAAAGCCAATTCTGAGTCAAAAGATGAACAAATGTAATGGCATCACACTGCGAGTCTTTTTCCTGATTTCACCATCACAACCTGCAGGTGACGGTTGTCACTGTGTTGTTTTTGTTGGGGTTAAACAACCCCTTTCTCTTTATATAGAAATGAATCCTGTCATGGTAAAGTAATATACAGCCTTTCTTCTTAACACCTGATTTCATATATGCAAAGATAGGTTTTGTGCACATGTGCCTGGAATTTGGAGGGAAGTCTGGGGAAACAAATATCCTTAACTCCCAGGAAATTGAACCTGATTCTGGGAATCAGGCTTGGCAAAGCTTGGTTCAAACTAAGCCCTGATCTCTAAATCTCAGGTTGTTTCTGAACTTTGCAGAGCAGAAGACTTTTGATTATGTTAAAATGAAGTTCTCCAATGCAAGATTAGCTAGCTGTCAAACAGAGGAACAAGTTGCATTTGAAATCTGGAGAAGCCTTTTCCATTATGTTTGTACATATTAATTACTCCAATATTGTGTATTCTTTCCTTTTTGTGGTGTAATCTAAAACGACTCTTCCCATATCAGTATGAGCAACAACAACAAAACCCTACACATGGCAGTAGTCTGGAGATGGCATCAAATATCTAAAAGGCTTGAGGTTTCCTTCATTAGCATACACTTTGTTCTTATTTTAGCATCCTGTAACTGTTAACATTTTTAACTGGCTGTAAAGCAATCGTCAAGCATCCTAAATGGGGTTGAAAAGTTATTAGCTCCGTCTCCCCTTGAATGAGTTCTTATGCTTTATCTTTCGCATCCAACTGAGAAGCCACCCTTGGACTCTAGGACTTGTATGGAATGGCGATAAATGAGCTCATGGCGATTGATGTGGCTGTCCCACCGGTTTGCAGCGCTATGCGGTTGTGCTTAATTGGTAAGCATTCTGCATTATACCCTGAGTGCTGAGGGGCTTGGGGATCATATATTTTCAGTTTCTTGAACATGATTAGGTTTCTTGTAATTTACATTTTTTGCCACTAAACAGTGATACATTATATTTAGAAAATGAGATGCGCTGAGTGCTAGGAAGATGTGACAATGACAAATCTTATGAACGTTAATACTGAAAGCCATCATAGTTCAAGTCTCAGTTGTTGTGTTAGAGCTTAGGCAAAAACAGATGGGGAGAGAGAAAGATATGTTTGTGTGTCTGTGTGAGTGTGTGCAGGGGGGGAGGAGGAGTATGTTTGGGTTGTCAAAGTGTTTATTGTTGAAATGCTGATTTTTGCTCATTTATTAGGACAAAAAAACCCCCAGGAAAAATCAAGTCGCTTTGGTATTGAGCAAAGTTTCCTAAGAAATGTGCAGCAAATGACTTTATTTTCTGCAAACACCCAATAGACATTTTGCCTGCATGTCCGTAACTGGTGAAATATGGTGGTTAAAGTGTCAAACTAGGAGCAGGGAACGCCAGATTATAGTCCACCCCTAACTATAGATGCCCATCAGGTGACTTTGGACCACTTTCTCTCAGCCACTGGCTTTTCTCTCAGCCCAACCTACTTCACAGGGATGTTGTGGGGAGCAATAGGAGGAGAAGACCCTAACTATGCCACCCTGAGCACCTAAATGAAAGGCAGGATAGCAGTCTAATGAATAATTTTTTTAAAAAATCTGGGCATTTTAAAAACTTGTATGAGGAAAAAAACAGAGAATAGCCACCTTCCCTGTTTTTATTTTATTTTTGGTCATCTTCTCTTCCCATAACTTGCAAACCTGGGTGTTCTCTATAAGCTACGGCATATCTTTTGCAACTGCTGCTTTTTGGAGAAATATGGTTCAGCTTCCCCCTCCCTCCTTTAAAAAAAATAAGAAAAGGGGGAGATGCTTTGGCCTAGGTAGTAGCATTCCCAATTACAGAAATTTAACTCAACCTACTTCACAAGATGGTTGTTGTGACGAAGAATTGGAGGAAGGAGGCCGCCTTGAGCTCTTAAAGCAGTGTTTCTCATCCTCAGAAACTTTAAGATGTGTGGACTTCGACTCCCAGAATTCCCCAGCATGCTGGATAGGGAATTCTGGGAGTTGAAGTCTGGGAGTTGAAAAAGAGAATGGCAAATCACTTCCCTTATTATTGGCAAGAAAACTATCTGAAGATATCAGTGAAGTCACCAGAAATCAAGTCTGACTCACTAGAGTCTTTTCTTTATTAGTATGGTAGTATCTTCCATATAGTATCAATCACTATAATGCCATCTTTTTGAAATGGTTTAGCATTAACATTTAAACCAGCAATTATAACCTGAAAATGCGTCATGAACTCCCTTAAAACGTAAATGCTTCCTCCATAGAAGTCTACAACTTTACAAATGGCAATGATAAAAAGGAAAAAATATTAAAAACGTAACTGCAGAATGAGCAGAGTCACTGTAATTTTAATTACTTTTAAATCAAATTTAGTTTGATTTCCTGGCCTTATATACATTTTTTGGAATCAGATAACAAGGACCAGAGAAAAACACACCTTTGGTTTAAACACACACACACACACATACACATTTCCAAACATCTCTTCATTTACATGTAGCTAGTGGTGGCACAAACATTTGATCTGAAGGAGAATCTGTCTGTCTGTCTGTCTGTCTATCATCTATCCATCTATCCATCCATCTACCCATCCTTGGCATCCACCAGGAAATAGAGAATAGTCAGAGATTCAAAAACAGTATATATCTGCAGTCATTTTAGTGTTTGATGTATTGTGAATAGGTCCTTTGTAGACTGATCCTTCTTGGGAATAAATTGCTATTAACCTCAAAGGTAGCAGCTGCCTCCTGTGAATTATTTATTCTGGATTATACAGCTCCAGACAACAGGTGAATGATTTCTCTTGGTGCTCCTCTTTACAAAAGAAAGAAAACAAAACAAAATCTCCCTCTATAATTTGCAAATATATACAGTTTGTGTTACATTGTGTTGTGTTGTTTTGTTGTAAATGTTCCCCTCCAACACTCAGTTTCTCAGCTTTTGCAAGTGCAAGCTCTCTGCTTGTGCTTTATATACTTCAAGAGTTGATGAAACTCTTCTGGGACCCAGAAGATAATCATCATCATTGTTTTACTCATGATACCCCTGGAAATCCATTTTACTTGTACAAGATAGCAAATTTCCACAATTAAAATTATGGGGTGCGACCATAATCCTACAGCTAGTTCCCTCAAATAAACTCCATTAAACTTGGCAGGGTTTACTTCTGTAAGAAGTAAAAACATCAGGATGGCATCCAATGTTGTGCAAATGGATTTCTCTGGGTTCAAAGGAAAGTTCCTTTGCTCTCCTGACCCTCTGGATTTGACTCGGGTCTGCTTCGGAGAACTTCTTAATTCCATGGGAGAGGTGAAGGGGATAGAACAGTGTTTTTCAAATGTGGCAACTTTGAGATGTGTGGACTTAAACTCCCAGAATGCTGCTGGAGCATTCTGGGAGTTGAAGTCCACACATCTTAAAGTCACTGAGTTTGAAAAACACTGGGATAGAAGAATGCTTCTCATGGCAGACATCATTCCACCAGGAGAAAGACACCATGGGATGCAATCTGGTGTGCTTTAACTAAGTCTCTTCAGCCAGATGAAATCCAACCATTAGGTTTTAGGTAAAAAGCAAACCTTCCTGCTGGTGCAACTCATGTTCTTTACACAAGAAGAACCTCTCCATCTTTTGCTGATTATTTTCTCTGCGCTCTTGACTTCCACAGTGATAATCTGTTGCAACCAATGCAAGACTTGAAAGCCTCATTGTCCATTCATGCACATGCCAAAGAAGGAAGGTCTATCCATTATACCCTCTCCTCTCCCAAATGGCATCCTAGACCCCGAGCTCAATGATCCTATGGAACTGCCCGCTATTGTTTTCCTCTCCATTAAAGTCTTGTTCCTCTGTTCCTAACAGACTTTTCCTTCCTTATCCCCAGTCTCTTTTATCAGCTGTGCTTCTCTTCCTTCGCTTTCATTAGATTATGAACTCCATCAGACCTTGATTTGACAGCCCCTGTTCCTTCCATCCAGTAACTCATTCACATTCATTTAGTTCACAGTTACAATTATTGCAGACTAAATCAATATTGAAAAGCCAGTTTGGTATAGTGGGTAAAGGTACCAGGATGGAAGCCATGAGACCACTTGTTCTAGTCCTGTTTTAGGCAGCAAGCCAGCTTTGGGACTTTGGACAAATAATTCTCTCTCAGCCGTTAGGAAGAAGGCAAGGGCAAACCACTTCTGAAAAATTGCCAATAAACACTTTCACATGGACTGTAAGATTGACTATCTATCTATCTATCTATCTATCTATCTATCCATCCATCTATCTATCCATCCATCCATCCATCCATCCATCCATCCATCCATCCATCCAACCATCCATCCATCCATCCATCCATCCATCCATCCATCCATCCATCCATCAGAATAATCAGTGAATATTGTGTTTACCTAAAAGGAAGATTGAGTCTTTCAGAGAGACTACAGGAACAGAGGAAGATAGAGTCTTCCCTCCACCCCATAAACTTCCCTTTAATAAAGAGGTGTGTGTGTGGGGTTATTTTCAATTCAGAGCTGGCCTGGTTAGAAATCCAGTGTTAATGGGAGAAAGAGGCAGAAAGGACACATTCCATGCAAGGCCCAATGATGCAGCATAATCAAATGCAGAGTACCATATCAAAGACTTTTAGTTGGAAGAACCCCCAAACAATTTTCTTCCCCCATGACACTTTTGGTCCCTTTACTGGGATATGATGCCATGATAATAGCAAGATGAAGTGAGCGTATTCCTCCAGTGGGTGATTGGCTGGGAATAATCTCCTTTCTTCATGTACAACAAGGCATAATAGGCTTTTTCTGCATCATTGTAAATGATCCTGTCAGGAGTCCATGGATGGAAGCTCTCTCACTATGCACTGACATGCTAAATCATCATGACTTAGCTGGAGCTGCTAGTTTAGAGTCTAGCATGTCAATATTCAGTGGGCTAAGGTCCCTTGTAATATGCATTGACACATTACAGACCATAGCATTCTGTCTAGTCCATAAATTATAAATAGGCTACAGGCATCTGTTTAAAATAAAAGAAAGGATTGGAAGAAGGGGAGGACTAGCAAACAGTGCAGGTATCGCTATTAAAATATCAGGCTGATGTGGTGGCAGCTAGCTGCCTGCGCTGTTAAACTGTTAAAGCTTAAGCTTGGAACGGGTGGGAAGTCTATCTAGTACCAAGGCCATGTCAGAAATGCATCATGAGCCAGAGGGCCTCAGCTTCTGTGCATATTTTAATTGCATGTAATGAATGCAATTTGCATATCATTTCTACATGGGAAACACATTACAGTAGGTGGAAAAGTTGCACCTGTTCCGTACATCATCTCCATTCTGAAATGTATATTCCTGCAACCACCGTCTTTTAAAATGCATGATCCATACCAGAAAAATAAAAGCACTGTCACACATAGCCTTAGTGTATTCAATGCATTTGAATACTAAATGTGTGGAAGGAATAGTTGAACCCTGAGCCATTTAGACCTTTGAAAGTCAATACGAACATCTTAAATTGGGCCCAGTGAGCAATTGACAACAATGCAGATCTTTCAATTCACATGTTGTATGATCATTGAGCCTTGTGTTAGCTGGTAGCCTGGTGGCTCCATTTTGCTCTGATTGCAACATCTACATATACTGGAAGGATATCTCATGTGGCGTGTTGTAACCAATTGGATGTAACAAAGGTATGGATAACTGCTGCTAAGCTAAACTGTCTCAGGAATAGTTACACAGGTGCACTAGTCAGAATTGTGCAAACATGCTAATTTCTACCCGCAAATCCAATACTGGCTGGGTATCTAGACAGAAGATCAGCTCCTTTTGAGGAGTGTAACTCTAGGGATGGCCTCTTGAGAAGGGGGTGGAAGCACCCCCACTTGCTTCCAAGCAGGCTGGACTACCCACTCCTGCAAGGAGGCATTAACCACCATTTGGACCCAACTACATGTAACCTCCCAGGAGGCCTTAACCAACCAGGAGGAGCATGGGTCCATAATACAGGTGACAGAGCTAACAGTCACATGGATTATGTGGGGTGCCTCAGGGCTCAAGTGTCTTTCCTCTCCTATTTCACATCTATATGAAACCACCGCATGATGTTATACAGCAGCATGGGATGTGGTATCATCAGTATGCAGATGATACTTGGCTATACATCTCCACCTCATGCCGAGCAGATGATGCCATTCAGGTGCTTGCCGAGTGCCTGTAGACTGTGAGGGTCTTGATGGGGAGGAACCAAATGTGATTTAACCCTAGCAAGTGGGATTAGCTTTGGGGTTTGGGCCCCCTAGGGTCCACCAAGTTGGCCTCTTTGACGCTGGATGGGGTAGCATTCCCTCAGCTGTAATTTGGGCATCATAATGGATTCACAGCTGCTACTCAAGAAGCAGGTGGCAGCAGGGGGCTTTTGCACAAAGTCATCTTGTGTGCCAGTTGTGCCCATTCCTGGACCACAAGGCCTTGCTTACCGTCATTCATGCCTTAGTCACTTCTTGATTGTCACTTGGATCACTGCAATTGTTCTACATGGGGCTCCCCCTGAAGACCACCCAGAAACCACCACTGGTTTAGAATGCAACAGCGCACACAATTCTAGGTGCCCCATGGTTTGCCCATGTCATCCCACTGTTGTGTGAGCTGTACTGGCTCTCAGTTTCTTTATGGATACAATTCAAGGTGCTGGTTATTATTTGGAGCCAGACAACTTATGTGACTGCTGTTGCATGAGCTGCATGCCTCCCTTCAAAGAGGTGTGCCTTCTCTGTAGCTGCTGTGGCCCTTTGGAACAGCCTCCCACCCCTACCTTTTTAGTCTTCCAGAAGGCCATGAAGACCTGGCTCTTTCTCTAGGACCTGGGAAAGAAAGGGGATCAGCCAGCACAAGTAAAGTTGATGGGATGCTATGGTGTCATAATGCTCCTTTAGAAGGGTAGTAGGATTGCTTTAGTCATGTATTATTGGTTTAACTGCAAGCCACTTAGGATTACAGTGTATAAGGTAGGTAGCTATATACATTCTATAGATAAACAAGCAAACAAACAAATCCCAAACAGGCTGAACCTCAGTCCGAAGTCCAGGTTCTAATTTACCGAAAGTACATTTACCTGCCTGGCTTTATTTTCAGCTTGAGCATTTCTGATGTCAGACAATATTCTGATTTTGTCTAATACTGCTGACCCCTCCAAAGGTCTGAATGACCTCTCCCAATCATCTGATGTAGTGAACAGCATGAGGCTAAGGTGGGACCTTGTGGGACACTATTAAATCAAAGGCTTAGATGTTGAACAGTTGCTTCCCAGGGCTACCTTCTGGATACAGACGATAGGAAGGATGCAAAACACATCCTGGAGACCAACAGATGATCAAGAAGAATATCAGTGATATTGAACACTGGTGAGAGATCCGGTATGAGAGTTGTTTCACAGAGGAATAAAACAGATGCTGATCATTTTATAGGTGCAAGCTGCCCCCCCCCCCAACCACACAAGACAGAAACTGAAATAATAGCTTATTGAATACCATATATATAGAGAGAGATTCTAATTTGGAAATAAATGTTAGTCTTAAGATTTCTTGTGTTGTTGCCTTGATCTTTTTTTCCTAATAAATAGTACTCATCTAAGAATAGAGAGACTTGTTCCTTTGAATTTTTCATTTCCAGACAATTTATTGGAAGTGAACTAGCAGGTCCTCATACACTGTGTCTAGTTTCCAGTGTTAGGTCATATATAAAGATTGTAAAAAGCTTTTGTTTGCACACCATATTCTGGTCAAAAGCCCAACTGAAATGAGTCTGGCTAATCTAAAACTAAAACTCTTGTTCTTTGAACTGGTAGAAAAAATGCAGAATTTTTCAGATTATCGTTGTTTGCAAAATGTTAATTCTAACTCTCTTTTATTCAGTTACAGAAATGAAATTATTACTGTTATCAAGTAACACTTAAGTCCAGTAGTATAGCTCAACCTTTGCAAATGTTATAAGCAGATTTAGCCTAGCTTAGCTTAGCCTAGTTCAAAACCTGCCCATAAAACTCTCAAACATAGAAATATACTTACTTAATTGAAATATTAAATGCTACATGATAAGAATCAGAGTGATAGTCTTTGGAAATATTTCTACATATTATTGACACTGCACTTGCCTGTCTCGGTATATATACTCTGTGATTCATAAAGGTTGGTTTCATTTCAAGGCAAACACTATAGTTCTATGCTTTCTTATATTATAATCCAGATATGAGAACTCCTCTGTCACACTCTCTATTCACAACTTATTCTGTCATCCATCTACTCATTTCTTAACTACAGGAGGAAGGGAGGAAGGAAGCGGGGGGTGGGGGACAATGTACAACCAAGGCAGTGGCATAGGATAGATGAAGGATTGAGAAAAAATGAGGCTCTCATTGCATGATGGAAAATGAATCAAAGCAGATCTGGATTCATGCCAATGATAGCACTAGTACTACTTGAAAGGGCTTATAACAGCATCCAGAAATATCCTATTTATTTTCTGACTTAAAGAGAAAAAAAAAAAACACTAGTTGGGCCCACTCCCATCTCTACTGTGTATTCAACACCCACTGTGTTGAGGAAAAATAGAGAAGTGGGGTGGTTGAAAGATGATGCTCATGAAAAAGAACCAGTTCATTTATAATAGGGAAGTGTAATGCATGCAACGTTTGTGGAAAATTCCCCAAACATGTGTGCATTGCAACGTTATCTCAGAATTAATTCACACTTAAGATAAAGAATGTAGCTGAAGATCTGCTTTGTTGAGGCTGTTCTCTCTTGCGAGGCATATTTGTGCCTTTTGTCTGTTGCAATCTATCAAGAACGCATTTGAGACTACAAATTCTTCTAAGAGGAAACAAACCAGATAGCAGCCTTTAAGCAGGCTAAAGTCCAACAAACGTCAAATTCTGAAGAACATTACTTTGTTTCTCTATTTAACATTAAAGCTGATGGGTTTTTGACAGGTTTATAGCTGACAACTTCCATAGCCAGTCATGCAGCACAATTATGTTTGAGGTAATTTGATGAATCAACTTGATGTTCTGTAGTCCCAGTTGGCTTCAATAGCGTATGTGCTCAATTTTCTGCTGGAGGTCAAAAATAAGCTTTGAAATTTGGCTAATCCCATCACATCCTCAGGACTTGTCTGGTGGAATAATCTGTGGACATGCCGTTATGACTAATGCCAGAAATAAGAAGTCAAATTTAGTGATTTCATTAGGCCTATCAATCAGGAATGTGAATGGGCCCGGCAATTGGAGTCCCTATATCCAGCAGTCTGCTTGGATGCTTAGAAATGCTACAGGGTTTAAGAAGGCAGGAAGCCCATTTGAGACATGAAGCTCTTGAGATGTGGAGCTGGAGAGAAAAAAAATCCAATACAGTATTCCTTGGAGATTCCAAGGAGAAGTCATTCCTTATAATGCCTTCTGTCTGGTGTGGGATGACTTTGTGACCTGACCTATTGTGGCTCCAGTCTGTTTTAGCCTAGTCCATAATTATAGTTATTTAATGCCATACTGACATCTCCCTAAAATTTCCATAACTTTTTCCTTGCCAAGAGGCTGTTGTTTTTTACTTTATTTTCAAGATGCTTGAAAGGTTTTTCTCCCCCTTCAAATTTCTCATGGTGATACTCATGAGCTTACTTATTGCTGGAGGTGACAGAGTGTGCTACTACTAATATTATTTTATTATTGTTGTTGTTGGTTGTACAGTCAGCCAGATGTTTAGACTGGATTTGGCATTTTTATCCACCTATCGAGTCCTTCCCAAGGACCTGGGATAGGCAGATGTTGTTGTTTGATGGTGTTAAAGGTATTGTCACAGAATGTAAGCTGTTCCAAGTAAACCTGCTTTTTGCAATTGACTGATTTTGTCAATGCCAATAGTGTTCAAGAGGTGCTCCAGATATTATTATTATTATTATTATTATTATTATTATTATTATTATTATATGGGTAATCCACAATTAGATTCACAAAGACTGGTGAAAACTTAATAATTCAAGTCCTAACCAAGGATCTAAAGAATTATTAAGGTAGCATCTGAGGATATAGGCAGCTGCAAGCAGGTATATATATTTTTGTAACACTAGGGTGCTCAGGTCCAATAAATTCAAACATTTCCAAATATCGAGGCAGTCCTTTAGGTATTGCTCCAAGGGCTCCAATAACAGGTATAACAGTGGATTTTTTCCCATAAGTGTTCAACTTTGATCTGCTGTAATAATACTAATCAATAATAATACTTAATAATTATTATTTTATGTATTTCATTGGTGCACTGCCTACAACTTACATCTTGGAACTGTTTTCTGTCACACATCTTTCCATCTCTCTGAAGATGGCTTGGGTCCCTATCCTTCATCCTGAAGATGTTCCCTCATGGTCTCTTCTCTTTGGATGGAATTGAAGTGTGGGAAGCCATGAGGCAACAGACCACTGGAGAAAGGATTGTGCAATGAAAGCAAGAAATTCACATGTATCTCTGGGCCATCTTGTAGCAGTCACTTCCCCCACATATAGTTTATAAGAACTTATTTTCTCCTTTGGAAAAAAATCAAGAGCTAATTTTTTAAAATCAAATTAAATGCAGAGGTTGTTTTTTTTCCCAGCAAATATTTTAATGGGTTTTATTTGGTGTAGTTATGATCCAAATACAAAAGTTCCTTTTAAAGGCATTCAAGGAAGTTGCTCTCCCCCTATGAGTCATCCTATAGACATTCTGTGCAAGCAGTTGTGTTATTATAAAGTAGATATTGCAGTATATTCTATCACCACCATATCACAAGAAAATAACCCTTTCTGTATCATGAGTGATAGGACTGGATTAATGGATTGAGGATGTAGAGAAAGAACAAGAACAAATTCCATTCTGGGATAGGGAGTTCAGAGCAGTCTAGAGTGACTATATGAATTGAATGAGAACTTCATCTCTAAACCTATGTATGCTTTATGTTAATAAAGTCAGTAACATTTTTTTAAAAAAATCTCTCATGATTTTCAGTCAACCAGCCATTCCCTTCTCTAGTATATATTTAAAAGAAAAAAATTAGGACACATACTAATATATCTTGCTTTGTATCGGTTACATTTTGGGTTCATTTATCTTGGTGTTCACCTCTTGAGTTTAAGGAAATGATAGAGAAGCAATCATGAGAAACTATTATTTTCTGTAATATTTATCATTCTTCCTCTATTAACTGTTTTGCAAAGTAGGCTACACTCTAGAGACAGTTGCATCATTACTCCTCCTGGCAGTTGTGATGTAACATTATCACATTGTATGTTTTCATAGATATACCACTGGACTCACTAATACAGAATTGGGACAGTAGACTTAAAATTTGATGATACTAAATCCCTTAAGTTTTACCAGTTGTTAGTCCAAGAAGAGGGACGGTCTGTATTTTCCACAATCTGCATTTTATTCATTGGGAACATATGCAGTCAGGTCAAAGACTCAAGGTAGTAGAATGGATTAGATGATTTCAGACAGTGAGTGAAGGTTCAGATTTTGGAATACTTCTTGAACTGAACTAGTACAAAATAATTAGAACCAAAATGAATGGCAATGAGAAGATTTGTCTCCTGGTGTGCTAATGTTTTATTTTTAGAAAGCTTGGTACCTGAGAATTTGTGTGTGTGTGTGTGTGTGTGTGTGTGTGTCTTTGAGTCAGTGTTGACACCTAGCAACTGTCTGGACTAGTTCCTGCAATTTTCTTGGAAAGAGTTTCTATGGTATGATAAAGTTAAAGTTAATGTAGCTTTTAAAAATCATTTTATTAGATGTGCCATACTGAGAATATGGAACAGATATATATCTAGGTTGTCTCCGAAGCTTCCTTTATAGGTGTCACCACAAGAAGCTTTTTACAGAAGAGAAATTATAATTAAACATAAATGGTTAACTTATGGTGACGTATTGGAATTTTCTCAGAGGGACTTTAAACTGAAGACAAGAGAGGAATTGATATCAGAAGGTTAAATGTGTCAATGGTTCTCCTATGTGCAACTACAAGAAAGATTTAAAATAGACAAAAAGACTTATTTTGAATATGGCAAATCTGAATTTGAAGTAGAGTTATGTAGTAATGATGAACATTTTATTGCAAAGATGTATACACTTTTATTGAAACTAGAGACAGAAGATGAACAAGTTAAGCAGTGTATGATAAAATGGGCTAAAAACTTTGGTTACAATATACAGATGGAACAATGGGAAAACATGTGGCAGAAAGGACTGAAAATTTATATTGTGATACCTTAAAGAGAATTTTTATAAAATGATGTATCGTTGGTACTTGTCACTAGAAAAATTATTTAAAATGTATAAAGGTACTTCAAATGTATGTTGGAAATGTGAACAACAAGAAGGGACATTTTATCATCTCTGGTGGACTTGTAAAAAATTAAAAAAAAAAGGAATGAGATACATATTTGCATATAGACGATTTTAAAGATTAATATTCTATCAAAACCAGAGACTTTCCTTTTGGGCTTGATGGATAAACAGTTGGAAAAAACTTATGGAACTTTGTTTTTATATGTGATAACAGCAGCACGGCTTTTATATGAGCAGAGGTGGAAAGACAAGATATTACCTACAGTGGAAGAATGGATGGTGAAGCTGATCGAATTGGCTGAGATGGCGAAATTGATGGCTTTGATTCAAGATAAGATATTGTGTAATTTTAATGCTAACTGGAAATCTTTTTTGGATTTTTTGCAGGAAACAGAAAAAAATGAAATTATGTTGTATGGATTTGATGGTTAGGAATAATATGGATTCATAGAAACAGTGGAAGTTATGTTGTAAATTTAGAGTAAGAGTTTGATGTATATTGTTACTTATATCTGTTGCAAGGAGGGTCAGAAGTCAATTCTTTTTTTTTCTTTTCTCTCCTTTTCTTTTTTTCCTGCACTTTTGATTTTTACTACTCTTTTTTTCTGATCTCTTTTTTCCTCTTCTTAATCTTTTTCTTAATATTAATTCTTGTTAGTTTTTACTGTTCTTTTTTTTTTAAAAAAAATAAGGTTATTATTAAAAAAAGGGAAAGAGTTTCAGAGGTGGTTTGCCATTGCATGCTTCCTAGGGCTGAAAGAGAGTGACTGGCCCAAGGTCACCCAGCTGGCTTTGTGTCTTAAGCAGGACTAGCTCATGGTCTCCTGGTTTCTAGCCTGGAGCCTTAACCACTACACCAAACTGGCTCTCAAGAAAGTAATGCCAAAGGCCTATGACAGTTGCCAGTTTCAACTGGTGCAATCCACTTTGCTTCATCAGAATCTACTACATGCATAGACCAAGCCTTCAGTGTGAAATATTGTACAGGGGAGGGGGCTTATGCCAAAACATACAAGAACCATGGAAAGAAAGACTCTCAGGAACTGACTGCTTGTGTCTTACCCACTTCCAAACAAGATCCCAGTGGATTGCCATTTATTAACCAGGGGCAGGAAGTCAATCCAAAAGTGAGACCTCAACCCATTTATTTTACTGGCTTAAACAGGCTTTTCTTACACTGTGGCTCAGCAAATATGAATCAGTATAAGATAATTTGAATGCACCTATTTCTTTCCCCCTCCATCATCCTCTTTATTGTCAAAAATAATATTCATTCATTCATTCATTCATTCATTCATTCATTCATTCATTCGTCTTTCTTCTCTAGGAATGCTCATGGTGACCTACAAAAGCTTATAAACGTAAATGTATTGGTACTAAAATCAGCTAATTTTTAAAATTCTGACATCTTTACAGATGTTTTAAGCACCAAGGTGGTGGGAGTAAATGTAAATCCTGAAAGATAAACAGAGAAGGGGATGCTAGTTGTTAAATCTGTAGAGTAAGAGCACCCTTTGGTCTGAAAGCCTTTCTCCTAAAGTGTGGGATTCCCCCTTTTACTGAAGGGTATAGGACATGTTCCAGGATTTAGCCGTGGTGTGGAAGGGACATTTGGACTAAGCCCTATCAAACCTTTGCACATATTAAACTTTGTAGATATTCAAGGCTGAGCATTTTATTTTCTATTTTCAGTAAACCACCAAGATAACTACTGATATCAGCAAACTGTCCTTTTTCATGGATTGGCAGCTTCTACAGCTGAACTCAGCAAAAGCAGACACTCATATAAAATAGTTTTAAAAAGCACATAGGTAGAACAATGTTGTGATGGACCCCCTTCATGATTTATTTTCAGACAGGGAATAATTCTGCTAAAGGAAGCCTGTCAATCATCAAGTCTCCCTACTGCAATGCATAGATCGAGCCCAGCAAGGTGCTACAGGTGATGGCATTAAATTACAGGTAATAGCATTAAAGGCCACTAAGAGATAGAAATGAATCAACAGGGTAACTCTCTCATCCATCCTGTGATCATTTAACAGGCAGCCCAAAAATGTTTCATTATGGAGCTCTGGCATGAATGGGCTTGGTTGTCCACTTCATCCCACAATACTTGAAGTTGAACTGACCTTAAAAGGACTATATGCACCTAAATGTAGCAAGGATTTTATCTCTTTCAATAGCTAAAAATATTCCTTCTTTTACTGAGGCAGGAAGCAATTCCAAGATTCTGCCCATTGATCCTCTTTGTTGTATATTAAAATGCAAAGTTGGACAAGGTTCAAAGATACAAAGCAGCTTCTCCATTCATTAAGAGCTGGAACTACTTCCATAAAACTGGACCGGGTAGGATTCAGCACACTTCACCTGAAATGGTACCAGAGACAGTGATGGTATGTGAGTTGTGGTGTTACTCTGTGAGTGACTGCAAGCCTTTGTAAGTCCTGATGCTTACTCCTCAGAGTCTAAATGTTATGGTACAGTACAGAAAAGAAATCTCTGCTGAACAATACAGTGGAGGCAGAGAACTAAAATGATTTCAACACCTTTCTCACTGCCAACCAGGCCCTTGTGCTCTTGAGATATGTGTTCTATTATTGTTTCATCACCTCCTGTTCTCTATTAGCCCCAATCTGGATTCCACTCTACAGGAAAAATACTGGCTTAAGAATGATTACATCACCTGCCCATTCTGTCTTACTATTTCATACTGTGATCAGCACTCTGACGGCGTGGAGGCACTCGTGTCAAAATGGGCACAATTCTCCTATGTAGCCCTGCATCCAATGGAGAAGAGTTCATCTTAAAGAGCTCCCATTCATCTTAATAAGGTTTTATCCACCCTGGTAAATATTTTGCCAGCTTTATCTCCCATGCTGCAAATGTATTTCTTGTTTATTTCCCATCTCTTATTCTTCTGGCACTTAGTTCCTTGTTGACCTTCTACTTTAGATCCTCATCAGCCTTAAATACAGTTTTTTCTGAACTCTTACATTTCCCAGTAGCCATGATTTGATCAGCAGCTTTAAAAAAGACAAGGGGCATTATCCTACTAAGGTAATTGCTAAGGTGTACTACTGCCTAGAACAGCTTTTAGCTTGGCAATTTTGTGTACACCTTTCACCAGCCAATGTCCAATGTTCTTATCCCGTTCAAGTCAGATGTCTACTTCCACCTTTCTGAAATGAAAGCTGACTACACAAAACTCATAACTCAAAAGAATCCAAGTTTGCATGCTTCAGAGAACACTCTGAAATTGCACGTGTGATTCTGGATGTCTAAAAGAAAGTGTATTGCCATAAATAGTTATTTCAGGTTAACAAATAATTTTACATGTTTCCTGAACTCTTGATCTCTACTTACTGCTAAACTGCAATGTACAGACAGAAGATCAAATGGTGTAACTTGGTATGAACTAACTTGAACACGTGATATTGAAAGAGCAATTTTAATGATGATGATGGTGGTGATGGTACAAGTCATTCTTGCATTGTGCCACTTCATGTTACATTAGGGAAATAACATGATAGAGTGTCCCCCATTTAAATAGAATCTCTGCATGTAGAAAGCTAAATATACAGAGAAATATAAATATCCATATTTTTCTTTAAACAAAGCAAAGAAAAGGTATCAGCTGTCCAATAGATAACTTCATGTATTATGACTGGAATTGAAAAAACAAAAGAAAACAGTGGCTTAATTGTATAAATTATTAAACAATTAAGTCACTTCTTTACTGAATTCAGAACTACTCCTATTTTGAAAGGGAAGAATGATACACGGCTGCACAGGATGATGATGATGGTGGTGGTGGTGGTGGTAGTGGAGGAGGAGGAAGAAGAGGAAGAGGATGGTGATGATAGATCTTCTCTGCAGCAGAGCCTACCCCCGTGGAATGAGGCTCCCCTTGAAATCCAGATGGCCCCCACTCTGCTGTTGTTTAGAAGAGCCATGAAGACCTGGCTGTTCACCCAGGTCTTTGGTGAAGGAAACTGAGACCCCTTGCTTCATTCCATCTGGTCTGTTGTTCTTGCCAACTTTTATCCTTTTTCTTCCTTTTATTGGTTTTATTGTAATTTCTTTGTTTTGATTGTTGTGAGCTCCTCAGAGTCATTGGGAGTTTGGTGGCATACATTCTGATGATACTAGGATTCGGCTTTTCTCTCTCTCTCTCTCTCTCTCTCTCTCTCTATATATATATATATATATATATACACACACACACACACACACACACACACAAACTTTTGGGGGATATGGGAATTGAACCTAAATCTGCAATGCTAGTTTCTAGGAAAGAGAAAGTCATTCCTCCTCTTCCAGCCAAATAATGGATAGGTTTCCGATTTGGACAGCCCTTTAATAAAATGTTCTAAAATCTCTTCTATGAAAGATTAATTAACAATGATCCCATTTGCATCATAAAAGGAGAAGCAAGGGAATAAACTCAAAAGGTATTGCAAATGTGACTAATTCAGTATATTTATGCTTGATTTTCACCTTTTCTTAATCTTGCATGATGCTTATTCGTATGTGAAACTGTAATACCCAATGTCCTTGCAGACACCATTGTATCATTTCATCTCTCTCCACCTCCATTTGTTACAGATTAGACCAGTGTTTCTCAACCTTGGTAACTTTAAGATGTGTGGACTTCAACTCCCAGAATTCCCCAGCCAGCAAGACAGAAAGATGCTACTGCAAACTTTCTGTCAAGTTCAAAGTATTGGTTCACATGGCATTCACTGAACACTTGATTGGATTAAAATAAAATAAAATAGAACTTTTATTATTCCAAGCAATATTTTCTACTAAACAGGGCTGGAACAACAGCAAGATATATGGCCCATGAATGCATAAACAAAAGGCATGATTTAAATTTATAGGAAAACATCTTGGAAGGATATTTGCTGTGGACTAATGATTGAAAAAGGAACAGGAAATAGTATTCTAGGGAAGGGAAATGGATTACTGGTGTGAAAGTCTGAACCCAGCCCAAATCTGCTAGGTGGCCTGAAAAGTAGTATCAGACATGTTTTTGAGTATAAGTTGGTTGCCTGGGATCCAAGTTGTTTTGTGAAAAAAATGCATGAAAAGTTTGCAGCAAGATAGGTTGAATTCTATAACAACTATAAAATATGCAAGAGCAAATTGAGACAACGTATGCAAAATCTTGTCTATTATTAAATAATTAATTTGATTCTGGGTGTCATGGACTTAGGCAACATATGCAAATTTGTCTGAAGCCATGATTGTTTCACTTTTCAAAATGTGGGATACTTCTATGTGATCGTTAGTTTCCAAAATCTTCTTATGCTTGCTTAAAATGTATTCTTATATCCTGGCCCCTTAATGTGCACTAGATTGTTAAAACAAAAACAAAAAAACTGACATAAACTGTGTTCGAATTGTGTTACTGTCTTGCGGGCTATATATTTATTTTATTAGTAGTACATTAAAAATGCAGACTGATGTCCAAATTCTACAAATAGATTTGCTCATTTGTCCTTGGAAAGTAATGAGAATGGCACAAATAACATAAAAGGCAGAATTGGCTTCTGTTAATCCAGAATCCATATGGTAATACTGAGTTTCCTGTCTGCATATGTAACAGATGCAGGAGTGTCTTCAAATTCTTTCCATACCTTCAAAAATACCCGCACCATATATGCTTGTATTGTAGGTCTGGAGTTTATATCTGTCAAATCTGGCTGCATGTGGAAGAAACATGATGCTAAAATATGCAGCTAGCATGGGAACTGCATGAACGTGAAGCCCTGCACTTGAACTCATCAAAAGAGTCCACCGTTGGCCAACTGCAAAGCATCCAGTTGATGCATTCATGCTGTCAATGATGCTGTCATCTATCAGAATATCAACAGAGGATTTCTCATAAAATGACTTATCTCGATTTGTCTGAAATATCCCTTCCTTCCTTCCTTTTATCCTATCCTATCCTATTCTATCCGATCCTATCCTAAACCTGAGACCCATTGAGAGCTTTCCAAAATGTGGTTAAATCAATAGCCACAAGTAAATTAAAGTAAATTAAAGGAACAAATTACCTGGAGTGTAGCAACGGTAGAAAGAATTTCTAACTCAATAAGACTGCAATTGGCATATTGACCTATAAAAAACAAACAAACAAACTTGTGCCTGCAGTGATATTGTTGCATCCAAAATGATTTCCAAACTGTGCATCCAATCCATCAGGAGAACTTCAGCAGATGTACTTCATCTTGTCTGGATTTCTTAGCCATCATTCCATCCATAATGATGCTAAACATTACCTTAGAAAATCTCCTGCATCGCATGAATTAGATGAAAATGTGAGAGAGCTGAATGTCATTCCAATATTAGTAGCTTCTCAGTGTTTTCTCCCAATGAAAATATGAAAGGCTGGGTTTCAGTGTTTAACAGAACATTAATTCCTTCGGCAGTACAAAGTACAGAACAGTCTTTCAGAGAAATGAGGAACTGAAGCAATCATATGTGTTCAGGTTGCTACCAAGGGTCTCCAAGCTTCCATTTTTCTTCATGTCAATTTCAGTATACCAACTCTTTTTAAAATGCCCATTCATCCAAAATGTATACATTTGTTCCTATCTTCTACCTCCCTGTGAAACTATCTGAAGTTTGAAGTCTGGGAAAAGAAATTCAGCTCCCAATTCCTTTGCTATATGTGTGGGCATCTACATCTATGTGTGTATGTGTAAACAGTAGAAATTATTTACACAGAAGGTTAACTGAAGCCTCCAAACATTTGAGCAACTATATACCAAAGAGTTACATACCATCCATAGTCCTAAACAATTAAGCATTCACATGTCTTCCCTTACCTGGTCCAAAGAAGAGGAGTTAGGCTGATGAGGTACTCCCTCAACCTATTTGATATTTCCACCTTTTAAACAGAAACCATTTATCTCTGCATGACTCTCATTCTCAGAATGCACTGTTGGAAACTACTTCATTCATTTTCAGGAGGACTTGTATTAGATTACAGCTCCTGTAAATTGTAATTTACACTGGAAAGCAGGAAGATGGAGAGAGCCCATCCTGGGGGTGGGCAATATTTGGTTGGATTGGAAAATAAATGAAAAAAACTTTCTAACATTTGGAAATAGCTTGGCTGTCTTTGGTAGCTACATTAAACCATACCAGTACATTTATATCAACACAGCAGAGAAAAGGAAAAGGAGAAAAACAGATTTCCACCCCCACCCCCTTCCTATCACTGTAGAGTCCTTGCTATGCCAGGATACATCTGCATTAGCTCATATTAGAATTCCAGAGCCCTTTTTTTTTGAGGTGAGCATTATGAGTTCTTAAAGTTAATATTCTGGCCTGAAACTTGTGTGTTTTGCCAGCAACTTAGCTTTCATATACTTTTAATAATAGTGCACTGGCACATGGAGATATTGTCAGAGTGATACTAATAACCTAGGGCAAGAGAGGTAATGAGATGAGACTATGCAAAATGGAGCAGCATGACTATCAGTAGGTCCCATTAAGTTGTATGGGACAGAGCAAATAGATGAAGTGCAGATGAAAGACCAGGAATGACAGAGTTAGGCTTTCCACCAATTATTTTACCCCAGGTTTTTTTCACATGGAGTTGCCATTCACTTCAGCGGAGAAAGGACATTGTTTGAACTGAAAAGTTCTTCTCAACTAGAGTTAGGCTCATGTTTATTCATTTTTACTTTTGAATGTTGAGAACAATCCTTTTTTTAAAAAAATGAATGTTTCTGTTGCAAATTTCAGTCTTCCCAATTTGCTCATTAGCTACGATACCTTTCCACTTTGTTCAGCAATTTCAGCTACTCAGGTATCATATAATGAAGGTGATGGTGATGTGATGTTTTATAGCCAATCAAATTTAACTATATGCTGACACAGAGAGGGTGAAGCTATCTGGGCAATTATAATTGTAGCTAGTAAGAAAGATGGGGATGAGTAAGTCAATTATATTTAATCTGCTTTGCAGCGATTTCTGAAAAAATCACCAACCAAAGGCAACTTTTAGAGCTAGCAAAAGATGTTAGTAAAAATCAAGCCTCCCATTCTTTTTGGCCCAGCTGTAATTTCAACCTGTTGATAAATCATTATGTTCACAAGACTCAAGACCAATATTATTCAGTCATGTTCTCGGAAAAAAGAATGAGATGAGTAAGAAAGTCATGTGGTTTGTTTCTTAGTAAGAACCTAGAAAAATTTGTAAAAACTAAAAAAAAAATGGCAGAAAGGTTTTTAAGTCTTTAAAAATTGCACATAGAAGGAAGTAAAATTGGCAGCTTTGCCCATAAGCCAGTTAAGTGCTTGGGTCCAATTTTCAGTTTCATGCCCCATCCTTCATGGTTCTATCATCCTTCAGCATCTAGCCAGTTTTCTTGTTTCTAGTTGTTATGAATGTGCCTTCTTATTTGTCTCTTCTCAGGTAAACTCCTGGAGACTACTTTTTATCTCCATCACCTTTAGAGGCCATTGGAGTGACCTTAAATTTGATAGACTAAAGCCTTTGATGTTCAGCTTTTGGGTCATGATTCTGTCATCTCCTCAACCTATTAAAATTAAATCCAGGTTTAATGTAGAAACTTCCCTTTCCAAATGACATTTTGGCATTTGACATTGGCTAATTCTACTGCAGATGTTATGTGAATTTAACGTACACATTTGGGTCAAACTGAACACATGCAGGCTTCATGAAATAGATATGCATCCTAAAATTAACATGATAAAATATGTATCTATTAGCAATATAGATAGGAACCTTCTAGCTACACAGATGCTTCTTTGGATACTAGAAAAATCAGCCTAACAGCCAGTTGTACAATAACAATATCACAAGACTAGAGGATCTAAAAGAATAATCAACAATAATTTAATTACAGATTTATGGACATTTGTACTTTTCCTGACTATATACTTCAAAAAGGGGGAGAACCTACTGTTTTCGATACTATTTTAAACTTTCATTTTTTATTATTATTATTATTATTATTATTATTATTACTATTATTATTATTATTATTATTATTATTATTTTCGTCATCATCATCATCATCATAAAGTGGTCTTTACATTACATTATATTCTATTACAGCTTCTATATTCTTATATCAGACAACTTAAATTTTCTATACATCCGGATGGGTATTTTGCCATTTATAAAACAGATAAAATCCAGCCAACCCTGATAAAATAAAGATTTCCCAGTTTGTTTTTAAGCATGTGAATTTTATCAGAGACTTTTTCAAGTAAGTCAACAGACCAGTTCTTATCAAATCATTTTCCAGATGACAAACCATCATAATATTTCCATTGGTGGGCAACGACTGATTTTACTGCTAAATGTAGGTAAACAATAAGATGTGTTTTTTTTTCTTTATAACTTTTTATTCCATAAAATATATGTAATGCATCTAATTTTGGTGAGCATCCTTTATTTGCTTGGTTATTGCTAACATTTCATTAAAAACCTTCTTCCAGAACTTTGAGACTTTATTGCATTCCCACCAAAGATCTTTAGTGATGTACTTGAATTACAGAATATAGAGCAATCTTATCGGAAAATAGTATGACACTCTACCCTTGAAATACACCTAGATATTTTCATGGCCTCTGGACCTAAAAAATTAGGCTGGGCCCCATGCTATTAAATTGGCAAGGAACACTTCATCATACATTCCATGGGATACTCATGAGGGACTAATAGGATCACATAGCTTGATAATATCACTTTGTCAAATATAATCCATCAAATGTGATTACAAAGGAATGCCAGTGAAGATGAGCAAACTTCTGCACTGGCTTCACTTCCGATGCAGGTGGAAGAGAGATCTGAGACAACTGCTGTTTTTTTCAGTCTTGGTAAACAAACAAACAACCAAAAAAAAAAAAACACCCCCCCCCAAAAAAACCCCTTGCAATCTCAATAACTCACTTTGCACAAAGGAGCTAAAAGATCAAAAGCTGTAAATCTGCTCACCTCTTCAGATGAAAGGAAATCAATGTCTTACTTAGGATTCAAAAACTCTGGTGCCAAGTCCACAGTTAACCAGTCACTTGATTGTCATCCTTTCTTTACATTTTCACTTTTGTTATTGGGTTGGATTGTGGAGAAAGAAGATGGCTTTCACCAGCCAGTAGGGGTGAACTTGATAAAATGAGACAAGATCCAGGTAGGTTAGAATTCTTGTTCTGGCAGCTTTTTGAAGTTATAATTAGAGCTACAATCCTGTATTCACTTACTTGGAAGTAAGTTCCACTGAATTTTATTTTATTTTTTGTTTTTTATTTATTATTAAATCTGTATGCCGGCCATCTCCCCCCAATGGGTGCCTCTAGGAGGGATTATTAGGAATGTACAGGACTACACTATAAGGTGATGGCATTCTCCTATTATTTGTTCCAACCCTTTTGCAGTAAAAAAAATATGGCCACTGAATACAGTGGTGGCATTCAGTTGCGATGGCCAATTGGTTTTATACATTTGTTCACATTTTTATGTGATTCTTACTTATTTAATATAATTTATAATTACCTGGATGCACCTTTTCAAATGACTCTAGCTGACTCACCACCTGCACATATTAAAACATTCATAAAATTAAACAAATATTAAAATATTTTAAAAGTTTGTGATTGTCTTCCATTAAAAATTATTCCCCAATGCCCTACAGAATAGGATGGTTTTGACCTACTTCCTAAAGGATAAAAGGATGAGGCTTGCTTGACCTCGGGGGGGTGCATAACGTGATCTAAAGTGAGGGGACTGTCACATAGGATGCCATTCTCCAGGTCCCCAGCCCCAGATCTCTCAGGGGGGTGGGGGGCACTCACAGCATCTTCTCTCAGCCAGAACACATAGGGTAGGCAGATAAAGATAGTCCCAAAAGATTCACCCTTTTTGATCTTACCTTTCCTCCCTGAGCTTTGGCTTTAGCGATCATTCTATGCTCTTGTTCCTAGCATCATTTCTCTAATGTTTACTCCTTCTAACAGAAGATGCATTTGGATGTTATGGCCTGAAGGTCACTGACAGTCCTATTATTCACTAATGTAGAGTCATAATAGTTGTCCCTTTGAGGACTGACAGGCAGGTTGTCCAATGAAAAACAGTCATTGATGGGGTGTGCATCTACTTGAAGTTTTATTATAGCCATGGCACTGTATCAGGAGGAAATTGAAACCCTACTCCCAAACTTGTTTATTTAGTGGGTAAAAAAACCAAGTAACTTTTGGCTATTTTCCTCTCCCTGCCTCTTTAATTTTCATCAGATGAGGACAGCTGCTGCTGTTCCATCACTCATCCAATCGCACCTTAACTTTGGTTTGGATGGGAGGATGTGACACAATGAATTTAAGTCTGTACTCATAACTTCCAGTGGTCTTCCCATTCTGCATCACATGAGTTCTCATTGCAAGTGCCGCATTGCCAACAGGTCAGGAAGGTCATGTCAGTAATTCTGTGTGGAATTATAGCCAAGCCCTTGCCAAGGGGTCTGAGGCTAAAAAAGAAAGCTAATTTTCATGAGATTCTTTGTACACCGCCAAGAGTAAACTGTGATCATGAATATTAATGAACAAGCAGGTGCCTCCAAAGTTCCTTCTGGTAGAGGGGCAGCCATATAAATTTCTGAAATAAATAAATATTTAAGTCTGTACCAGATATACAACCCATGTTTCAAAAATACAGGTAGAATGGTGATATTAATCTAAGCTCTGGATACAGATCTCCCACTGGCTTTAGACCAATCATTTTCATTTGGTCTTCAGTGTTCAGTATGGGAATAATACTATTAACCAATTTGTATATTGTTGGCTACTTCAATAATTTATTATAAATTTAAAGTTGTGGTACATTTTAGAGCAAGTATGAAGCATTAGACAATACAGTAAATAATATTTGTGATTAACTTTGAAATGCAGTTAAAATGATGAGGTAGAATCTACAAATCTGAGTTAATGATTTATCAGATGAAATTTTGTGTTTCTTATTGACAAGTTCCCTTTTCACTGCTCATGAATCTGTGGGCATTCTTTCAATCCATGTAAATAAATAAATACATAATACAAACTATATATAACTTAGGGTTGGTCGGCTATATGGTCATGTGCAACAGCAGTGAAAACAAAACAGCCACTTTCATTTTAGTTTTAAATATTCAGTGAAGGAAAATTGAAATTGTCAAAATAAATTAAATGAAGACATCCTTGAGAAGTCTTTGAAGATGAATCTCAAGGGATTAAAAGGTGAATTCAAGCATTTCTTAAAGGAAAATGAATTTTAACTATTATTCATTCCAGCTCTATGTACTTCTTCCAGGTTGGTGCAAGTTGGTGATCTTCTGTGAAGCAAGTTGTTGGACTTTGCCATTGTGGAATGATCAATGAATGGCCCAGTGTGTGATACATAGTTTCTTTTTTGGAGTTTTTCTTTAAGGAGGCTTGGTATGAGAGTATCATAGTAGAGGAATCATGGTTAGATCATGATTGCTATGAGAAGTGATGGTGGCAACAGGAGGCATGCTTTTTGGTAGTCCTCAAAACTCCATCTAGTGCTGAAATCTCTGAATGTTTAATTCAAATACTAATATACAGTACAGGCAGACTGATCTTATTAGTGTTCCATTGAAAGGAAGCACTGCTGAATTCAGTGGAATATATTATCATAGTAAGTAAACAGATTTTACCTGAGAGATTTATCCCACACCAAGATGAGTTCATATATTCTTCTTTAAAAAAATGTTGTTGAGCTTTGGGGGACATACAAGTTTAAATTGTTATTAGTAGTAGTAGTAGTAGTGGTAGTAGTAGTAGTAATCTACAATTCAATTCACAGTCTAAGACTGGTGGGAGCCTAATAATTCAAATCCTAACCAGGACCCAAGAATTATTAAGGTAGCATCTGAGCAGGGTTTTTTTTTTTTTTGGTAAAATTAGTGTTGAGGTCTGATAAATTCAAAATTTCCAAATGTCGAGAGGGGCCTTTAGGTATTGCTCCAAGGGCTCCAATCATGATTGTTATAAAAGTGGATTTCTTTTTCCATAAGCATTTAACTTTGATCTGCAAGTCCTGGTATTTCATTATTTTTTCCACTTTTTTTACCTCAATCCTAGCATCACCTGGTCTAGCAACATCAATGAGCCAGACTTTCTTCTTTTCAGTGACTGTTATGAACAAGATGCCTGTCTGTTTGGATTTTAAAGTCCCATAAGATCATTTTCTAAAACCTTCTCAACTTGATGGTCCCAGTAGTTCTTGCTACATTCAAATCCAAACCTCTGGCAAAGTTTCCAATGAATAATTCTGGCAACTCAGTGATGATGATGCTTGTAGTCAGTTTGTGAAATTTTGCTGCAGCCACTAATGAAATGGTCAGTTGTTCCATCCTTTTCATTACAAAGGTGACATTTGCTGTTGTTCGTTACATGCTGAATTTTCGCTTTCATGCAATCAGTTGGCAAAGCTTGTTCTTGAGCCGCTAAAATAAAGCCTTCAATTTCTTTCTTTAACACTCCTGATCTTAACCAACTACATGCAGGGGTTTTATCAGCTTTTCCTTCTATATCCTTCAAGTATTGACCATGCATTGGCTTGTTCTTCCAATTAACAAATAGGTTTTTGATTGTTTCTTTTCTATAGTCAGCCTTCACCTTTGTTCTTTTCAAAAGCTTTCCTTGATTGACTTCCTTCAATAAGGATTCTTCACTTTTTTTAAGATAGTCATTCAAGCCATCCTTTTCTTCCTCCACAGTTTGTTCACCTGTAGGAGTCCTCTGCCCCTTTCGGCTCTTGGCAAATACAGTTCATCAATATTGCTTTTTGGTGTAGAGCAGTGTTGTCCAAACTTGGCCACTTTAAGATGAGTGGACGTCAACTCCCAGAATTCGCCAGCCAGCATGGCTGGCTGGGGAATTCTGGGAGTTGACGTCCACTCATCTTAAAGTGGCCAAGTTTGGACAACACTGGTGTAGAGCATGGTACATTGTCATTAGTTTTCTTGTTTTGTGATCCAAGTTATCAAGTTTCATCTGGGTCCAGTCAACTATTCCTGCTGTATTTTGTATAACGGAGATGCCCAGGTATTGATTGCTAATGATGTTTCCACCATTTAACTTTGATTTCAAAATTTTCTGAACTCTTTCAATGTATTTGGTAGAAGTACTTTCTTTGACTTGGTTCTGTAATAAATTGGAAACTTCCAAAATTCCCAAATATTTGTACCCTTCTTCTGGAGCTACTGTCTTAATCAAATCTTTACTGTCAAGGTGTATTCCATCATCTTCAACAATTTTGCCTGCCTTTATGGCTATGGTTGCACACTTGTCAATGCAAATTGCATTCCAATTTCTTTACTGAATTATTTTGTGCTTTTTAATATGGAATCTAGTTCAGCCTTCGTTTTTCCAAATAATTTTAGACCATCCATACTTATTGTTGATCACACAGTCAGCCAGAAGTTTAGACTGGATTTGGCATTTTTATCCACCTATCGAGTCCTTCCCAAGGACCTGGAATAGGAAGATGCTGTTGTTTGATGGTTCAGTGGTGTTAAAGGTATTGCCGCAGGAGCTGTTCCAAGTAAAGCTGCCTTTTGCAATTGACTGATGGTGATTTTGTCAATGCTGATGGTGTTCAAGTGGTGCTCCAGATGTTTTGGGATTGTACCCAAGGTGCCTATAACTATTGGTATTATCTTTGCTCTCTTTTGCCATAGTCGTCCTACTTCTATTTGCAGGTCTTTATATATTGTGATTTTCTCCAGTTCTTTCTGTTCTATTCTGTTGTCTCCAGGTATCGTAATGTCCATTGTCCAGACTGTTTTGTCTTTTTTATCAACAATGATTAATATGGGTGTAATGTGGCAGGTGCTTGTCTGTTTGAATTTTAAGGTCCCAGAGCACTTTAGCTTCTTCATTTTCAATTACTTTGTCTGTTTTGTGATCCCACCAGTTCTTGCTTGCAAGCAAATGGTATTTCTTGCAAATATTCCAATGTACCATTATTATTATTATGGTTAGTCACACAGTCAGCCAGATGTTTAGTCTGGATTTAGCATTTTATCCACCTATTGAGTCTTTCCCAAGGACCTGGGATAGGCAGATGTTGTTGTTGTTGTTATTACTATTATTATTATTATTATTATTATTATTATTATTATTATTATTTGCAGCGAACTTCATGCAATTATTTGATCATATCATTGTTCTATGAAGACATATTTGTGGGACTTGCTTCCAAATGGAGAAAATGGAGTAAAATAAGACTGTCTTTTAAACTCATAGGACCAGGTGTATTTAAAATATCATAGCTGTACACCTACAAAATGGAGGATATTCAAAGGACATCACTTTTGTATTTTGTTGTAACATGAATTGTACAAAGTACAAATGCATTAGTCTACAACTTCCATAAACACCACTTAGCATAGGTAGTGACCAGAAGTAGTGACCAGAGGTTCTGATATTTGTAGTCTAAAGTATCAATAGATTTCCAAGTACTCTATTACCAAGCTAAGATCTCTCCCCTTGGCTTGCTTGTCTCACATTAGAATCAGATGCTTGTCATAATCTGCTCAAGACAAATTATTATTGTTGTTGTTGTTACAGTAATTGCTACTACTTCTATTCTACCCAGTGACTGACTTTTTCTGGATTGCAAATTACTTTAAAAGGTTATAAAAATACAAAATGTATTAATAATTATTTCAAAGAAGAAAAGCCATGACTCCAGTATAATGTGGAAGAGAAGGCTTCGCTAAAAGCCCAAGGGCACTGGTAATGCAGGATGGAATATTTTTATCCTGGCTTTGGATAATTAGTAAAGATCTAGTGAAGCTTAGGCACACCTATATTCTATAGAAAGATCTGGGCCAAACTCCAGTTAAAATGAATCAGTCCCAAGGATTTCAGTGGCCTTTAGGCAGTCCTGACTTTCTCCAAATTTGGCCGCATTTATTAATCATCTTTTCCTGCACTATTTTTAAACAAATGTGCTGGCTGCTGAACCACAGCATGTATCTTCATGATCTATAAGCATCGTCATTTCTTTTCCTCAAGAGGTTTTCCATGATCTGTGAGATCTTTCAAGATTATTCTTCTTTGGCTACATAACCCAGTTTGGTTAGGCAGTTTCTGAATATATAAACAAATACATAAACTGTCAACACCACCCCACAGACTTTATCAGCATGAAACAGTATCTAATCTATTTTTTTTTTTTTGTCTGCGCTCAGTCATTACTGACCCTGCAGTGACTGCCTGGATGAATCCTTGCAGTTTTCAAGGCAATTGTTTTTTGGAAGTGGTTTGCCAGAGCCTCCTTCCTAGAGCAGAGTCCAGCTGGCGAGTGCAGGAGGCGGGATTTCCGTTGCTTCGCGCCCTTTTCGGGCGAGCGCGGTTTCGCGCTTACCAGCAACTGGTCCCGTCTCTCTGTGCAAGGCGCTGCCAGCATTTTTCCTCCCACCAGAGTGAGAGTCCCCATTTATCTACTCACGTGAGTTTTCGACCTGTTGGGTTGACAGGAGCTGGGGAGGAAACAGGAGCTCACCCTGTTAACGCGAAGGCTGGACTCGAACCGCCGAAGCGTCAGCCATTTCTGGCCGGCAACTTTCAGCGTCATTAAGCCGCTGCGCAACCATGTCCCCCAATCTAATCTATTACAACTGAACAATTAAGGAATCAGATTTCACAGAGTGTTTGTGATGAAGAGCACAGACCATTTGTCTTCATGCATTCCTAGACTTTGATGATCTCTGGACTACAAGGTCAAAATGCTGTTTCAATTTGCAACCATACTTGATTCTGGACTTCAGGATGTCTATGATTTTTTTTTTTTTTTTTTGAGGCTATGGGCCATGCTGAAGAAGTTGGACACCAAACTGGAGCAAGACGAAAGACAGAAAGGATCAGGGTCAGAAAATAATATAATAGTAAAAATAATTACAACAACAATAACAACAAGTAAAATGCTTATCCATTCAAGTATCCCTAATCTGGAGTAGATTATACACAAAACTGAATTTTCTTTCAACGTTTGAAGAAGACTTTGAGACTACAGTTTGCTGGAATTAAGAGGCACCAATCTTTGATTTTCAGTCCAGATCTAATAATGGAGAATTAAAATCCCAAATATCACTGCATGTAAAAAAGGCAAAACAAAAAAAAACCTTATGAATAATGTTATATCCTGGATTTAGATACAAGTTACTAATCCATTTCCATGTTAATGTGGAAAATGTGAATAAGTTATATGCAGCCATTTCATTCCACACCTATGTGTCTCTTTTAAATTTTCCTTCAATTTGATATGAAATAAATAGTACTCTTCCCCCACTTCCTTGAGGAAAAAGCATGACAAATCGTTCATGGGTCAGAGTTATGGTTTTGCCTTACTTTAGTTATAAGATATGTTTGAGCTGAGGTGAGGTGGGACATAAAATCTAATAAATCCATAGGTAATGAATGAAGTGAGGTCATAGCACTGTTTTGACACACCTGAATTATGAGGTAGGCAAGAAGTATGGACGGGTGGCTTGGCTTACCTTGTGTTTCCAGTGACATGCCGCCTCCTTGTCTTTCCCACACTTCAATCAAATGTCAAAGGAGAGGCTACAGACTTACAGAGAGATGTGGGATAGAAGAACACTTTCAGGCACCTGGCAATGATAAAATAGGCTCAAAAGGACCACCAACAGGCTTTTAAAAGATTCTAAACCACCCTGAGGATGAGACATTAAAACAGAAACTTTGCTCACTGCAGAAGAAAACTTTTGAGAAATTGGAAGGTAAATGTTGATGCAGTGTAACTGTGAATGTCTGCTTCAAGGACTTATCATCTCGTCTTCAGTGCAATGTTGTGTCTATTCCCAGTAGATACTGAAAGGACGCTTCAAGCTGACTCCTTTTTCTTTTTCTTCTCTCTCTCTCTTTTTTTTTTTTTTTGCATGCTCACATTTGATTGAAATATATAGTACATTGTAAGGTCATAAACAAATGATTCTTTGAAAATTCAAGCTCAGGCAAAGCAAGCTTGCTCCACTGAAGTTAAATAGGTCAATGACTTACCTCGTTTGCCTGCTAATGTGCTTGCTATGCAAGCTAATGAAATCTTGAGGATAATTAATATATCTAAGATTGTCAAGGTGAACGATACATTGTTTCCCCCAAAAGTTCAGATTTTTGCATTCTTTATCTCTTCTAGATGCTCCTATTTAGTGCTTCCTTGGGAAAGTAGCTTTGGACATAGTAAAAATGAGAGTGGGAAAGCACATATACTTCACACCAAGCAGTCTGTGGTGTGCTTACTTTAGTTTAGTCTGGTTTCTTCCAAAAGAAAAATCTAAATTTTGAGAGTAAGCCAGTTGGAATTTACTAGAAATCTGGTTTACCATGCTAGCAAGAATCTGGTTTACCATGCTGGGGGTGCTGGTGGTGGGGGACTGTGGAAGTTGCAGGAAATCCTAATGAACTTGGGAGGTACCAGACTGAGGAAGGCTGACCTAGACACAGACACCAAGAAGTCTCTGCCTCTAGACTCGACCAAAAATATCTCACAGTGATTGCTGAGACATAGAAAAGAGTTTCCAATCTGGTCTCAGTAGGTGGGTAGGTTTGTGTAGGAGAAGGTAGTTCTTCAAATATCCTGATTCCAAATCATTCAGGGATTTGATAGTCATGAAGAGCACTTTGGATTGCAGTTGGAAGTAAACTGGGGCACATTTCCTATAGCTTATCTTGTGCCTCTGGACAAATGCGTGTTACATTCTAGTTCCACAGTAATTTCCAAATATTCTTTGAAGACAGCTGTATGTAGAAAAATCCAAATGTAATATAATGAAGACATATGACACCTCAGCCAGATCTGCATTCCTTAGCAACTGATATAGTTGGTACATGAACTGCAATGGAACAAAAGCATCCTTACCACTTCCAATACCTAAATATCCAGGGTCAAGTTGAAGTCTAGGGGGAAAAAAAAATCCCATAATAGGAGCCTATGTTCTGAAGGAGAGTGCAGACTCATTCCACAAATGCTTTACTGCAATGCATGTTTTTACTGCAATTCCTGGATGTTGTTCAGATTCAGACTCAGCTTATTAGCCCATGTCTGATTGGTTATCATATTCAGGCAGCAGTTCCCAATTGTGCAAAGGACTTTACTTGTATCCAAGTGAAAATTGCAGATGTGTAGAAGCTGTACCAGGAGATTGCAATCCTACGCAGATTCTCATAGAACTATTGGGGATCAGCTGCCTGTGTGACCTCATGGCTGAAGAGGATGTAAGTAGGCTTGTCACTTTTTTCTCACCTGAAACACAACTTTAAGAACTAACCCTCTGGGTACAAATGCATCCTTCTGATACATATTACACAACATTCCCTATGAAGGAAGGAGCAAAATGATGTTCTCAGATATTTAAAACAGTAGATTCATGGCTTGCCAGTAGCACTGGTACTTCATCTTAATCCCCTTTGGCAAAATATACAACATGGAACTGTTGCACTACTACCATAAACCACTAGAGATGTTTATGAACATATTGGCTGGGCCTTGTACATCTCCAATTGTGCAAAGGACTTTACTTGTATCCAAGTGAAAATTGCAGATGTGTAGAAGCTATTATTATATCAGGGCTATATTAATATCCTCTTGCATTATTTCTGGCTGCAAATTTTTCCTATAACTCTTTGGGGAAAATGTTGGTATAAAAATATAATAAATACATTTTTCATGTGCCTTTGAATCAATCTTCTCTCCTGGTGATTACATGCCAAGTTCATGTAGTTTTCTTGGCAACATTTTTCAGAGGTGGTTTACCATTTTCTTGTTCCTAGGGCTGGAAGGCAGTGACTGGCCCAAAGCCATCCAGCGGGCTTTGTAGCTAAGGCAGGAGAAGAACTCAGGATCTCCCAGTTTCTAGTCCAATGCCTTTAACGACTATACCAAACTGGCTTTCAGTAAATTCATACATACCATAGTATTTTTCCTATGGGCCCTGTATTATCTTCAAATAGGATTCTAGGTGCAATTCAAAAGGTTGGTTTTCTAAAACTGTATTTGGCTTGGTTCCCAGGTATGCTCAGGACTGTTTTCTCTAGCCAGAATTGTCCTGCATAGTACATAAGTCCAGGGATAAGCTGCTAGTGGTTACCTATTTTGTTGCTGGGACCCAGAAACAGTGCTTCTTTACCAGAGTATTTGGGGATTGATGTGGATGGTATTATCTCTTTGTTGTTTTCATTATATTCTGATATAATTTTCATTACATTTTGTATAGGTTTTTTTGTTTTTGTTCTTGTTGTTGTTAACCTGGAGTAATCCATCAGGATTACAGTGATATAAAAAAGTAACAATGGAATTGTACAATAGGAAGGTGCAATATTACTAGAAACAAAAGTATGGGTAGGGCATGTAAGAGTATTGTAAGAGTATTAAGCAGTGTATGAAGTGAAGAACAGTTTCAATTCACCAGATCCCATTGATTCCTATTAAGTCTGTGGGGCTTTGAAACTGTGTAGCTTTGACTGGCTTATATCAAAGCATAGTTTGGCCAATATTATTCTTCACTTTATGCTCAACACAGAAATTTAAATGCAAGCAGCCCAGATGAATGACTGTCCAACCTTTGCTTGAATAGATCTAGTGAATGAAATTAATTGCCTGCCTTGATTAGTGGTCCACTCTCAAACTACTCTTTCTGTTAGGAGTTCTTCCTAACATTCAACTGCAATCTCTCTTATAAAATTTTCATTCTGTGTCCTACAGTAGAGGATAATAGAAGTCTTTGTTGTCTTTTCTGTGGAACCCCCTCAGGTGCCTAAAAACATCTATCATGTACATAGCCCTTGGTCATCTTCTTCTTCCAAGGCTAAATTTGTCCATGTCAAGGTATGATACAAATGTGCCTAATGCATGAACTCTTCCAAATTCTGCATAATAACTAAGTAGAAATTAATTCAGAGATATTTAACAGAGCAGAAAAGTTGATATACTTAAGAATACTCTGCATGTCTATTGTTGAAGTAAACCAGAGAATAGACAGGGAAAGCATCTTGGTTGGTTAAGGATATTTTAAGACCCTTATTTTGTTTGCACTTCGAGTTACAATGTTGTGGCTATTCTCTAAAGATATACACATTAATGTAAGTAAAATCAGACTTTTGGAGAATTCTTGGGACTGGCTTAGCTCTATGACTGAGGATGAGCCAAGGAGGACTAAGCCAAGGAAAATATTCTGGCATTAATTCCTGGTGGTCTAGTGACACTATGTATATCATTTCTTTAAACAGCTTTATCATATGTGTACATTCAGCTCCAAAATGCTTGGGTTTGACTTGAGGAATGGAGCCAAGACATTGGCTTGGTTTGACATGAGTCTTTCAAACTTCTGGCTTCTCCTCACTCTTAACAAAAACATTGTCTGGGCTTTTTAAAAACATCACATACACATCCATCTGCCAGGTGAAACCTTCCTGCTCATTGTAATCAAGTTAGCTACCAATTTCTTTTTTGCTTGAATTCTGTTCAGCTGTCTGGAATGATTTTCAGAAATTGGCTCCAGTAATCATAGGCATTTTTTAACCTTTCACATAGCTTGAAAGCACAGATTTGGTGGTGGTTGTTTTTTTTGTCTTGAAGTTGGTTGTTTCATTTTGTGGGGGGGGAAAAAGCCAAGGATCAACACATGCTTAAAGGACATCATTCACCATTGTCAATCTGAAGCACAAATTCTGTCAAAGTGAATGGGATTTTCATAAGAGCATTGATATGAGGCTATCTATCCTCTGATAACCTCTATTTGTTTTACACAATTTCTATGCTGTTCCAATTACAACAGAGTAGAGAGTGGACTAAACTCACTGTATGATATATATCTATATTATATTGCCTGTTGTATGTGAATGTGTACTGTTCAAGGTATGATTTGTTCATAATGATTTGCCTTTAATGAGGACCTCACTAATGCAAGCTAATGGGATTCTAGGAAAAATACTTGGCTCCCCAAATATATATACATATGTTTTATTCACCTACATTCCTATGGTTTGTCATAATTTTCCTCCTTGGAATAATCAAGTGAGCATAGACATGAAAGGCCATTGTCAAAACCTCTATGTGATGCAGGAAATTCACAGCTACAGCACTTCCAATGGATAGTTGTCCAGATCCACCCCAAATTCCTCTAACAAGTGTGAGAATCAGTCATTAACTAGTTTGATTGATGAACTGCTTTTACCATTAGAAAGGCTCCCCTAATTCTCAACAGAACACTATTGGGGCATGCAAAGCTTCCAGGGAGTGCTTTGCTTTGACAATGTTTTGAGCAAAGCATTCCTTTCAATGCTGCTCCTGAAGCAATGCTAGCCCCACTTCAATATCAAAACCCAGCTGCCATCTTCCTTCATTTCATGCCACTCCAACGGCTTCCTCTAGCACTTCAACCTCTTGCAGAGCTTCCCATGAGCTACTGGAAGTCCAAAGGAATCTATGGGACTGTCACAAAACTCCTTGACAAAGTGAATATCATTTATCCAGAAATACATTGAACAACCAAGTGGACATCAGACATCCTTGTTGCTCAGCGTTGAACCATTCATTCAATATTGCATTTGTGATTTGGCCCTCTGTGTATTTAAAAGTCTAGTTCTATCCATGGTTTTTTTTCAAACATAGATGTGAATGCCATTCTTCAATTGTTAAATTGTCTAAATGTTCCATTTTTGGCTTATTATAGTTTTATAGTATAGTAAAAATATAATAAGTTATTTAATAATCAGCCTAGAATTCCCTCCTTTAGCTATACTCCAGACATGCTCACAGTATTCTATGGAAGCTAAAATCTCCAACTCAGAACATACCCAGCAAACCAACACCATGTTGTCCACGTTCCTACCAATTTGGAAGCACTTACTGACATACATTCAGGACACACACTTATTCTAAATATAATAATGAGTAAATAAAGATATTAAAGCATTTCCGACAAATGCTGGGAAAAATATATAACAAACAGGAGGCATTTTTCAATACATGAAAATCTGTAACACAAAAGGAATTTAGATCTTAATGAGGGATGCCATATAGAAAAGTGGAAGAGATTATTGTAGTGAGCACAGCCTCTCTTTATTCTGATTTTAGCAAACACTCACCTAAAAAAATGGAGATATTTTATATTTAGGACATGCCAATTTTGTTTTAATGAAGGTTGAAGCTCTCTTTTAGTTTTGAAATTCAGTGTGGTGGAAAGAGTTTGTAAGAGATGATACTATACTGTATTGCAGTTAATGTTTCAGCTGAAAGGCACTGAGGTTATAAGAATTCTAAAATATATTAAAACAATGTATTAAATCCTTGACGCTGCTGAGAACTTTCATGCTGACTCCCCCTCCCCATAAACAATGTGGTTTTTCTTATTAGCATTTGACTAAATTTGTTACACTTTTCAGGGCTATTTGAGAAAAGTGGCTGATGCAAGGGACTCTAGATCTTAATGGTATCATTCATCAAGATAGTACTTTTGAACATACAGTATAAAGCTTTCTCAAATGGTAATTAATACTCTGCTTTTAATTCAATGGCAGTTCTTCTTTTCATGGAAGGAGGAAAACAAAAACAAAAAAATGGAGAAAGAGAGCAGTTGCCCTTACCCAATCCTAAACCTTTACGTTTTGGTGTATAATAGCTTTGGGCATTAATCTGCACATCTAGGGATCAAGAGACCAAGGGAATGCTGTAGTGGTAATGTATCCTGATCCCTGTCAAGAATTTGACAATGTCTCTCATGACAAGATGGATAAAAAGGAGCTAGATGGTACTGTAGTTCTGATGGAGTTGCATCCAAAGGAGTACATCATCCTGGAGAAAAAAAATTGAGTATGGTCCCTCTGAGCTCCATCCTAGGCCCAATGCTATTCAACATTTTGATTAATGCCCTAAAGGATGGGATGGAAGGGATACCTCTCTGATTTGCAAATCACTTCAAACTAGAGTCCGGCTAACATTTTAGAGGACAAAATAATAATTCAAATGACCTCAGGGTTGGCCAGTTCCAACAAGATGATGTTTAATGGTCACAAATGTAAACTTCTGCATTTAAGTGGAAAAAAAAAATTAAAAAGCGGGATTGGCTGACCTGGCTTGATAGCAGTGCATGTAAGGAGCACTAGTGAATTAACACAGCAGGATCCAGTGCATTTGCCAAGAGGAGGAAAATAGCATTATGTCAGAGCAACACTGTTTCCGTCATTTGCCTGCCTTGCCCCCCTCTGTGGATGATGTTAAATCAACAGCTGAACGTGAACTAACAGGGTGATGCAACAACTTAAAAGGCCAATGCAATTTGGAGCTGTGTTTAGAGAACTTTGCATCTATTTCATGCAAGGTAATAATTCCAGTGAGTTCTGCCCTGGTTAGATGGCCCTTGGAGTGCTGTGTCTAATTCTGGGCATGGAATCAAACCCAGTGAGTAGCAGTTGAAGGAGCTGACTATATTTTGCTTAGAAAAGAGAAAACTAAAAGGAAATAAAGTAGCAATCTACAAATGTGTGAAAGGTGGTTTCTATCTGAGGGTATATGACCCTTCTCCCTTGGAACTGAGAGCAGAATTAGCATCAACAGATCAAAATTAAAAGGTGATTCAGGCTAAGAGGAATTTGCTGATAGTTAGGGCTGTTAAGCAGTGGAAGAGGCTGCCTAGACATCCCAAGGGGGCTGCAGCCATCCTCACCAAAGGCTAAAGAGCCAGGCCTTCAAGGCCCTTTGAAACACTAACAGGATAGGGGCCATCCTGATGTCTGAGGGAACCTTATTCAAAAGGGCAGGAGCTGCAACAGAGAAGGCATGCTTCTGGGGTCCCAAGAGATGGCATTGTTTAATCAAAGGACCTAGAGCACATCAGCCCAGCTGGATCAAATTGGCCAGGCAGATACTTTGGAAGAAAGGTGGTCCCTCAAGTAACCAGGCCCTATGTGGTATATTCCCACATTCCATAATTTATATACTCAGTTGAGAATAATTTTCAAGTAATCAGCATGTTAAGCTTCCAGCCTGATAAGATTACAGGTGAAACTCGAAAAATTAGAATATCGTGCAAATGTTCATTTATGTCAGTATGGCAACTCAAAAGGTGAAACCAATATATGAGATAGATGCATTACATGCAAAGCGAGATATGTCAAGCCTTACTTTGGTATAATTGTGATGATTATGGCGTACAGCTTATGAAAACCCCAAATTCACAATCTCAGAAAATTAGAAGAGTGTGAAAAGGTTCAATATTCTAGGCTCAAAGTGTCCCACTCTAATCAGCTAATGAATCCATAACACCTGCAAAGGGTTCCTGAGCCTTTCAATGGTCTCTCAGGCTGGTTCAGTAGGAATCACAAGCATGGGAAAGACTGCTGACCTGACAGTTGTGCAGAAAACCATCATTGACACCCTCCATAAGGAGGGAAAGCCCAAAAGGTAATTGCAAAAGAAGCTGGATGTTCCCAAAGTGCTGTATCAAAGCACATCAATAGAAGGTTATGTGGGAGGGAAAAATGTGGTAGAAAAAGGTGCACAAGCAGCAGGGATGACTGCAGCCTGGAGAGGATTGTCAGGAAAAGGCCATTCAAAAGTGTTGGGGACTTTCACAAGGAGTGGACTGAGGCTGGAGTTAGTGCATCAAGAGCCACCACACACAGACGGATCCTGGACATGGGCTTCAAATGTCATATTCCTCTTGTCAAGCCGCTCCTGAACAACAAACATCAGAAGCGTCTTACCTGGGCTACAGAAAAAAAGGACTGGTCTGTTCTCCAGTGGTCCAAAGTCCTCTTTTCTGATGAGAGCAACTTTTGCATCTCATTTGGGAACCAAGGACCCAGAATGGAGAGGCACACAATGCACGATGCTTGAAGTCCAGTGTGAAGTTTCCACAGTCTGTGTTGATTTGGGGAGCCATGTCACCTGCCAGTGTTGGTCCACTGTGCTTCATTAAGTCCAGGGTCAATGCAGCCATCTACCAGGAGATTTTGGAGCACTTCATGCTTCCTTCTGCAGACGAACTTTATGGGGATGCTGACTTCATTTTCCAGCAGGACCTGGCACCTGCCCACACTGCCAAAAGTACCAAAACCTGGTTCAATGACCATGGGATTACTGTGCTTGGTTGGCCAGCAAACTCGCCTGACCTAAACCCCATAGAGAATCTATGGGGCATTGCCAAGAGAAAGATGAGGGACATGAGACCGAACAATGCAGCGGAGCTGAAGGCCGCTATTGAAGCATCCTGGTCTTCCATAACACCTCAGCAGTTCCACAGTCTGATAGCATCCATGCCACGCCACATTGTGGCACTCATTGCTGCAAAAGGGGCCCAAACCAAGTACTGAGTACATATGCATGCTTATACTTTGCAGAGGTCCGATATTGTTCTATTTCCAATCCTTGTGTTATTGATGTCATGTAATATTCTAATTTTCTGAGATTGTGAATTTGGGGTTTTCATAAGCTGTATGCCATAATCATCACAATTATACCAAAGTAAGGCTTGACATATCTCGCTTTGCATGTAATGCGTCTATCTCATATATTGGTTTCACCTTTTGAGTTGCCATACTGACATAAATGAACATTTGCACAATATTCTAATTTTTTGAGTTTCATCTGTAGGTCAGAATTACTTTTATTGTAACAGATATAGAAACAGAATCTTGCAAGTTTGAATGTGCTTCCCCACTCCCTTCCTTCTTCATGAGAACTAGGGAAGGGCTTGTCTGAGACATTTTCTCATGTTACTTTCTTGGCCTGCGCTCAAGCTCTCTTATCTGACGGTTGGCTTGGTAGTGGCTCCTAATCCTGTCCTTCAAGGCCATTCCCTCTTCTCTCTACAGATAAATAGCAGAAGACAATAATTACATATTCTTCCACCTTAGTAAAGTAAGTTCAGAAACATCTCCCACCTTCCCCCACAATTTTTTTTTAAAGCACCTGAAAATACAGTAGGAAAAATGGAAGCCTTCTTTCGTATAGGAAGAATTCTGGTAATTGGAAAATAAATTTTGGCCAATATCCTTTCATTTGCTAAGTTTAAATACTTTTTTTCCTAAACAGGGAAAATATATCACTATAGTCTCTGATTTGGAATCCTGTTTCACACAAAATATATTACAGAAAGAGAATCATCAGAGTCTATCCTTGGACTTAACAGATGGTTGAAAAGTAGTGATGGAGAAGAAAGAGTGCTTTAAGGCAGACCTGGGGTTTAAAGGACAGTGGGAATCCTTCACCCATAAATGTGACCCTGAGTATGCAATGTAAAAGACAGATGTACATCATGGCAAGTCCAGTCCAGTTCAGCAGTCAGCTGTGTCCCTTCATGCACGCATTGGATAAATTATTCATCTTAGATTCCCCCCCCCCCCCAAAAAAAAGAGTGTTGTGTGTTCATTTATTTGAACATTGATTGATTCATTGCAAAACTGCTCTGGAGATTAGAGAAGTGAGAATTGTGTTGGTGACATCACAGACAAGATTTTACCGATGCTTTTCCCTGGTTCAAACTCAGCCATGTTGCAAGCTTTCAGGAATGGCTTTTCTGTATGCCACAAATCTGATGGATGATGATGATGATACAAACCACAAACCCTAAACTGCTCTGCCACCATCCCCAAAATGTTGCACCTAGTCTTCTTCCAGTATATTTACATTAAGTCTGGATTTTTGGGATCCATGGTCCACCCAAACAGTGAATTTGCTACTGGACTTTCTGATATAAATGTTACTGTTGTCTGATTTTGCATTTGTTTCAATTTTTCAAAAGCAAATTGGTGTACTGGGAATGTTGAATATATATAAAATTCCCCTCTCACCCCTATGGGTGGTACGTGTCTTCCTCAATCTCGGGTCCTCTACCAGAGGCCTGGGAGTTTGAGGGTTCTGCACAGTATCTTAGCTGTTCCTAGCACTGCACTCTTCTGAACAGAGAACTCTGTTCTGGGATCTCTGGGATCTGTTGGAGCCCCTCTCCCAGCTTAGGAGTCACAGCCCCAAGTGCTCCTACCACCACTGGGACCACTTTGGCTTTTACTTTCCACATCCTCTCTAGTTCCTCCTTCAGGCCTTGCTACTTCTCCAGCTTCTTCCTGATGTTGCTGTCACTTGGCACTGCTACATCTATCACCACCTCTGTCTTCTGGTCCTTGTCTACTACCACGATGTCTGGTTGATTGGCCAGTACCTGCCTATCCATCTGGATCTGGAAGTCCCACAGGATCTTAGCCCTGTTATTCTCCACGACCTTCTGTGGAATCTCTCATCTGGACTTGGGGGATCTAGCCCATACACTGTGCAGATGTTCCTGTACACAATGCCAGCTACTTGGTTGTGCCGTTCAATGTATGCTGTTCCTGCCTGCATCTTACACCCTGCCCCTATGTGTTGGACTGTCTCTGAGGCCTCTTTGCACAATCTGCACCTTGGTTCCTGCCTAGTGTCCTGCCTAGTGTCCATCCTGCTTCTATGGATCTGGTGCTTAGTGCCTGTTCTTGTGCTGCTATGATCAGTGCCTCAGTGCTGTCTTTTAGTCCAGCCCTTTCCAGCCAATGGTAGGATTTCCCAATGTCAGCCACCTCAGCTATCTGTCGATGGTACATCCCATGCGGGGTCTTGTCTTGCCATGGTATTTCCTCCATTTGAACCTCCTCCCATGTCTGCTGCTGCCTCAGGCATTCTCTCAGCAGCTCATCTTTGGGTGCCAAATACAGTATGTGTGTGTGTGTATATAAAATTTTACAAGGCTTTTATACTGCTTTACTTGTTAACCAACTGTCAGCAGCTTACAAACCTAACATGTATGTTTAAAACAATTAAGAAATGACTATATACTAAACAATATTACATGATAAAACATCCTTATGCCAGGGAATCATTTTAAAATATAATAAATTCATTCAAATGTATAGAGCTGCCTAATCAAAATTACTCAAGCCAGTGTACATGGGGTTAAAAACACGATAACAAGCAAAAGAAAACAACAGAAGACCACATACAATAACATCAGTAGGTTGAGGAAAACATAACAGTTCATACAGCAACCATTTAAGAGGTTCAGAAATGATCCTAACCCTAACCTGTAGGAAAAGACAAGTTTTTCACCCTTGCTCTCTGCAAAGCCCTCCAGCCGTAGCTTCCATGTGCTCTTCTAGCAAGAGCCGTGCGTTCAGGAGATCCCCAGATTGTGCACCATTTCTGTTTAGGGAAGTGCAATCCCATTGAGAACTAAAGAAGAAATGGCTTATTCCCAACCCCAAAGCCCCTCAGTTTTGTTGAGTTCAGCCTGAGGAACCATCCAGATGCTAATAGCCCCCAGGCACTTCTCTCTCTCTCTCTCACACACACACATACACACGAATGCACATGTATACAGACACATGGAGAGAGAAAGAGAGAGGGAGAGGGAGAGGGAGAGGGAGAGGGAGAGGGAGAGGGAGAGGGAGAGGGAGAGGGAGAGGGAGAGGGAGAGATCCTATACTGTAATAATCTTTCTTAGATATTCTCCCCCTCAAAGGCCTTTTAAAATAACCAGGTTTTGACTGCTTTCCTAAATCCCGATAATGTTGGAGCAAGTTTAATTTCCAGGCAGATGTGTTCCAGAGAGACGGGGATGGGGGGAGGCAAAGATCAAGAAGTCCTGTTTTCTGAAAGATTCCCCCTCTGTTTGTTTGTTTACTTGGAAATCTCTAATTATACTGAACAATATATTAACATATTACTGTAAGCATGCATTTTATACATGCTCATCATTTTTTTACTTTGCACTCTATTCTCTTTTCAAAGTTACTAGAAATCATTTTAATTATATTAAATATGAAGACATGTGTATGGGTATGTATCATAATATATGTGCAAATAACTGTTTCTGTGCATGTATAATTGCATTTGGAAGGTCTTTTACCAACCAAAAGCAGCCACGATTTTCCAATAACCAGTCATAATTTGTACAGATAACATGCCCATTACTAACAGTTCTTATATGGTCACTAAATAAATACAGTGTTATTTCAGGGCATTTCCATCATGAAGTTACCTGAAAATGAATTACTGTTATCAAAACACCTATTAACTTACATTGCTGAAGTTTATAGTTTATGCATTGACAGGTTTATGCATTGACAAAAAAGGGATAAAACTTTGTATAAGTATCATGTAATTATACATACCAGTTTAGAAATATTTACTTTAATTAAAATAATATTAATCATATTAGTGGAAAAAACAAGTAGGAACTTTTGTACTTGTTATATCTAATTTCCAGATTTTTTTTTATTAGTGACCACTTTCTTTCAATTCTTTGTCTTTAAATTGAACTTGAACTGAAGGAGTCTTCAAAATTCAAAAGAAGATGTATGCAAGTGGGTCTTCCATTGAGTTCCTTGCAGATATAGGACTGTGCCTTATAAATAGGTTTAATGGCCACCTTGCATAAATTCCTCGAACACAACACTCAAGTGTCCAAATGATTTGGCCAATAGCATAGACAGACTTGGTTCTTCCATGCTGAAAGATTTCATGCAATCTCCACTGAAAATACATTTAGACATATGAATATTCCCTTTCAAAATTGAAATTTGCAAGGTCAAAGCCATGGACATCATTTTTTCCTCTTCCCCAAATACACACTTTATCTTGAGCCTGTTCAATGTCCAGATTTCCCTTTAAAATATAGTGTTCTCACAAATCCCCCGAGCCTCATTCTGGAACTTATTTCATATACTGTACCTTGGCAGTGCCTGTAGACAGCAATGAGATACTACTAAACAAACGTGCTGTGAAGAAGCTGACTGGAATTGACATGAGCCAAATGTTTCTGAGTGTAATACTTAAAGAAGAAAGAAAGAGGACCTTGCTCCTCTCTGGAGAGAGCTCATGTCCCTTGCTTAAAAATGCATGGATGAAAAGAGGAGCTATCAAAATATCAAGGTGACTGGGAAACTGCCTGGGCCTGCACTGATGGAGTGATGATGGAAATGGCAACTTTATAAAAGCTTTTCAAAGCTGAGCAAAAAGCTTTGCTCAGAAAGGGAGTTGAAGGAAAAGGGAGTTGACCTGATGGCTGGAGACAGCTGTTTCTAAACTCAGGGAACAAGAGGGCAGAAGGTTATGATTCAAAAGTGAATGAATTTAAATGCATGACTCAATAATTCCCAAACTGGATGTTATGAGAAGCAAATTTGCTAAATAATTAAGTGCTTCCATGAAGTTGGGGTTCTTATCATCTGGGAAGTTCCTCTGCTGCAGCTCTGAATGGTCAGCATGGCATATGTAACCTGGATAAAGAGAATTCTTCTTCCTTCTTCACAGCCTTAGAACTTGAGGTTATCCACTGAAACTAAAGGCAGGGCAATCAGGACTGAGGAAAGAAAATACTTTTTTACATAGCCTATTGTTAAACTGTTAACTGTTAAACACTACAAATAATTATATTAAGGGCAGCCCATATGGGTGGTTATAAAAGAAGACAAGTACATGAGGATCAGTAGCTACTGATATTGAGGGGTGCTACCCCCTGAATCATAAGCAGCATTTCTTAAATACAGATTGCTGGAAAGCAACAGTGGAAGGGAGTATCATCCTCCAGTTCAGACTTATGACCTTCCTAATACATCCAGCTGGCTACTGTGTGAAACTGAATGCTATACTAGATGGACCTAATACAGCAGATCTCAACCTAATGCTAGATGGACCTAATGCAGCAGATCTCCTCTTAGATTCTGACTTTGTCAGCCCTTCAAGGTAGACCAGACTAGAAAACCAATGCCATGTAGGTCAGGACTACTTTTATTGTAAAGCTATATTAACAGAATCTTGCAAAACTCAATGCACTTCCCCCCCCCCCCGCCCCGCCTCCCTTTATCTTCATGTGAACTAGGGATGGGCTTGTCTGAGATGCTTACTCACATTACACTCTTGGCCTGGGCTCAGGCTCCTTTTGTCTGATCATTGCCTTAGTAGCAACTCTTCCTCCTGAGCCCATTCCTTCTGCCCTCTACAGATGTTCTACTGAGAGTGGCATGTATAGTCACTTCTGTGCATTAGATGTGACTGGAACTTCAGTCACACAAGAGTGTTAAGCAAATGTCACTGTGCAGGAGGATGCCTATGTTCATGTCCCCTCATACTAACACAGTTGCTGACCATATCCTCTGTCAATGATACATTTAGTTTTGGTATGAAATATGCCCTGGGCACATCTCACAATTGGTTACCCCAGATAATCATTGGAAGAGCAATTTTCACAATAGAACTGTACTTGGGCACCAAGATCATATGGCCAGCATTCCTGAGCCAACTACCTTCCACATGGCCCATGAATATGTCCTGGGGAAACTTGGGGGGGGGGGGGGGGAGAGAGAGAGAGAGAGAGAAAATGTATTTATTTCATTTTATTTTATTTTATATTTCAAATTTGGTCAATGCCCATCTCACTAGGAAGCGACTCTGAGTGGTTTACAGTAAAAACCAAAAATAAATATTAATGAAAATATACTAAAAATACAATAAAAACTATATTCATACATAAATAATATCTTCCATGGTGCTTCTGGTAGACAGGATATTAACATACAGGAGCATCTTCGAGGTGCTAGCCACCCTCAGGGCTGGTTGTCCCTTTTCTCACCCTGTGCAAGTTGGCAGAGCCAGGTCTTGACTGCTTTCCAGAAGGTTGAGAGAGTAGGGGCTTGCCTCACCTCTGGGGGGAGGGTATTCCATAGGGTGGGGGCCTATGGATATATATAAATATATCACATTTATATAGCCACCCATCTCATACAAAGTGACTCTGGGTGGCGTACAACAATTAAAATAAAATAACAAGTAAATAAAACAGGCATTATAAAAAGATAAAAAGTTATTATTAAAATAAAAACATTATCACAAATTTTTTAAAAATTAGATTTTAAAATATACAAACCCCACGGAGAAAGCAGAATATCAGTTACAGTGGAACCATCTAAGAATATTCGGTTCCTAAAGACCCCCAGGCCTGATGACACAACCAGGTCTTGAGGGACTTCCTAAATGACAGCAGGGAAGGGGCGAGCCTCACTTCAGGGGGGAGAATGTTCCAGAAGGAGGGAGCCACGGCAGAGAAGGCCTGCCTCATGGGATTTATTCCTCATAGCCTCAGAAATGAGAGCCAGTTTCATGTGGTGGTCAAGGCACCAGGTGAGAATGCAGGAGACCATGAGTTCTAGTCCCACCTTAGGCACAAAGCCAACTGGGTGACCTTGGGCCAGTCCTTCTCTCTCAGCCCTAGGAAGCAGGCAATGGCAAACCACTTCTGAAATCTTGCCAAGAAAACTGCAGGGACTTGTCCAGGCAGTTGCCAGGAGTCAACACTGATTTGAAGGCACCCCCCCCGTCAAAAAAAAACCCTCAGAAGGGACATACCCATATGGAAACATAAAGCGTGCTGTTCTGAAGAGGGCTGGGTTTTGTTCTTACACACCCACAATTGCTTGGGGTGTATATGATGGACATGTTTATCCAGTGTTCAACAAGGCTCAGTGAGGAAAGTGAAGCTTGATACAAGCAAGAGGTATCTCTCTGACTTCAACACTGAAAAGTGTAAATTCAGAATTAAATATGAGTTTCGATGCATATGCGCACAGGCCATTTCCAAGCTTGCAGTGAATAGGGTAGGCCTTGGTTTCACGTCTTAATTATCTGACATTATACCCTTAATCGGTGTTTCCTTGCTGAACATTTAAGCATTCAAGGAGTATAGTAACTGTTTACCACAGTACAGTACCTTGGGGATGCTAGCGTTATGACAAATACTTTTTAATTTTCTGTTACAAATACTTGTTAATTTTCATATACCCTTTGAAAAACATTTATCCAATGCAGCTAAACAAGTTACTAGAAAGTACTTCAGACAGATCAAACATTTGAATCGTTTCATTGCGGTCTGACTTCCTTTCCTTTTCCTGATTTCTGCATCTCCTCATCCCTGCTTCAGCTCCATTTTCTACTCCTTGTTTGGCTTAATTGTACTCAGCTTCATTTGACCATACTGCCTTTTAATCCTATTGGCTCTGATTATGTTGTTTACAAGTCGTGTCAGACATAGCATGATGAGATCATTAGCAAAATCATGTGGATTGCTATAGCCAGTTGGATTAATTGGCATTTTGGACAAATGAGATGGAGGACAGAAAGGAGGGAGGGAAGGAAAGAAAGGAAAATAAAACCAAGAACATCACTGCAACAGCGTGATTATGTTTGCAGTGAATCCCCAAATTCAGCTTTCTGACAATCATGAAACCAAACACAAAATGAAGTTTTGGCACAGCCATAAATAGTGCTAGCTTGACTGTAACATTATTAATTGCAGAGAGGAAACTTCATTTAAAAAGTGAGTTTTCATTTTCTGCATTTCAGTAACAAGAAGTAAACCCAAGTTCAGTAAAATTTATTATCTACCAACACAGCCAAATTCTTACCCATAGAAAAAGCCTTTTCTTACAACTGTAGCTGAGTGCATTCATGAAAAAAAAAGAGGTAATTTAATGTTTGTGAATAATTTTTTTTAAGAAATTCTATTTCTAAGTCTTTTCTTCTTTTCTCACATGCCGTATACAAGTGTTACCACTTGATCACATTTTATTTGTAACAATGTAGCTCAAATAAAACCATATTGCTGTGTAGAATAATACATTAATCATCATCAGGCATCATTCAGACCTGTACATTCCTTCCAAGCACTGCAAAAATATGAACAGATATCCTCACGAGAAGGATAAATGTCTTATCTCATAGTTCACCTAGCTTGGAATACATAATGGGGTTGCATTGAGAATGTGTGTTATTTATCATTCCTTGTATGGGACAAAAGGCATTGATGGATGTCTTTTGAACCATGAGAGATTTATGAAGGTTTTTACTTCTCAAGTGCTGTAGAATCAGAGGGGTGGACTCTCAAACATAAAATGGATTTTCAGTGTACTAAATGATTTAATTACTATTGCTAATTAATAATAATTTTATGAAGAACAGATTAAGATTAAAATCACTGCACCATTTCACTTTTTAAATGTCAGGCAACCATCATTTACTTTTGAATCAGGTGGAGACCTATCATATTAGAATGAAAATGTAGACACAATCCATTCCATATTGCCTCCACTAGCAAAGATCTATGGAATAGGCAGCATAAATATCTGCTTGGTCAATAAGGGAAAGGGAAAAGTCACCATTCTACTAGGAAAATTCACAAAACACAGAAAGGAAAGATAGAATGTTGAGTTTGAATATGGGCACACTATTGAATAACCCTGGGCTAAAGTCAGTGGAATTTAAGGTGAACTGTCTGTAAATGGTGCAAAACAATTCCGTAATTCCAATGCATTATGAAGAGGTGGCCTGTGCTGATCCATATTTCATAATTTAGGCAGTTTATTTATTTATTTATTTATAATAAAGACACATTTGAATCATCTCTTGATTAAAAATACTCCGAACAAAGCCAGTCCAATAACAGGCAAATATTCCTTGTTGGACACATTCCTTTGATATGCATAGAGAATTTTAGGGTCCCAATAAATCTTCTTCATCAGGATCTGAGCAAGATGGTTGAGTAGGCAGCATTTAGTTCAGTGGCCATATGTTTCAGATAGGTTCCCTGGAAGTCAGCCGGAAATCCTGTCAAGCCAGGGGATAAGAACCTAAGAAAAAACACGCTGAATCAGACCAAAGGTCTAACTAGTCCAGCACTTTTCTCCCACTGTGGCCAACCCAGTGCCAGGATGCAGCTCACATGCCAAAAAATAAGCATAAAGACCACCTCCTATCATTGCAGAAAAATGGTTTGCTTCACTGCTCCCTCCCCCATAACGTATCATCAGCTGCTTAAATTCCCTGGTGTAGGCAAGATTTAAAAATGCAAAGATCTGTTTCCCATTGCATTTAGCCAGCCTGCTAATTCTTCTAATATAGCTTTATTATAGAAGGCAGGGACAGAAAAAGCAGTTCCCAAAACATGATAAACTCTGACTAGGAGAAGATAAGTTGTTGCAGTTCATTGGGCTTTGCCATTTTTTTCCCCATCCATAACCATATTCTTAGATGCCCCAAAGCTACACTGTAAGTCCACCACTCTGAAAAGAAATCATATAAAGAAAACAAATAGCAATAAATGACTTAAGTATGGCATATACTTCATATTTCCAAGATAGATAGATGCATAAGAAATTGGATGTTGTACAAATGTAATGCTAGAATATGTTTTATGAGATGCATTTTGCCAATCTGCTTGTGCATTCACGATCAAGCACACTTTTATGAGGTACATTCAGGAAATCCGTCTGAAGTTGAAGACTGGAATGGTAGAAACAGAAAAAGCTTTCCAAAGGAATTTTTATTCAGCTAAGACATAATTAGAAAAGATCAACCAAGACAGACCATCTTTATGACCTGAAAGTTTGTAGAACCTTGGTTCTGTTTGCTAGATTCTTGGTGGGGTACTTTCCAGCCTAAGATGCTTTGCACTAAAAGGAGGACATAAAAAGCTTAAAGCAAGTCCCATATTGTAGATCGGGTCTAAAGATGGGCCTGGTGATGAAAAGATGATGGCCAATGTGCTTTGTGTGTCTTGCAAGAATAAAAGCAACGTTGAATTTCTATGTGAAAATATTAAATAGAAAAGTCTGCCATGAAGCATGAGTCAAGATCAATTCTTAAGAACACTGGTATCTGCCACCACAAGAGTTTATTTATTTATTTATTTATTTATTTATTTATTTATTTATTTATTTATTTGATTTGTCCCCGCCCATCTCCCCTACAATGGGGGACTCTGGGCGGCTTACAATCACTAAAATCAGAATTAAATTAAAAAAGTTTTAAAATTATACACATTATAAAACTAGAAATTTACAGAGATAAAAAGCTAAAAACTCCAAGAGGGCAATAGGGCCCCACCAGGCCGCTAAGGGGCCAGCCAACCCCATTTCTGATATCCTCCCTCCCCGCCCCAGGCCAGATGGCAGAGCCAGGTCTTCAACTCCCTCCGAAAGGCCTGGAGTGAGGGGGCCTGTCTCACCCCCGGGGGCAAGATGTTCCAAAGGGTGGGGGCTACAGCAGAGAAGGCCCGCCTCCTGGACCCCGCTAGTCGAAGTTCTTTTACCGTGGGGATCCGGAGCATGCCCTCTCTGTGAGATCGGGTGGGACGGGTTGAAGTCGTGGGGGCGAGGCGGTCCTTCAGGTAACCTGGCCCCATGCCATGTAGGGCTTTAAAGGTGATAACCAACACCTTGAATTGGACCCGGAAGCAAACCGGTACCCAATGCAGCTCGCGGAGCAAAGGTGTTATATGGGTCCTTCTTCGGGCCCCAAAAATTGCCCATGCGGCTGCATTCTGGACCAGCTGAAGCTTCCGGATACTCTTCAAGGGTAGCCCGATGTAGAGCACATTGCAGTAGTCTATCTGGGAGATAACAAGGGCATGAGTGACTGTCCATAGGGCATCCCTAAGGGCATCCCTAAGAGTTGCATATTGTGTAAATTATATCTTCCTCCCAGACTTTTTCTTTAAAAAACCATAGCAGGTGGGTGAACTATATAGACATTGAATCCAGTCGTTTTAACTTTCCCCCCGTTCAACTCCTGGACTGTTTGTCATCTTCAGAGCTCTCCTCTGAGCCCCTTCTAGCTCATTTACATGTTTATTGATCTGCAGAGTCCAGAACTGAAAACAAGATTCCAGATATGATCTTTCCAATCTCATTGTACTCCTTGCAGTGAAAATTACTTGTTCAACAGCAAGATGGTTATCACGTACCTAATTTGCTAAAGCAAATGTCCTTTATTTCAGTGATAATTTTGCACATGTGAGAAATTCAGGAGTGTGATTCTATTTTCTAAATGTTTATAGTAAGAGATCATTATACAGACCTTTTAAAAACTACCTCTCCTGTTCTCCTGGCACCTCTATGGCTTTTTCCAGTTTCTCATCAAGCTGCTGTTTGTATTTAAGGGCCATTCCCATTCTGTGCCAGATGATGACTTCACCCTAATACAGTGATGAAACCATCATGATATGGCAACTGACCTATCTCATCTTTTTCAAAGGTTGCCAATATTTTGGTGCAAGGCCATAAAGAAAGATGATACCTACAGTTTCCACTGAAGATGAGCTGAAATGACAGGAGTAGTTTCAGTGAAGTCCTTGTTTCAAACCCCACTTGCTGCTGGGAATGAATGTCATAGATCAACTTCTGATTCAGATATTTATATTTACTATCTGACGGTTTGCAGAGGAGCAACAAACATGGTGCAAAGATTATACCCACTTATCCCTGTCCCATCTGAATGAGCTTTGTCCTGGATCCTGCTTGCCTGTCATTTTACCTGCCTGCTTTTTCCATACTAAGACATAATTGTTGGTTGGTATATTTGCTTAGCATCACACAGAAATGAGGGAATGATCCATGGTGAACAGAAATATATCATTTTGATTTACTGTGTAACATTTAAATGTTTTGAAGGTCAGACCTCTGCTAGGGAATAATTCACAGCCGATATATGCTTCCTTCAGAGTATACATTTATTGCCAACAGTACTATACAAATTGTTTTATTTTTTTATACACTTGCTTTTTATGGGGGATCCTGTAACAGGATAGTTTACATAAACATTTATATCGACTTTTGAAAAATAGTTGCTACTGAGGACTCCTGTAATTGATGTGTGCCTGCTATGTTTTATTCTCTGGTTGTAGGTTGGTTGGTTAGTTTTCCCCTAGTCACTGCTTGCAAGAAACAAATATTGGTAGACACGTGTTCCTGCCGGTCTTTAAATTAATGGTAGCTTGACACACCTGTGAATAATTACGAGACACCAAGGGGTTTAAAAGTTTTTTCCCCTGGGGAAGCAGAAGTTTCAAACCCATTTGAACAAAACAATTCCTCCCCATATCTGGGAAAGTGAAGTACATAAAGCTTCAGTCCTATCTCAATGTATGCCTAAGTCCACCCATTATACTTGGTTGAGATGTGCTTACTCTGCAAAAGTTTGCAACATGACTTTATTGGGCCACAAAAGATGATTCTTTTAAATAATGCCATTTTTTTTACATGCTTGATTGATTTATACCTTGACAATGTAAGAAGCATTAGGATTCCTGAGTTTTAAAAAGCATGTATGGGAGTTCCATTATATTTCTTTTATTTAGTTGATTTTATGATTGGTTCTCACCCTTCTGGATTGATTTCTTAAATGAATGCAGTGTGTGTGTGTGTGTGTGTTTAATTTTGGTTTTAAATGGAAATTGTATTTTCAATCTGTTTTGAACTGTTTTTGTTAGCTTTCTTTAGTAGAAAATCAAAGTGAGATTCTTTGTAAATAAGTAGATAAAGATGATACATAATTTTATTCAATCTGAGTTTTAATTCAGATTTTAAATAAGAAAATAGGCTTGCTAAAGAATCCAAAGATAATATTCAAAGAGGATATGTTGGTGAAGACGCAAGGTGCAATCCATCCTGGCATGGACAATTTGGCAGAAGTCTAATGCCCATATTCCCTTCACTTTTGCAGTCATTTTTAGCTTCATGCAAGACTAGATGAGTGTATGTAATATATGCAGATAGCTCTGATGTCAGATAATGACCTACGCATTGCAGAAAAATATATACACTTATCAGGAGAAGAATAAAAGGGCTCAGAGAGTTTCATAGGCCCATGGGTATTCTGCCAGCACTAGAAAGGACCATGTCTTTAAATTCCAGTATCTCCCCAACAAAGCCCTTTCTCTAAAGCACCTTTTTAACTCAAATGTTTGTATATATTTCCAATCCAATGGAGTGTTGGAGAGAAATTATGTAAAGGGGCTCAGAACGTTGTCCATCAGTAGGATTATCCTCAAGAAACTAAACAGAATAGGAGCAGAATTGATTGGGAGGGGAAAAGCCAACAAAATAAAGGTAAGTTTGAAAATGGCCTGGATCCAGTGGAGGATGAAGGATTAAAAAAAAAAATCCAAAAAAAGAATTCCCCCAGTGGGAGAGGCAGTTGGGAAGTGGCTGGGAATGAAGTCAATTGCTTTATTCGTTAAGTCCCCTCCACCCTTCCTCCAGGTCTTGTGACACAGAGTGGAGTTGCTATGAAGAGGTGGGAGGTTTCCATAAATCCTTGCCTTAATATACGCTCCAACCCAATGGAATGTGGGAAAGAGGTTATGTAAAAGGGCACAAAACTGTATTCTTCTGTCTGTCCATCAAGAGGACAACCCTTCAAAAATTGAACAGAACAGGACCAAATTTGGTCTTGAGGGAGAAGCTGGGGTGAGGGGGAGATCAAGTCTGAAAATGGGCTAGATCTGTCTGAGGGGGGTGGGGGGATTTCCAGAAAAAAAATCCCCCAGTTTATCCCTCTGGCAATTAGGCAGTGTCCCAGACTGTTGCTGGATGTTCAGTTCTAAGCCCCATTCCCTCTTTCTTCTCAGTCACATGACCCAAAGCAGAGCATATGCAGATTGCTTTGTGCTTCCCATTGTGTATATAAACACAGCCATGCATAGACACCACACAAGTGGAGAAACAGCCACCCACAAGTGCAACACATTACTTGGTTACACAGAACATAAAGATGCCTCCTATGGCCAGTGATGGTAAAGAGGTTGTAAAGAATTCTAGAATCCATGCTGTGCTTGCTTTCCCTATATTATTTCTATGTCTATGACATCTAACAAGAGGGATAAGTTTGACCAGACAGCATATTCTAGAGTTGAATCACTGTCCCTCTAAATTTTGGATGTGGCCAGAGAATGATCATATAGATTCTGAAAGATCAATTGTTTCCTGTGGCACTGGATTCACTAGGAAAAATTTATACTATGATATATGGCAAGATGAGCCTCTGTTATGCATATATTGGGGTTTTTTTCTTTTTTCTTTTTTGGTAAGGCAGTTGAGAAGCAGCAAATCACCACAATGTTTTCTTTTTTTCCTGTTAAATGTACTCTTTTTTATTTTAGGTTGCCATCTTGCTTTAAGAAAAGGACAATGCACTGAAAAGAGATAAATTCTTCCAACTTGTTTTTTCAATGGGTAAAGAGGAGATTGTCTTCCACTTGCAGTTTCCATGTGTGCTGTTTGCTCACATGTTAATAAATTTTTCTCATTTGTGAGAGTCACTGAGTAGAGCAAGCAAATTGTTTTACCCAGTAGGTGGTGGAGCAATAATGAAGCATTGTGATTAAGTAGCATTGGAACCTCTTATCTTCCTCACTGAGGGGGAGGTACATTAGTAGTAAAAGTAATTACCTGTGTAGGACATGCTGACTGCATCAAGTGTATCTGCCTTATGATACTATAGGAGACTTCAAAACTTTATGGGTTTTAAGGGAGTTACATTTGATGATGGTTTTACATCTTAATCAATTGCAGTGCTTTCTGTTTTTATATTGCTTTGATTTCTAAGCTAAAAACAACTTAGTTGAAAAGGCATTTTCTCTCATCAAAACTAGTGCATCCTAATAGGAACCTTTGAAACAAATGGACCATTGGAAACCACGGTTTAACTTTTTTCATTTTCTAGAGGTGCAGCCAACTTCTCAAGTTTGGATGCAGCCATTAAGTTGTGTCCCCTAAAATAGTTCAAACTCAAATACCATGCAGAATTTGTCCCCTTGATTTCCTGAAAGCTTTCTTCTCTTCAAAAAGAGGCTTCTGCATTTCTGTCGAATTCTCAGGGTGGGCTTTAAGGTTATTTTGACTGATATTTCTGGCTAACTCCATTGAATCAAGATAGCACAGAGTCTTGCAGTGTTTGATATTAACCTCTTCATGGCTGCATAGTTTTCTTGGCTGCCTCTGTTTCCCAATCGGAAAAGGCCCCTGGAAGGAGATCCTTCCTGATCTCATCTCCTGGGATTTAACTGAAACATGAGAAGCCAGGGAGGCTGTACACTGGAGAGATAATAAATGAAAGCAGATTTTTTTCAATGAATCTGGATGGGGAAAAAAGTGCAAAGAGGGTTTTTTGGGGGCATTGTACTGGTGAAGCCACACTTGACTTGAGTTTTCTGATGAAACAAAAAATGAGTTCCATGCAATGCAGCTGCCCTCTTTTCAGAACAAAACAAGAAAAATATAAATAGGATCCTGGACCTATCTTAGGATCAGGATAGGATAGGATAGGATAGGATAGGATAGGATAGGATAGGATAGGATAGGATAGGATAGGATTGGATAGGATAGGAGCTAGCAAATACATTCCATATATTCCTGAGATGAAGTTCAGGAAGGTGATTACAAGAAGTGTTGGAAACATCACTAATACTATCCAGTTACCACTGCTGTCCTTAGATCCATCTTTTCCTTTACAAGATATTATTAGTAGGTGAGTGAGAGAGCCCCGAACTATTTACAATATACTCTTAATGTTTCCTGACATCATATATGCTACAGATCTTAGATTTGAGTGATGTGGCATGTTTTCCGTAAGTATTTCTAAGATTACATTTCCCATTTAAATGAACTTTAAAAAATGAATGAGGATATGTGTGTGAACATAAGCCTGTTTAGGTTCGCTTAGACTTGAAGACAGACTAAGTCCAATTTCAAATGGTCCTGGAGTTACCTGGATCCTCTTTTTGATCCCTGCCCTTTCATTAATGTGAAGAATAGTAAATCACATTTGGATCATTTTATGGATACAGTTGTCATCTGTCCTTCTGAACAGGAGGCATCGTCTACTGCAGTGTTTCTTAAACATTTTGTTCTCAGGACCTCTTCCCACTTTTAAAAATTACAGAGGACCCCAAAAGAGCCTTTCCTTGGATGGGTTACATGTATTGATATTTACCATATTAAAAATTAAAATTGATGCATTCACTGCCACTACTGCTTCTCATGATTGATGGGATTTTAATATTATATTATTTTTCAACATGAGCTGGCAAATTATTTTGATTTCACAGATCCCTGAGAGGGTCTTGGGGACCCCCTGGGGTCCTAGGACCATACTTTAAGAAACACTGTTCTATTGGAAGGACCCTCCAGTCCAACTGTGGTTTAAAGATGAAGAACCGTGGAGTCCCTGGGGTTCTCTGAGCTTGGTTGTTTTCTTGCAAATGTTTTGTTACCCGGCTAGGTAACATCGTCAGTGCTTGGATGGAATGGGGTTTGCTTTCTGTTTATATACAGTGGCATGCCCTGCCAGTGTTAGTGGGGGTGGGGTTTTTTATAAAAATATAAAAGATGAAGAACCATAAGAAGAGAGCTGAGATCCTTTGAAGTTGTCCATCAACAATTGCCATCTGGTCCATACACCGTATTACAGTGCCCTGTTCAGCTCAGTCCGCACACTGTCGCTTCTTTCATCAGAAGGATGAAAGAGACATTTGTGACATATGTAGAAAAGCGGTAGGGCTTATGTCACAATGCCCCTTGCATTACTCTCATTCCCCCTTCGCCCCCTGCAGACACCACTGGCCATACTACAGTGAGATATCATATAGTTTTGTATTTAAATAATTATTTCTAAATTTACACCTGTGTTTATGAAACAACATATGCACATTTCATGCAAATGTTTTATTCTCCCAGTCTCCTGTCTCTTTTGCTGATGGCTTTCCTCTTGTTGTTTGGTGGCATGTAAATCATTAACTTCAGTCACCCCCTTTCCATTTTCAGCCCTGTCTTGGGAGACCTTGTAGAAAGCATGGCAGCTCTCATTGATACTGAAATATGGCATAAAACTGCACCCACTTTGGGAAGACTCTATCTCCCAGCTTGAACTGGAGTTCTGTATAGCTAGATGGAAGCTTACAGTCCTCTGTGTAGGGCTGTGAGAGATCTACACATTGAAAAGTCTTCATTTTGAAAAGGTAGGCTGGAATAGAAAACAATTTCCTCCCTTTGGGGAGGGAGGAAAAATTTAATTTTGGGCAGCAATTAAAATATAGGCAATCCTTATTTAGAGGATTCTTTACATATACAAAACCATTACATTGCCTGATAAAATGTTTGACTTGGTTTGCTTCTAAAATATATATATTCAATTTAAATAATAATAATAATAATAATAATAACGATAATTTGCTGCAAGGTCAGCATTCATGTGCCAAGTATTGAACTTTTATGAAGGATAGCATCTCTTTCTTTTGTTTAAGAGAAGCAGGCAAAAAAAATGTAGTGGTGAAAACAGAAGAAACCATCGATGTAGTAAAACACACCCACAAAAATGTATTTCTGGATTTGTTTTCCAATATATCAAACAGAAACTAATCATTTTCAGAGAGGAAACACTGAGAACAAAAAGAAGCAAAAGCAGAAACTTTGCCATGGAAAACTTGTCTATTCAACTTCATGTTCTGTCTTTGAGGTACTATTTGACAATGTTCCTACTTCTTCTAATCCTTTGTGTTTTATATTTTATCATTTTCATGAATTTCTGAAAACTGAAGGTTCACCTGCATTGAGACAAGCTTTCGCTACCCTTTCACATGTTAGTCAGTTGCTTGGTTTATTGCAGATGTTTTTAAACCTACCATTTTTTTTTTCTCAGTTTAACAACTTCTCCAATCTTTTCAGAAAACCACAACAGCAGCAACAGATTTACGAAGGGAGGGGGGGGGGACCCACAACATAACCTCTATTTTTGCCATTTTTTTCCCCCTCTAGACCTTCACATTTCTTAGTTGGGGTTTTCTTCACCCCATGAACACGTATGTGACCTTTGGCACGTACTTGCTTGAATCAGTTCTGACATTAGCAGAAGCCTAATGCTACGAGGAGTAATGCTCTTCTTAAAGACTTTCTTTGATGCATAATTTGTTTCCCTACCACATACGCAGAACTGGAGTACAATGCAGTAACTTCATCCAGGTTATAATGTAAATAGCATCTGCTTTTCCTGCGAAAAGCCCCAGGGGAGAAAGCTGGTGCAAATACACCCTTATTCTGCTCAGTAGCAACTAGAGCAAGGCTTGGAAAAAGTAGCCTTTTTCTCTTTCGGCGGATAGTCACAGATATTTTCATAGGCGCTCAGTTATTTCTGGCAATGTATTAGGCATATTGATTTGATAATGAGTGGCATATGCACAAATGAAAACAGCAAACTGTCAGGGAATTGATTGCCCAGTTCTGCACTGTTGTCTGTTCTAAGCAGACAAAAGCTTGTCACATTGATCAGCTCTGTTGAATCAACAGGCTTGCAAAGCGGAGGATTCCCTCCCATCTAGAAAACTAGCCTTTGATTTCTAAGTTAGTTTGTCAAGAAAAATGTGTCCTGAAAGGGCACTGATAACAGCATAAAAAGGAGTAAACTTTCGTGTGCTATTCATCTCTCACCAAGGTTGTTGAAATAGTTATTTCATTAATCCTCACTTGAGTCCATCTCTGTGGTTGTGTGTGTATGTATAGTTTTGTGCCTACATGCCTTTGTATATTTGGTAGCCTATGATTAAAATAATATACAAGTTTACCCTTTGAGTGCGATTTGCATTCAGTTTAAATTTTAATGTGTACTGTATGTATGAAGCCTATATGGAAGTAGTTGAAGAAAAGGAAAATAACTTTTTTTTTAACAATTACAATAGAAAACTCTACAAGGTTGAAGGAAAAATTGTCCAGACTGCACACATAGGAATCACAGGTATCATCAGTCTTCTATTCTTATATAATGCTCAATATTTTGATCTTGATAACCCAGAGAACAGCATTTCCTTTTTGTTTAAGGGAAAGGAATCTAGCATCTATCTAAATCTGGTTCATGAACATTTCATAAATACACTCAAACATGTTCCTCAACAAGAAGAGGTGAATTAGTTGTTTTTGTCCTTGTACATTTGTTTATTTGGCGGGGGGCAGGGGGGGGAGAAAAGAAAAGATTTGAAAAATGTTTTTGGCATGGAAAATGAAATGTATGCTTGAGAACCCTTCCTAGAATGTCAGTTTGAATTTTGTTCTTAATAAACGTGAAACACAGACAGCAATAAGGAAGAAAAACTGGGAAAAGAAACAGACCTTAGACCTTGGACTGTACAGAAATTTCAAAAGGACAAGTCTTAATTTGAGATGAAATAAAAGACTGAGCAACTGATGTTCATTAGCAGTGGGGGAAACAAATCATTGTCTTGATAGATTGAATAGAAACTGTTAGTGTGACGTGAAATTAAATTACCTGAACAGCATTTGAAAATAAAAGAAATAGAGTCCTGATTTGTGAAAACATTTCAGATTTTGAATTCCTTCAAAGTCTGGAAGGCACACAGTGGATTTCAGCTGCTGAGAGGAATGGCTTGCTGCTAAATCATTGCTCTGGCACTCTTTCAAAGTAGTTACAGTGGTTGAACAGCCAGTATCTAGGGCAAGTTTTGCCAAATACTGTAATTAGAGAAAGATTGGCCTAGCCAGTTTTGTCTTATTCTTTTCTTTCCCTCTTCTTTCTCTCAGTGTTCAGAACCTGGAAATCTGGCATCTCTCCGTCCATCCTTCCTCAATATAGATAAAAAGCAGGTGATAACACCTGGATAATCTTGACTGGGCTTAGGGAGGTAAGCAGGGTCAGGCCTGGATCGTCCTTAGATGGAGATAGGAGGAAATCCCTGAGCTGTAGGCTAGATTGGAAAAGGCAAAAAAGAAAAAAGAAAAGAAGAAAAGAAGAAAATGAAAACCCCTTCATTCTGTTGCTATGAAAATTGCATGGCCATCTCCTGAAGATCAGGAGTGATGCTGAGCTCCAATGAGATTTCGCTTTATTCAAATATACGGTCAACAGCATGGCTTCCGTTTATTGGAGATGGTTAGTCTATGTTAGCCAGCTCTATCAACAATCACAGGCCAGGTTCTTGGGTCTATCATCCACAAAGCACCCTGGGACTATCGGGATGTCTGTGGCGGGTCAGTTGATGAACGATGACCGCGGCTCTTTCAAGTTAGAGGCAGCATGATCAAGAACAAACACCAATCTTCTAATCCACATGTAACTTTTATAGACACTATAGTTTTATAGTGTCTAATTTTTAAACTTTTTTAATTTAATTGTGATTTTAGTGGTTGTAAGCCGCCCAGAGTCCCCCATTGTAGGGGAGATGGGCGGGGACAAATCAAATAAATAATAATAAATAAAAAATAATAACTGTACAGCCCTGGAATCCAGCACTTTTGTCAGAATGAGGATGCAACCTCTGCCTCCTTTGTACATGTGTTATACAAAAAAGAAAGAGGGGGGGAGCTTGCATCATGACAGCACAACTCATTTTGATGAAAATCCTGCATCCTGCAGATGCCTCTGTATAACTCTGTGCTCCAGATTCTGAAACCTACCTTGATAGGAGTATTTTTGACATCAGATCTTGGCAACTTCTATGAGATCCCTATGGAGTGAGCCTCAGCTATCATTTGGTGTAGTTAAATCCCTTTTCTGTTTTGCTCCCCTCTACTGCATAGTGATTTCTTTCCCACAAATACCAGATTGTGTGAATGTATTTTCTGAAAACAATAGCAACAGTCTCAGGACTGTTTTTAGACATGTACTTTTCACCTGGGTAACTTTCTTCCATTTTTTTTTTAAGGGACATCCTCATGCTATAAAGCGTAGTGTCTCCCCTAGTTTTCTGTTCCACTAAATTTTATTAAGAATATTCATAACAGTGATACATACTAGAACAAATGCTTTTGATCAGCCTAAATAGCCCCGAGGCCAAACATCATGTTCCATATGCCAGTTCCCAATTAGCCCTGATTCCAAAAATACACAGAAGGGGAGCAAAAAAGAAAAGGAAACAATTAAAGGAAAATGTTCTGCTTTCACTATTTACAAAATTACAAGTTTCTAGAACTCATTATTACAAAGGGAGTCTAAAAAAATGATGTGATGAAATTTCTGAAAGCTCTGAGAATGAAGACAAGAACTGGTAGAACTTTTATTGGCAGAAGGAGAGCAATCATTCTCATCCTTTTTTCTCTCAGTTTATATGTGACATCTATTTGTTAGGACAATTCAGATTTGATTTCAAAAAGATGCATTGGAGCCACCTGAGGCTGCCTTCCCATGTCATTCCAACAAAAGATGTGGCTGCTTTTAGTCATAGGTGCTATGTCTGTGTCACCATGTCTCCAAAGCATCTTTGGAGAATCTAATCTGAGGTACTGCACATTCTTGCTATTAAGAATTTTGAATTATTTCTTCTGCCATCTGGCAAAGCTGACACCTTCTACCATATGTACTGTATTGTCCACTAATACTTTCCCCAATCTTTTTAGCCATACTGACTGGGAATTGCACATCTGGGTGACATTGTGATAAAGAAGTCTGAGCTATTTTGATGGGTTGTCTAAGGCCTTGTTGCTTTTTTTAAAAATAGGATAATGATAAACCTGGGAGTTTCAGAGTACAAACTATTCGTTTCAACAGAATATGGTTTATTCTATTTTGGGAGTTCCTGAACTGCTCAAGGAAAGAGAGAAGGGCCTTTTTCATAACGCCCCATAACTAAGGAATACCTTGTAATCCAGATTTCTCCAAGTTCATGACTGTCAGCTTTCAAGAGGAACCCAGAGATCTAATTCAAAATGAGTTGTTAGCTTTTAGGAGTTTTTTAAAAAATTTTGCAGCAATGTTGGCTTTAATGTTGGATTTATTAGTTTCTTCTTTTATAGGTAAGCTGTCTTGGGAGGGGTTTTGTCCTAAAAGTTGGCTTTGAAATGAATAAATTGGAAAGCTGAGAAACCATATTAGACAGAATAGCCCTGCCAGTTTGTCTCCATGTATGTTGCTGGGATTAAAGGCTACAGTTGGGGAAGTTATGACAGGTTGTGGTAGAACTGTGGTTCTGTATGTCCACCATCACCTGTTCACAACTGGTGGAGAGAAGGTGGTGATTTGTCATGGAATTGCCTTCCCTTTATGAATATGGACCAACAATCTTTGGTTTAAGGTTCTCTGAGTTGTTGATGTACACTTGACATGCAAGACCATTAATCATTCTAAGTTGCCAACCCATTTGTCCCTAGGTACAGTTATAAAACACACACATACACAGACACACACAAAGCATGACCTAAGGGATGAAAGATGAGAAAACAAAGAGCAAGAGAGGCCCAGAGAAAATGCACAAATAACATTTCCAGGATGTTATTTCTGAGTCTGAATGTATACACTCATAGACTCTTTAATACTAATTTCTGACTGACTCCTAAAATGCAAGTTTTTTTTTTTTTTAATACATTTTTTAAGTCCTTCATGCAAAATCTGGATGAAAGATTGTGGCTTTGGGCAGGGCATAGAAACACTTAATATGTTTTGTTTTGTTTTTCAAAGCTTTGTTTCATTGATCCCTGACATTATTCTAAAGCATAAGATATTGGTGGGGTGGGGACTGGGGGAAACAAAACAAATTTAATGCAGTTATGAAGCCACTGTTATGGTTTGCTGTGTCCTTGGACAGCTGTAAAATGAAAAAAATCCTTCTCCAGTGTATTTGATTAACGTTTGGGCTTAGCATGTTTCCTCTACAAAAACAGGCTTCAATAATGAACTTGGATCCCATCCAGCTTTTATCCCTGAATACTGATAAACAACCCAAGTCCCCAAAGTAGGCTGCTAGTGATCTACCTATGAGAAACTCAAATCCCCAAATGTTTTGTTACATGTGCAGAGAATAACAAGACACAGCTCAAGGTTGGCCTATTCTGTCACAATGGATGCTGGAATTCTACAGTTATGCCAAATAAAGGATCTGATTTACAGCGCCATCAAGGACTGGAACCCTGCAAGGAGGTAAAAGACGGAAAGAAAAGTTGATGCACTCCCACCTTGGCTCCCTTCATTCAGCTTTAGCCCAAAAAAACCCACCCTCACATTCTTAAAGTTAATGTGAGAAGGCTTTAATGAAATAACTACTGCTACAGTGCTTTCCTAAGATTCTTCTTTTCTTGGAAAAAAAATGGACATATATCTATCCTTGCACAGAGTCCTTTCTGTACACTTTCCCCAAATAACATACAAGCATTTGCTTTCCCACTGTGCAACAGCCCAATTACTATTGCTTCTCGCTGCCTCTGCCTTTGTTTGTCAGTACCTATCTGCTAGCCTCTGGGATAGACATTGGAGCCCCCAGGACTTCTTTGTACAGCCCCAGGAGATGTCTCTAACCGCCATTGCAAAAAGCTAGTAACAAGACTTCCCACCATTTTGAGGCAGGAAATAGACAAAAGTGTAGTGTAAGAACAGCCTTTGGCCACCATAGTGTTGCTCATCCTTGCTCATAATAAGGCATCCCAGCCCAGCTCAGCTTTCTTCTCTGGAATGACATCACTGCCTAAATATGAACAGACCAGGAGTGGGTGAGGCTTTCCAGGGCTATCCCACTCCAAGACACAATAAATTGGTGGATGAAGTTGATATAGTGACTTCATTTCAAAAGGAACCTTTCAGAACCTCTCAGGGTGCTCAGTGTGGGAATTCGTGCTTCTCCATAGGACAGCTATTTGAACAAGTCCTGGTGTTTGGAAAAGGGATACAACCACATCAAAGAGTGATTTCTTGAAAGCTTGCTTTTTCCCTGGTGCTAATACAAAATTTCATGACCGTGCATATAGCTCTTGGCACGACAGTTTATGGGCAGGAAGCTTTTAGTTAAGGTAAACAGACAACTATAGATGAACACACTGCTTTTATTGTTATTATTGCAGGAAAGATATTACATGGTGCTTTGCATTGCTTTCATTTTATCGTTTGGAGGGATTTTCTTTCTTAGCTTATTATCAGAGACTAGCCATATTCACTCTGAAATGGGTGATATACTATCCTGCCCTGAAGGGACGGGGGAGGGACATTAAAACTGAAGAAAAAGCAAAATAAGAGAAGAAAACAACAACAACTACAACTACGGGAATTAGCTAGCTAAGAGGATCCAGCTAGGCTGAGAATAGAGGCAGTTCATACCTAAATACAGTCTAAGCCAAAACATTTAGATTCCCAATCATCATCTGATCACCACAATCATAGTTGGCGCTGGTTGCTGTTGCTGTTTTAGCGACCTTCTTCTCATTTCTTTGCTTGGTATCTTATATCTTTTCAAATATATTCATGTACTGTCTAATTCAGAAGGGCTGAATTTGGGTTTGGTGTTGAGGACGTTTCTGGGTCAAGAGCTCACTACCAACAGGGAGGTGGGAGCGAAACAAAGAGGGCAAGACTATAAAAAAACTAAATTAATTTTAAAAATAATTTAATTTAATTGTTAATATGATCATTTCCCTTGCATTTAATAGAGTCCAGCTTCTGTCACATTAAATTACAATGTGTCAAAAAATATTGGAGGCAGGTTGAACGGAGCTCTGTGCAGATGTTCCATATATAAAATGAAGAAACTTACACCATTTCTCCGCATATATTTTCCCCCTTAGGCCGGTCAGCCTTCCTCTGTAGACAAGCATGCTTATGAGCCCTCTAAAACGAGGAGGTGATGGATATATGGATTAGATTCATATGGCATCAGGTTCCACACTCTGAGACACTTGTTCCAATATAACTCCAGAACAGGGTTTCAGGCCTGTGCAGGAGCAAGGAGTCCGAATTAGGTAAGGCATCCATGATCCAGATTGTCCCACTATGGATCTGCATAATTCATGACTGTTGAGTAATCACTCAGAGTAAATGCATGTGTGCGCAACCTCCATCCCCCCTGCCAAATTATAAAATATGCAGGACTCTGCTAGAAATAGGAAACGATACTAAAAATAGAAAAGTATTTGGAAAAAGGAAGTGTTGAGATGAAGTTTCGAGGATGTACAGAATGATTAGGGAACAAGATTTCTGGAAGGAAGCTCCACACATAAGGAGAACTTTGATTAAATAGATGGAATGATTTCAAGAAGCAAAATAACCCACGGATAGCCAAATGGGACAATAAAACAGCAGAGGTCATAACAACGTACTACAGCCAAGCTGTGCCAGCTTCCTGTTTAAAGCAGGAAATGTCAGCTATTTAGGGCAAAAAAGTAGTAATTTCCTGCTCCAACTTAGTTACTATTTTATTCTCTCTTTCTCTCTCTATGTGTGGGTGTTAAAATTGTTTTGCATGCATCCGTTTAAAAGAAAAGGATACTTCACTCTGTACTTCTGAGCTAATATGCCTCTCTTCCAAATGCCACCCTAGCAAAGAACGTAGATAGAAGGAAAATGTTCTTCATAGGAATTAGTGATTGTTACCCTCATTCCCTTGGATGCTATATCTTATACTTTGGATACTTTCCAACATCCAACCCATGCTATCAAATTTCAAGGCGAGTAAGAATACAGCTTTAGAGGCCTTATAAAATCATAGAGGGGAGTGGCTTCACATAACATTGAGACTGTGGGTTATCCACCGCCGTCTACTTTAGGTGAAAATGCTCTGGCATCACTGCTTGAATCCTAAGATCTAGGATTGTGCAAATTTGAATCCTATGAAATTTAGCAAAAGGTGATACCCTCTATCTATAAGGTTTATGCAACACAAGTAGAGTAGAATGTTGGACCTCAGAAGCTGAGCTTCAGAATCATATTAGCAGTGAACCAAATCACAGAGGCAACCTTCAGCCTTACCTCCACTCTTTTGTAAGGATAAAATCATGCCACTGCCTTTTCTACACTGGAGCATTTTCAATCTTAGGAACTGCCAAATCTGGCTTTGCTTTTTTTTTTTTTTTTTACTGACAAGTCTTGTATGGCCTCACTTCTGTTTACTTTATAATTTTGGCCAAAAGAAGTCCACATATTTTTAATGTTCTTTATGCACACACTTTGCAAGCAGTGTTCTCTAATATAAATGTATTTGTGTGTGCACACTTCCTAAATTTGCACATTGTAGTGCTTTTTTTAAAAAAAAAAAGTGAATCAAGAGTTTTTGGGCTGTCATGCATTCTGATTCTCCAGTAAGTTTAAGAATGCAAATTGTGTAGGTTTGTATAAACTTTGGATTAGATACATTTTTCATGCATTTTTAGCTTGAATCAGAAATGACCACCATTTTGAAAGAAGCTTCTTTAGAAGGTTTTGTTCTTCCTAGTAAGTTATTTCCTTGAGGAGCAAGAAGAAGCCATAGTTCACTGTATGGACAAAATGCTGGATATAACTCCCAGGAATCATGGTTTCCCATCTTGGTGTCATTAAGACAGAGAAGAGCATTCATTATCCCCACCTTCCATTGATCAGTGGGATCTGATGCTGGCTGGGGGAATTCTGGGAGTTGAAGTCCACTCATCTTAAAGTGGCCAAGTTTGGACAACACTGCCATAGATTATGGGAGTCTGATGCATCTCAACAACCATAGATTTGAGGATACCTCAGGTTTCCACCCTGAGTATTCTGGTGAATCTCAGTTTGAAGCTGAGTTTAGAGAATTGAAACATTGGCTTCAATTGTATAATAAAGCTCCTGGAATACTTTCAGTAGCTGAATGTTTGACTGATTTTAAAAGCTAAATTTCGAGACCAAATCCCAACACCTTCTTCCTAACAGTAATGCAACATGAATGCAACAATACCCACTGTTTTGGCTCACAGACACCACACTCCTTTTAGACGTGAATTTTCCACATCATACTCAATATTCCCCCCTCCCTTTTTTATTTTTTTGGCACCAATGTATTACACTGTTACAGAAATTAAGTAAAATTATGGTTTGCAAGGATAATGTCTCCAGACAGATTATTTGCTATTGCTTTAGGATTCAATTAGAATAATTTCCTTGAGTTATTCAGCATAGGGAAAATGAGGTGTATGAAACAAAAATAAAGTTAAAATTAAGGTTTTGTTTTGTTTTTTCCTGAATTTGAGGCACTTAGTTTGATAGGGCTGTTTGAAAACTGCAGCCTATGCCTCTTCAAAATCTGTGATTTTAGTTTTCTCTCTCTTCTTTTTGGCCCAGTTACTCACTGGCTTTGGGATGATTTCTGGTTAAATAAATGGCAAACTCGAGACAGGAACCGGAGTTCTTGAAAGTCCCAGAGCCTAACACTTAACATCAAAATGAATAGTAGTAGGGAGTGATCTACGAAAACTCTGTGCCATGCTCTGCTACCCCATCATGGGCTCACCTTGTCTGGACTCAGAAGTTATGCAGTGTCAGACCTGGTTAGTATTTGGATACAGACATCCTTAGGCTGTGGAAAGCTGAAACATGTTAGAGAAAGCATGCAGAGCATGTCTTCTGGAATTCTTTCCTACTTGCTCACTGGCTTAAAAACAGGTATGTTCTAGGTGATATGACTGGGAAAGAAGAGAGATGGGGGCTTAGAATGGACCAGTCAGCAGTGTTCCAAGCAGCTGTTTTTGGGATTGTTTTCTTCCACAAGCCTTCTACAACTTGATCTCCCCTTTGTTGGCTTGAAGGCTACTCTTGGCCTTTCAAAGACCTGCTGGAATGGGGACTATATTCCAAAAAGTACAGAGGTCTAAGGCAAAGATGTCTGTAAGTCAGAACAGAAAGTCAGTTCAACGAAACCTTAATTAAGATGCCATTAAAATAATTAAATGTAGCTTGCATGATTATTTCCCATGTCTTTTGTAGTTTCCCTCTTTGATCATATTAAAAATTATAATTTGTGGTAACTTGTGGAGGAGTGCAGGGGGCATTCTCTGTGTGCTCCCCTCTGGACTAGCCAGCCCTGTGAGGCAAGAATAGGTCCCAAGCTTTTGGTGTCCCAGACGCTTGTAATAACTAGGCTGTTCCAGAAGACATCTGGACCTGGGTGTTGTGGAATTCCAAGTGCCAGGACTGGAACCAACATTATACTGTGTTTAATTCTTGTACTACATTCGGTTCTACTGTATGTTACCTTATTATCTATAAATTAATTATATTTATATTATGTTTTAATTTCTAATTTATATTTATATAATTAATTATGCCCTGCATTCAGGAAATCAATAGTTCTATTTGGAAGTTTTCTTCAAGTATGGATAAGTATGTGATGGGAACTAGTTATTTACCAGGTAAACACCATTCCCAGTGTTGTGTATAAAGAAACATAGTGACTAGTTCACAACCATCCAGGGAGCTCCCTGAATAAATGGGACTTGAAGCTGCATTTCCCAGGTCCCATTATAGTCTTTTAATCACCTCACCACACCACACCACACCGAATTTATGTTTCTGTCTGGGTGACAAGGGAGAAAATATTTTCTTCAAAAAGTTCTATCAGCCTGACCCTTTCAGAAATGTTACTTTAGCCTTTCTTGCAATTTAAGCAGAACTTGCAGGTTCTTCATTATCAGCTGGAAAGTTCTGGAACAATGAGAAAAATAAACAAGTTTTCCCTGTGAGTATATACCACCAAACTCAGTGAATTTTATTTCTGAATAATCGCACACAGGATTGCCCTTTCAACAGGTCAAGAAGCAGCTTACGCAGGCTGGTGTGCTTTGGGGTGAAGATTTGCCCATTTACATTTACAAAAGCCTGTGTGTATTTTTGCTTTTCTACTAATGAGGCAGCAGATAGAATTCAACAGAAACTGAAATATGCTATTGTGCTCATCAAAGTCAGCCTGGCCCTTGCTTGGCTTATGATGAATAATGTTCTTTAAGAGTGGCCTGGTGTTCATGAAAAACTTATTACAGAGACTAAGGGGGAAGCCAAGAATGAAGAAATGGTTGAGTGGCAGCAATCAATCCCTCCTTTTAAACGATGAACTGATCTTTCTTTTCTCTCTTGCCATCCCCTTTTTTTTCCAAAGTAACACTTCATTAAAAGTTTTCCAACATAAATATGCAAAACATTAGGGCAATTATATTTTGTGTGATCCTTTTAGTACTTTGGGTACATGAACCAGCTTGAGTGGAGAGTTGTGAATGTGGGTGGTAAAACAGCAAGTCATAATCAAAGAAAAGGAAAAAGAAATAGAGTGGCTGGAATTTAAGTGGGAAGTGCCTGTTAAATAGGAGCTGTAAAATGAGATTATGCAGAATATGTTCTCAGTACAAGCCTCCCTGTAAGATTTATTTGGGAGTGAGATGTATGGCTGAGGGACAGCAGGGGGTTTACTGAAAGAAGTTTAAACATTCCCTTAAAAGGGCAAAGGTAAAACAAATATATTCCTGTATGAAAATTTCACCAACCACGTTTAGAATAAGCAAGCAAGGCCACTTCACATGGTGAATTGTTCCACCATTCTCTGTGGAGCTTACTAATTTGCAGCTTTGGCACTTTCCATTCTTGTCCTTTTTCTTTTTAAAAAGTTTTGTCCGCATGCAGTTCTGTCTCTCTGTGTGCCTTTGGCTCCCCATTCCCATTCCCATCCCCATCCTTCATTTATTTCACCTCTATTTCTCAGGCCCTCCACCAATTTTGTCCATTCATTCTTGCTGAGCTTGTCTTAGAATTCCTTTCCGCAACACCAGTGGATGAAGACAGATGTAACATTTTGAAAACAGATGAGTCAATTCAGAAGCTTTCTGAATTTACATTTAGCCTGTAATATCATTTTTCTCAAGTGGGTTAATATGTTAGGGGGGACATAGATTGCACAAATTTACAGCAGAAGCTGGTGGTGGATAGCCCTGACTGGTTGATTTCAACTAACAGTTTTCCCTTTCTTAAAAACTTTATTTGAAATAAATAAATAAATAGCCTGAAGTACTGTAGGAGGAGCAGAACTGGATGAACATTAGGTTCATTCTCATGTAGCTATTGCTCAAATTGTAAAGCTACAAGGCAGAAACTAGAATCATGCTATAAACCATGGATTCTTTATATTCTAGCAGAAAGACTAGCTTCCAACATTTGATGGATTCTTATTTTTTGTTTAAAACTTGATGTTTTATATATATTTAAAAATAGTATTGTTTCAACATTTGTGATGGTTTGCTTTATAAAATAGCTTGGTGGATTTTGTGTGTGTGTGTGTGGGGGGGGGGGGTTACATTATTGACAAGTCTTGAAAATTGAAGAAATAAGCAACTTTGTGAAATCAAACTGAACGCTTTACAGATAGAATCCATATATCGATGCTGTTAAGGAAATGACCTTTTCTTTAGACATGATTAGCATGACTATACATTTAACGTACAATAGAGTTTGGTCCTATGGGCAATTGCATACTGAAAATCACTTTATTTATTTGTTTGTTTATTTATTTAATTTTTTATTTAATTTATATGCCACCCATCTCCCCCAGAGGGTGACTGGGGAGAGGAGAGGAGAGGAATGAGGAGAGGAAATCAATTTATATTAACAGTAGAAGAAAATATATGTAGCTCAGGCTTGAACTGTGGAGTTCTTGGCGCTCTCTGAGCTTGGTTGTTTGCTTTCAGGCATTTTATTATCCAGCTAGGTAACAACATGATGCTACCTAGTTGGGCAATGAAACATCTGCAAGCAAACAACCAAGCTCAGAGAGCACCAAGGACTGCACAACTTGTATTAATCTCTAGCAACATCAGGGCCAGTCTTACCTTAGGCAGAGTGTAATTTACCATCAGATGGTAAATGCTGTGGGATAGCACTGGTTGATCCTTTTGGACTGTTCTCCATTGTTGGAGCACACAAGTGTGAAAGTCACACAACCTAACTTGGAACCCTAAATGACCCAACCACTTAAGATATGGTACAAAGCATCCCATCACAAAAAAAGATTCAGCTGTCAGCCAGTCAGCTTCTGTATATCAGAAATGAGGATTATTGTGTTGTTGTTTTGCTTGCTTGCTTGTTTTAATTTCAGGCAGCAAGGTATTGAGGGGAAGCTCTGCAAATGACATAGCATTAGTATTCATGTCTTCTCAGATATAAACTTGAGTTTATTAGGCTGCATCCATTCCCAGATTGTTTCCTTGTTTTGACAATTCACTTGAATCAGATGTAAAAGAGAGGACATAAGCGGGTACCTTGAGCATTCAGATGATTCTAAGCTTTGGATGACTTCACCAACGACTTGAAAACTAGGAAAAGATGTTAAAATGTATAGGTTGCAAGATATTTCTCTGCAAATCTTCCTCACTTTTTACCCTCAGCAGAGGAACTTCTTTGTCAAGGATAGGGATCTACAATTCCCAGAGTGCCTTGTGACTAGACCTGCTAGTTCAGACACTAAGCCAGGACTATATGGGTCCTAGAGGTTCTCCACTCCTACCCTATGCCCAACTGTCCACTGGAATGTGAAATAAAGACAACTCTGCATTTAGTCAACACAAAAGCTTCCCGCATTTACCTGGGAAAGGATTCCTCTTCCCTCATTTTAAGTCAAAGTAACTGACATTGGATAGAAATTAGAGACTTTTTCTCCTTAGCGGAGACATTGTGGTTTACTCATGAAAAGCATAATGGGCTTTCATTCAAAGGCACCATATGGCTGCTTATGTGATTTCTCCACAGCAATTGCTGTAGCAGTAACTAAACAAATGACACTGTGGTGTAATATAATGCTTGTCAAGAGTGCCAATAAAATGATGTTTTATTCCTCTGCTCTCTTTTCCTCACTGTGTCTATTTAGCACACTTGCAACCCATGTAGTAGAACAGCCGTGGGATGGAAATGCTTCAGCTCCCAAGACAACTTATAACATTTGTGGTCTCAACAAAAGTTCTCTGGATGCTGGTGTGAATGCTTTATTTATTCAGCCCTTCTCAAGGAGGCATCCTCCAGATGTGTTGGGACTCCCGTTACCAGGAGTTAGTTAGTTATTTATTTATTTATTTATTTATTTATTTATTTATTCATTCATTCATTCATTCATTCATTCATTCATTCACTCATTCAAATGTATTTTAGCTGCCCAACTCCTATGGACTCTAGATGGAATAAAAATAATGATGCACAAGTGAATATATCTATGTTTCTAAAGGAAAACGTTAAAATGTTATACTTATGCAAGCAGAATCACATTTATTTATTTCTTCAATTTATTTCATATAAACCACATAAATCTGAAGAGGGGGAAAAGGAAGTTTTTTCATTTACCTCTGCAGCTCAGGGATGAGTTAAACTTTATAATCTACATACCTCCCAAACCTAATCTCTTTTACGGAAATCAGGAATGAATGAATGAATGAATGAATGAATGAATGAATGAATGAATGAATCCTAAACATTAATTGCATACCATGCAGTTCCTCTATATTTATCAATATTGTGCCAAAATCTGCCTCAAAATTTCACACAAGCATTCTCAAGGTATTTGAATTTTCCTTGGTATTTTTAACCTTACCTTAGATGCTACTGCTGGTAGTGTTTTCTACTGCATATTTTTCCATCACTGTTAAACCATCTTAAAAGAACTCTGACTAGCAGGGTCCAGAAGACGGGCCTTCTCTGCTGTAGCCCCTGCCCTTTGGAATATCTTGCCCCTGGAGGTGAGATTGGCCCCCTCACTCCTGGCCTTTCGGAGGGATCTGAAGACCTGGCTCTGCCATCTGGCCTGGAGCGAGGAGGGGGATCATCAACTGTGGGGTTGGCTAGTCCCTTAGTGGCCTGGCGTTGCTGCCTTGAACCATCAGCCTCCTGGATTTTTTCCCTTTTATTTTTGTAAATGTGAATTGCTATAGGTTTTAATTGTATATTTATTTATTGTTTTAATGTGTTGGGGGGAGATGGGCGGGGGACAAATTAAATAAATAAATAAATAAATAAATAAATCTTGCCTGCCCATACCTTCCAATCTAATCAAAAGCCCAATAGAAGGAGATCCCTAATTGAAACTTGGGATGCTGAGAGCACTCACCCTCCCTCTTATCTTTCACAGACAGCTAACATTTCTTTTTTCGTTTATTCTTTATTTTCAGCTCTGCTCTTTACCATTTACTCCTGTTATATTCCAAGTCCCAAACCCATGAGGTACAGTGGATGCCAATGCCTATGGTCCCAGTCGTCACCAGTTGGGACCATAGGCATTGGCATCCACTGCACATCATGGGTTTGGGGAATTAATACGTTCACATAATACTTTTTAGTAATGTAGAGAAGATGTACACTCAGTGACCAGCCTTAGCCATACCTGTGCCACATGGAGCATGTCCTGCTTATGATAAGGACAATACTGATACCTTTTGATACATATTGGCCAGTCTGCCACAAGCACAGCCAAAGCCTATTTTCCTATTCTATGCAAACTAGGGTCTCTAATCCAGATATTATTTTGCAAGCCATCATACTGTTGCCTGCATCTCACCATCTAGGAGATATACACAGAGTATACTGTAGAGGGCATAGGGAATGGCCTTGAAGGAAAGGAGACAGAGCTGCTACCAAGGCAACACTCAGATAAGCAGGGCTTGAAACTAATGTGAGAAAACATCTCAGACAGGGCCCTCCCTAGTTCCCACAAAGATACAGTGAGGGAGGGGGGAGCCCATTCAGATTTGCAAGCCTCTGTTCCTCTTGCTGTTACAATAAAAGTAATCCTGATCTATATGGCATTGGTTTCTTACTCTGGTTTACCTTGTTGGGCTGACATGTACTGACTAAAAGTGGAAGTGGCAAGATGGTTAATCACTACTTACCCTAGTGATCTCTGTGGAAGTAAAGCATACACTCCACATGTAGCAAGTCTAGTTTGTATGTTCAAACAGAAAATTGTAATAAACTGCTTTTTAATTTTCAAGTGTTTAGAATATCTGCCTTTAAATTTCCTAACTTGTTACTGGTGGTTACTGGTAGCTATGTATTGTTGTACACCACCCAGAGTCACACTGCTTGAGTTGCGGCCATATAAATGCGATAGATAGATAGATAGATAGATAGATAGATAGATAGATAGATAGATAGATAGATAAGCAGGCAGGCAGGCAGGCAGGCAAGCAAGCAAGCAAGCAAGCAGTTAGGCAAATTGTTATTTCTACAAACAGATAAATATTTGGTGTGCTTCTCCTGATGCTAAATACCTACAATATATAACTCATTCTTTATTTCATCAAGCCGGTCCACGTGCAGGTATATTTTGACTAGCAAAACAGACATCAAAACCCAGAAACAAAATAATCTCCTACCTCCTTCAGGTAGAAGAAATAAGGGTAGCAGTTCACTGAAGGAGGTATGGTGCAAAGTAAGGTGTTTGCCAGAATGTTCCACAAAGGAAAAAGCAAGGGAATAAATGAAGACACGTACATCATCGTGATGTAAATTTTAGACTCAGACTTCAAGACACAGGATGCGCTCAGTTGCATCCTCTGCATGATGATGATATAACACACATCCTGTCATTTTGACATCACGGCAGTTTGTTACAGATGTCATGTTGGATACTTTCTTTTAGGTTGGGGTTAATTAATAATAATATGTATAACTCTGTATGCACCAATCTATCTTTTGCAATATTGTTAAAACTTTTGGTATCTTTACTGCAATAATTGACATTCAGATAGTTTTGGATCATCTCAGCTAAAGTGCAACAGATTGCTCTAATTTATTTTGTAGCTGGGTCAGGATTGCAGATTTATTGTGCCTCAAAAGTACACGCAGGCCAGTTTCTATATATTTATACTTATCTATATACTGAACATTATTTCCTGGTTATTTATATTCAATAAATATTATTCCCTGCAGGTGTCAGTAATATAACTTATACAGCAGGACCTGTAGGTGTTGTTTTATATCTATCTGCCTGTCCTGAAGTTCTTAAAAATTATTGTCTTCTGGAGATAATGGTGATGCAGCACTTGGATTATTCACATAGATGTGATCCAGCATTGCTGATAAGTAATTTCAGTACTGCTCTCACCAGCAAAAAGCATATATTTGATGTGGCAGAACTGCACAAGAGGAAGCTTCCTTATATAGCATCGGCAAGGTATTCAGAATTAGCAACCTTTCTCTAATTGCCAAACAACAGTTAAGAGATGCTGATCATTATGAAGTCAGGTGGTGCAAAAAGATGTGATATCTAATATAACAATGTAGTGTTGCTGTCAAACAACATCTTCTCAAAAGAAGATCTTCAGAAAAGTAGTAAATCAGACATCCAGAAACACTCCATGATTTATAGATGTCCAACCAATATCTTCTAAGTATCAGTAGGTCATCAGTTCAACAAGTCTTTTTCCAATAGAAGAGAGTATCTGTAGCTCAGGGTTGTATTGTGGAGTCCTTGGTGCTCTCTGAGCTTTGTTGTTTGTTTGCAGATGTTTCATTATCCAACTAGGTAACATCATCAGATGATTACCTGATTACCTGATGATATTACCTAGTTGGGTAATGAAATGTCTGCAAACAAACAACCAAGCTCAGGGAGCACCAAGGACTCCACAAGTCTTTTCCCCACAAGATAAGTCCAATGGAAGTTACATTCAGGAACTACCATTTTAAAATAGGATGATCTGGAGACAGAGATGAAATGCAGCAAGTGATGAGGGATGAATCTATATTGAGCTGACAAATAGGTATTATGGCTATCTATGCCTTTCTTCCAAAATTTAAATTTTGCCTGTATTTCTGAATAGCACCTTATATATTTACACTTACATATTTTTATTTGGAATCAAACTCAAGAGAAATTTGATGTAGATGTAGTATCTTATTTTTTAAAGAAGTCTGCTGTGATTCCATACACCATCCCATTCACTTTCTATTTGTTGGACAAATGGTTCATTTTAATTTTAAAACAATTGTATGTTATTAAGTTGATCGCTCCATCCTCGTTTAATTGTTTTCACCTTCTGTTACCTTAAGACAGGAACAATAATTTGAGGGGCCTCTGGGTCAGAGCCAAAGTTTCTGATGGCTATCTGGGTTCATGGGGACCCAGATTCTGCCTCCAGATTTATGACATAGCATGAAATTCAGCAGAGCATGAGGAATTGTGTAACTTGAGAACATTTCCAATTTTTTGACACTTTTCAAATTCTTGGAAGGATGTTACATAAAAGAAGTTCCAGAAGAGATCTGTTCTCTGTCATTCCAGAATGCAGGATACAGAATAATGGATTTAAGTTACAGAAAGAAAAATTCTGAATGAATGTACAAAAAAAAAATCTAAGAACAGTTTAACAGAGGTACCAGTTATTCAGAGAGGTCTTGGGCCCTGCATGGTTGCATGTGTTCAAGCTGATGATGGACAACCATCTGTCAGGGGAACTTTAGATTCTTGAACTGATCATAGGTTAGACTTATTTACCTAAATGACTCCTTCTAACTCTAGGATTCTATGATCTTTTATGCAGTAAAACAATGAGATTTATTCCTTTAAAAATCCAAATGTAGATTTGCAAAGATATCCATTTGTCTCTGTTTCAGTTAAACAAATCTCTTGATTACTCTTCCCTTGAAACTGAGCGAAAGTTCAAGAGCATTATCACTGTCCTTCCTGGAATATTGCTACTTTAAATCTCTGGTGTATCTAGCCACAGTGGCATGACTTGGCAGAGCATCCAATATGAGTGCAATCATATTCTAAAATTCAGCACACAACCCTGCAAGGCTCAAGTAGAAAATCAAATCTTGATAGAATTTTACATATTTCTAATTGCAAAGCAGAGAACTATACAGGTCTTAGGAAAGAGCTCAATCATTTTGATATAGAAGAGTCATCTTCTGAAGAAGTGCCCTGCCTAAGATAAGTCATCTGACACCCCCTGTGATTGCAGTTGTGTTGATTCTGAATCATGCATAAAAAGGCTTTCCACTTTAAAATTTCATTCCCATTATATGAAGAAAGGCAACAGCTGTCCTCCACTTCTTGGGATCACTTAGAGGGAGAACACCTGAAATGAACTCAGATCTCCATGGTGTAAAGAAATGCCTTCAGTAACAAACTGATAACAGGATTCCAAAAAAAGTGAAGTATGGACCAGATCATAATCACACTGTCCCACAACATTTGTTTCAAAATGTCCCCAAATAAGGAGATCCTCTCCCTTACCTATTGCAATGTCCCTTTTAGCTTTCAAGATCTAATATTTGCTGCCAATAACTAATTAATGTTCACTAATCCTAAATAGCATGATAGTGGACTAGGAGCAAGGATGTCAGAATCAGACAGGATTTAAATTTTTCAGTTCAGGAAAAGATGGTACTATTTGAAACAAAATGCAGAAATAAGTTAAAAATCCATCAATTTTTGGGTTGTGTTCAATTGTTATTACTAAAACTATGTATGAAGGTGAGAGACAGAAAAATAAAGAACAGGCTAAATTTCTCTTCCTAGTTTTCTGGAAGTTTGCACCACATTCCTTTTCCTAAACCTGAATTATTACCATCTAACCTATCTAACAAAGCAGGATCCAACCATTTTGATGAAATCAGGGATGCTTGCTTCAAGATCTGCCCCTTTTGACTGTGCATTGGGACATTGCACAAATATGCAAAAGGAGAAAGCTTTCATCGGACCAGAGCAACACTGCTTCACTGCCTGCCTTGAACCCCCTCTTCAGACAACTGTACAACTTATCCTGGCTATACTTACTGAGAGGGAAGGGAAGGTTTACAGAAGCGTTCAGTAGAACAACGTAGAATAATAGTACAGACATTATCTTCCCAGAGAATCCTCAACAGTGTCTTCTCAGCATCCCAGACCTATTCACAATGGTAGCATATCATCAGTGCCCAGACTACATTGCTTCCCAATGGGTTTATGATTTAAATCTGCCAGTGATTTAAACTCTTTCTCATTCACCCTGGACTTCATGGCACAAATTTGGAACCAGATGTCTGTTGGCTCTCACCATTGCAATTCCATGGGTTCTTCATGCTCCCATTCCCTCGGTTGTTACTCTCTAAGAGGTTTTCCCCACTGAATGGGCACATATTTATATTGCCCACCTAGCTATGTGTACAAAACCACCCCACTGGTTTATGAGGTAGCTGCTATTTGCTTCAATACAGAGGCAGTGTGATTTGTCAAGTGCAAAGGAGGCAGACTTTGCTTCATTGGAGCACAGAAGCTACACTGGGAGATACAGGTATCCAGTTCAGATTGTGGTGATGAAAAAAAAAATGAAAACAGGTGACCCAGCATTGCAGTGCAAGGCCCTAGCCTTTCATACTTGCATCTTGAAGTTGGATGCAGGTTTGTAAGGCATGCGGATTATGCTGCATTGTTGCAATGCATGTTTTGCCCCTTCCTGCAGACTCCTATGCTTCAAGTCCTCCTTTGACATTTCCACTAGCCAGCCTTTCTATCAAGCCCTGTGAGGTGAACTTAGAAAACAAGAACCACTCAGATATCTGAAATGAACTTTATTCCCAACAGGGTAATATAACAGAAACTTGAAAGGCTGCCAAAGCAGTTCTTTAGATCAATTTACTCATGGTGTGATTAAGGTAGAATTACTCTGAGTCTCCTCACTTTTACCCCTTCATGGATTAAGGAATCGTCTGTAATGGCCCAATTCCCTCTTATAATGGTCTTGCTCCATCCTTCATGTTCCCAGGTTCTGTTAGATATTCCATCACACTTACTGTCCATGAATTGTACATGCCAAAAAGTTTCTTCAGGCTGCTGGATGTGCCTGAGTGGGTTGTAGAGTGATATCTTACAATGTGACACTTAATGAGAAGTGGACAGCCTGTGTTGCTTCATGAAGTAGCTTCAAAGGAACACTTTGCTCAAAGAACCATCAAACTTCTGAAACTTTGCTGGTATATGTACCTGGCTCATACATTCTCTGTTTTCCCAGCAGAGAATTTCAAGTTGAATGATATCCATTGTCAGCTAATTCTGTAATTCATACATAACTTAAAGAGGAAGGGGCAAGTCTTGCAGATATACAACTATTACGCTATAAATGCCAACCAGAGCAAAATTCTGTAGATAGGTTTTGATTCCCTCCCCAGGATGATTAGTTACAATTTACTTTTAACGTTTTTTTACATTTGGTTACTTCTGAGAATAATGACAACCTCCTTTTATGTAGGTCATAATTATAAATATTAAAATTTATCTGTTTGATGCTTCCACATGACAGGCTAGATCCATTCTTTTCTTTGTTAAGTCAGCAAGAACAGGTGACTACTAGCCTCTGCTACCTATTGTAATACTTATAACTTTGGAAATTATTTCCAGAAAACTAGCTTTATTAGTATAGCAACACTTACGTTTGTATGCACTTCTATAAGCTGTTGTGTTCAAACTCCCATATCATTAAAAACTTATTTTAAAAAGTGAGTGAAGAAAATCAGGGAGACAATGGCTGTTATCTATATTGGTTCACAACTCATGTTAGCTTTTCATTTCTGACAATATAGCTCCAAGTTTTATCTGAGATTCAATTTCTTTTTCTTTTTTAAAAAATCTTAGCTCAATGTTTTTTGGCCTGGACTGCTTCCAGATGTGTGGACTTCAATTCTCAGAATTCCCCAGCCGGTGTGGGCATTGCTAGGAATTCTGGGAAATGAAGTCACACATCTGGTAATTCCTCAAGTTGGAAAACACTGCTGAATGAGTAGACCATCAGCTTCGCATACAGTCAATCCCAGGATTTATCCCCAGCATCCTGACATACAGCTTGGCTGTAATCCATGGAAAGCAATTGCCAGAAAGTGTAGATAATGCATGGTTACATGAGCCAGTACATGGAAGCTTCTATTTATCACTAAATTATTGGAAGGGTATGATGATGAAAAAAAAAATGCTAGAATACTGCTATTTTTCTGGGCATTGATTCAATATGTTTAATCTTTTAGCAACATAAAACAGATTGAAGTGTTGTTCTGGAACTCACAACCTATAAACTGCGCAGACTAGAGTCGCCACAAGCATTGGAGCCCAGACACAATACACTGCAGATGATGAAAGCAGACACTTCTGAAGAAATATATGCAATATTCAGTTGTCTGGAAAGGAAGTTCTGTACAGTGAAGAGTGAAATGAAAATGAATAAGGGAGAGCGGTTTGTCTCCTTTAAAAAAATTAATGGAAAACTAAATTGTCCAAATATTTTGGCTTCCTACTCTAATGGACAAGGAATTAAAAGAAAAATAAAAAGAAGCTTAATGGTCCATTGAAATGCACACATGCATAAAACACACACACACACACACACCCACACACACCAACAATTCAGGGCTGTAATAAGCACTTTCAATGTACTGCTTATACACGTATGACTTTAACATCAGCCATTCCAGTAGATTCTTATATAGGTAGTCCTCACTTAATGACCACTTGTTTAGTGACTGTTTGAAATTACAATGGCCCTGAATGAGGAGACTTACGGTGGGTCCTCATAGTTGTGTGGCTGTCACAGCATCCCTGTGGTCATGTGATCGCAATTCAGGCACTTGGCAACCAGCTCACAATTACGACGGTTACAGCATCCCATGGTGACATGATCGGCATTTGCGATCTTCACTGCCAGCTTCTGACAAGCGAAGTCAGTGGGAAGCCAGTAGGAGGTCGCAAATGGCAATCATGTGATGTTGTGCTTAACAGCTGCATTGCTTAGTGATGGAGTTGTCGGTTTCAATTACCGTTGTTAAGTGAGGACTACCTATATTAAACAATGGGGAAAATAATACATATTTACACTTGGATGATTCTTCTAAGAGTCATCCTGTTAAGAAAAGCTAAGAAGTATTTGCAGACCAGTATATTTTGCACTGAAGCCTAAACACATTTTTAGTTGTGGTTGTGGTTTACTTGAGAGAGTCTGTCGTTGGTTGGAAAATTTCTTATGAAACATCACCCTGAGGGGGAACTTCCACGCATGCAAAAATGTAAACTATGGATAATTACTTAAATTTCATACAACTTTGTGTATAAAATTTCCACATATTGAGCAATCGTCAATTCAAAATATATGCAGTAATTATGCATAGAGTAATTATGGATGTTTGGCCAGTGTTTTGATAATGGATTCATTGTGAGTTCATATGAGTGCATTCAGCATTGACATGGGCTTGATTCACAACCCTTTGCATTTTCCTATCTAAAAGAGCATAGTTGTTGAGATCCATCATGAAATCTGGAGATGAGGTGGTTTTTTGGATAAGGCTTTTGCAGAGACTGAGGGTATATGGGATACCCTCAAACAATTGAATAAGAAGACAAAAAGCTTTGTGGTGCCTTAGTTTGGTGACAGGCTTCATCAGAAAAAAATAACAGGAAGTATGAGTGAGTGTAAAAAATGGCATTCTAAACAGAAGTCCAGAATAATTTAAATTCATATTCAATTTCATATTTCATATTCATATTAAATTTCAATAATTTGAAATTTCCCTTCATAAATGGAGAGGGAACCGGGATGAATAATGCTTTGCAAGACCCCACATGAGAACTCTGTTATCGTGAGAGAAATTGAGTGTTCAGGATCTGAAAGATTCACCAGTGATGTCTAGTGTGTAAAGCAACTCTCAGTCCTTGCTAATAATTTCTGCAAATTCTCCATTCTTTTTTCTTTTGGAGAGGTTTGCAGTTAGGATAGACGACCACAATGAGGTATCAGCACAGATTGGTATCCTTCCTCTTCTCTTCAGTATAAGAACTTGACTGTGCAAATCTGAATCTTATTTCTTGACATCAACACTACATAGTGTAGTCATATACATTAAACTTCAGATTATTATTATTATACCAATTTATATAGCCACCCATCTCACCACAGGTGACTCTGAGTGGTGTACAATCGATAAATACATAAAAAATATAAAAAGCAAAATAAAACCGAGAGAATAAAAAGATGTTAAAAGTGGGGGAGCCAGTTCACAAATTCCCCTATCCCCTGGGGTCCCCAGGCCTTCTGGCATAACCAAGTCTTAAGGGACCTCAGGCACCACAGCAGAAAAGGCCCGCTGCCTGGGCCTGCCAAATGTGGCTCCCTAGGCAACATAACCCGTAACATGCCCTCTCTGCTGGATCTGGTAGGACAGGCAGGGGAGAGGCGGTCCCTCAGATAGCCCGGCCCCATGCCATATAATAATAATAATAATAATAATAATAATAATAATAATTATTATTATTATTATTATTATTATTATTATTATTATTATTATTATTATTAAACCAATCAGATCCTGAACATGGTACTGTTATGCTTTCATATATGGAGATAAAAGCATGGAAGGATTCCATACTTAATTCATGGTGGACTTACCTACATGTGGCAACAGGTTAAGATGATGATGATGATGATGATGATGATGATGATGAAACAGTGGACCTCTTAGTCAACTGCTGAAAGAAGATTGCACAGACTGACTACAAACAACGGCATGACAAAGTAGCAACAATGGTACATTAGAATATGTTCAAGAAATACCATCTGCCTGCAAGCAAGAACTGGTGGGACCACAAGATAGTGTAGACAAACTAATAGAAAATGAAGAAGCTAAAGTGCTCTGGGACTTTAGAATTCAAACAGACAAGCACCTGCCACACAACACCCCAGACTTAACAATTGTTGATAAGAAAGACAAAAAAGTTTGGATAATGGACATTGCAATACCTGGAAACAACAGAATAGAAGAGAGAGAACTGGAGAAAATCACAAAATATAAAGACCTGCAAATAGAAGTAGAATGACTAGGGCAAAAGAAAGCAAAGATAATACCAATAGTTAGAGGAGCCTTAGATGCAATCCCAAAACATCTGGAGCACCACTTGAAGACCCTCAGCATTGACAAAATCACCATCCATCAATTGCAAAAGGGAGTTTATATCCTGTAAAGATACCTTTAATACATCAGACAACAGCATCTGCCTATCTCAGGTCCTTGGGAAGGACTCGATAGGTGGATAAAAATGCCAAATCCAGTCTAAACAACTGGCTGACTGTGCAACCAACCATAATAACAACTGCAAATAACCATTTACAAAGTAATAATTTACTATGATGGGTAGATACCCAATTCATATTTGTCCTTTTATCAGAGAAAAGCACTGAAAACACCCCCTAGCTTATATTTAAGTCGGGCAAAAATATATAGTCTTTTCTTGGCAGGAGATGAGACAAAAAAGTATCCTCAAGTTGAACTCAACTTCTAGTGACTTCATCCATCCTATGTTCTTGACAGTGTTATGGAACTTTTGCCTGTATAATCTTCCAAGATTTCCCCCCACCCCAATTTCCAGACCTAGCAAACAGCCCTGAAAATAACAGTACTAATGAGGGACTACCTTATTACTGCCTAAAATTGTCCAGGGTTAGCCTGGTCCTACTTCCTAATGAGTAATTTATCCAATAGTTAGATGGGCACCATCTTAATAAGTTAAAAAAAAACAAACTTTTTAATCCATTCTTAGAATTCTACCAAAGGACAAGGACTAGCTGTCCTCATGCCTGTTTAAAGAAACTGCTCCCAAGCTTTTATCCACAAGCATGATGGTTTATCACATCATTTTAAAGTGAATGATGACTGCCTTGATATTAAGTTGAATCCATCCTATTCTTACCATGAATCCTCCAGATATTCCTAATCTCTGCACAGATAGATTGGGCGCAATAGGCATGTTGGTGGTCAAACAGAATCTTCCAGAGTTATTTGTTAAACCACCAGCTATTTCACAGCTCACGTGATCTTTGCTGATTATTCCTTAAGCCAACCAATAAAAGGAAAAGTCACAAATATTCTACCATAAATGGATAGGAGGGGGATTACATAACTATTAGATTGCCTTAATTTTGCCAGGAAGTCTGGAATTAGGCACATTTTTGTTAATTCCAAAGCAATTTCCTGGCACAGGTTTCTGTCAAGAAAAAATGGATTTCCCATACAGCAAAGCAAATAGCTTCCACTGGGATGGACATGGGTCAGGTGAGTAGATAACTTATTACTTTGTACTGGCCATTTGCTTTGGCCATGAAATAAATAAATGTATACGTACATACACACACATACAATCATGAAACATGTGGTTGACAGGACTGTGTAGTATTCATGAAGTATTTACCACTGTGGGATTTTTAAAAAGAATAATCTTTTAACCTTAATCAACTAGTCTTTAGGGTCTTCAGGTGACTGAGAGTATCCTGGGCAACATCCGCCATTCTTTCCTGCAGCCCTTATATATTATGTCTGAATTGAGTATATATACATTGGCCTTCAGGTGTCTTGGATAACAACTTCCAGAATTCCCAGTCCAACATATCTGGAGGAATCAGACTAGGAATCTTGGTGTCCTTGATATTATTCCCTTCATTCCTCCAAATCATGTTAAAACCCCATTCATTTCCCACATTGCCTTTGACTTGGATCTTCAGACCTCATTCTCAGCTGCAGCTCTGCCATAATTCAGGACTAGCCTGAAAGAAAAGCTTCGTTAGCCTGTTGTGCATCCTTTTCTTATTATCTTATTAATCCTGTAAACTTTAGGAGATCTCTGCAGGATCTTTTTGCTCTCTTAATATCACTGAATCCTTTTCTGATTTAGAAATCCTTTTCTTCTTCTCATCTGTTTATTTATGCCTCTGAGGTAACATGACTAAATGGAATGCAGAGAAGAGTCAGGACAGTGCAGCCACTTGGTTAAGATTTAAACAAATGGACTTTTCTTAAATAACTTCAAATGATTTGTAAACAGGTTCACTTAATTCCACTGTCAATACTTGCCAAACCTGGCTCTAAATATTATTCCCAACCTTGTCTCTGAGTGTTGAAGGTTTTCCTAGGTTAGGACTCTGAGTCGCTTTCAGACCTCTCCTTCCACTTACACTTCAGGAAGTGCCATGCATTGCTATACTTTGATTGGCAGTTCTACCACCTAATCATCACAAAGCCATCACCCAGAGACTTCTGTCAATCTTTCAAGTTCCTTTATTGGCTCCTTTTCTTGATCTTGCCACCTGCAGTACTGGGTTCTCCCTCTATTTCTGGGACCCAGAGGGAAAGGTGAGTAAGTGGTTTGCAGAGGCAGCAGGACAAGTAAAGAGGTGTCCATTTATAGCAGTGTTTCTCAACCTTGGCAACTTTAAGACATCTGGCTGGGGAATTCTGGGAGTTGAAGCCAGCACATCTTAAAGTCGCTAAGATTGAGAAACACTGATTTAGACAGTTCACACTGAAGGCATGTGTCTAACCCTGGAACCAAATAGCATCTACCTATACTTTTTTTTTTTTTTTGGTGCCTTCAAATCTATCTTGACCCCTGACAACTGCCTGGAGAAGTCCATGAAGTTTTCTTGACAAGATTTTTGGAAGTGGCTTGCCGCTGCCTTCTTCCTAGAGTTGAGAGAGAGAGACTTTGTGCCTAAGGCAAGACTAAAACTCACAGTCTCCTGGTTTCTAGTTCAGTGCACTTAACCACTATACCAAACTGGTTCTCATTTATACTTTACCATTCTGCAAATATTTTAGGTATTCTAATAATGTAAGTGATAAAGTTACATCAGACTTACCTCAAACCTGCATCTAATGAACTGAACTTCAACCCTGTCAAGTTCTTTTTCAGTCAGTTTCTCATTTTTCCCAAAGGCAAGTTTGTTTTGACCTCATTTTCTCTGGGTTGAAAAAGAATGTAGCTTCGTGTACATTTATCCTAATAGACATATGTTTCTATGCACTTTTCCTAGCTTATGTTGCTTTTGTAAGCAATTTTGCCCTAATATAATGTGTATTTTCCCTTGCGAATTTTGTTCAGTGCACTTTTCCCTATCAAGCCCCTAGGCATTCTTATAGTGGGTGGCTTTAATCTCATGCTTTGCTTGGAAGAGAACCCACCCAGCTTCCCAGAAAAAGGCAAAAATAATATTGGGTAAGATTGGGCTGAATCTCAAAGAGATGCTTCATTTTTCCAGAGATCCTACCAAAGTGCTTCTTCAACATGCTTCTGAGAAGTGAAATGGTACCCTGCATCTAATTAGCAACATAGAGTGGCTTCTTCATTTAACTTTGTATTTCCAAGGCTTATATGTCACTTCCATTGAACCAGATTTAGTAATGACAGCTTCAGGGTGTCTGGAATGCAGACTGTCAATCAGATGGGGTGGCTACTTCAGGCGGATTAGGTAGGGCCACCATATCTGGGCTGCAAAGATCCAGATGACCACTAGATGAGAGCAAAGAGTTGGGATTCTCTATATCTCTTTGCTCCCAAGTAGCAGTTGTCCAGAGTTTTAGAATCCAGATCTGATAGCCCTAGGATTCTCAGCTCTTTGCTGAAGTGCATAGATGTACAAACAAAAGGCACTTAGAGGTGGAAGCAGTGCCTCCATGCTTCTCAGCTTCATTGTGATGGACCATGTCTTAACTATACATTTCCACTTGGGTGATTGAGAGCATCCTGAAACCTGGAGAAGGTGTCAGGGAGCAATTTCATCATTTTGCCTTCTGGGAAATGCATATTTTTTGTTTGTCTGGGCTTGCCATGGAAGCCAGTTTGTGAACAGGCAGCCCCTCAAGGCAGCCATCTTTTGAAAGTAACAGTGAGAGCTTTCAAAATGTGCTCACCAACCCCATAAAATTGTTTTTTGCTGCCTTGGACTTTCTGCTGCTCTATAAAGAGTGCAAGAGAGTGAGTCAGGGCCAGCCTAGTATTTTTTACTAAGTCAGAAGACAAGACTGGCTGCATACACAACCATACACAAATGTCAGCTTCATCTTATTTCAACACAGTAATGGGAGATCATCCTCAATTGTATCAGAGAGCAACTGCAGGCCATTCTGTGCTCCTCAGAATTTATTAGTCTAAGATGGCTTTTCACATTGTCTACTGGTACAGCTGGCATTATAATTAACCATGTCTGTTGATAAATGTTTGTGTGGGGGGGGGGGGGGTTCTGCTTTGTACAGGAAAATTGGAAATTTCTGCAAACACATTTTCAGAAGAGGTAAGTATTATATTGATTACCCAATATGGTGATGCTCTCCAGAAAGATCAAGAGGTAATGACCCAATATAAAAATATGTAGACTGAACAGAAAAGAGGAAAATCCTGAACTAAATATAATTCAGTATGGTATCATATGCATTCTGTCCTGATCTCACCCTTTATCCCTTTATATTACCAAACGCATGGCAGAAATAGCAGAAACAAGATTTGTTGCAAAACTAACAGGCCAAAAGGTTGAATTAAAGGCATGGTTTATCATGAAATACATTACCTTAATTCCCAGTTTCCTCTTTGTGTAGGAAGATGTCTGGCTAACCTTTGAATTCAATTTAGAATAGATTGTTACAAAAGGATTAAGTCGGCACAATTCAGTTGGCAGAGGAAAGTTTTGGAAACAAGTTGAGCTGATGACCTATAACTAAAAACTAAGGGTACACAAGGTGGCTGATTTTCATTTCAATAAGGCACTTTGTAACATAGAGGCAGCTCATGTCACCTCATTAAATTACTGAGATGAGGCCTCTGCAGAAGTCTTTTTCTGCTACCTCAGGTAGCTTATAGAACACTTGGAAGAGGAGACAATCATAGCGAGTAAAATGAAACAATGCAGTTGCTTTATTCTTTGCTTTAGAAGGAGAATGGGATTTCATAATGCTCCAGAACATGGCATCAAAGGGCTACTTCACCTGAAGCATCATCAAAGTGAAGAACCCTTTTGAAGCTCTGCACTGCCCCACTAAAAATTAAGTTCTGAGGAGCCATCCATGTTGCTACGTAATGCTACACTATCCAAATCTTATTACCAGATTAGGTTAGATGTTGGTTTAAATGGAGAAGATCTGGGCTTGAATCTCCAATTACCTGCTGAGTTCACTGTATGTCCTTAAGACAACTATTTTGCCTCAGCCAAGTTGCTGTAATGATAACATGGAATAATCCCTGTGTATTCTGCTGTTAAATCCTTGGACTAGGGAAAACGTGGAAATGATAAATTATCATCTCTTAAGACTAAGTCAGTAGCCAAGGCATTAGGCCTCTTCTCTTCCTACCATAAATATTGCATATAGTAGTTTTGGAATCCCTCCTTGCTTTGCTTTGCTCATCTCTGTGCAGTTGTCACCACCTCATTACTTACTAGGCTTTATAGCTCTTAGGCCAGTGGAAATACTAGCCCCAACTAACCTTGATACAGCTGTGATTTTTATATCAGGCCAAACAAAGATTGCCTCTGACCTGGAGGCCAGGAGTCGCCAATCAGTCAGTTACAGCAATTTTGAACAGACTTAGCCAATATTATGGAAGGGTACAGTCATTTGGGGGGGGGGGGGGATCTTTCATTGCAAATTACTCCTGAGATCATATTATCTGATTTATTAGATCACAGTGTCAAACTGGAATTGAACTGATTCTTTGCCAAGTATCTTACTCAAACTAAGATATATTTTTGTGCATGTTGGTAGACTTACTCTTTGTTTTATCAAAGTCACAATGGAAGTAAAGGGAGTGCTTAACTAAAAAGGTGGTCAGCCAGCCTGACTATCTGTGTTTTTTGCTCTGTATAATAGATACCGCAATCTGAACCTTTCTGGCTAAAGCCCAAGGAATGGCAATTCAATAGATATGCCTTACCTCAACATCTGCTTTTGTTCACAAAACAGAGTACTCCAGTGACTCTCCTCCAATCTGAATAGATTTCACATCTTTTCTTTGCTGTTCTGAACACCTGTGCTTCAGCCTTATAGAATAAATTAAAAAGAAAAAAAAAACTTTGTGAAACCATTAAAGCTGGCTTAAAACAAATATCAGATATGCTCCATTGGCCCAACCAACCATAAAATATTTTCATATAAAGAAGCCCAGTTCATAAAGAAACAATCCATGCTATTTTTACATATTTGTCAGTAACTATTAATAAAAATAACCCTGTGCTGCATTCTTTTTTGTTTGAGACACTGGTTATGAGTAGAAACAACTTCGACAAAGTCATAACAGTTCTACAATGCAGCTGTGACTTGACAATTCTAGTTAAAAAGAAGGATGATTTTTCATACAGCCCACTGAGAAAGGTTCAGTAAAAGGACTGGGCTTGAAGTAATTTGCAGAATACTAGAGTTGTTGTAGCAATGATGTTGAGTTTCTCAGTCTTGGGGAGGTGAAACAATCTATCCCCTCAAACTGTGTTTTGAAGTCACCAACATTACCTGGAAGCCTATAATATAGTCATGTTGTGAAGCTAAGCTGATGGGTAGGGCTGGTCTGTGCCTCAATGAAAGATCCTCTTTTCCCCATATTTTCTCATCTGAACAGGAATCATACACCTGCACGCTCAAAAGACAAATAATAGTGTCTTTATGCTGCTTGACAGTAAACAACCATAACATTTCTAGAAACGGGACTAAGCAGGCTATTACAAAAATACAGAGGATGAATGCAGGAATATCATTTAGACTGGTCCTATAATTAAAAATCAGAATTGAAACAGAAGTAGCCATCATTTGATTAAACCTATAGAGAAGGGGAACTAAAGTGTTTAATGAATATAGAAAGATGGAAAAGAGAATGGGAATGATTACTAAATAGTTAGGAGGACTGTGTAAACTAAACCCAGGGGAGAAGCTAAATTTAGTCAGGGAGAAAGAGTCACTGACTGGTTCACTCATCATGCAGAGCAATAATGTGACTTAGTGTAATGTGTGACTCCAGGCATTTATACCTTAGTTAACAAATTATGATTAAGCAAACCTTGGTTTAGCAAGAAATGTTAACAACCAGAAAGGAAACAGAATTAGAGAGAGAAGAGATTAAATTCCTATAAGGCCTTCTCAATCAAACTCAGTAGAAGTGTTCCCCCTCCCCCTCCAGTACTTTTGTGAAACAGAAAGGTTACAGTAGCAAGGCCACCAAGCTTTGTGACAACAAGTTCCTTGTTATCCATAAACATCCAAGAAGAGGCAGCAGTGGGGGAATGAACACATGGATTAGTCTTTAGTTAATCTAGAATTTCACATAAGAAACAAAAGAAAACCTGACTTCTTCCTGAACCCTCTAGGATACTTCAAAAACTGTAGAGTAAGCCCAACAGAAAAGGAGTAGATAAGATCAAAAGAGCAAAATGAAAGAAAAGATATAGCTGGAGGGTTTTCTTGAAGGCTCTTTTGTTTAAAATAAAGGAAAGGAAAAAGTGCCCACTAACCATAATTTTGCATCTCAAGCTAAGGTGGGGGACCAAATGTTGTGGTAAAGACATGGAATCCCAGCACTGAGATTATGATTTTGGTGCAATCCTCTACCAGTGGTTCCTCTATGATGCTTTTACTTTAAGAACTTTCAACTTTGAAACTTCTATGACTCTTTATAATTTCTAATTTGTAGATAGGCTGTGAAGCTTTGACTTAAATAAATAGAGTATATACCCATTGCAACAGATCCATAACCATAAAATAGAGGATTGGGAACCAGAGGAAATCAACTATTTGCTCTTGACCTGTATTATCTTTCCAAAGTAATCATGTAGTTTCTTGCTTCCTCAAGCAAAAGTGAGACTTTTTGGTCAAAACTTCCAGGAGCTACTGCTTTGATGGAAAAACACAATAAACCTTCATGGGTGATCATTTAAGGTTTGGGCTACCAGATCTGGGCTACAAAAAGTCCAGACAATCACTAGATGGTAGCAGGCAGTAGACGGTTGTCTGTATCTCTGTAGTGGCAATGAGGAAGACCACTGTTACTTCAAGGAGTTTAGGTGACATATTTTGATTTGTCCTGCACATGTCAAGAAAGTTCACTCTGAGCTATAATAATGTTTAGCTGGCTTGTTTTTCACTTTTACTCAGAAAGGGTGTGGTGTGGGAGAGAGAAACCCTCAGGATTGTTTAGGTTAAGCACTAGCTTATCTATACAGTTCCCAGGCTCTTGATTCACACAATGAACAGGTGCAACATCTGGTCACAGTCACTCTCACAGCCCCTGACTCCAAAATAGAGTCATGGGATTGCAGTGCCAGCCTTTGATAAAAAGCCCTGGCATTGCCCCTGGAGTTTGAAGCATGGACACAGGCCTTGGGACTAGGTGCTGTGTTACCTAAGCCATCTTGGGGTCTCTTCGCTGTAGCCTTCTGGTACCTCCTGATAGTAGGGGAAGAGTTTTATCATCTTGCTTGGTATTGCTAGGCTTTTATACCATGCTTATGTATTTATTTTTAATTCTATCTGCTAATTCTTATATTCATTTAAATCTGTTTGCTACAGTTAACAGTAAAGCTTAAAATCTCCTCACCTGTTGGTATGTTCATGTTTCTGGATCTAAAAGAACTAAAAAAAAAAAATTGCCTGGGCACCTGATCACTGCCTTGACAATTGGCAAAACAATCTCTTTGCTGCCATGAACTGATCATCCATCTGCAGTTTGCAACCAAGTCATGGTAACACAGAACCTTTTTAGTGGTGGTATGTAGTCTGAGCTTTTTATGAGGACATTTCCTATATCCTTCTGCAGTTGATGATTTCAAATACCAATGACAGCCTTTTCAAGCAGGCCCCTCCAGATATGATGGAGAGCAGAAGCAAGGAAAGGATTAATGAGAGTCGCCATTTTGTGAAATGCTTCCCCAAGAACACCTACTTGTTGTTTTTAGGAGAAAAGATGACTGACTATTGGAGAATATTTTGGAGAGGTGACATGGCAAGTGTGCATTACTGTCACCAAATAAATGGGTACCGATTGAGGGGAAAAAAAACAAGAGTTTTGGATTTTTCTTCAGTGTTTTCTGCATTTGCTTGGAGATTATGAAAATGTAGTAGCAATGAAATGAATAGCTCAATAATTGTAAAAATAAATCAGAAGCTGAACTGGCAGTGTTTCCTTTTTTCAGAGCAAACTTTGAGATAGATTGTGTGTGTGTGTGTGTGTGTGTTTTACAAAAAAATCACAAACTTCAGTGACAAGGAGTGAAATTATGGAACTCCAAAAAGATGGCATTAAAAGGAATTTGATAACTGACAAACAGGGAGGAAAAAAGAGCATATAATTTTACAACACAGGTGAAAAAAGTAACAAATTTTGAGAAATTGCATTAGTGTATCATTCCCAGTGCATAAGCCATTAGAGGGAAAAATCTAAATTACACCTTGTAACAAAGTAAGAATGTTTTCAATGTTTAAAGGTAATTTTGTATTACTTCTACTGTTACTTAAACTCTTATCTCTTATAAATATCTAAAGACAGGGCCCCAGTGTTATTACCTGTGTCTTAGGAAAGAGCAACAATTTCAACTCCATTCAGCTACATTTCTATTTTGCCAAGTGCTATCAAGCAGAGGGTTGCATAATTTGTGATCTAAGTGAAATAGATATTTTTTCATGCTGCACATTTATCACTCTCCTGTGGGCCTCGCTACTGACAATCAAATCATAAAAGATGCTTGAAATTGTCATGATGCACTTATTTGCTCATGATCTTTGATACAAATACTTTCTGCTACCAAAAAAGAAAAAAGTAAAAAAAAAAAAAAAATCCACCATCCCCCCCCCCCAAGTCTTTTTTGGCTGTCATCCTGAGTGTGCCTTAAAGCTGTAAGATGCTTTTATTGTTGTTGGCTTATGTTGTTATTATTACAATTACCCTGATATTAAAGCCCATCTTACAGCCTTTATCTTGATCACACTAAAGACAACCTTGTGAGGTAGAAGCTTAATGCCTCTATTTATGCTGATGGGGTATAACAATCTAGAACAATCTAGTCATTATCTGGAGGGAAAGCTGGTAATTCTGCTGGAGTTAAAACTCCACAAGAGTTTGATTAACTCCGAAGTAACAATAACCCCAAACCACCAGGGGAATATTTCTCACTAAACCTCAGTCTTTGGGCACAAGAATTCCAAAGACTGATTTTATACTGTGTCATTTATTTCTACATCATCCATGTTCTTTATTTCTAGATCATCCATGTTCTTTCTTTTGGATTAAACGGAAGCCAACAGGTCTTACCATATTATGTGTGTCAACAGCTCATCAATGCAAGAATCACTGTGTTGCATACAACTATTTTATAAATACTACTCTTTATACCTTATCTTTCTGATCTTACTATTTAGTTACACTGCCTCCAACCTATGGGTGTAATAGTCTTCTTGCAGAACTATGCTCTGTGCAGTTGGTAAAATGTAGGTCACTTACACTTTTGCTGAAATATATGGGCTTGTCTTTAAGATTTCTACAGGAGTCTTTGTTTTTTAAATTTATTTACTTTATTTACTTACTGACATCACAATGTAAAGCACAGAGCTTTCCATGTAGCTTTGTTGCTCAGTTCAAAGGTCACTTGATTGGGAACTTTCTGGTTGCAAGTTTTCCATCCACCACTGTTACACATTGCTGATTTGGATTATGAACAGGAATGTATATGAGGTGGCCCCAGTTCATGGCCAAGTTGCACTCCCAACTCAGCTACGGCTTTCAGAAAGTCAAAAAAACCACAAGCTTAATTTGACATGCCCTGCTCCAATTTCCCCCTACAAATACCCCTGAATTCTATACTGGAGCAGGCTCTAGAACCTGCTTAGTAGAAGTAGAAAGCAGAGAAACACTTGATTTGTGTTCTTCTAACAAAGTAAAACCTATAAATGCATATTTGGACAGCCAGTTTGGTTTAATAGTTAAGGTACCAGTCTAGAAATTGGGAGATTGTGAGTTCTAGTCCTACCTTAGGCACAAAGCCAGCTGGGTCACCCTGGGCAAGGCATTCTCCCTCAGCTCAACCTACCTCAAAGAGTTTTGTGGTGGGGAAAAATAGGAACTATGAGCAATATATACACCACCTTGAGTTGTACAAATAAAATGGTAAGTTAAAAAAATAAATACATTTTATGCCACTTGCATATCCAGAGTATTTAAATGTTCCACTGCTGTTATTGCTGGTTATGAAATGCATTAATACTCCCTCTCTCTCTCACACACACACACATTTATATTCTGTGGAAGAAAGGAAATGTGTTTGTGCATACACACATGTGCACAAGCATGTGTGCATGTATATTTTCCCAGGTTTTTCATTCTTTCCCCTCCCATTTTTTCTCCCATTATGATTTGATGTGCTGGCTTAAAACTGATTGTTTCTCAGGCTATGATGGAGAACAGTGGTACAAGGTAAAATACAGCATACCTGACCTGATTCAGGGTAAGATGCTGGATATTTATTTGAAGGGATAAGGGAGAAATATATTAGTTAGTGAAATGGAGCTTGCTGCTGAGTGCACAAAGGTGAATTTATTTGTTAGAAGTCTGAAAGAGGTTTATGCAATGGAATATTATTGAACCAGGCTATTAGCAGAGTGAATTGCTACTATGACACACCATTAAATTGTTTTTAGTATCCACAAAGGTATCATTTTGCAGCAGACATAGTTAGTAACCAAGTTATATATTTACTGGATGGCAACAGATCTTGGGGAAAATAGTGCATTTGGTTAAAAGTTGAACATCCCTAAACAAATGAGGAAGAAATAGTTGCTACAGATGTCATTTTATGAAGGCTGTGGCGCTCTGTTCCTCAGGACAAAAGTGTGCAACTGGGTACTGGGGCGCATTTTGCTGCAATGCTCTGCTTTTGTTTTAATAGGAACAAATGTCTAGCATTTCTTGTGGTGAGGCAATGTGGTGAGGATTTCTTGCATACCCCAAGAAATTAGACAGAATTGTTTGATTTGTATATCTTTTATCTGGTTGCAGTTTCAGTGTGTTGAAAACACTACTGTGTAGGTCTCCAGACCATAGGGCAGGTTTAACCGAGAACAACAGTGATGGTGCTGCATGTGCCAGGATTTAACCAACACTGGCTGGTCTTGAAACAAACTAAGCAAGGTTGATCCTGGTTAGGAGTTGGGTAGAAAACCATCAGGGAATTCTAAGGCTGAAGGCTAGACTGGGAAGTGAAAAAAGAGTCTTGGAAGAAAGCAATGACAAATCATTTCTGTGTTGTGCAACAGTTCTGGAGAAACCAGATTCTGCCCTATGAAAAATCAGTCTGTGCAACTAGATTACGTCATTCACGTAGTTATACTATGTATGTTTCCTTGCAGTTTCACTCTAGAAGTCTCCTTGCAGCAGATTTTTTTTTTCATTTTATTTAATTGTAGATGGAAGACTAGTTCAAAATTGATGAAAGACTTAATGCAGTCACACAATTCTGTATGACTGAGCTCTCTGATTAGAAATGGCTTAACCAAATGCTATGCTGGTTGGGAGATTATGGAAGTTAAAGTCCAGCATATTTTAAAGGCAACAAATTTGTAAAAGGTTTTCAGGAGCTCAAGATGAACAAATTTTCCCCAGAACAGTCCTGTGAAGTTGATTAGACTAAGGGTTAGACTGGCCCAAAATCACCCAGTGGGTTTCCATGGCTGAAAGTGGACTTCAACCTGGATGTTTCTAGTCCTAGTTCAGCCTGTTAACCACTTCACTACATTGACTGCTAGAAGCAGTTCTCTTTGCACTGACCTTGAGTCTTTAAAGTGATGCTGAGGGACCTGAAAGATCTATCCTGTGTGGTTGATTACATGACCTTCACTAATTATGTGACAATATAATAGCTATCTGAAAGATGGATTTGCTAACAGTTTTGAAGGACCGTGACTTCTTGGAGCCCAGTGGTTTAGTCTAGTTTTCTGTTCAGATTCTTGACAGACATCTATATCTACCCAAGTTTCCTATAAGGAGAAGATTTCTTAAAACCATCCTTCCATCATAGGAAATTCACCTTGATAAACATTGATGCCTGATAGAAAACTGCTTCATTCTACATCCCATTGTTTGTTTGGTTGATCAAACTCCATCTTCAGCTCTTCTGTTTTCTCAATTTTCCCAGAAACTGTGTGAGATTTCTTTCTCAGACATCTTTCGAAAGTTTGTGTCCTTTGAGGTCATCTTAACATTCTCGCCTTCACAACCTCCTCTCAATTTGTAAAAAAAGAGGCTCCTTCTTCTCCTATATATTTAAGGCCCACCCTTCCATTTCAGAGCTGCTGCTAAAACACTCCCAGCAATCTAATTAAAGATATTTTTTCTGCCTAACATGAAGAACACAATGACATTTGCCTCTTTCCATATACAAAAACTTACAGTATTTTCAGTGGATTGATGTGTTTTAATTATGTTTATGTTGTATTTATATTCCACTTAGGCAATGAAAAAAGTACGCTCTCTCTCTGCTGTTTTATTTACACAACAATCTATCAGGTAGGTTGATCTGAGAGAGAGTGAGTGGCCCCAAGTCACCCAGTGAACTTTGTGGCTCAGAGGAGGTTTGAAACTGGGACTCTCCAGTCTTAATTCAACACTGTAACCATTACACCATATTGGTGCTTTATTGATTTTTATTTCAGGACTGGTGATGGGAAACATTCTCCATTACATCTGAAGGCTTACTTAGAAGGGTACAAGGCTTACAGCACAGGGTACAATGGCAAAGCCAGCTCTATTATTTTACCACTGCTTACCGTCTTCCAACTAAGATGGCTGCCTTGCTTACTTAATAGTGCTACAAACCACAACCCTGCTTTCTCCTTCTTTTTCAAGTCCTTCCAACTGCAACCATCCAACTGTTGACTACCCATTAACCAAGCCAATCACTGGCTTCTGACCAGGGCTACAAGTTTTCATTCATTTAATTAGTAGATCAATCAACTAATGAGAAGTTGATTGATCAGTAGGTGGAATTTTATTCTGCAATGGAAAATTTCAAACAGCAGCGTCATGGGTTATCTGCCATTTTTTGAGGTTTAGTTCTTGATGTAATAGGAAATTAAAAAATGAAGCATAGCCTTTCAAAGAAGGATAGGAATAGTGCTTTCTCTCTGAATGGTATGTTGCCTCTTTACAGATCCTTTCAGTATCTCAGAAGGGGACTATATCTTGATAAAATGCAAATGGATGCCTCCTTAAAACAATATAACAGGCACAGAGATTTTGCTCTTGTCTATATAGGCTGTTTACAAGAAAAAAAAACACAACAGTTAAAATAAATAAATACATAGCAAAAGAAGTGCAGCCCAACCCTCTGAATGCTTACTTCAAACTAATCCTGCTCAGTCCCTAAGGGGTCTACCCCCAAGTAGGAATACAGCCTTACTTACATCAACCCAAACAAATGTGTTCAATCTAAATCTGGTGCTATATTTTAATTTGAAAACCATATAACACAATGAGATTCAATCACAAGCCTTTAATTTAATCATATTTCTGCAACTTACTGGAAATAGGGAGGGGGGTGGAAGAAAATTGCCGAAATTAACATTTTAATTTGGCTGCACTAAAGTGCAGAAGGAGCTTTAAGGCGAGATTTGTTAAAGAGGGGGTGGTAGCCGGAATGAAATATATGTATGTAGATATACATATTAGATTAAATGCTTTAGAACATAAATCAGTGAAAGAAAAGTAATAAATTATACACGCTGGAAATGTGATAATGTTTATTAAGAAGCAACAACCTTGTCATCTTCATTTTCTTCTTCACTGATTCTCTTCTCAAAGGGTACACTCATTTGGGACTCCCTGCAATTTAGCCTGAGGCCTCTCTCTCTCATTCTTGGTTTCAAAAATACCTGCTTTGCAGAAATAAGTTAAAAGCAGAACAACTGTACACACTGAAGATCTTTGCATTAAGCTCCTTAAAGAAAACATTATGAATTTTTTTTACCTTTATTATGGAAACTTTGAGATAGGCATTTTCAAGGGAGGGAAAGATGGGAAGACAATAGGGAAGAATGCATCTAAAGATTGGAGAACAATTGCTAAACTGCTCAGTCTGAATTTTATAGCAGCCTTTCCCAGTCTGGTGTCCTCCAGATATGTTGTACTGCAGTTCCAAAATTCTGGAATATGTCAGCCACCATACTTGCAGACATTAGAATGAGGACATCTAGTCTACAATCCTTCTTCTTGAGCTTGGATGAAGTCTTGAAGGACCGCTAAGAACATAAAAAGTACTGTATCCCTGTTGGATCAGGCTAGAGACATCTTTAGTCTGGATTGCACAGAGGCCAACCTGATGTCTCTGGGAAAAATAGCACTGGGAGACATAGTCTTTCTGTATCTAATGACCAACAAAAAAATTGAAAATTCTAAAATTTATCCAGCAGTGCAGTCTATATTACTTATCTGTACTACATGACATGTAGCTATCTTAGGTAGGTATTAATTAATAAAGCTGTCTCAAATTCTGTATAGTTAAGAGCAAACTGTACATAGGTGTTCCCATTATACTGTTTTAAGGGTACACCCATTTGCATTTCATCCAAATATAGGGTGATTTTGACATTCTGAAAGCATTCATAGTTCCACCACAAGGAACTATTACCTTGGCCTAAATCTTGGTATAATATTCAGCAATATTATACCATAATTTTTTCAAAGACATCCTGAACCTTCTAAGTTTGATAGACAATCAGTAGCTCTTATTTTTCTATAGTTTAATACCAAAAGTGATATCACTAACCTGACTCATATAATTTCATGATTGAGTTCCTGAAATCCCTGACAATGATGGTTCCATACTTTATCCTCCAGGACTCCATGGAAAAATCAATGAGATTCAAGGGTAGTTATTTTATCAAGAAGGCACAACTTGCCCTCATTAAACCTCTGCCCTTTGATATCATCCAAGTAGGTAGGACTTGCCCCTTATCTTAGTTCAGAATTCCTCAAGCATTCTTGTGGGCCTAATCTACCTACTACCAGTTATAAGCATTACTATAGGCAAGTCTTGGAAACTTTTTGCCCCCCCTTTACTTAACACCAGTCAAATGATATGAAAGGAATTATAGACCAATTGCCTAAAGATGTCTTGAAGGAAATTGCAAAGCTGATATTCATGATTTTTGGAGGGATGAAATAAACATTATCTCAAAAATTGGAAAGTTCTTCCAGTAACAATTATTTTGTGTCTTATTTTATCCATGTCTGCTGCCATTCTGTTAATGTCTAGCCTCAGTGATTTTCAGCCCTCTCATTGGAGGGCTGAGTGGTTGGGGTGGGCAGAGAATATTTGAGCATCTCTTCTAGCTCATACCCACAACATATGGCTGTTCTGCAACCCTAATTTGTAAATTATTTTTGAACCCTCCTAGTTCTTAATACTTGCTACTTCTCAATAATTGCTTCTTCTAGTGCAGGTGCATCTTCATTTGGACTCCTTTCTGTGTTTTAAAACATTCGAAGAATGACATGCTGTATAGTACATTTTGTTTTGTTTATTTCTACATTTGTGCCTGAGCCAAAAGAAGTAAAAAAAAAATGAGACTTGATAATAGCATCTCTCTGGGTGGAAATTTCATTGTTTGCCAGTTGCTAGTAACTTCTGTTTGATCCAGGTGTGTAATGTATCCCAACAGGATTAGATAAGTTCTTTTTTCTAATATTAAAGTTGTTAATGTTTCATAGTTTTAAAAAAAAATCTTGAAAAGTAGATTATATTTCAACTCCCCCCCCTTTTTTTAAAAAATTTCAGCTAGTGAAATGTCATTAAATTATTCTTGATTTAGGAAATTAAAGGAGATTAAGCAACTGTATAACTTTAAGGTTAATGATAAAAGTTCTAAAATGTATACTGTTGTTAGTGGCTTTTACTAGTGGAACTAAGGTTGAATTCTTCTGAAAACATTTTGAATGAGAAGTATAAATTAAATACAAATTAAAGAGCATCATCGTTTATAGATCTAAGCAGTTGCCTGTTTGAATTTTTCAGCTATAATCTTTTAGAGCCAGTTTGGGAAGTGGGTAATACATTGTTGATAAGTCATATAAAAGTATAACATATTTTTAAAATGTGCACATTATTGACACTTTAATTATGATGATTTACCTATCCTGATAGACAGAAATCTGAGAAAGGTGTATTTATTAATGTCACTGGTAAAGTTTTAAAATTTGTCTATTAGAGAGAGACGGAAATGGAAAAAGGAATGTTACAACATCTGTGGCTTGAGTGCTGATGTATTGAAGTTGCTTAGGAATAATAATTATTACTGTTGACATAAATAGGTTAGTGGTGGTGATATTTCCAAGAGACAAAGTAATTAAAGAATGTGCTTTGAAGTACAGTACCTGTACTTGCCAAATTTCATTAATAGCAAAAATATGGGTTCATTTCTAGCAAATCTGAAATAATTTAAAATCATGGTCTTTCATTGAATCTACTGAATAAATTAGTATAACTAATGTATACCTATAACAAAAGGGACACACATCCTTGTTTTGTTGTATCACCTTACCTTTAGTCTCACAATATTTTCAATATTTCTCATCAAGATGACTCCTATAATCTTACCACATTTCACACCTGCTCTTATTTAAAGCCATGTATGCAGATTCTCTTCCCTTTGTATTTTATTCCACTCTGAGTGAGAATGGAAGCTTCGAAGACAGCCTCTTGACGGGGTGTTCCTTTTAACCAACCATGGCCATGTAACAGCTTAAAATGAAATCCATCGTGCAGTGAGATGCATGAAGTTTGTCTCAGCTTAAATCAGGTCCATATCAGCATCACATGCATTCAGTTCAACAAATTCTCTGTAAACTGAAAAAGAAAAGAAAATCCATGTGCTGTTATACACATGTTTCCCCCATCAGTGCGGTTTGCGATACCACATTTCCTCGTGTAACTGCTTATAATGCTTGTGTACTCAACTTTTCCTGATATATGTTGCCTTTGTATGAAATGTTGAGCCAAGAATGATAGATACAGCTGTCAGTGTCATAATGGTGCCAATACTGGCAGATCATCCCATTTCACTCAAAAGAAATGCATGGCGGGGTTTCTATTTGTTTTTTCCATTGTCATGCATATGAGAGTGTGTGCCCACAGAAATCTGCAGAAACTAAAAACGTCCTGTGAGTTGTCTTACATTTCTAATTTGATCAAAGGGTAGGATACAAAGCAAGCAAGAAGCAAAAGAGAAAGCAGAACATCTTTTTGCCTCTGCTTGAGAATAGAAGCTAATTGTGCATATCATATCCATTAACAGTTGAAAAAGACAGTTTGGCTTACTATTGCCCAAATCTGTTTTTTTTTTTTTTTCTCCCTGTATCATGCCATGATATGATCTAGTTATAGAAATATTTTATCCTAACAGAGTTGGTGTTCTTGGTATATGATGTGTTAAGTTATCTTGTGCATGCAAATAGTATTAGAATGTATGTGAGCTTTTAATATGTTGCTGACTGAACAAACCAAAATGGACAAGTTTAATTTCCCCAAATCTCAGCTTGAGAAGGGATTTGGCAACTTCACCATTCTTGTGTGCTTGTAAGTAAAAAAAGTAAAAGAAATTCCATTTGGTTTTTAAAATGGGGAGAAAAGTTTGCTGAAATTTCCTTTTCCTCAATAAGGTGTTCATGGACAAGGTGGGTCTATGTACCCTGTCTCTTTCATATGCAAGATTTTTTACTCTACTCTGTGGCCTCACCAACTTTGCACGCTTCTTGATAGAAAGTCATCATGATGGAACTCCTATTAAGTAGTGGTAGTTTTTTGGGTTTTGGTTTACAAATCATGGAAGTAGGGCACTGGGTATGAAGCTTGGTGGGATGAAAGTGTTATCAGAGTGGCTTGGTCCACTTCATGATGATCCTTCTTAAGAGTTTCCAACCAACTCTTCCAGCTTTGACTCACAGACAAGGCTGTCCTATTTTGCTGTACCTGTTTGCTACCCTCTTTCTCCCACTTCACTAACAATCAATTCTTGACAGAGCTGAGAAATGGTTGGCAATGGGAAATTGCACTTTGCATCCTCTTGCTGGAATGCTGTTCTTCACCACCTTTCTGCTTCCCTACAAAAACTTCAACTGTGGCAGGCTGAGAACTTGTACCGCACGCTCTTCTTTTCATTGCCGAATGAAAGGAGCCTGAGGGATCATTAGTACCCTTCCATCACTTCCTCATTAGTTCTTAGATAGTGTTTTAATGACAGCTTGAGAGGCTCAGCATCCTGGCCTCTTACTATTTATGATCCCCACAGTGCTAATGTGCACTTAATGAGAAATTCTTGTCTTGCTTGTAAATCCTGTAGCCGGCATTCAATTTATTGACAGATGTTTGCTTGGGCCTCTTTAAAATTACTTCATAAATCTTCCAGGATAAAAGGCCTCAAGTTTGGTTATTAAGACAGGTCCTTGTTGACAGTTTCATATTTAACTGTTTAGAACTCAACTGTCAGAGCTCTTTTCTTTTCCATTTTTTTTTTTCTTGAAGGAGTTGCATAGCAGATTGCTTGCATTTTAGGGGCCTGCTTTACCCATGAATTCTGTACCTTATTTTGAAGGGGGTTGAGTGGGCCCATCATTAATTTTTCTGTGACCTCATTGTGCACAGGCAACACTCATTTAGCATATCAATATGTCAGCTGTGACTAAGTGTTTATGCTGATATGAGCTGAGGGCTGAGCAACTGTTACACACCCAGATCTTCTGGACAGAACGCTGATGCAACTTGAAAGCTGAGTTAGCACTTTGTGCCAGAAACCACTGGGCATTTCCTAAGGAATAAAGAATTTGTTGGCATCTTAAAGACCAAGAGGTTGATGGAAAGAGCACATTTCATTAAGTACATGTAACTGAGAAGGAAGTTCAGGAAAATATCCAGCATCTACATCACTGGGCATTTCCTGAAGTCCATGCTCCAGCAGTCTCCCCACTATCCTCTGGAGCCATTTCCCTTTCTTCTTCCTTCTTGCTTTCCCTGCCTCTTCTAGTGACCTGAAACAAGTAGATAGTGATGGGAGAAAGCCAGGCAAATTATTCTGATACATGACTCAGAAAACCCAACCAATACCTCTTCTGATCCTTGAAAATCAAAATACGACAGTAACAAATTAGCCCAATAGTGGGGCAAGCACTGCTCAAGTGTTCTGATTCAAGAATTTGCTGTAAGAGTATATTTGTAAAAAAAATTGAGACGCTCAACAGAAAGATTAATCCTCTTATGCATCTGTACACAAAATGCAATCAGCAATACTAGATCAGTTTAGGTGATTAGATGGGTAATTGGAGGACAGTAGTTACAGATGAAAGAAAGGCAAGGAAGCTACACTTGCATTCTTTGTCATGGGCATGAATATGCATGCATGTAGCCTAGAGTCAAACAATACCCTGCTACTTGCTCAAAGATTCAATTTCTAGGGAATTGGGCAGCTGGCTAAAGGATGAAGAATTTCAGTTCTAATGTTTTTAAGCTGCTTCCCAAAAGCACCTTTTGTATATCCATAGACAAAATAAGGAATTGTGTAAGAAGCTGCGATACTCAGTTCCCAATGAAAGCAACTCCCCTTGAGACCGATGCAGATTCAAAGAAAAGTTCATTTATTGAGAAGTAGTATACAGATCTAATGCATTGCTGAAACTGAATCCCGTGCGCACCAGTACTTGGTTTTACTCCCCTTTCCCATTTCACCTCCCCGCTTCTGTCTCTGAGGCTCTCTTGCGCATGGTTTACCAGGAAAGCTTTGAAATTGTGTATAGAGGGATAATTTGCCTGGGATTGGATAATGATGATATCCTCCCACCTTTATTTTGCACAACTTCAGGTGATGTCAATAATGCATCTGTTTCCTATTTTTCCCACAACAACTACCCTGTGAAGTGGGTTGGGATGAGAAAGAATAACTCACCCAAAGTCATCCAGCACGAAAGCCTAAGAGGGAGACTAGAACTCATAATCTCCTAGTTTATAATCCAGCACTTTAGCCACCACACCAAACTGGCTCTTGTTTGTTTATTTCTTTATAATTCACATTTCTAAACCCTTTCAACTTCTTGACAGTTCTGGGTGAAGAGCCTTGTTGGATTAAACTAAGACATCATATTGTATCACACTTAGGAATATAAGAAGTTTCCTTAAAGCAGGTAATATATTCCCAGCATTATTAGGCACAGGACCATCTTTCGCATTGTATATTTGTAAATTTTCTTCAGTTTGCAAAATAAAATAAATTAAATAAAAATAGAGGATCCATCCTTTAGTCTAATCCTTCCTGAGGTCTGACATTCAAATAAAATAATAGACTTCACCAATGTATGCTACTATGCAATTCATGAGCAAATTAACACTGTGTTTTGTTTCAGGACAGATTTGTTATTTTTGCTCATTTATGTGTTATTATTTATGATTACTTTCCAAATAATAATTACAATTATTTATGAGTGGGAACTTGTTGGCCGTTGCTGGAATCTTAATAGTCTTCCTAATGGCATTCAGGATTGTGATCCAAAAATATTGCCATTCTAACTGGTTAGGACAACGCTGCTGGGGTCTGTCATCTTTTTAAGAGACTGATTTGAAAGGACATGGGATTTGAGATGGCTGCCAGAAAATTGGCTGAATCCAGATCGTGATTAAACTCATGACATCAGCCAAATTGTAACAGCATTCACTCTACTTAAGTCCATCACAAAAGATTCAGATCAGACATTGGAAGATAATAAGCATCTCAGCTAAAAAAAAAAAATGTGGTTTTGCGTGTGTGCTTACTTGTAGTGTCACGTCATATTACATCGCTTGACTTATGTCACATCACATTTTGCTACTTATCTTGCATCTAATGCTGACATAAGGGATTGCTTTGTTGTTCCTGTTGTTCTCAAAGATATTTCATTGTGTTACTTGAGATCCGGTTCATTTTGTCAACTTGCTGATTGGAGTAGATTTTATAGATGAAAAAAGTGAACGGTTTAAGCAAATCTAACTCATGACTGACACAGCTATAACTGAAGATAACAGGTTCCTGTATGCATTTCTTATTGAGTATTGATGCAAATAAAGTCCATTAAAGCAACTGTGGATCAAGATTCAGGCTAGCTACCAATGCACATGTCAATTCATATTACAGCTACTAAAAAAACATGAAATTCCTTTTAAAATGACCGACAATGTCAGCTAAAGTCCATATAACCATTGGGGAGGGGCACGGAACACTTATGTCACCATATGGCGATAAAGCTCATCATTCTTTTCTGTCTTTCTCATTTCTCTGTGTCATATAACAATACTTCAATGCAATGACATAGAACTAAAATACCAAATAATTGGTATAAGTACATTTCCACTTGTACATTTTTAAAGAAACCTGGAATGTGTCCATCCAGCTTGAAATGCTTGCACTTGCTTTGTGAATTTGTGATGCTGTCCTTGTTTGGAAAGAAAATGGAATTGTGTGGACTTGTGATGGTGGTTCTTTAGAATGTTGTGTTGGCTATTCTTCTTCAAGCCCGAGACACATCTGGAGAGATCTTAAGATTGGTGACTTAATGCATCCCTTAAAAAAATACTCTGCTCTACTCTACTCTACTCTACTCTACTACACTACACTACACTACACTACACTACACTACACTACACTACGCAAAAGAGGAGACAGTTGCATAGCATGTTGCATATGCTCCTTCATATGTATAGATATGTGAAATTGTTATTGTAGTTAGATCTACAACTTGAAGATAGCAGGGAAGATGTTCTGTTGGAACACCTGGACCAAACATAGGATAAACACCTTAAGTCAGTTGATTTATAATGGTTGTTTTAAAAATTGTGTTCCGAATATGATTTACCTAAATTTACTAATAACATCCATGTCAAAATGCCTTAATAGCCTCAGAGGTACCTGCAAGTCCTAGGATCCTAAAGAGATAAGAGTGCTTGAAACAAGCGTATTAATTGAATTTTATAAGAAATTTTTAAAAAATCAAAATGAATGTTACCATCAGTTGCATATCTGTACTGTGGAACAAAATAAAACAGAACAAAAACTGGTAATACCCAATCTTGGAAAATCAGCCGGTCCAGGTTTTAAGAAATGTAAAACATACTTCTTATGACTTAAGCATGTAAGTAGTGTATCAGAAAAGTATTATTTCATGTCCATTGGACTGGTGTAAAAATGTCAGCTAGGCCAGGTCAGGGAACAGACAACCAGAGGACTACTGGAACTCTACTTTATTGTTATATAATAACAGAAACTTGAAAGCCTGACTGGATATTCCTCTGCCCGTTCTTACACTAAACATAATCAAGGCAGGTTTATCTTGAGTTTCTTTCTTACCTCTTCTTTCCCAGGACTGAGTTTATTGAATAGTTCTTATATTTTTTTCTTCTACCTCCATATTCCTCTACAACTATATTCCTAAAATATGGAATTGATTGTTTGGATTTAGAGGCCACCCAACTCCATAAGATTCTGAGTGTCATACTACATTTTCATTATATGAATAACTTTGGCTTTACTGAGCCTGAAGCTTGGAAAATGGATAATCTTCCATAAATGGAACAAAATTTATCCTCCTGATAGCAAGGAATAAATTCAAGATTTGCATCACTTATCTATTTATGAAAAGTCTTTATGTTCTAAAGATGAGAAGATGAAGCAATATGTTTCTATATAGTCTGGATTTCATGATAAGCTTAATGACTGAATACATTCTGTATTGATAGCACATTTTTTTCTTTCTTAAAATCTTCCTTCCTTCCTTCCTTCCTTCCTTCCTTCCTTCCTTCCTTCCTTCCTTCCTTCCTTCCTTCCTTCCTTCCTCCCTCCCTCCCTCCCTCCCTCCCTCCCTCCCTCCCTCCCTCCCTCTTTCTTTCTTTCTTTCTTTCTTTCTTTCTTTCTTTCTTTCTTTCTTTCTTTCTTTCTTTCTTTCTTTCTCACCACCAATGTATTTAGAATCTGTTCTTGCAGTATAAACACTACTGGGTTTTTTCTTCCTTATTGTAGCTGTTTGTATTCTACTAATTAAAAAAAAAAAGAATTCATGTGTACAGATACATATCAGAATTAAACATTTGCAAATTTCTTCATAAATAAGGTGGGTATCAAGTATGATTTAAAATAAATAATGAAATAAAATAAACCTGAAAGCATTTTTCCCATCCAGAAAGAAGGTTTTGAATGCTTAGATGAATTGATGTGTTATTTATTCAAGTATATGTCTGTTCCACTTTTCACTAATCAGTATTGCCAGATCAGGAATATATTAAAAGTATTTACAATAATCTTAAGAAAGCTATTGTGAGAGAAATCAGACCAGGAAATCTGATTATCCCTAAGGTGTCTTAAGAAATGTTGAATATAGCTTTAGAAAGCATTCAGTGCATCTCATAACTGGTGGAAGAACTAACAATCAGATGATCTGAATGCCTGCTGGATTCCATGTTTTGGTACTGGTGGGCAACTGCAAGGTACCTGATAAGGTCTCTTCACAATTCCTTATGTTAGGCTTAGATGGACCTTCAGACAGAGGACACCTTCAGTACAGGAATGACAGCAAAGGATACTAGCCAACCTAGAACAGTTTTTCAGATTTGAAAAGGCCTTCCTTCATAATTTTTCCTAGTTCATTAGTCTTTCCAATATTGAGCCAGATAAATGAAGGAAGAAGCTTTAGAGCCTGGTTCCCCAAATAATTCTCCCTTTGTAACCCATCCCTTCATGAGGACATCACTTTCTATGTCCATTGACAAACTCAAGTATAAGCCATAAATAATCGTAATAAATCAAAAAGATATTATCTCCCAACCAAATCACCAAGTATACAAGCACACATGAAAGTAGTATGATCAGTAAAATATGAAATACATGTTGTGATCTCTACATGGTTAAGTGATCCAACTGCTTGGGAATTCCAAATCAACAGATAAATTGCACTGATCATCATGTATTTCTAGATGCTTTGCTACAGCTTCTGAAGTATTTGAAGATTTACCTCTCTTTCAGGGAAGCTTTTGGTTTTCCCCAAAGGCAGCCCTCCATGAGGTAGAAAATGACCTCCACCTAAGACAGAAGATGAGACAAAATGCCTTTGCTTTATTTCTTCATATCTATTAATATGCCTGGAAACATGACAGTTGCTAACGGTATAGATCAGTGTTTCTCAACCTCAGCAGCTTTAAAATGAATGGACTTCCCCATGCTGGCTGGGGAATTCTGGGAGTTGAAGTCCACTCATCTTAAAGTTGCTGAGATTAAGAAACACTGGTATAGATGCTTCTGTAAGAAATCATTCCCCCACTGCTATCGAATTTTCACTACACCCTACATAAATTATTGGGCAGAACCACCTAGATTATACTCCTTGAATGGACATAGATTTCATGAGCAAAATTCTCAGATATGGTCTTTCAAGATTCTTCAAAAGCTGAAAAACTATATTCTGAAATTGAAAGCTTGGAAGATTGAAGAACAGTTCATGCAAACTGTTTTAGTTTCCTGAATATCAAAGTAAGTTCTTCTGAAATCACTGAGACATCACTCCAAATAATTAAACTGGATCTGGAATGAAAGCAAAGGCAGATTGAATGTTTTCCTCCACATTCTTGGTAAGAGGAAGAGCATTTTACCTATGAGTAAGAACTTTGTGGGACCCTGAATTCCATTTCTATATGATTGAGATCATATGCCAGATAATCCAAGTAAGATAATGTGGAGCAGAAGTGGATAATCTATGTACTATAGACTGATGTGGTGTCCCAATACCATATTTGCAGCCCCAAGAGATATGAGGATTACATTGCCAAAATTTCATAGCAAATCACCCATTTTCAGCAGTTTATTTTTCTTTTTATTTCTCAAAAATCGCACAGAGTTAAGATTCTGTTAAGCTTAATGTACCTAGTTTAACATAAAGCACTTTAAAGAATATGAAAAAAAAACCCTCTCCAAAACAGGCCAAATCTTTCAGCCATGCACCCTCCAGTACATCTACATAAGCTAAAAGAGTAATTATTAAAAGAATGGAGTCCCTGACCATGAAAGGGGTGCCCACCCCTGATATAGAGGATAATTGTTTCTTTATGGCCTACTTTCATATGAGTATTCATCTTTTCCTGGCACAAGGTTCTATTTCCATATTGCACCTAATGGACGTTAGGATTTTCTCCTTCTCTGTGGAGGACTAGCCGTAAACTCCAGTTAAATGTTCAACCTTTGTGTGTGTGTGTGTGTGTGTGTGTAGAGGAGCAGCATCTGTTTCAAACTGAACACTGATTGTGCATGCCAGAAAACCTGGGCTCAGCTGTATCCTCAGGAAACAGAATAAAAGAAGAGATTTTGCCCCAGGTGCTTCAGTTCACGCTGTGTTCCAAGTTTCACTCAGAGAGAAGTTTCCTTTTTTTCCCCCCCTTTCCCCTTTCTGCTCATGCAATTTATTAATGCATAGAGATCATCGGGGGCAGTGCCTGAATATAAACAAAACAGAAAAGTGTCTCTGTGCAGAGATGTTTGGCTCCAGAATTGGTTTTGAAGTTTCTCAAAGCTGAATTGGATTTGGAGCAAGCTTGCCTGGACGGGCAGCAGGCCATCTTCCATAACTGAACGCCAGGAGGGCCTGCCTGATGTTCAGGACCGTGTGTGGCTCAAGTGCAGGGTTGTTCAAGATTTCTCAGGCCCAGATCAAACTTCTCCTTTGAGGAACACATCAGCGACTTCAGTCTCAAAAGTACAAGGCCAAGACCAAAGTAGAGTTTACCAAAATTACTCCCCAGATATGTGTTTAATAAGTTCCCCATTGTTACATTAAAAATTACAATTAAGCAACAACTTTGGAAGGATCCTGGGGCAGCATAGAGGGGCTTTGGGAAAGCAGCACATGAGCCTCAGATTAGGCACTAAAACAATAGAAACCGGAGAAAGTAAATGGCTTGAATCAATAAACCCTTACAGTATATCAGCTACATGTTTGCTGGGGGCATATTAAAAGCGTCTCTTCTTTGGCATTTAGCCTAGCTAGCTGATAGCATTCAGCTCAACTTGGCATTTCTCAAAAGAACCCAAGAAGAATCATAGCTAGTTAGTACTTGGATGACGGATTTCCTGGAAACCTTAGAGCTGTGAACTAGGTTGACTAGTTGACGGAAGAAGGTGGTGGCAATTCACTTCTGTAGTGTTGCAAAGAAAATTGTGCAGAGACCTTGTCTTTCGTTTTTTTTTGGCATTGATGAGAACATGGCAAGGATTATGTAACATCTTTGGGAGTTGTAATCTGGGCTGCCCTGAATTGCAAAAATTATGGAAGGAAGAACTTGTGCTTTAATTGGGAATGAGTTGGAATAATAGAGCTAACTTCATCCTTCTGCTCATTTTTTGGAGGAGAGAAAAATATTCAGACCTGATTTCAAGTTTCCATGGATATCACTCATTTACTATTCAAACTCATTTTCACAATAAATGAATCTATCTTGATAAACACACCACTTACTGTACTATCATTTCAGAGGAAAAATAAATTGCTTCCAAAAATGTATGGGTAATAGGACTAATGCTGGGTTGGTCTATCTTGCAGTTTCCTACAGGGAAGCAAAAAAGTCAAGATGGCGTCCCTCACAGTGCAACTGAAGCTCCACCCATTCTTTTTATGTTGCACGTGTGAAGCACACAAAAAACAGGCTGAGCGACAATCGAAATGCCATCTTGACTGCTTTGCTTCCCTGCACCTCTGCCATCGTCAGCCATAGTTTACAAGCCACTCTGATTGCACCCACACAACATGCTAAGTCAAGCCAAACAAGCCATGTTGCGGCTTAGCATGGTACGCACACATAGTCACAGTGTGGGTTGACATGAGTTTGGGAGGCCTTCTGACCCACGTGCTTCCCAGCAAACAGATGTTTCCAAAAATGGCTGCTACCTTCAGGGTGCCTCTCTAATGTTCCCTTCGTTCTCTGAGCAAAGCCTCTGGAACAGGCTCGTGACACTGTCCTGGTCAGCTTTTTCCACTTATGGGGGCGGGGGATGGGTCGGGGAAACCACAACAAACCCAGACTTGATTTCCTGTTCAGTTGAGCCATACATCACTGAGGTTCCCATCTGTGCCATTTGTCTGTGACAGAATGACAGGTGTCATTTATCACAGGCGCTTGTGGAAGCTGTGGGAAGAAGGATCGAAATTTTTTCTGGAAGCAGTCAGTGTCTAAAGGCTGCCAGATCATTAAAAAGGGGCTTTCCAAAGAAAGCTGTGTGTAATGTGATTGCACTTACCATCCACGACAGGCGGAGAGAAAGAAGAAACATTTTAAAAAGATTGAGTGAGCCAAAGTTTTTGCCAAGGGCACTTTAAAAGAGAGAGAGAGAGAGAGAGAGAGAGAGAGAGAGAGAGTGCAGCAAATGCTGAAGTGTTGTTGTTGATGTTCGTTTTGCCCCTTTTTAAAAAGGGTGGGAGAATTCTCTTTCAGTCTGTACATGACACATATACCTTTGAGACATTTCAGCTGTATTAGCAGCAAGGAAACCCAAACAGGAAGCTCTTTTTTAACAGCATTTTCTCACATTGCATATTATTTAGGGCACTGTAGCAGACTTTACGCTTTCCTGGGCATGCACGTCTTTGGAGCATAATGACTTGAAAACTGCAGCGAGAAGCTAACAGGAACAGGAAAACCTATTTGGTCTGTCGCTGAAATGTCTAATAAATCAAAGGGGAGAACTGAGACCTGATACAAGGCCCCTTTTCAAAGAGTCATTTACAACATCCTGTTTGCATAAGGAGTTTTACCAACACGCCCCCCCCCCCAACATCTTAATTTCACTACCTTCCGTTCTGCTTTGGGAGTTAAAGCTCCTAACTTTAGGGCAGCAGATAACTAAACTAAACTAAACTAAACTAAACTAAACTAAACTAAACTAAACTAAACTAAACTAGAGCCCAACATTCATCTTACGCAACACGTCACTGTTATTAAACTGATCGTTGAAACGTATTTTAATACATTTCCATTTTAAGATTTTACTGAAAGTGCCACAAGCTTTTATTGCTCGTCTTGCAAGAGACCGACGTGGTGCCTAGGCTGCTGGAAACACACGCATTAAAAACAGGCTTGCACAAACGATGGCTTGCAGGATGGCTTGCAGGTCAGAAGGAGCAAAAGCTGCTTTGGTTTGTTTCATTGGGATAATTTTCCACTGATTTATCCGTCGCTTTGAACCAGAGCAGCAGTCCTTGTCTACTACAGTGTTTCTCAACCTTGACCACTTTAAGATGTCTGGACTTCAACTCCCAGAATTCCCCAGCCAGCATGGCTGGCTGGGGAATTCTGGGAGTTGAAGTCCAGACATCTTAAAGTGGCCAAGGTTGAGAAACACTGTTGTAGACAAGGCCTGTCGCAGAATGAAAGCCAAACCTTTGAACAGTCCAAAAAAAGCAATGAGAAAATCATGTACAATTTCTCTGATTTCATTAGGAAAAATCACAGCGATGTGCTAATATTTAAAGTTGGGGGGCGGGGGAAAGGATCCTATTGTCTATATGTCTGTATGGTAGATAGAAGATTTCTCAAAAGCTTATTTGTGCATACCAGAAGGAATCTGAACTAACTAAACATTAAGAAAAGAAAAATAAAACCCAAAACATCCAGTTCTCTGCTGAATAACAGCATTTGGAAAAACATCAACTTGTCATGACCTCAGCAGATAAAAAATTATTTTGTAAATGATTTCTGAACACATGCAGCACAATTGCCATCTGGTTGGTCTTTGAACTATCTTGACCTATTTGTTGGTGGTTTTGTGTATAGCCTTATTTATTTCAAGGAATTCTTTTTTTTTTTTCCCCCTTTCCTAATGTTCATTCTCACTGCTTGCAGGGAGCAGCTGTTTTATCTTTTGCAAACCTAAAATAGCAGATCTAAAATAGGGTGCCTAATTTTTTTCCCCCTTTCCTGCTACAGTGACAACAGGTAGTAGCTCCCAGCCATCCTTGTTTATTGTAAAAAAAAAAAAAAGCTAATCAGTTCTGGGATGGAAGACCACCAGGAAACCCTAGCGCTCTAGGATAGACTAGAAAATTGAAAAGCCATCTTAAAAGAAAGCAGTGGCAAACCTCTTTGTGTTGTTACTGAGAAACCTGTCTGACTGTGAAGTCCTTAGGGGTTGAGTTCAATAGCTTGGAATTTTGGGAGTTGTAGTCTCAAGGCATCTGGAGGGCATGAGGTTGGTGAAGGCTATAATAAATACATAAATCAAGAACCAGCATTTGCAAGACAAACCAATATATGAAGGGAATCAGTCAGAGAATGCTAGAACTGTCCTTCCAGGGATCAGTATTACAGAACTTTTACATACACTAAGAGAACAAGGAAGGTTTCCCATGTTAGCACACAGCAAGCCGGTTGCTTGATCCATGTACTTATGGAAGGGATTAGAGATACCAATTAGTTGTAAATGCAGTGATGCTAGGTGATGTAATTGTTACACATTTTCTCATGGGCTCTCATTTATGTGCAGCCTTTTCTCAAAGTGTTGCAAGCCTGGGCATTGTTTTCATCGCTACCATAATTGAGTCTTTTATTGAAATATGAGTTTTATTCCTGGGATTTGGGGGGGGGGGGGAGCAGGCATGGATTAAAAAAAAATCATGTGTTCATGTTATTGTCTTTAAGTAGAAGATTGTCATACATGTTACACTAAGTTAAGATAGCTGTTTTCCTCTGGCACTTCCTTTTTAGACATCTGGACCAGGGTCTCAGTGTTTCCTTTTGTGAGTAGACAGGGTCAAGATAATGCTTTAAATGTCATATCCCCGGTGCCAGGTAGATATTGCTGTTTCCAGCCTTTTACGCTGGAAAAAAGCAAAGCAAAATGAACCCTCGATGCCTTAGAAATGATTTGATAACGTTCTTTTGGGGGAGGGCAGGAGTCACCCTGTTACTCGCAGCAAACTGCACCTGTATTACTGTTTGTCTTGGTTTGAAGGCTTACCTGTGATACATTTCCCATAGGGCCCCTGGGACAAAAAAAAAAGAGAGAGAGAAGATATGGAAAACTGATGAATTGTTATAGGCTTGTAAATCTCAGGGGAAACAACAGATGGCAAAAGGCATTGAAGTCTAGCTTTTCGTCCAGTGCTGGGCATTGCAGTTGGAAATTTATTTGTTTTTCAGTCAAATGATTATTGGGGTTGGGAGGTACAAACCGGCCTCTTTATTTCTGTAAGTCTTTCCATTTGATCATATATGGAATATGGTTTCTGCAAAACATTCATTGGTGTGTAGCATTTTCTGTCATAAATCTAAAATGCCTTATGTTTCTCACTCCAAACTACAAAAATCTTTCCAGGCATCGTAAGTCTGTTCTAAATGGCATATGATTGCCTCTCCTCTCCTCTCCTCTCCTCTCCTCTCCTCTCCTCTCCTCTTCCCTTCCCTTCCCTTTTTTGTCCTGATATTTACAATTTCCCCCTTGCTGACTGCTGACTGCTTGAGACACTGTACTGCTCCAGTTGTGTAAATAGAAAATTGCTTAGATTCATATCATCCTGAGTTAATACAGTTTAAACATGAGAAAGTGTTAATTTTCATAAATCCAGGGAAAGGATTCAATTTATTTAACTCAATGGATTTTAATCTTGGTTACTGAGGACTAGCAACTTGCCTTGCTTATTTGTGACAGGGAATCCTATTTTCTAAGTCACCACATGGGGAAGATTCTTGAGTTTCCAAATAAAAACTCAAGTACTACATTTAGCACAGGAGAAAGGTAATAGCTAAGGCTCTTGGATGTTTGCGGTGCAGTTCTTACTGAAGAGACAGGTTTCTTCCAGTTTAAATATTTGCAGGAAAAATGGGTTGCCTCATCAGCATGTTGTGTAAATATTAGAGAAAGCCATTTCCTCTATATATTTTATTTTAGTTTCTAGTAAGAGTGCCCAGAATATTTTATTTATCAGTTTTGCAGGTCATTCATACCCACTTTTTCTTATATCCATATTGCTGGTGTGTTGTTTTTTTTAATTAAAACATCAGCCCCTCAAAAATCAAATTTAAACATATATTTAAAGTCACATTTTCTTTCAAAACCTACACTTCTAAATGGATTTTATCTAAACACATCTTTCAAGGTGAGCACTGAATCGTAAAGCTTAAGAGAGATGCTAATTCTGAAGAATAACAATACTCCAATTTGCATTTTATTCTGGGAAGTGTAGAAATGATGGTTTACTTCAAAATGTGGAGAGTACAGAAGTCCTTGAGCAGCCCTAACTTGTTTACATCCAATGTGCACACGTGTACACACACACACACACACACACACACGAACACACAGATTAACTGCTCCTCGACCTTTCATTTGATTAATTTGTCTTTGTTCTTAGCAAGAGCTGTATAATAAGAAAGTTCTATTTGTGGCAGCTAATCAGAAGTTTTAGATTCATACAACTAAACTTTGCTTGTTCTGATTTTACTTATCGCAGCGATTACCTTCTTGGGAACTAATGCTTCAGGTTGGAGCCATGCAAGTATGCACAGTTTTGTCAACAACAGCCTTTGAACATTCCTTTTGCCCTCCTTTAATGTAACAGCTATCCTTTGAAAAGCCCTATCAGGTTTAAGTGGCAAACTTAATAAATCTAGGATGTTTATCTAATTATATAAATATTTTGCTTTTATTTCTGGAATCAAAGACCATCCTTCTGAAGGGCAAAATGGCATACAGGCAACTTTAGGATAAGCTTACAAGAGGATGGAGCATAAAAATGCCCTTGTTTTTTGGTACAGCTTTTAAAAAAAAAAGATTCAGGTTTAAACAATTGAATTCATTAACTATGAACAGAGGCCACAATTCAGAGGGGTTGGTGTTCCACATTTTAGTGTGGTTCTGCTTAAAATTTTGTTCTAGGTCTGGGGAGATCCAGGTTCAAATCCATCTTCATCATTCGGAGATTGTGGTCCAGTGACAATTGCTCACAGCAATCAACTTCACAGGGTTGTGTTGTGGGGAAAAATTAGAGAAGGAAACTTAGAGAAGGTATGTTGCCTTGAGCTCCTAAAGGAAAATCTAATTAAACACGTGTAACATCATTGGGTTCAGTGAAAGAAGGTAGACACTTAAGGTTTTAGAAGAACTCCATGTGCAGGGTAATATCATGATAACATGAGAGTGGGTGGGAATGGAGTTTCCCAGTGTTGTCTTGTTTTTTGTGGGTGAAAGATATCTTCTGAGGAGTCAACTTACCTATTTCAATTTCAATTTTTCAATTTCTTTAAATGGTGGGAAATCAAGCTTGATTTTCAGTGGTTTATTATATGCAGTATGAGTTTCCAAATTAAAACTCAGGTACTACATTTAGCACAGGGAAAAGGTAATAGCTAAGGCTCTTGAGCGCAGTTCTTACTCTGCTGAAAAGACCTGCTCCTTTCAGTTTAAATCCTTGCATGAAAAATGGCTTGTCTCATCAGCATGTTGGGTAACCATCAGAGAAAGCCATTTCCTCTATTGAGCCACATCAAAGGGACCTCTAGGCTGCCTGGAGTGCTGAGCACAGGTTCCCCACTCCTGTATTAGAAAGAAGTTGATCCAGGCACAAATTGTCTAAAATTCTCTCCAAAATTCATGAATACAGAAACTGAGCGAGCGATTTCTTCAGAGGAAGGAGAAATTCTCCCACAGCTTCTGAAGAGTGGAATGATGTGGAAAGATGTTTGAGAATGTCTTCTGAATTTCTATTGGATTATGTTTCTGAGCGGATGGTTGTAGGAGAGGGCAAATGGTGATAGTGCTGATTTTATTATTTTTTTTAGGGGTTGCAGATTATTGGGGAAAGGTCTTTTTACAGCGAAGGGCAGGATATTGTTATATATACATACCCCTTAACAAACTCAAAACTAAAAATCCCAGCTCTAAGCATGAGAATTTCACCAAACCTGGAGAACCGTCAAGGAGAGCCAACGTTTATGGAGAGATATACAACATATTTAGAGAATGTTTTTGTAATTGATCAACATCTTAAAACAAAAGTCAGTTAATTTTTTTCATTATATATTTTTATTAGTTTTTACCAACAATATCAGGTCATGATGTTTATATAAACATAAATCCAAGATACATATAGAGACAAAAAAATCAAAAAGAAAAAAATATAGAAAATACTCAATGGACATCTATTGCAATGTGAATAGAGACAGGTACTATACACATGAAAATTTGCCATACATACTGTATAAAGTATACCAGATTATAGTCTATTGCTAGTGAGATAAACCATAACATCCATCCAAATTTGATAAAATTGTGGTTCCTGCCATTGGTGTCTAATTAATTTAATTTTGTAATTTTTTATAATGTAGCAGTTGTAGAGGCCTTATTAATCCACAACTCAGTTGTTCTGTTATCTAGAGTTTTCCAATGTTGCACAATTATTATGTCTGCTAAGATTAAATAAATTATACATTCTTTATTTTTAAATTTATGGTTTGGCCCTGTAAATAAATGCTCTGGGAAGCACTCAATTCTTTGATGAGTGATAGTACCTATCTCCCCAAAGATTTTTTGCCAAAAGGGTATAATTTTATTGCATGACCACCACAAATGAAAAAATGACCCGTTTTTTTGACAACCACTCCAACATATGGAAGAATAATTTTGATATATATGTGCCAGCCTAACAGGAGTGAAATACCAATGATGAATAATCTCCCACTGCATTTCTTGCATTGCCCAGTTTCCATAACTTCTGCCAATTTGTCTCCTGTATGGGATTACCAAGATCAATATTCTAAGCTTCCTTTAAACCATAGGGTAGATCTCCTATTTCTGACTGCAATAATAACCTATAAATTTTTGAAATTGTTCCTTTGCTTGTTCTAAATAATGAAGTATTAAATTCTCAAAATTGGTATAGGGCCATGTTGCTGAGTTTCTAATATTTCTATTGCCCAAAACAAATTTAAGTTGATATCAGAAGAGCCATGGTAATTTATCACCTATTCGTTGATCTTTATTGAAAGGTTCCCTATTACTATAAAAATCCTTTAGTCTATAAAGATTATATTCTCTCAAAGATTTCATTTTAGCCAAACCATAATAATCATCCTGATCAATATATGTTATTAGAGGAGTTAAAGGGGAAGTATCCTTTATCAAAACTGTGTATCTACTCTTCCAGGTTTGAAACATTGTTTTAGTAAAAACATTTTCAATCTGTTTTATTCTAGAAAAATATTTTGGGTGAAAAAAAACATTGATTTATAAACTTATCTGGCTCTAGCATAGTTTCCATATGAATCCATTGTTTAGAAGAGTCTCCCATAATAAATGGAATCATATGAATATATAATATTTGGAAATGGAATTCATATATTTGCCAGTGCCTTAAAGCCTGTTCTGGAATTACCACCGGGAGACACTGAAATAAAAACTTAAGCCGTGCAAGAATTTTCATTTTAACCACCGCAATTTGCCCTAAAATATTGAAATCTTTTGAAGCCCAGTTTTTCATTTCTTTGTTTAATTTCTTCCAAGTTGGTACATAATTATTTGTAAAGATTTTATTAATATTTTTAGTTATAGTAATGCCTAAATATTTCAAAGATTTATATGCTATTGGAGTTCCTAAAACTGTGGAAATTTCCTTTTGAGTTTTTGGGGGTGTATGAAAAAAACATAAAATGTGATTTATGAAAATTAACTGACAGTCTAGACACCTCTGCAAATTCCTCTAACCCCTTAATATAGCTAGCCGAATGAGAAGCATTTGAGAGATTCAAGATCATATCATCTGCAAATAGATTTAAAAGATACATCTTATCTCCCATTTTTATCCCGTTCATCTGATTATTGGATCTAAGTGCTATTGCCAGCACTTCTATAGTTAGGTTGAATAGTAAATAGTAATAGTAGCTTAGTAATAACAATAGTAATAGTAGCTTACTATTAGTAAGCTTAGTACCTCTTAAAATTGTAATGGGATCTGAATCACAACTGTTAAGTCTTATCTGAATTTTAGTTGGTCTGTAGATATATTCAACCATTTTACAGAAGCCAGTGCCAAATTTAAATTTAATTAATATTTGTTTTAAAAATTGTATTCCCAGAGAGTCAAAGGCTTTAAATATATCTAAAGAACATATGGCTAATAAAGATATATTAATTTGATTAATTTGTATAATGCTTAATAATTTCCTGATCTATATTACAGGAATAAAGCCAGATTAATAATTTCCTGATCTATATTACAGTTTGGAATAAAGCCAGATTGATCCATATGAATAATTTTACCTATAATCACTTTTAATCAGTTAGCTAACAATTTAATGTAGTTTATAATCAGTATTGAGAAGTGAGATGGGCCTATAAGATGCCAAGTCCTGGAAATTTTTACCCAATGTAAGGATCAAAATTATCTTAGATTATTTTAAATTATTTTAAAATTTAGATTAGATTTTAAGATTTTATTTAGATTATTTTTAAATTATCTTTTTTCCAGGATTCTGGTAAAGGTTCCCTTTGGTGCAAAGTATTGCATAAAAGTAGAAATTCAGGAATTAAGATCTCTTTAAATTCTTCATAAAATTCCCCTGACAATCCATCAGGGCCAGGAGATTTTCCATTTTGAATAGTATTAAAAACTTCAGTGATTTCTGAAATAGAAAACAGAGATTCCGTGAATTGTATATCTTCTGGAGCCAATTCTGGGAATGTTAATCTATTTAAGTATTGATTAACTTTTATTGGTGATGGATTATTTGAGGAATATAATTGTTGAAAAAAAAAGTTTGAATTGTTGATTTACAGCTTTAGCTTTGGTCACAATTTGACCATTGCTATTTTTAATTGCACTAATATGTTTTTTCTCCTTAGCTTTCTTCAATTTGTTTGCCAGTATTCTAGAATTTTTATTATCATGTTCATAATATCTTTGCTTAGCAAAAATAATCTGAGAGGAGATTTTATCTGTCTCCAGATCGTCCAGCTCTCTCCTTTTATTTAGTATCTGTTTGTAAACACTCTCTAATCCAGTTCTATTATAGTTTGCTAGTAATTCATTAAATTCTACTTTTATGCTGATATATTTTTTAATTATGCTCATCTGATTTATACACTCTCCTCCTAATGCTGCCTTCATAGCATCCCATAGGATTCTTACTGATCTTTCATTTGTACGATTCTCTTGAAAGAAGTTTCTCAAAGTTTGAGTTAGTGATTGCTTTGCTGCTTCATTGTATAGTATTATAGAATTAAAATGCCAATTATAAGTAAATGGAATGATTTCTTCTAATTTGAGGGTAATAATCCTTGGAGCATGATCTGATATGAATATTGGTGCAATTTTAACTTGTTGCAGAAAATTTGAAAAAGTTTTAGATATCTATACACAGTCTATCCTAGAGTGTGAATTATCTCTACTGGAATAAAAGTATAGTATCTGCTTTTGTTGCAGGTTTCATAATTGTCTATGTATTTATGAGTCCGTGACTGTGCATTAACTTTTGAAATCTCTTGTGCATTCCAATCTGAGGTTTTAATGCATTGATATTGAAGTCCCTTCCTATTATAAAATTATCTGGATTACTTTTTTTTTTTCTTTTTGTTCATAATCTTTTGTGAGTAACCAATCTGTCCCTGATTAGAAGCATAAATAGATGCTAGAGTTAATGCTTTATTATCAAATTCCCCTTCTATAAAGGGGGAATTTGATTATATATATATATATATATATATATCTACGTTCCCTATCTTTCAGAATCTTTTGAACCTTCAAATTTATGCCAGCTTTGAAAAGAATAGCTACTCCCGTTAATTTATTAGATCCCTGGGCAAAAAGTTGTTCATCAAAATGCCTATCATTCAGCCTATTTGTTGTATATGTTTCTTGTAATGTAACCACATGAGGTTTAAATGATTTGACATAATTAACAATCCTTTTCCTCTTAATAGGATCTCCCAGACTGCTAACATTTAAATAAATAGTTTTACATTGTTCTCCCATTTTCTACATTTTTAGAATGGCTCTATCTACAGTATTTTCTCTATACAATTAAGATTATCTCACTTCCAAAAAGTTATTGAAAGTTTATTACTCACAAAATCTATCAAAAAGTTACCTGATACTAGAGAAAGCATATATAACATTAGTATTCTTTCCCCTACATTAATACTTTCCACCCTTGTCCCTCCCCATCCCACTCTTCACCCTATATCATGCCTCCCTATCCAACCTCCCTACCTACCAATCCCACTTAGACCAATAGCAAAATGCAATTAATATTTCTGCCATTTTAAAATGTAGCCTTTTACTCAGCAGCCAGAAGTCTGGAAGTTGGAAGTAAAAATTCTGTTTAGTTATCGATTGTGTGGCCAAGAGATCACTTTCACAAAGATATGAGTAAAAATGTCCTTGAGTAGAACTTGACTACCGGTGGTTATATCCATGCAGTTTTCTTGACAACTGTGCAACGTTTGTTATTGGTTTCTGTCAGGATGCTTCTTCCATGTTTCAATCAATCCCAAAGCCACGGGATTTTTCAGTGGGCTCCCATCAAAGAACCAAGTAGGGCCAAACTTCCTTCGCTTCTGATATCAACTAAATTAACACATGCAAAAATATTTGCCCTCTCCTTCTGATAACTTATTTTGTCTTTTTTGATAATGCATATGTGATTGTGTTAGATTGGGTACCATTATCACTTCCATTTGTATCTCCACACATTAAGGAACTAGAGACTTATTCTGGTGTTTGTTTGTTTTTCTTCTAAAGAATGTTAAATGTTAAAAAATTCAGGTTTAGAATATCCCTGGAAGAGTCATGTGTTATGCTGTAGCACCTGAAGAGACCAACCATAGAAGTGGAAGAAACAGTTTCCATTCTGAAGCACAAGCATGTGAATGAAGTTGGACTTGCTGAATCGCCTCAGGGTGAAGAGACTGCCAAGGAAATGGTCAGATAAGAGACAGCCTAGCCCACAGCTATATAGTGGGAGGTGTAAGAGACTCAGAAGAAACCCTCCCTAGTTTCTCAGGCAGTAAAAGAGACAGGGGGGAGAATTGTACTTTCAGACTTCCAAGATTCTGTCAATGTAGCTGTACAATAAAGTAGAATTAGCTCATCTGGTTGTGATTCCTATCTGGTTTACCCCGCAAGGCCGGCAGAATCTGTGGTCCTCAAAATGTTGCTGATCTAACAACCACCAGGAGACCCAGCAAGCATGGCCAATGGTGTTTCATGTTTGGAGTTGTCATTTCCAAACATCAGAGTTAAATTCTATTGGGTTTTCTTCCAATTCATAGTTTCTGCCCTGCATTTTCTCAGAGAATTGTAATAATAAATAGCTGGATATTTGGAAGAAGTCTGGCCACTCTATGATTTTTGCATATACAATGTAGGTGATGGCGAAAATCTCGACATTTACTAGGTGGCAGCAAATATGTATGGAACACTGTACTTGTTCCCTCCATTCTAAAGGATTAGGTGAAAAAACCTAGTTGTTAGAAGTGGCCAGACTACAATTCCCAGAAACCCCATCCAGGTAAGGGATGGTAAAGAATGTTGGAAGTTGTAGTAGCAGGATTAGGTAGGGCCATACATTCCCCACCTAGTCTATAAGACATCCTATTATTAAAGACAATATCTGCATCACACTTGAGGGAACCTTCCATGACATCCTTCTCTAAATTTGTAGAATTTGAGCAACAGTATTAGAATAATGAATAACCTACTGCATTTAAATGGTTTTAGTCAATTCAAAACAAACTCCAGTATCTTTTGGAATAAAAAGGGCTATTTAAATGTAGATGACTATTTGCAGTATATATGTATGTAGGTATGTGTGTGTGTGTACAAACACACAGACACACACACATTCTGTATATGTATACACATATGTACATACACACACATACTTACATATGAGGTTAGTTTTTTTGTGGGGAGAGGAATTTTATATTCTACTTTTTAAAAAAATTGGAAATCCTTTCATGGCTCTAATTTATATGCAGAGATTTTCCTGCTCTTATTGCAGGTTTTCCAATAAGTTTTGATGAAGCTTAGATAGTTCAAATTAATCGTGTGCGTTTTATTTATTTCATATCTGACTTGCATTAAGTTTTTGTTATATATTCACATTTGCTTTTATATTCCAGTAAGAGAGGAAATAGAGGGTGTTATTATGCCAAGCCTTTGTTATTTACAGCATATACAATGCATCCTGTGTACACATGCTGTTCTCCAAGAGAAAAGCAAGCTTCCATTTTAATTTTCACTACTCTGGATGATCATTAACAGTTACACAATAATATATAATATTTGCACAGATTTTATGTGTGTGTGTGTCTGTGTGTGTGTGTGTGTGTGTGTGCGTGTAACTCATAAATAAAACGTAACTAAAATGTAAGGGAATAGGGGAATGAAAATAATAAATAGCTTCTTTTTTTAAAATAAAGTTTTTTAAAAAATAATTTCTATGTTAATAGCTATTCTGACAATTGCTTCTGTTTCAGGCAGTATTTCATTTTAAAAGCCTGCTTTTTATACAAAAGCATCTTCCCGTATTATTTTCCTTTTCTCCTGTCTCAGTATTGAAGACTAGAAGAAATGCATCTGTAGGCTATAAAATCATCAACTCTATTCTGGAAACCTGTATTAAAATCTTGGCGCTCACTATCTAACCTTGCAACCCTTCTTCTTCTTTCAGCCTCACACCCCTTGCAGGATTGTTGTGAAGGCAGAACAGGGAAAAACACCTACGTAGGTCCCTAAACTGATCGGTGGAAAGAGAGTACTTTAATCAAAAGCAGTTAAATAAATGAACGCAATTCAGATCTAAAATACTTCATTTGGACCAGAGCTTCAGTCCCACTGAATGCCATTATTATTTCAAACTAATCATGCAGAGACTGGGAAGGGCCCTCCCTTCTGTTCTGTGGATCAATTAATGTGAACTACGTAGCATAACACAGACTCTGGTAAGGCAGGATAGAATGGATTATATTGTCCGTTATTCTGGATTTGACTGGCTTTTCAGAATGTACCATTGACTTAGGTTGGACTATTTACAAAATGGTAGAGAGATGAGAAATTTCTTTGCTTCACCTTTCAACGGCAGCTGACTTCATTCATGCTTCCCAAAGAAATGAACCAAAATGAGTATCAGCACATTGCAATTTCCAACCAAAATCTGTATTGTTAGTAAAAAAAAAAAAAAAAAAAAGCATCTGAAATGCATAAGCATGCTTTATAAGAGGGAAATGCTTCTAAATACCACAGTAGGCTATATGTGTACAGATGTGAATATATTAAGACGAATACATACAGGAGGGGGTTCAGTGTTTTGGGAAAGCCTTATCTGGTTGTTGGATAGGGGGCTTGGCTGTCCCAGCAACAATCTCCTGCTTTCCTGGAGAAGCCAAAAGGAACTAAACTACAGACATCAGCATAGCAAGGGATCTACCATTTTAGCCATCAGGAAGTTGTTTTTTGGGGTGGGGGGAAGGAAAAGAATGGAGCAAGGTATTTGGAGATAACACAAAACTGAGGTGGTGGAGCAAGGAACGTAGTTATTGGCCAACAGTTGAACACTCATCGGTTAAGACATCTCTCCTTCCTAGATGGCCATGAAGAGCATGCACTGATTGACTGTCAGTTCCCTATAGCAGTTACAGATTTCAGTATTAGAAGTGCCCATATTGTCCTGGGCATATTGTCCTGGACCAAAAATCCCAGCTCCATTGCCAGTGTAAAAAAAGACTTGAGTGCAGCAAGGCTGATACTCTGGAAGTGCCCTCTGTCTTTCCTGGCTGGCCTTTTTGAGTTGTTTCCTGCTTCTTTGCAAACACAGACTAGGTGGATAATACTTCAGCTACGATCTTGTTCAGCCATACTACCTGAACTCTGATTTTATTATCTTTTTAGAAAATTGGAAAAATCAGAAATTGAACCTAGAACTTTATGCCTGGAGCAGATCGCAGAATTTGGACCCAAAGTTCTGTTTCTCATGTTAGTGGTCTCCCCTCTGAGCAATCAATTCATTACTTGCTTTTAATCCCACCAATCAGGTTAGTCTCTTTGAACAATGTTTTCATCATTCCTGCTAATTCAAAATTCATCGTTAAAAATATTGGGTGATTTGTCAGTAAGCAGTAGTACTGCTTACAGTAGTAAATACTGTAATCCTGAACCATGACTTAGTAAATTGAAAGAAGAGAGAGAGAGAGAAATTGAAAGAAGAGAGCTAGAAAGAGCAAGAGAAAGAATTCTAGGAATAATACAAAAAAAAAAGAAGAAGAAGAAGAAAGAAACATTTTCTCTAATAAAGCCTCCTGGGATGTTTCTTTTTTAAAAGATATCTAAAGCTGAAAAAGAAGAAAGTTGGGGTTTTTTTCCCCCCTCTCTTCTGCCAATTTTACTGCAGTTTTTGCTCTGCCAAAATCTGACGCATCTCAAAATTCATGCACAGCTAGTCATTTCTGACAATTTGGAGCCCTTTTTTCCCTGCGTATAGTGCAGTATTTATAATGTTTCAGAAAGTGTCTCTTTGATTGCATTATTCCTTTGACCTATACTTTTAGATAAAAGTTTTTTTTTTTTTTACATGCATGTACCCACATACCAACCACTGGATATGGGTGAGGAGAAAAAAGAAATTATTTTCTTTTCTTGTTGTAGATTAAATATGAAGAACTATTTTTTGAAAAAAAGCTAAATACAGACGTCAGAGTTCTGTTAATGGTTTTGGCTCTGCAGGAAGAAAGCACAATGACTGGAGTCAGCATAATTCAGGGTCACTGGAAACATATGTCAAATGTTGGAATGGGACAGGGCTTGGCTTAGTAAGGGAACTGCAGCCACCCAAAAGGATTTTATTCTTATCCCTTTGTGTCTTGAGATATTATATGCTATCCATGTCTTGGAGTTTTCAGTATCCCTAATTGCACTGATTTGGGTGCAATCCCTTCCAGTTCTTTAACTAGACTATTGCTACAATATCTTTGACTGGTAGAGGACTTCAGGAAGAAGGAAGCTTACAAATGCTGCTTTTCCTCTTTAAGGTTTTAGTTCCAAAAAGGCAGGCAGGCAGGCAGACAGGCAGGCAGGAAGGAAGGTAGGAAGGAAGGTTTCTTGAGTATCTGATGGCTTGCCATTTAGGTCTGGTGGGGCAAATCTGGCTCACGGCATAACCACACTGGTACTATCCTGTGCTCAGGCCAGCTTGACTCAAAACCAGCTTTAAAAAATCATGTCCTGACTGAGACACTTTGCTACACTGTATACAATATTCAGTCCACAGTGCAAGCTATTGCATTTTCTCATTGGACAATTTGCCTGCTGCTCTGCCTTCCCATGTTTCTCTTCCAGGAAAGCTATGGCCAATTGCTTTACTTCCTGTAGATGGATCTTCCTGGAAAGAAAGAGAGGGAGATAAAGGTGTGTGTGTATATTTGGATCATCATCATTGTCATTATCAGCCAAAACCAGTCCAAAGCAGGATGAAGTCCTCTTCAGCTGCCTTCCAACTGCTTCAACCTGCTGCATGTCATTTCTGGTTAACACCTTTGAACTGTGTTACATCATCTGCCCAGCAGTTCTTTGAGTGTTTTCTGGTCTTTGAAGGTCAGTTGGTATCCACTCAAAGATTGCTATGGTTGTCCAGCATCAATCCATTTGTCATGCAATGTTGCCGGTCTATTGCCGTTTCCTTAAGGCTTCCCAATTCATAATGTCACACTTCTGTCTGTTGGCAGATCCATATATTTTTTCCTTGTCAGATCATGTTATCTTAAGCATTTGCTGATCCATGCTTCCTTGTGTGTAACTTTGAGCTTTGGTATTCTTTTTGCTTTTAATGTCCAAGTTCCATAGCTACATGTCAGCCCAGGTAGTATATGCTGGTTAAACAATTTCCTCTTTATGTGTGTGTGTTTGTTTATGTGTGTATGTGTGTGTGTGTACATATGTATACAAGTAAAAGAATCAAAATGCATATACGTGCACAACAAGCAGCTTTCCACTATGCACTCAAATGGGTTCTATACTCCATTTACTGGTGCAGTGGTTATAATCTTTCTTCAGCACTGTCTCCACCAGGTTAGCTATAATAAACAGCCAGTAGCTGTTAAAATCAGCATTACGGAAAGGTCTCACCATCACATTCTTTAAAGTGGTAGGGAATTCATGCACAAGAGAATTGTGAATAATCCTGGCATACAGAGTCCTTAGAGGCTGTTCTGAATCTTAAATTATGGGAAAGCAGATTTTGGTTTTGTGTTAGGAAAAGCATCTTAACAGTAAGAGCAATTCAACAATGGAACTAATTATTTAGGGAGATGGTGGGTTCTCCATCATTAGATGTACACACTAGAGGCTGGACACCAATCTGTCAGGGTTGCTTTAATTTGGATTTCAGCAGTGAGCTAAGAGTTGGATTTGATGGCCTAAATATGACTCTAGGTTCTATAATTCTGTGATCTGTTGTCTTGAAAAATTAACACTAGTAATGCATAGTCCCATAATGAATATCAAGTTCCTTATTGCTGGTCACATGCAAAAGAATTGATGGAGCTTTTATCTTTACAGGAAGTTATGGGATATTCCACATTCCAAATTTCTTTGGAACATATCCTTTCACAATTTTATTGAGTAGTATGATCCATAAACTTCTCAAAGGGTTTGCCCTTGATGTAGACAGTACAATATTGCCTTTTATTACTTTGATGGGCCAATATTTTATCCAAGTTCCTACCTAACCAATTTCACCCCACTGGTAGAATTGTTTTGATCGTCAGAAAAAAGTCTCTGATGATACTGATCAGCAAGCACTTCCATCCATTTATTTAACAGTTCCTACCTTGAACTTTTTTTTTTCCCCTGAAATCCAGCAAATGAAATTAATGAGGTATGACAAAAGCAACGAAAATTGTCTACTGCTGCTACCTTGGTCAAAATTATGGAACACACCTCAGGGGTTAAAACAGTAATTCAGTGATGCAGGTGTGAGTGAATGAGCCATCTAATAAATAATTAAGAATTCATTTTCCACTGCCTTTTATCTCTCCTTTTATTTTTTCTGCACTCCTTCTTCTCCCTCTTTTCCTATGTTTCTGTTGGTCATTTTCTCAGCATCCCTGAAATTAATTAAGCAACATAATCAAAGCACAAAGCTACAAAACACAAAGGGGCTTTCCTGGTGGAATGCAAAGTTCTGCTACCCCTGATATGTTAGTTTGTCCCGCCATTAAAAAAAAAAGCATATTTTATGGGTGGTAGCTATAATTCAGCTAGCCTGCCTCTAAAATTACTAAGGCCATTCAGAAATAGAGAGCCTTCTGAGCACAACATCTTTGTTTTATACACCTCCAATATAATATATTTGCAGTTTTATGTCATGTAAGATTGTCACAGGACAAGACATGAACCTGTGTAAGCCACTGTTACATGGTACAATGTAATGCCTGAGTTTTTCCTTGTCAGGTTTTATAGATATACATTTTTTTATTATTATTTTTAAAATTTTAGCTTAAGAAAGGAGGGAGCTTCTCCTCCCCACAGGAAGAGAGCCACTTTTGAATGAAAGGCCCTCTCTTTCTTGGAAACTGACAGGTGCCCCTATTTTCTGACAATCAAAATTAAATTTGAATAGAATAGAACATGGCAGTAGGCTACTCAGTGGCTAGTGTATCTTCCAGGGCTTCCCTATTTTTAATGCTAGAAGTAAGAAAGTAATGTGGCTAACTATTCGCCTGGGGCAAGAAAGATTCAGCTCCTGGCACACAATTAAAACTGTGTTTTGCCCAATTGGGCAAGTAATGGGATCAGCAAAAGTTAAGGAGTATCCGGTGCCTCAAATCTGTTCTACTGGAGGAATAAATCGGTGAGGGAGTTAATTTGCTTGACAGTTGACTCAGAGATACAGCATTACTTCTGCAGATTGTACTCTCCAGAGCATCCATATTCTCAACTATTCAGGAAAGTTGGAAAGTGTTCATCTGAATTGGGCTCACCCAGTTACATCAAGGCAATGAGCACACGGAAAGCTTTTACCTGCTACCAGCCAAATAAGCTTGCTGATTGCCCCAATGGTTCAATGAAGTTGAATCCAGAAAGTTTGATCCTATTAGTCTCCTTCGATGGTGTGACTGATTTCCCAGCAACTCCCCCTTTCATCAGAGCTGCTTGACATGGCTGACAGGCTATAATTCCATTGGTCTTTTCTGAGGTCATTAACTGAAGACCCAGTCTAACTTTCATTCCTGGTATCTCTACAGAAGGCCAAGCAGTTCCATGCAACAATGTTGTTTTGGCTTCTCTCAAGATCAATACAACTTGGGCATGGGAATTGATGTTCAAATTGCAGACAGGGTCTGATATCATTCTTACATCCAAATTCTTTAGCTTCTTTGTCTTCTATTTTAAGTGACTGGCAATCATAGATTTTTAAAATGTAAGGAAGTGCAGGATGGTGCTGGAGGATTGGAGGAAGTATTCCTCTCCCCCTATCCTGTTGTGTGAGTGGAGGTTGTGTTCTGCTGCACTCAGGGGAGTGTTTGGGGTCAAATATGTGGGGCATCACTCAGGAGGGCTTCCAGATAGATTTTAGAACATGAGGAGGCAGAATGTGTGAAGTAAGCACAGTGAGACATGTTGCCATCTACAGAGAAGAAAAGTCATTAATCCTAGACCTTAACTCCAAAATCTAAAATAACTTAAGTACTCTGTTAGGCAGGATTGCTGATTAGAGATTACATAGGATCCTAGTGGCAGAGTGCTTCTCCTGTGCCCAACGTCTTGTTCAAATGAGGCCCAAGTCACAAAGAGTCTGACAGGGATGAACAGACATCAGAAGACAGTGTGAATCCATTGCAAGATGGGAAAATGTCCCTAATCCTAGCAAGCATATTATTTCAAAATTGTTCCAAATGTTATTTTTCTCTTTGCATTCCTGCTTTGGCTATTGTATAAGAAAAGTTTAAATGGAGGTCCATGGGCAAGATTCAGAAAAAAATAGAGGTGGTGTGAGGATCCTCTCTAAGTGTTATTTAATCTCCCCCAATTTTTCCAATAACCCTATGAGGGAGGCTGAGTTGAGAGAGAGTATGATAGGGACAAATTCACTTAATGAATTCTCAAGCAGAAGGTGACCTTGTATCTGGGTCTCCCAACAGAATCACTGCTATATCACATTGGCATTCCTTTATAAAGTCTGCGGCTTTACTGAAAACAGCTCTGAAGGAAAAGGGTTGGACCTCCATTGCTTTGGGGCAGCACGGTCCTATCCTAGAAAAGGAGAGTTGTTGGTTAGATGGATCAAAAACTCTGGTCTGGTATAACACAGTATTCCTAAAAGTTTTGCATCTGCAGATTACTGAAAACTACATGTAAAACTGTCTCTCTCTCTTTTCCTTGCTCTGGTTTTTCAGTTGTTGAAAATACTCAATAGTTGTTGCACCAACTCTTAATTATGTACACATGATTGTTACTGGATTGGTTCGAAAAATACTACTGCAGCAGAGACAAGCAATATCTGTTGCTGAGTTTCAGGGGAATTGCTGTCAATGAGTAGCTTTCTGAAAACATGTATTCTAAATCTCATTCCATTGATCATTTTAGCTTCCTGCTTTTTATCATTTCAATAACAGATGAGTCTGAGATGCCAACTTTATCTTAGGGCTATTGTATGGATTTCTGGGAAAACTGTTGCAGTTATAGTAGATGCTGTGGTAGCACAGAATTGGTAAAACAGTATGATTTTATACAGTATATTACTAAATGTAACACACTGTATAGCCAAGGAACTCTATGCTTAGTGGACAGCAGATGTAGGATTAAGCTAAGAATCCCATGTCTACCTTTGCTTCTTTGCTTCCTTATCCATACATGTCAATCATCCGTACCTCTCATAACTGACCACTTTCTTGCTGCCAGCTTTTCAAATAGCTAGGCTGTATGTGAGTTTTGCTCCAAGGTTATTTTTACCTTTATGCCTACTCATGTTGACTGTTTATCTCTACTGTCTGTTTTTTCCTAGTACATGTACTTTTGTTCAAAATTATTGGCCATTTTGATGAGGAATTCTGGGAGTTGGAGGACAACACATTTAGAAGGTGCCAGCTTAGGGCAAGATGGTCTACTTTGCCCCTCCACCTTTAGCTAGCTCAGCCCTACTCCTGCACCCACCAAAAAACAGCCCATGTTTTGAATACCGAATGAACTGTGTGCTATCTAGATTTCCCAACTGAATGAAAATATCTGAAAATAATTGCCCATCTGTGAGCTGTTGATGTGTGGGAGAAATTCCATGCAGCCAGGATCCCTGATTGCATAGACATCCCACTACTGTAGAGCAAACATCTTGTTTGGTGTGTGAATGTCAAGGAGAACCAAATCAGAGGACATTTAGGAATTAGCTTGTGAATCAAGGGTGCTTTGTAAGGCATCTGCCTTTTGCTCAGCCTTTTAAAATTCCCTATATCTTTCCTAACATACAACTGTTAAGTTCTATTATGTGATTTCTTCAGATGATCCTCTTTTCATTAGCATGTCTTGTAAGCTTTATTTTTGGTACTTTCTTTCCATGCCCATTTGGACCTAAGACACTTTTCTCAAGTTTCCTACTTCATCCATATGTTTCTTAGCTAACTCTCTAATCTGCTGCTTATTCTATATCTTCTATTTAACCACTATGTCTTGGAGGTAACACCTCTATCCTGAGAACTTTGCTCAGTTTCATCTGGTAAATAAAACTACTTTTGCACATGCAACAAGATAGGCAGTTGTGTGCAAGGCGCCAAAGGGAATCTGCTATGGTGCCCACTAGGCTCCTGTCCCATCTAACTTTATTTTTGATATTATTAAAATAATCTAAATATGAAAAATAATGGAAACAGATATGCTGCAGAGCAAAGCACCAACTTCTAGCCACCTGTTTCTTCACAAAATGGCTATGGGACTCGTAGAAGTGCCATAGACATTCTTAGAAAATGAAAATAATGGTGTTTGCCTAGAAATGTGCCTATTTGCCCAGAAAAAAAAATGGCAAAGGTAGGCAGGGTCAGTAAGAAGTATTGCTCTTTGTCCCTGGGAATGCCTGTCAAGGCAACCACTGTGTGAATACTTAGAATTCTCTCTATCGCATACTGTCAAACTTCCAAATGGTTTTACTGGTCCAAAAAGCTGGCCTGCCTCTGGTCTAGCACCTATCTGAGGTTTTAAAATAGAACTGCAAATAATGTCTTTTCCATAATTAGGATTTTTGGGCAGTAGCTCAGTATCAGAAGCACTACCGTGATAAATGTAATACAAATTAATCACTTAAAGTGACAGTCTCATACATCAGCCTCTCTCAACATGGTGATGGCCAGCTATATTCCATAAACCCACATAGCACAGTTCCCCCCCCTTTTTTTTTTTCAGTGTTCTCTTTCTGTATCCTCAGAAAGGTCTGTGTATTGTACATTCTGGATTGCATGCTATTTGTACTAATGTAATCAATTGATCAGTTGTCTAGAAGGCAGATGATTAACCATCTAAAAGCATGTTAATCCCTTGATGCCTCTTATTCTTCTTGTTACTCTTATTATTAATTTTGGGGGGGTGACACCAACATTCCCCAGCAAATCAGAACTGCTGAGTATGACAAGATTCCCTAGGCTTTCAAAATGGCTGAAATAACGTATCTATCACATTCTGATGGACCTTCTCCATGCCATTAATACTACTCTTGATTTTCCTTTGGAGAAAAATGGTTTAAAGTGAAGGGTAACTTTTTCCTTGAGCTCTGCAAAATATTAGCCTTGGGTTAAGTTGTCTCCAATCATGATATTCATCTTTCAGCATCATTTCACACTCTCAGTAACTTTTCCAACCCTTAAGAAATATGGTGTCCCCCCCTTGCCTTCACAACCAATCCCTATTTATTAGAGTATATATGCCTATATATAGTGTTGTCCAATTACTGTAGCAACAGCTAGCAAAAAAGAGTGCATAGAAGAACTTCAAGGTCTTCTAATCATTTTGAAATGGAGCCCCCATCTATCAAGGTCAACATGAAAGTATACAAATATGTCTACCAACTTGAAAGTGTAAAGTTTGTACAACCAACATGAAATTATACAAATTGCATATAGAGAAACAGCCCTTCCTGTAAAGCAAATATTACCCAGATATGGGTCAGGCCACCAGCCAGAAGTGGCGAACGCTCTAATTCTCCAGCCAACCCCTTTGTTCAGAAGAATTTCATGCATCTCCTGCAGGCATCACACAGTTTGCTGCGAGTCTGCTTTAATATTATTTATTCCTTGGACTTATAAGACATGTATATTTAATATTTGGGCTTATAAGATGCATATAATGTATGTTTTCTAGGAAGGGGTATGATTAAAAAATATGACAAGGTATCACAAAGCATGGTCACTTCAGCACATCCCACTCGGTCCAGCAGAAGGGGCAGGTTGCAGACCCCACCAGTCAGGGAATTTCGATTGGTGGGGTCGAGGCAGAGAGCCTTTTCTGCTGTAGCGCCCGCCCTATGGAACATCCTGCCTCCTGAGGTCCGGTGTGCCCCCTCCCTCATGGCCTTCAGGAAAGGTATTAAATCCTGGCTCTGCCAGAAGGCCTGGGGGCCAGAGGGGGGCCCGCACCTGTGGAGATGGCTGGTGGGATGATGGGTTGTCTCCCCCCCCCAGCATCTTACAGGTTTTTTAGGGCCATAAACCAGAGGAGGTTTTTTAGGGTTTTTTAATATGTTTTTAATTATTTATAGTTTTTAGCCATCTCGGTGAGAGCTGTGTCTTTATTGTGAGCCGCCCAGAGTCACCCGTTGGGGGAGATGGGTGGCATACAAGCTGAATAAATAAATAAATAAATAAATAAATAAATAAATGGTCAAAAAAGTAAAAGTGGTAGACACAATGTTGTGAGGGAAGGTCCACCTAACAGAGTTTGATCACACTTTCATGGCCTCCATCTTTCCGACCATACCCTACAGACACTTCTGTGCCTAGGTGTAATACAATTATTTCAAAGCAGGTGCTACAATAGAATGATTTAAAAATACAGCAATGCACAAAGCCAGCCGGTTGAAAAAACAGTATGTTTTGCTGAAATTGAAAATAAATATGTGTGTGTGTTTAAATATGCATTGTCCAAACACAACCATGATCTGTCATCACTTATGAAGCTGAAACAAAACTCCAGGTCGTTGGTCTAGGGATGCTTCAGAAATGATTCAATTACAACATCCTCCCCTCCCCCAAATGTGTCTTTTAACACCTTCATCAAACGGAATAAGAACTGGTAGGGGGAAAAATGCGGGAACATTTCTGTCTGGCATTAATTCTCACAGGCTAGCAAAGAAGTGTGGCTCATCTTGATCAGCTGAGTAAACTTAACAATAGTCTTTTGCCCTTTGAAACCAGCAATTTCTCTCTTCTTCCCCCCACCTTTGTTCATGTATCCTGATCAGTATCCCTCTGATAAATGAGGATAACCTTTTCATCTTTGTCCCTTTGGCTTCATACCTGCATGCTTTTAAAAGTGGTTGTAAGTCTGATAAGGTAGCTTACCACACAATTGGACATCTGGTCTCCATAGAGGACTTTTAAACTCTATCCCTCTTCCTCTCTCTCTCTCTCTCTCCTTCCTTCCTTCTTTCCTTCTTTCCTTCCTTCCTTCCTATTTGCTGACCATGCTGTGATAAAAAAGGATGTAAGTGAATAATGGGCGATTAATAGCAAGAAGGTGAAACCTTTTGGTATTTATGAAAAAGCAATGGCATAACACTGAGAAAAAGCAGATTGTCAATACGATAATTGGAGAATGGGGGTAGGGAGTCCAATATCTGGAAAGGTGATTAAGGAAAAAGTGGAATACATTTGCGGCTGAATAAATACCTAGATTAAAAATACCTCTCTCACACCTATCATCTTGCAAAGCTTTGCAAAATCCAGAACCCTTTTAAACTCTTCTGCTGAAAGAGGGAATGAGGAGAAATTAAAAGGGGGCAGAGGCTTAACTTACCAACGATCCACATACAGAGGCATCCACCCTGCTATAATTAGGCAACTTGGATTTTAGACACTGAGGCTCATCTCTTACTTAAATGTATCTGTGTACTTTAATAGGGAACATTTAGCTATGTTTTTATTAATGCAAAAACATTAAAGCACCAAGCTGGAATGTGAAAGCCTTAAAGGCCTGTTTCAAACAGAACCTGTCATAAAATGTGCTCTGAAGCGTGTCCCCTTTAAGAGATTCAAGAATTAAATGTTCCCGTATGTGAATTTTATTTTGTACAGCACATTTGCTTTATGGCTACAATTAAGTTAGATGTGCCGATAACAATGTCTGCTTTCCATTTTAGATCCACATTTCAGACAGTGTGCATTGTTTTATTATCTAATCCACATGCTTTTAATTGCAATTATGGTCCCTTATGAGTCCCCTGGGAGGGCATGATTGCAATTAAAAATGTAATTTAAATGTTAATTAATTACATTCATTTTCTAAACTGGGAAAATTTCATTTATTATTTTCATGTGTTGTGCACTTATCCTAAATGCATTACCTTCTAAATGTCCCCCCCCCCCAAATTAAGTGTTATGTTTATAAAACAGGGTGTTTAATACCCTTTAAAATTTTGTTAGACTGTTTATACAAATGATTAATTTAAATTAATTGAATCTTAGCTCTATGTGAAATCTATATGTGCAACAAAGAACTGAAGGAAGACACACCTTGATAGTTTCCCAATGTTCTTTGACTATAAGGCACCAAAAAGTTTGCCAGAATCATTATTACTAAGTAAATTCTCATGAAAACTTCTCAGAAAAAGAAAGGGGTATTCCAATATCTGTTTTTCAGCAAATCCATAATGTTATTTAGATTAGAAGCCTACATAAATTGTATAAACGGAGTCACAGAAGCAAAGCTCATAAGCATATGAGTGATAGAAACACTGGTCTAGGTTATGACTCAGAGATTCCCTCTTTACCTCTCAGGTAAAAAATGCCATCTTTTTGCTTGTTTTTGTCCCAGCTTCTTTGCTGTAGATAGATATGTATGTTGAGAAGGTAAGTCTTTTCACCACGTAACAATCATCCTAAATAAGTAAGTTGACATCTCAGTTCTTCTCCCTCTCATCTTAACATCTAAGATGAGCACAGTGGCCAACCAGACATACATTTTGCGGCAAATGGTGCCCACTCACTCAAGTCAAAATACAAAATGTACCAATGTACTGAAACTTAGCCAGATTATTTCAAAAAGGAGGTATAAAATATTATCTTCATCTCAGAAGTGTACAGAAAATAATTAACCATTGCATGATACCCATAATCTACTTCAGATCACTCCCTCCTTCTGTATAATAATTGGATCACTCTAGATGAGAAGGACTTTCTCATCTTTCTGTTCCCTTATTTGTAAGCCTACACAAACACATGCTTAGTTAATGCTCTGAAAGAAGAAAGATCTATTGCTGCTGTCTTGAATATAATGCCTAGTTCAGAGGTCCAAGCAAGGCTCATTGGCATTGTTTATTTTCAGTAGCTGGGTTACCAGGGATCCTGAAAAATATATTTTGCATAGTGTCTAATATTTATACACAGGAATTATAAGCACAAAATGCTGGAGCTCTGGAGGCTGTGGTTGGAATGATCCTTTACAATGTGCTCTATCAATTGTTACTACCAGATTCATAAAAATGGATGAAGGCCAGAGGACAAGATTGAAGGGCCAATATGGGACAAAAACTTGGAAAGGTATCCATCCCCTAGACAATTCTTATTGCAGATTACTGCAATTCACTATATGTGGGATGGATTTAGAAATTTCACATGGTACAATCAATGCAACCAGATTGTATCATCTTTGTTAGCTATGAAGATATGTTGTGATTTGAGTTGTTTTAGATATTTTTAAATAGCTGCCTAGTAACTATTGTAGGTTTTCTTTCAGACCTTTTTAGTTTTGCTTTTTTAATTTTACTACCAATGAATACACTTTTTTTAGATTTTTTAATTGTTGCTCTAGAACACTTGCTTAATTCAGCCCTGGCCTCTCCATCTAAAAGAATGAGTTTGATCCAGACTTAATCATTCTTATATTCCCTTAAAATTAGTGGTACATAAGTGAGTCATGACCAAATTAAGTCTCACTAATTCAACCATGGCAAAGTTTGGATTTAATCCAATAACATGGGTCATGACTTGAGTTTTCCCTGCCTAAAATTTGGACATTTTTTAAACTCAAGTTCTGAGTTTAATGGGCTGATTCAATGTAAAACAGCTTCCATTACTTTTATTTTTTTATGAAACTTCCTTTACTGAGACTGATATCTACGCATTTTACAATAAATAAATACCTTGGAAAACAGGAACTTCTATTATAACTAATTTTATCACAGAAGATCTTTCCAAATCAACCAGCTATTGAATTAAAGCCATTGGTTCTTTTGCATACCAGCAGTATATAGTGTTGAATTAGCTTATCTGCAATATTCATTCTCATTCAACCTGACTTCATTGGATGCAAATTAGAAACGGCAAGACTTGAGTTCTTAATGATGTCCAAAATCCAGGACATAATTTATGTAATCATATGCAACCATATATGAAACATTAGTTTAAATTCTCTGTTAAAACATGAAGAAGGTTGGATTTTTTAAAATGCAATTCCATACAATTCTCTCTTCAACAAAATTATAAGGTTCTCCATCTTTATAAAAAGGTGTGGTTTGGGAGAAATGCGGTAAATGATGAACTTTTTCTCCAAGGAAGATTCTGCAGCTAATCTGATTAGATCTGTACAGGATCATAGAACGAAAGCTAGAGATTCAGCACATTTCCATGATAAAATTAATACTGGTAGACATATTTGCTTGACAAACCACAACACGTTTCATCAGAAGGAGTTAATTGAGCACGCTGTGGCTGTACTTTTCATAGCTGACATGCAGTGTCTGTCTATCATTTTCCTATAGAGTTCATCTGCAAGACCTTAATTTCTAAAATTTCCTAAATTAAAACCACATAATGTAACAATTTATCAAACCATATTGTGCATTAAACATCCTTGGTTTAAATTAATCTAGTTAATTCAAACCAGAAGTCCTTCTTTCTGTAAAGTTTTCATATTCAGCTCAACGGTCAGTCAAATAAATGTAATGATAACTGGATGATGACAAGTGATAAGTGAGAATTTCCAACTGAAGTCAGGAATTTTTTTAAAGAAATACCAAGTATACAGAAATTGATTCTTCACCTCCTTACAATTTAGTCATGCATATGTATTAGTTCAATGTACTTTATTCAAGGACATTAGAAGTATCCCAATATTTATGCCCCAGCTTCTCTTAAATATTTACTGTTCTCTTTCAGGTCTAAACTAAGCAGTTCATGGGGATTACATGGCATTGTCCCCCTCTGAGAACTTTCAAGACTTCGGAATCATTAAGGTCTACATGACTATTGCAGGATATAAGTTGAAGCCCTACACAGGGTCAAGAGATTGAGGAAAATAGTAGAAAGAATAAGAAATATAAAATCAATCATGCTGAAAGACTGGGGAGAACAGTCCTCTGCTTCCCATCTTCAGGTCTCATGTAACCAGAAAAGAGGGATTATCACTGCAAAACATTGGCCATGGGGGCTCACTGCCGAACCTTAGAACTCCAATTCTGCTCTTTCTTCTTATTGTAGTTGTATTGCCCTTTGCTGCTTTCTTTAGTCATAAGCCCTAACAAAGGGAGTAAATGAATGAGCAAGGAGAAATAGGGTCTCTGGAAAACAATTAGTTCAAGATCCCCCCCCCCAATCTAAAACTTGCAGAAGCAAGAATCTCTCCTTCTGTGCAAAGACCTGTTAGCCTAACATAGCCAGCTGCCAGGAAACCAGCTGTTGCAAGGTCTTATTTTGTCCTCCTTCCATTCAGATCACCGCATTTCAATCGGTGCTGGGACTTCAAAACAATTATAACTACTGATAACCTTGATGGCTATTAAGGAGAAAACAATGATGCTGAATTAATTACCCCTTGGCTTTTAAAGATGGCATGACATGTTCTACATTTTGTGTGACTCCATTATTTCTATAAATTAACCTTGTTCACCTTCCATTTCTTCTGCAACCTGGTATTGCAATTACCTGAGTCACTCCATTGTTCAGGGCATTACTTGTCCCAGCAGATGAGCAAGAAAAAGTGGCAGTTGTGAGTTTTCAAAGTGTTTTTCAGAACTTGCCTACCTTAGGACCTTACACCTGACACAGATATTTCAGAATGAGAAGGCTGTCTATTATCCTGATTTATCAGTGAGGCATTTGCTACTGAGTTATGATTATTAATATTACCAATACTGTGAGTAGCCTTTTGATGCCCAGAGGCTACATCTAACATTTTTAGGGTTCCTATAGACTGCAGTAGATGATGCAAAGTAGGTGAGCACCAAGATTTTTCGGAGAAGGAGAAGAAGGTTCTGTGGTTTTTTGGGGAGCAGTTAAGGCTGTTTTTTGTTCTTGTTTTTTGAGAATTATATTAACGCCTTTTTAGGGCACTACTATTTTTGAATGGTTACTGTCTGAAAATGGCAGCAAACCATGCCAGTTTTTCAGCAACTGGTCAGAGGTGGTTCTCAGTGGGTTTGAGGGTTTATGCAGGCCTTGACGTCTGTTTACCCATAGCGAACTTAGATACTGAGTGCTGGCAGGATTGTATTCAGAATGAAGCCCAGTGAAAAACAAGAGGGAAATCCCATCTTTCATTTAGGAGCTCCAGGTGACATGCATAGAATGTCATTGTCCTATTCACACACACCCCCCCCACCCCCCACCCCCCAAAAAAAACTCTGGAAAGAAAACCAGGCTGAACAAGAATGACTGGCCCAAAGTGACCTTTATGTCTGATGATGGACCACAACCTGGATCTCATTGCTCCTTATCCAATGTCTTACCCACTATATCACACTGGTTCTGTCTCAATATATCCTTCCATAAGAATCACCTCATAGTTGGTAATTCTCATGAGAAGTGCTATTATGCATTCATTATCTGCAGAGAGTGGTAGACCTCTCTCTAACAGGACCTTAAATATGGGATCTCCTCCTTAAGGTGGTACCATTAATCTCTTTATTATGCTGTGGATGGACAGTTAAATGTATATTCTTTGAACCTGGATTCTTTCAGTGAGTAGGGCTTTAGAATTAATGGCTTAAATGACCCTTTCCATTTCAATGATTCTATTGTTCTGCTGGACTTTTATTTTTAATTTTTAACATTGTGTTCTGATTTAATTATGATAAATGCTCCAGCTTTTATATTTTCATAGCTGTTCCTCTCTGAATTTCATGTTGCCTCAAGTGCCCAGTAGCTGGAAGAGTTATAAATATTCATATCCAAAAGAAAATTAATAATAATGATAATAATAATAATCAGCTCTAAGTAGAAGTACTTCTGCTAGCTAACAGGGATGTGCTGTAACATGTTATTGGAGGTTGCTGCTGTTCCAGTAGAAGAGAATATATGTAGCTCAGGGTTGAACTGTGCCATCTTTGGTTCAAGCTCAGAGAACCCCAAAGATGCCACTTGACCAGCTTCCCCAGCGTGCATATGGGCCACTGGCTGTTTCTCGAGGGCAGAAAGACATGATGTCATCTATCCCCCCCAGCCTACCAGGAATGTTCACCCATCTGTTTCTGCTGTATATCAAAAGAAGCGGAGCTCAGGTGGGGCTCTTTGGTTTGCCTGCTGGGCTACAGTTCATTATAGGCAGACCCATTCATTTCAACTGGCTATCACATAATGTGGCAGGAATGCCCTCCAGACACTGATCAGTGCCCTCCATGGCCCTTTTTTTTTAAAAAAAAAAGACCAGCCAAACAGCAAAAAGCTCCCCTTCTCATCCTCCAGTTTATGATGGAACAGTGAAAGATTATATGATTCTTTCACTATATGATCCTGTTTTTTCCTTTTCTTTTTTACATGTTCACTCTAAACACTTTCCACAAATGTATCATTTTAAACGGAGGTAGGAAAGGGCTTTTTACATGTTTGAATATTCCCCTGAATATGAGGCCTTCTCCTTGACATTCTAATACTATCATACAGTTATTATTCAAACATTATTCTCTCCTTATGCACAAATAGTCTGAGTGGCCAGTCCAAGTTTATGAATTGATTCTACTCTTGTAGATAGATACAAGAAAGTTCCACTTAAGGTCTTTAATTAGATATTCCCCATCCTCAAACCCCAGACCTTTGCAGTTTTAGTAAACATGGCTAAATCTACAGGCAAAGTAGCATTACATTGTTTATTGCGGAATAAATCTGAACTTCCAAATGAGCAATGTTTGATAATAAAAATTTGGATATAATATATTTAAAACAGATGGGCAACTATATGCCTAATCTCTCTCTCTCTAGTTTTGAATACAATAAAAGTCAAAAAGGAAAATAAAGAAAAAGAAAAAGCATTAGTGAAGAAAAAAGAAATTATAGAAATATTACTTCCACCCTTCTTTCTGTCAAGTAGTTACCATTTTAGTGTTTCCCCTCCCTCTTTTTTTGACTTTGTAATTCCCTACCTCTTCCCCTTTAACCCTCCCCCCCCCCCGAATCCATAAATCATCAATTCAATATTTTCTTCTTTCAACCCATATAAGGTTTCCAGTCTTTCAAAAGGTCTTTATCATTTTTCCCTTGACTAGGCTGGTCAGCTTCACCATTCCTACCAGTTCCGTCAGTTTTCTAGTACAATCTTCCACTGTGTATATTTCATTGTTCTTCTAACTTTGTATATACAGTAGTCTTGCTGCAATTACCGTATATATTAATTTTCCATAGTTCTTTTCTAGTTCAGTGTCCATAAGTCCCAACAAAACAAATTCTGATTTCATCATTTTATGTATATATATATATAAAGGGAAAGCATCTGTAGCACATTCCCACAGGAAATTGTCTATATTCCCATGCTTCTCTAACCTGACTGATCTAGGAAACATGAATTCATCATTGATCCACTGAACTTTGACTAGGAAAAAAGTAAAATGAGATTCCAGTCTTGATCTTCTCCTAAGTGATCATTGGTTATGATGTTCATGGGTACTCTGCCAGACAAACTGTTACGTCTTATGTTCTGAACCAATGGGACAGTGCTATTTGATTATTGCACTATATGGGCATTTTTCAGAATATTAATGAAACTCTTCATTTCCTTATCTTTAATCCAAGTTGTAAGCAATTGTTGTATGCCAATACTTTAGGGAACGTCACTTCTACAAGTTTAAGTATCTGGGCATCAGGAAGGTACCATAGGTAGCTATACAAGGGTTAGTGCAGTACTCCTGATGAGTTTATGTCATCTGTTACATCCACAAAAGCAAGAGAAGTAGAATGGTGGAACCAGAAGAAATCTGCAAGCATTTCTCAACACTAAATAACTTCAGGCTTAGCTTATGCAACTGGGATTCAAAGCCAGATCTACTAGATCATAGAATGTGGCTTCTTTAATTCCGACATCCTTCATTATAGGAATTAAACTTTTCACATAACTTGAGTTTAGAATGCTCCCGATTTCTAGAATCATATTATCACTTACTTTGCCTTCCTATTACATACCAACTCTGCAGGAGCCAATAAAAAAACCATCTAGGAGCCAATTAAAAACCCCTGTCCAATCTTGGCTGAAATAATATAATATCTCCCCCCCCCCCCAATGTGTTTGTCTGATCATACTTTTTTCTGAAGCTGTGCCCTACTTATTATACCAATTATTGTCACATCCCAAGTCTCAGAAAATGGATTGTCCTGTGTTTTGAGATACCAGGTCTGAAGCTCATGTATCTGCTTCACAAACATACATGTTTTAACCTTTCAACCAGCCCATAACTCTGTGATAACATCTCCAGTGAATCACTCTGTAGCCCTTTAGTTCTTAATGGTAGCTTAAACCACTGTCTTGTCTTTGCAGGAGAAGAAAAAAGAAAATGGACTACTCAGATTAACTTCAATTGTATGAACACATAGAATTTCAAAGTAAATTATCTCATCTCGTAAATTATTATTACATAGCTAATATTAATTCGCTCCCTCTAAGACTTTTTAAACTACTTCCTTAATATAATAGTCCACCACCAACCTGTAATTCATAGCAATCTATCTACCTTTTCTCCCTTAAGCCTTCATCTCTTCTGCAGGTGTTTCTCACAGTGATTATGCACTGATTTAACCCTAATTTGGTTCTCCTATTCCTTCTCATCTCTTATCTTCACACAAGGTACTATTACTTTTACGGGCTTTTGCTGTATTATTTTTACAGATCTTTTATCACTGAGGTGGGGACTTCTTTAAAAAAATCTGTCAAACACAATGAGAATATCGCTGTTCTCCTTTTGCAGCAAAGCATTAAAGAATTGTATAGGCTAGCAGATATATTATGATATACGCTTTCATGGACTAGAGCTTGCTTGTCATCAGATGCTTGGATGAAATGGTCTCTGGCCCACAAAATTTATGTGGAACAATACATCTGTTTAACTTGCTTCTTTCTTTCTTTAGACTTTTCTCACCAACATTTAGAGAAACTATCAGAGCAGCTTTAGATTCACTATAAAAGATAAAACCACATATACAAGCCATGCAGAATAAGTATATGAAAAATTGCATAAAACATCCAAATTGGTGCTGGGCAGGGAGCTATTGTTTCAGATGGTGTGAAATGAAAAGGACAATATTTGATTAGAAATCTAGTATTCAGGAGCAAATGTGGTAGAATGCTATTGTGTAAATGTCTATGGGAAGGGACAAGGGGGCAACTGATGACATATGTCATGATGTCATCACATAATCACATGTATCAGAAGACATGATGCCATTCCATAATCACATCATTTGCACAATGACATCAAGATACATTTGTCATAATTCTGACATCACTGTGGCTTGTTACAAACCCTATTGGAGTCTTGGTTATCATAAGTATCTTTGTTGGAACTGAACTCCATGGATTAAAGACGTATATTTGTAAAAGGCATTACAGTACTAGCAATTTCATTTTCAAAACCCTTCTGATTGTGTCCTACACTGTTCACAGTGCAGAATGGCTGGGATCCACCTTGATGAGATAGAAAGTGTGGAGTTCCATATCAAACCAGCATCACAACCCATGAAGGTGCACAGCTTTACTAAGTTAATGTGGATCTGTGCTGCACATGCACAAAAGCCATTGCTACCAATGAAGTTGAAGAAATATAAGTGGTTCCACTCTGCTATTTAGAAATAACAGACAAATTCTTTTAAAGTTTTGCTTGAAAGGGATTTTTTTGCTTAAGCTTTTGACAATAGGAAGCCTCTGCCAATTCAGAGAGCCACATAGCTGTGCTCTCCATGCCATTTTATCTGTTACTCTACCCCGGATTTTATATGGGCTTGTTTGGGGAAGGGGCTACTTTAAAGTCAGCATTGACTCCTGGTGACTGCCTGGACTCATCCCTGCAGTTTTCTTGGCAACGTTTTTGCCATTGCCTTCTTCCTAGGGCTCAGAGAAAGTGATGGAACAAAGTCACCCAGCTGGCTTTGTGTCTAAGGCAGGACCAGAACTTAAGGTGTCCCAGTTTCTAGCCTGATGCCTTAACCACTACACCAAACTGGCTGTCTTACATGGGCTGGCAGAGCTAAAAAATATATTTTGTTAATTCAATACAACTTCTAGGATACTTCATAACAATATTCATCACCTGATAATATTCAGACCAGATCATCAGAGTCAACACAAATCCTGAGAACTCCTTTGGACCTGCAGTGTAAGAAATGAGAAAAATCAAGTTAATCGAAATCTAGAATCAGAAGGGGCCATTGATGAAGTCCCATTCCTGCTCAGGGTAGGATCCAGCTTAAAGCATCTAACTGATGGCTATTCAGCCATCCAACAAAGAATGGTCTACGTTATCTCTCTAGGTCATTGGTTCCATTATCCAACTGCTCTTAAATTTAGGAACTATTTTCCTCATAACATTTATACTCCACAGCTGAATGCATGAGCATTAAAATTACAGAGTGGTAGTGCCTAATTTCATAGAAGGGTGAAGCAAAGCTGAAGTTGAAAGAAGCTGATTGAATCCTATAGATCTGTTTTTCAACACTGCAGTGGTGGGATAACAGGGCTGGCCTATCATCAGGCAGCACAAGGTGCCTGCCTCAGGCAACCAATTTGGGATGTCAAAAAAAGAAGAAGAAGAAGAAGGTTGTTGATTATAATTGATTCTCGCAGTATTTTTAGTTTCAAGAGGGAGAGAGGAGTTTATGAGTTTTTCTGCCTCAACTGCTAAAATAATGTGGTTGGGTTCACTACTGCTCATGAATTTTGATTTAGGGAAAGGAAGAGCACACCATCTCCAGATCCACTTCAGGCAGCATAGTATCTTCAGGAGCAAAACCAGTCCAGTAAGGTCCGATATGATACTGTCATTAAAGAGGTTTCTACTGTGGCAGTGACATTCTCAGGACTCTTGTACTCAGTGCAAAAAGACACATGGGCCCTGAGTTCCAAGATCATTTTTCAGCTGTATCCTTATAAAGAGCTGTGTTTAACTCCCTTTGTCTACAAACAGTGACCCTACTTCACTTGCTTGATCGAGATTGACAAACTGGTTGCACTCAACAGCTTCATCAATCCCAATTGCTATTGACTGCATTGAAGAGCGGCAGTGACTGCCTCCAAAAGAGGATCTTGTGTGAACATTACTAGCAGCCGTGTGTCGCGGCAGTGATTTATATGAGGTCTCCTCTAAGATAAATATGGTTTAGATGGAAGAAAGGCCATCCGGCTCTTCATTTGTAATGAGCCATAACCATATAAAGATGCCTTATTCTGAGTATCTGACCCCACTATTTTTTTTTATGCGCATGATCTCACCTTGTGAGATTTTAAACCTTTCTCTTGAAGTCCTAAGAAGGAGGCTAACCCCTTAGGACTTCCTGCTTACAGGCCTCAAACTTCATATTTCAGCCATACCTACTAAAGTTCCTAGAATCAATCTTCTCTTCTACTTATCAAACCATAACTTTTCCCTCCAGTGATGCAACTTTATTAAAACAAATAACCAGTTTTGGTTGCTAAACGTTAGAAGGATGTTCTACCTAATGATCCTTTCCTTTCCTTACACTTTTCCCCAAAGATTATTCTGGTTTGGAAATTAGGTTCAGACACTGCATTATGCCATAAACACGCATTTACTGAAATGTTTTAGAAGATCCTGCAGCAAGCAAGACTGGACTAGATAAACTTTGAAGTTCCTTCCAACTCTATGATTCTATGGAGCCTTGGTGCTCTCCAAGCTTGGATACTTGCTTGCAGACATTTCATTGCCTGACTAGGTAATATAATCAGTGCAGATGATGTTACAGTACTGATGATGTTACCTAGTCAGGTAATGAAACATCTGCAAGCAAACAACCAAGCTCAGAGAGCATCAAGGACTCCACAGTTCAACCCTGAGCTACAGATATTCTATTCTGTTGGATCTATGATTCTATGCTAACACACTAAGCCAAAACCAGACAGGTTATAATATGCCTCAAGAAATGTTTCTATAGTATGCCTCAGCAAATGAGTGCTCAAAGTCAGGACACAGTAACATTTGCCAGTTGTAGTTCTAGCCCACATCCCAAGATTATGCCATATTTTTTTTAATAGTAAGATGTTCATGTCAAAGGGGCATGTACATGCATTGCTTTGTTTTCTTATTGAGGACAAAAGCACACATTTTCATTATATTTCTTCTTTTTAAAAATCTTTTGGTCTCATGACATCTTTCAAATATTTCTTTCCCATCTCACCCCACCCCTCCCTTTTTATCTCCTGAACGCTTGCAATTTTTTCCATGGACAGATAGTGCTAGAGGAATACATTTCTTCAGAACATCCCCTGTGGCCTGTTTTGTTAACAAATCATAGGGCAGCTGTTGTTCTGCTACTGTTTATCTATGAGGCACCAATGTGAGACTTCAGTAACATCATGATTCAGGAAACAGTACAGATGTGTAGACCTTATCATTTTGGTTCCCAGTTTCTTTTTTGCCCAGTCTTCACTTTACTCCATCCTGTTTCCATCTCAGTTTGCAATTCTTGTTTTTTTTAAGGTACATTAAGGATCATGTACATACTGTATTCCTGCATATTTCTCCTTTTATACAGTATGCATTTTGACCAGTTTTCCTTGTGATGTGTGTGTGTGTGTGTGTGTGTGTGTGTATAAAATCTAAGTACCTTTGCTACTGATTTTGTCTATTATAATGCATGCCAAGTACACTTTGACCATTTTATTTGTTTCATCCACTTTTGGGGGGCTGCAAACTATATCTCCAAATTCAGAAAAGTGCAATTCTCCACATATAATGTATTCCTGCCCAAATGTGCATTCTAGAAGTGTCAGCAGTGACTTTAGTTTTATAACATAGCATAAATTTAGATTACCAGTTTCTTATCTTGTTATTTGGAGTAATTGTAAACTCTCAATGGAACAGGATTCAGAAGAGCCCTGAACCTACTAGATACCTTTGGCAGATCTCAAACATCTTTTGTAAGTAAAAGGCCTTTTGCTAGTACAGTGACAGAGATGGGAGATCCATCTGGTTTCTTTTCTTATTAGTTGAGCTGGCAACCTCTCTTATGGCTGGCAAATTGTTAGGTTTGGCTGTATCTTGGTTGGAATATAATTAATTGCAGTAGAGTTCTGAGATAATTGAACAAGTGAAGTAAAGTGAACCAGGTGCCTTTTGAACACCTTAAAATAAGTCTCTTCAATGAACAGTCATAACATTTAGGAAGAGGAAGTGCCCTACTGCACTCAGAAAAGTATGCAGGAAGACTTCATAGATATGTTTTGTTTTCCTGAAAACAGTTCTTTGATGCTACACATAAAAAAGGTCACTTCTGAACACATATGCTGAATTTTAGCAGAAGGGTGTAATGTGATCCAAACTGTTTTACCCTTTGAGAAAGAGTCCTGATTTTTCAGGGTATGGGAAGGCAGCTAACAGAAGCAAAATTGTTTTTAAGTCTCAGCTTTGACAAACTTTAGAGTAAGGGCAAAGCTTCATCTGAATATGAAATTGATGACCTCATTTTATACTCCATGATTTGATATTGTGGTATCAAAAAGCTAGTTCCATGATCCTTGATTGGCTGTGATCATTTCTTCTAAATAACAACCTTAAAAAAGGTGGTGCCCAAAAAGGGGGAAAAAAATGCCCTTAAATGGAAGGATGCTTTAGATTGTTCAATATCATAACAGCCAATCCTGACAACCTTGCACAGAGGAAAACACAACTGAAGACTACTGGGATAACCCATCTTGCCTTCTAATAACCAAATCAACACTGGGCAATAACAATTACAGTTTCACAACGCTTAAATATCATAAGGTTTTGCCTGTTCCAAAGGAAAAAGTCATCATGGACAAATCAATGTTGACAGTGTCCATACCAAACAAGGAGAAAAAGGTCTGCCTGTTTTATATGTATCCCTGCTCTTTTTGTCCATACTTTAAAGACGGTTCTTATTTCAGAGCAGATATCGATCGTATATAGGTTAGACCCCTTGATTCCATTTCTCATTTGTGATATTATAGCATGCTATCATTTAATGCTATAATAGGAGAGGTGGCTGGGCTTAGAGCAAGCTGGTTGTCTGGAGGTTTGATAAATAGCTTGATGGTCTTTACTTCTGCAGCAGTGAACAGTTGGCTGCTATTTTCTTTACCTTTTATCCAAGAATAACTGTGTGATGGGTTCTGGAAGTGAACAGTATCATTTTGTCAGATGTGGTTCAGAACTAGCCGGGTGGTCCTAACAAAGCAGTGCAGAGATTTTTTAACACCCTCCAGAATGCTCTCAAAGAGTCTGTATAAATGTGAAAACAGCTCTGGTTTTCCATGGCGAATTTTGCTTGAACAGTCTGTTTTAAGATGAGAGGACAGGAAATAGTGAAAGGTGTGGGTGAAAGAGAGGGGAGATAGGAAATATGTCTTTGAAAGCTACTCTATTCATTCTGGAGGTTTAAAAAGGACAAGGTGGATATGAAGATGGATATATGGAAGCGAGGTATGAATTTAGAGCCATAGTACAGTATTTTTTTTTTCTTTTTAATGTAAAGCAGTCTTGCAGGCTGTGATTAAAAGCAGGAAGAAAGCAAAGGGCAAGAACTACTTTAACCTTTTCCTCTTAACCATCATTCTTCCTGTTCTCAGTCATAAGAACATTTGAGGAACCCTGGTGAATCAGAACCTATTAAGTTTTTATTTAAAGCACATCCATGGCCATTCAGAACCACATTTGAGATCATCTGTGAAAACACAGTGGTATTTGTTTAAGAAGGCTGCTTATCCTTTGGGATATGTTTTTTTACAGCAACTCAATCCATTGTAGGCCAGCCATGCACAAAAGCTTTTTCTTGCTTGTCACGTACCTATCCCCAAATACCTGGCCACATCACCCATAAAAATAATTTGTGGCACACTGAAATTGTGAAAGTATACAACACAAAGCAATCCAACATTTTTTTCCCACCTTGGTTACCTGAAAATGTTTTCCACTTACCACAGTTAATCAGATTTCGGATTGTGTACAAAACTATCCTGTATCGATAAAACTCACTTCTTAAAAAAACGGTTGCTGTTCCAAAGCATTCAGACAATATGATAACATCTGTTGTTGTGGCTTGTTTATATAAATCTGCTCTCCATTAATTATTAGAGGTTGGGTCACACATATCCCCAATAGTTCTTATTTTACTTTGTGGTGGGTTTCAGTTGTCCTAATTCTTGGCCTTGGGTTCATAAATTTCAGAAGTGACAGGGAAATCTTAGCAGGTTTCATCATTACTGGAGAAATCATAAAATTCCAGCCAGACTATTACTTGTGCTGAAAAACTGGATGCCTCCTGAGGCAAAAAGAGTACCAGAACAGATCAAGATCAGGGCATGTTCCCAAAATAACTGGAGATCTTCAGTGTGTGGAAAAGACAGATTTTTAATTTGTTCTCTGACCATATTTAAACACTCAGTTATCAAGCTGAATGCCTCTATTACAGCCGTACTCACATAATAGACTTCACTTGGCTACTGAATTACCCCTTTTCTGGATTTGTGGAGTGCACTGAATCACAAACTATCTAAATGACCTGAGTTCACACAGCGTCTTAAGCCACAAAGAAACAAAGCATGGTTAAAACCAGGGGTTCTCAAAGTATGGCCCGCAGGCTGGATACGGCCCGCCAGGGTCATTTATCCAGCCCGCCCGCCTGATTGGCTGCCGCTGCTGTCTGTCAGAAGCGGAAGTGTCGGGGCTGTGTCGGGAGCTGCAGGCAATGTACGAGGAGGGAGTTCACAGAGCCGGACTATTCTACATGACAGGTGTGCTGGGTCCGGCATCTCTCCTCCTCTCCTCATACTCCGTGGGAGGGATCCTCTGTGCAGGGTGATCGGTGGGGTCCAGGGCGCCCTATTACTTTCTCCATTTCGGCTGTGAGGATGCCCCTCAAGTAGGAAAATGGCCACTGGCACTGACCAATAATGTGGGGGGCAGGGGGCGGGGGGATGGGATGGGGGGAGGATAGCATTTACTGACACTGACCACCAAACTATAGTCCTGCCCCCCAACATTCTGAGGGACCATGAACTGGCCCCCTGTTTAAAAAGTTTGAGGACCCCTGGTTAAAACTAACCAAGATTACAATGTTGCAAGAAGTTTGCAATTGAATTGGTTAAGCGTGTTGTGTCAACACGGCAACAGAAGTATCATGTTCCCTAGAATAAAAGGCTAGTAATTTAGCACAGAGCACTCCTGTAATAGGTAGCAAGCGTTAACCATGACTTCTGCAATGATCTCCAAGTTTTGGTCCTGAAAAAAGGAATATTTCTGCTCTCCTGCCAAAACTTTCTGGAAGAATACCAGCTGGTGTTGCCCATCCCTAATGATGATCTTAATTAATATTGTGTAAATGAATGCTTTCAGAAAACTCATGTGTTGTTATTTCTGATCAGCAAGAGGGTGCTGAAATTCTGATGCTAAATTTGTTTTAAGAGTTCAGTTATCAGGACATACAGCAGCAGATTAAGCCTACACATTCCGTCTCTAAAATCACGAATGGTCTGCAACAATTAAACACTTGCATTTTCATGCCACTCACAGCATGGTATGGGTGGATGCTTATATTTTTATTTGCAAGACTTTTTCTGTTTTTAAAAAAAGGATCGTCTTGCCTACTATTTCGGGCAAAAAAAAAAAAAAAAAAGTTTGGGAAAATTCAATCCTTCAAACCACAGTGTGTGCAAAGAATTCTCTCCTTGGTTCTTTAGCACCACTGGTTTTAATTCGTACATTTTTGCAGTTTGGATTTCTTTCTTTCTCTCCTTCTCTTTGGAGGTGAAGTAGGTGTTATTATTAGTTGTCGATGGAACACCCATCTGCTCCCACAATTAAATAAAGTCTTGCCGCCAGGGTCAAAAAAGTCAAGAGTACACCAACAACCATGTGATTAAAGCCCTGCCCCCTTTTTATGTGCAATATGGTTATGGCTACTATCTTGACCTTTTTGACCCTCTGCAGGCACCCCTGCCTGCCACAGGCCTTTCCTGGAGGGATTCTGAATATAACCTTCTTTATGGTACCAGCATCTTAAGGGAGGGGTCTGAATCTGTAGCTATGGCTCAACTGACAACATGTGGGTGATATAACAAAGTGCTCCAAGCTGGCCATAACAAATTCACGCCCCAGTCAGGAGACAATCTGTATTACTAGAACAGTTTCAAAAAGAAATAGGCATGTATATATTTCTAATCCTCCAATTTTCATGTATGTTGTCACTTTAATGCTCAGCCATGTGACCTTATTGGGGAAACTTTTAAAAAGTGGGAGGAGAGACTCAATGCAACTGAGTGCAGGTGGGGGGTTTTGTGCTCATTCAGTCTCACCCTTTAAGAATTATTAATATCTGAACCCTTAACGAATTATGCCATAACATGCAGAGATTCATGGGCGGTTTATGAAATCTGCAGAACAAAGCTATAGGCTTTTTGTGTGTTTGTATTGGTGGTAGAGGTGCCATAAGTTTAAGTTCTCAGACACGGAGAGAGGTCTTAGTCAATGAGCAAACCGATAGAACCGCTCCTCAGCCTTATTCTTCCATCTATGTCTGCCAGATGCCTTCAGTCTTTTTCCTCCTCCATTCCAAGTATTGTCTACACCAGTGTTTCTCAACCTTGGCAACTTTAAGAAATGTGGACTTCAACTCCCAGAATTCCCCAGCCAGCATGAGAGTTGAAGTCCACACTTCTTAAAGTTGCCAAGGTTGAAAAACACTGGTGTACTCTCTAAAGATCTCCACTTTATCCTTTAGAGTTGGAAATGTATCCCAAACCACCTGTATGATACTGACTCAATTTCCTTCCATTCTTCCTCAAAATCCCCCCCATCTTTTCTAAGAAGCTTTGGAAGGAATTCCTTGGTAATCCCATGCCTTAAATTATTAGAGATTTGCCCCCTCTGCCTGCTGATCTCTGTTGTTCTGTCCTGCATTAATAATTTGGCTGCATGTCCCTTGAGCCAAGCTCTACCCTTCTGGTACTCTCTGGGCTGGTTCACACATAATGCCAGGCCCTAATGGTAAACCCAAAGCAAACCAACCACACTGTGGCTTAGCTTTATGTGTGATCCAAGCCAATTCATTATCTTGTGCAATGAGGGTAGCAGATAAATTTATGACAACTGTGCTAACTTTCCTGTATTCAGAATGGAATAGCTGGAGTGTTCAAGTTGCCTGCAGTGGTACAATCTTGCCAGAGTTTTACAGCTTAGTGCTACTGACTGTATAAACTGGCGTTCATGTATAGATTTTACCAGGTTTCATTATTACTAGAGGAACTTTTCCTGAGCAGGCAACCATTCTCTCCCCTGGTGTAAACATCCAGGGAGTCTTTGGCAGAATCTTCTGCTTCTGATGCTTTTTAGCTACTGACTTTTGTACATCAGCCAAGACTAGAAATAAGCAGCAGAGGAGCACATGCTGAAAGAGAGAGAGAGAAAAAGTGTGGTGTGCAAAGCCTTAGCTCATTATAATCCTTGTTTCAAATTAGAAGTACCTACCTACAGAATCCAGGCTTCTGCTATGCCAATGTATTATCCTATGCAAGTCTTTTTGGTCTGGTACTATTTCAAGGCTGATAACAGGAATATTTTAATGATGACTACAAGGGTTAGGGCTCTCGATAGTCATGGTTCTCTTAGGAGTTAGAACTGTGCTTTGTTTTGTTCTGTTTCAGCTTTTCAGGGTTCAGTTTATCTAAGTTTGTATGATTGAAGAAAAAGACTGAATACACATCATAGGCACAGGGCTATGGAAAGAACTGATACAAAAATATGAAGATGGTTTGGAGAATCTCTGCATGGAATCAATTTTCTGAATCAGAACGCATCTGAAGCTGCATCTGAATTGTTCTAATTATTCAACAGCCTTTCATTCATGCCTCAAAAGACTTTTTTCTTATATCAGTTAATTTTTTTGAACCAGGCTGACTCAGTTTGATTGAACTGGATTGTTTCAATAATTCCAACTGAAGCAAAGATTTGAATCCAATTCTAAGAAATTCAGCAGCACATGTTGGCAACATTTTTAGCCTCTTTGCTCTATGCAAAAGCAAACTAGGACTAGACTGCATAAACATAAGCACAGTATGGATAAAGACATGTGCCATAAAGCGGCACCAATCAGATTGTAGAGTAAATGCCAGAAGCATTTCTTTCTGAAGATTGTTCCAGAGTTTAGTGTACCAACAAACCCCACTTCTTTGGAATTGCAGAGTATTCTCCTGATGAGTAAGGCACAGCTTTTAATACATGCTCTAGTCTTCTCTTGGTCAGGGTTAGGAAACTGTTGCTCACATGGGGTCCCCAACCCACCCCATTTGTGAACCCCCACCACTCTGAAACTGTGCCACTGAAATCTGATGATGACATTTCTTGCAGTTCAGTAGCAAGAATTTTCTTTTTATTTTTTTCAAAAAGAAATGCTGGAAGCAGGAACAAGCGCTCTTTGACTCCCTTTTATATCCTCAATCCCCCAAGAGCTCTCCAAGTGGCCCAAAATCACACCACTGAAGTTATTTTGCTGAGACAATTCACTAAAATTATTTTGCAAGACAATTTTCAGCCACTTTTCAGATTTGAGTAGATGATAATGATGATGATTGATTGATTAATTGATTGATTGATTTGATTTAGGTACTGCCCAACTCCAAACTGACTCTGGGCCATTCACAATATATCAAAATGAGATAAAAACACAGTACAAAATAGATAAACCAGCCACTCAGTACAAAAACATATACAAAAGACACCCAACTAGGGGCTCCACTCTAACCCAAGTTGGGTTTAAAAGTGGAAATGGCAGTGGATTGTCTCCCAGAAGCTCTAACTCCCATTTTTTAAAAACTAAAAAAATGGTCAGGAAAAAAAAAGGCCATTCTTCCCCTCTGTCACCCATTCACAAGGTGGCTTTCTGTTATCCTCCAGAAGGTTGGGAGGCTGAACTGTGCTCCTTGACCCCTCAAACTTTGCCCACTTCTGTTCTATTTAAAACTAGTTAGACAACATTCCTGCATCTTGGCTTTTCTCACCAGCCTGGGAAAGATGGTTGGTGCTTTCAATAAGTATCAATGCCTTGAGTATAGCTTGGAAAGGTCTGCAAGTATGCGCTATTTGCCCAACTGGAGTTATGATGAAGAAGGGCATCTGAGAAAGGTGAGTGAGTGCATGGTAAAGGAGCATGATTTGTTCAATGTTTTGGGTTATTCCAGATCTGTTTTGCAGATCTGGATAGTGCAGTCCTATGCATAGCTCCTCAGACCTAAACAGTGATGGGACCTACTTCCAAATTGGTCTATACAACACTGAAGTCTTCATCTATTAGTTCCAGAGCAGTGGTAGGCAAAACATTTTTTGCTTGCCAAAAAGAATAACCCACTCCATCATTCCCATCTTTCAACACAGCACCATCTTTCCAGGAAAAGCTCTGCTCTTGGCAATAATTTGTTCATTTCTTCCTAATTTTGTTTGGCATTTACATTGAAAAAAAAAACCCTTTGCAACTGAAACTACCCTTTCAGTATCTGAATCCCATTAGACCTTTTTCCATCTGCAAACAAAATCTTGGAAGCAGCATGTTGCCAGGAGATTTTGCAACTTGATTTTCAGACCAGAGGGGTTCACATTATTTGGCAGAAATGTTTATCTCTTGGATGTCTACTCATGCTATACCTCCAAGCACATTGCTTTGCCATCCCTAATTGCTACCTCACAATGACTTCTAGCATTGTTTTTAAAAAATGGATTATTTCAGATTATATCCACAGCCAATCTTTGCAAGCATGAAAAATGTTATCTTTTTGCCAAGGTAGGTGTGAGAGAAAAGGTCATGTGAGCAGAGAGGGAAGGAAATAGCTTTGATGGAGACAAGATGGGACCTAGAAGAACATTGGATTTGGAAGCCAGGACATGAAGACTGTGGGCCAAGAAATGCTGTCAAACTCAAACCATTGCCCATAGTAACTTGCATTGGAAGACAACTGTAGAAGTTATAGAAATGTAATAATGTCTCACCAATAGGCTGTTTCCACTTAATTGGATCAGTACCAATGATAATTAAAAGGAAAATATGGGATGATGGCCTATATAGTGCCCACTGCATTCCTCAAAGCCACCTTCAAGGAAAGCAAAGTTATTATAAGCTTTTCTGGCAAAGTCTCCATGGTTCAATCATTACTAGTGTTGAGTGGCTCTATACCATTGATCTTTTGCATAAATGCAAACATTCTGAGACTTTTAGCTTCAAGGAAGGGAAAAACCAAGCCCTATAGACTTTGAAGACAAATTTGGAAGTTATTCTTAAGGCTTTGTCCAGTTGGTTTGCTTTGCAGCTGGGGAAAAAACAACAACAAGGTATGTTTTTCAGTTATATAAATAATTAAGTCAAAAGACAACAGAGGCCCATCTATTAAATCTTGGCTTTTTGAAAAAATACATATCTCTCCCCCACTTTGTTGCATATTTAGCCTTCTTTGCTATGGCAGGTTTGTATAGTTAAAGTAAGTCAAGGAGAATTCTTGAAGCTACCTAATGATAAGGAAATCTCGTTGTCCTAGCGACATTCTGGGGAATGTGATACCCATACACAAGATATAAGAAACATCAGCATCTTTGCATCGGTTTGGAAAAACTGAAGCAAAGGGAGGGGTGGAAAGATAATAATTGCCAGTTTCTTTATGACTGTTCAATGTTTTGCTGCACTTTAAAGGCTAATGAATAATCATAATAAAATATGAGCTTTCATAGCAGACAACTTTCTTCTTCAGACGCATCACTGGGAAAATAGGGGAAGCAAATGTTTTGCATGGATGCGGTCCCAGATCCAATTCTTGGCATTGCTTATAAAGTTCTTAGGTCATAGTTCTGGGGAGCCACATGTATTATCCCACTTCAGAACTGGACTATTTAGATCAGACACTAATAAGTAACTGTCTAATGGCTTGATTTTCTATAATGCAGCTTTCTTATCACATAAAGATTTGAGTACTTGCCAGAGTAGAAAGAAGGGAATGAACTAAATAAATAGAACAACTAGAAAATTGTGCATTTTTAGTCTTTAAAATGGCACTGAATATTTTGTTTATATATTGCTATTCCAAGTCTTTGGAATAATGCAGGCATAAAAAGCAGTGAAATGGAAAAATGTAGATACAAATATAGGGGGAAAAAAACCATTTTCCCAAAATAAATTGAAGGAGGAGGAGATACTTGAAATAAATGCTCATAATATGGGCAGAATTGAAGTCCCGTTAATGTGGGTATCACTAATGCTAAAAAAAACCACCCAAACTATTTGTCATTTACACACACGTACAATACAGAGTACTGGAAGAGGCGAAGAATCATTCTTTGGAAATGCATTTTACAAAAACAAAATTGTACCATTCCAAACTGTCTGAGTCTATAGAAACAAAAGAGATTCTGTGTTTAGTGAGCTCTTCAGTATTCATGAGGACTTGCCACTTGCAGTGTGGCGAGATGAAAACAATACTCAGAAGACTTTCATAAATGACATGCAATGGTAAGATTGATAGATGATGTAGGGTCTAATGCTTGCACAGTCTGACAGAGACATCACATTGGTCCTATTTACTACATGCTAGCCCTGTTTTAATCCTTTCAGTGCTACCTTCTCAAAGTGAAGAACTGGAAGAAGGTGTGAGGGACAACAAGAAAAAGTAGGAAAAGAAAAAAGAGAATGAAAGAGCCCACCCTGCTCCCCCCATGGAATTCCCCAGTTGTCTTTGGTGACAAATGACAATATTGCTATGGAAAGTTTAACACAATCGTTCAAAGCAAGTGCATTCGACTTAAGTGGATGTGATTTTGTTATTAATATTAAATGGTGCTGTTTGCAAATGTCAAATGCTAAGTATTTTGCTATATACTTCCTTTCTTCCCCACTCCACAGCTCTCTCTGCATGTTAAAGTGGGGGGAGGAGGGAGGGGGGCAGTAGCAACAACAAAAAAAGACAAAACAATAAAAAAGACAATTCTACCTTCGTCCATCTTCTGCTGCTGTTTTGGTAGCATCAACATCTCACTGCCACTCTTGGAGATAGAAAATAATTGCAGGGGGCCATGTGAAAATAGGAGAGTTTTCATAAAGAGAGGGCCAAATTGTTCTTTGGGCTCTTGTTCCAAATTGTTTCACAGTGTTTTATAAGCTACGTGTAGAGGGTTTCCTTTTTATCCCCCTTATCTTGGTGCTTTTCCCCTGTTGAACTCTTGGTTTTTGCGTTTGAATATCCCATGTTCTTTTCGTTTTGTTTGATAATGGCTGTTTGGTAGGGCTGGAATTGGTAGGAATCTTGGGTATCTGTGGCTCTTCTTCCTCCAATGGCACCCGTGTCTCCTAGTTAAGTATAGAAGGTTGGTCCCCACTTAAAAAGATAACATTTGTAATGCTACAATAGATCAAGGGGCTGATCTTGTATGACAGGGACTACTGATGAGACCTCTCCTACCTACATACATACATACAGAATGTTTCAGAACTAGTGGTTTGGGAGATGTTATCATGGTCTGTAAGAATTCTTTATCCCCTTTCAAGCCTGTTCTCAGGATTGTACTGCTTTTGAGGTATTTCAGCAGGCAGAATTACATGTCACGTAAAGAAAGCACCATTGATGCCCTTTGCTTAGAAAACCATATTTGTACTTGACTGTCTTGGATAACTGTTGGCCAATGTCCTGGCTAGTTGAGAAGGTCGTGCTGCAGTTCCAGAAACTTATAGAAGGAACAGATTATCTAGATCCATTCTAGTCTGGGTTCAACCCCTATTTGATGCAAACCCTTGGTCATTCTGATGGGTGATCTGTACTAGGAGACAAATAGGGTAAATGTAACCATATTGATGCTCCTGAATTGCTTAGTGGCTTTTGATACTTGTACGCTTTCGGAGTGCTAGTTGGGGGTGGAGGTGGGGGTTAGAAGTGATGCTTTATGATAGTTCTACTTTTATTTCTCTGGAAGTTAACAAAAGGTGATATTGGAAGACATCTGTTCTGTTGTCTGGGGTTCAAGAAGTAGCAAAAAGCCATCAATGTTAGTTGCCACTCATAGCCTGATCCTTCACAAACCTGTCCAATTCCCTTTGAAAATCTTCCAAATGGGCTAACATTATCAAAATAGTCAGAAACCATGCCCTGTAATTCCTTCTGTTGGTCCTGACCACCCCCACCCCCCTGAACTAATATCAATGTTTTGTAGTCTTTATAATGTTGCATTTTTATTGTTTTTAGTATATGTCTAAGCCATCACTGGAAGTGAGTGGCATCTAAGTTGACTGAATAAATAAAATCAAGATAACCAAGCAGGATAGGTGGAAATATTGAAAAATCCTGGAAAGTCTCTCTACATTCTCAGCATATTGCCTGGGCATCCCAGCCTAGAGGCATATGAAGCATACTATTTTATCTCCAGAGAAAGCCAAACCTATTTATATTACAGTGTGTGAACACTTTGCTCAATGTTAAATATGTTGCTTTAGCACAGGATGCCAGCTTTAATCAGACCACTTCCACAATTCTCCCTCACCCCATTATTACAGGTTTCACTACAGCTCTGAGTGGGGTCAGAGCATGTGGAACTCAAGCGATTTGGAGAAATCACAAATTAACATTCTCTTTTATAGACAACCATTAAAGATGGGGGAGCACAGATGTTCTTGGTGCCTGGGCACCCTAGCTGAGCTTGAGTGCTCTGCTTATTGTGACTTTCCTAAGAGACCTTCTAACCCTTTCAAATAAATCTGTCCTATCCTATTTTCACATGCCTGGACATTCATACTGAAATATAGGTACAAATCTTTCTCAAGAAAGTACCCCATTTTCAAATGCATTTTCTCTTGTATTCTACATTTCTAGGCATATTTGATTTTAGAATATACATTTAATATGCACTTTGATGCTATTTTGAGCCAGGAAAGTGTGAATTCTCAAGAAAATCTGCATTTCTATCATCTATCTATCTATCTATCTATCTATCTATCTATCTATCTATCTATTTATCTATCTATCATCTCTATCTTATTTTGAGAACCAATAGGTCACTCCAATCAGCTGACTGAGCAGCATACAACTCCCCTATACATATCTGTGATTAAAAACAATACAAATCAAATTTAAAAACAAAATCATATATTATCATAAGACCAGGGGAATACTCAGGAGAATAAAACAAATTCATCCTCTGGAGGAGTAGAAATAGAAAACTGGCCCTCACGACTTGATGAAACAGCCAAGTTTTCATTAATTTCCTGAAGGCCAAGAGGAAAGGGACTGCTCAAATGTTGGGGAGATCCTGTTCCATAGGAGGAGGTGGCAATTGAGAAGGCATGCTTCCATAGCCCTTGTTGAGGGGACAGGTAAGGAGCCCACCCATCTAGATCTTATTTGGTGAGTAGATGTTACTGGGAAAAGGAGGTCCTGTACATACCCAGACCCTGAACCATAATAACCAGTACCTTGAATTCCACCTGGAAGCCACCTGGAAGCCAGCATAGTTCTCCAAGTAGAGATGTTATATGGGCATCACAAGGACACACATAATTACTCAAGCTTCTGCATTCTAGACCAGTTGTAGCTTCCAAATGCTCTTCGAGGACAGCCCAATGATGAGTGCCTTGCACTGCAAAACAGTGCTCCCCACTCCTAATCCACAAAGACAGGTTAGAGAGCTACTGTTCAATGGTATTGAAAAATGTTGAGAAATCAAGCAGGATAAAGTGGGTCACACACCCTTTGTTCCAGTTCTGGTAGAGATCATCTATAAGAGCAATCCAGACTAAACCTGGGCCTAAAACCTGACTGAAATGTGTTCAGATAATCCATTTCCTTCAGAGCCCATTTCAGCTGCAGCCCAACCTCTTTCTCTGCCACCTTCCCCTAAAAGGGGAGATCAGAGACAGGATAACAATTTCTCCAGTGATGGTTTCTTGAGGATAGGATGCACCACCAACTCTTTCAGAGAGAGCCGTGATACTCTATCTCTCAAGGACACATTCACCATTGCCCTGACCTCCCTGGTCATCTCTGACGCCTCCCTGAAAGTTTTTACCAACCAGGAAGGGCAGGGATCCAGACTGCAAGTGGCTGAGCTGATGCTACAGCGAACCTCATGCACTTCCTCAGGTTTCATAGGATCAAATTCATCCCAGATAATGAAAATCTCAGCCATGTCCTCTGGACTTACCCAGCTAGCATAACAACACAGAACAAATTTGAGTGACTTTGTCCTCCAGATGCCAGGAGAATTCCACATGCTCTACATGTAGCTATCTTTGAAGATGATTTGGAAGCTACAACTGGTACAAAGTGTGGCAGCCAGAATGTTAGCAGGGTAAACCCACTAGTCTATGGTAAATACCTATATTACAGTTGTTACATTGGCTACCAGTAGGCTTCCAGGCCCAATGCCAAGTGTTGTTATTACCCCCACATTTTCTCCTGTGAAAGAGATTTTGAAAGCAAATTAATATACTAGTCCTAGAAATATAAATGGTTTACTGTTTCCTCTAGCTAAAGTGAGCATCCATTCCCAAGCCTCGATCTTGTTTGATTCTCAGTTTATCTCATTGATGAGTTGTGGCAGGAGCTTTCAAAGTACTGTGAAAAGCTTCTCCAGAAGATGGATCAAAAGGTTTTTGGGTGTTGGTGAGGAGATCCACCATCTATATCACACCCAGCAATTTCAACGGTTGTGTTATATGTGGCCAAAATGTAGCACTCCAACCTGGCCAGCATTAGTATGACAGACCTTGCCTTGGGGTTCTGTGATAACCAAGGGGAGTGACTGGCATTCCTAATTTAGTATCGGTAAAGCAATTAGTCAAATATTTTTTGCTGCTGAAGTGGTCAGCTTTGCCCCTCCTCAGGTGGTGGATGGGCATAGTTGGGAGATGGGATACGGCTTTTAAAGAATTGCGACACAGATGCCTAAATTTGGCCTGAGGGTGCAAGTTGGTTAGCCACAACGTAACGTAAGTTTCCAATTCCCATTTGACAAATGTTGCAGACCTCAGGTCAAAGCCTGAACTTCTATTTGCCGTTGCAGTGAATGAGTCCATGGCAGTCCTCCCTGCACACTGGGGTGACGACTCCAGAGTCGTCTTTTTTTAATTAAGGTTCTGTATTGTAACTAGTCAATGTACATTATTGGGAGAATGAATGTCAATGCCAGTGTTTTTTCTCCCTCTCCTTTATCTTTGTCAATGATTCAAAGACATGATTTATGGTTAGTCTCCGTCTTTCAGGATCATCCATCAAGCGCTGGTTTCACTACAGGGTTCCAAGTTGTAAATCATGCAGAAAGGCTGTCACTCATCTTGATTAACCCTTTCAGAACAGGGCACAGCCAGAATGGAGAGGTGGCCAAGAGGGTAGAGCTCCCTGCCTTTGTAGGACGAAAAACTAAACAAAGCATAATGCCCAGCAACAACAGCTCATGGAATTGACAGAATTCCAGCTGTCTCAGCAATTAATCCCTTTATGTCACCCAATAATTAGCACAAGGGACAAGCAAAAGTTAACTGGGCATAACTTTCCTCTTCATACTTTCCAGCAATGCACATTTTCCAGTGAAAATGCATTATTTCTGACAATAAAAAATAAAGGAAATGTAGTCTATTTTTTAATGTTCCTTTGCTAAAACAGGAGCACAAACAAAACTGCTGTACTATGAGGTCTCCCTCAGCATTAAGACACACAAGTTTTCATGTATGCAGATTAGCATCAGGATATGGCCATCCAGGACCACACACACACACCTGTGCACACATGTGCGTACAAGTACTCCATGCCACTCAGTATGAGGCATGCTTATACTGGCTACAATCAATTTTGCTAAGTTTAAAGGAACTTGCTTGCAAAAAAAGTTTGCAATGAACTTGCAGCTTTCACCTCCGAAACAAGGAGAACAAAGTGTAGTGAAACCGAACGAACAGCAGTTGCAGTACCCACTTCTCAAACACAATTTAAAACCAAACCAAACTGCCAAGTGTCTCTGAAAATACAAAACTGGGACAGTGATTTTTCCAGAGACAGAATCCAGGAAAACAGCAGGTATGAAAAATGCCACTTTCTGTTTTCTTTTGCGAGCTCAGTTTGTGTGTATGTTTTTAATAAGTGTCAATTATAGATGTGAAAAACAGGGTTTTGCTTGAAAATCAAATAGAGGCCAGTTCTGCCTGTGACCTTACTGTGACTAAAGAACAAGTGCAAAAGTCCATTAGCAGCTGCTATTTCAGGCCTTATAAATTAGCAGTTCTTTCTTCCTCTCTCTCTCTCCACTTCTTTTTATTTTTGTGGACAGGAAGACATCAAAAAATGAAATGTGTAAGCAGCACAGGAAACACTGGTGTACCACTGCTCCTGCCCCCTCTAAAAAGCTGTGGACAAACACTGACATATATTGGTCCAAGTTGGCTAATCACCGTCCTACCTCTGTCTCTGCTGCTGCGGAGCAACATTTCCAATCCCTTTATCATTTTCCAGAACATTTTCTATCTTCCCATGGCCAACATAAATGTGGAAGATTGGCAGTGAAGGGGAAAAAAAAACCCAAGTGGGATTATAAATGTTCTTTCTACTTCTTTTAACTTTCATTTTGAAAGTAAATTAATATCAGTGCAATGTTTTTGAATCCATGTTTGTGATACTGTTTAATTTGGGCTTAATTTGATCTGAACCTAAGGTATGAAGCTGATTTACAGATTCTGAAATCAGTGATGAAATATGCGGGCCAGATTTAAGATTCAAAGGAGGAGGATGGAGGCTGGGTGGGAAAGTATGTGGAGAGTCTCTTAAGGAAAAAAAGATAACTTTGCAATTATATACCCACTTATTTGGAATAAGCTCCATTGTATAATGGTATTTACTTTTAAATAGACACCTTAGTCTTCCAAGGCAATTTTTGAATGAAAAATAAGCTGGAATCTTAAAGTCTAGTTTACCAGGAGGAGCTAATACTGAATTGGTGCAGGCTGGTATAATTGACCCTGCTGATTATTTTTATCAATGGATGTTGCAGCTGACAAATCCAGATGGCCCTATCTGCCGAAGTCGAGAGCCAGAATTTCTCAGGGCAGAGATGCCAGTTACGTTAACAACTAACTTCAAGGCAGAGAAGTACAGAACAAAAAGTCCATTAAACCATGGATATGGTGAGAGGAAGAAGCACTGGATTTATACTACAGGGGGGATAAAGAGGGAATTGAACCTTCATGTTGATGGAGGGCAACAAACTGTTTCAGTATTCTCTTCCTAGTATGTCATCTAGATTCTCATTCGGCATGCCATGTTATATGTGAGAAAGCTTTACGCCAATCGTGAGCTAGAGTTTAGCCAAGCTGTGCTGAGTCAAACTCCAGGACGCTGTGCCAGTAACCCTGGCACTTTCTGTGTTTTTCTTATTGATGAGATAGATATTGATTCTGGGCCAGGGGACACATGACCACTTTATTGTAGGGATAGATACCATTTGGGGCCAGGGAGCGCATATCTTTTGCTTTGTAGCTGCTAACCTGTTTATTTTTTTAAAAAAGAAGCAAACAAAAATCCAGTCCATAGGCACACTTGAAGCCTGAATGGTCATCATGTTACTTACACCATGTGTTACATATAAACCAAAAACTCTGGCTTAGTCCTCCCAGAGCAAGCCAGAATCTGAAGCCAAGATGTCATGAGAGCAACAAACCATGGCCCAAACTGTTAACTGCATGACTGGCAGAAGGAAATACCAGGACTCATTTGAGGAATGTGTACTAAGAATAATGCACTTATCATTCTAGTTCAAGCAACAGCAAAAGCATTGTAATAGAAAAGAAATCTGTTTGTTGTTGTAATATAGTAATTACATTATTGTAAGAACCATGCCCGTGTCACACTTTCCTGGGCTACAGACACAAGAATGTACTTGTACGTGTGCTTTAACCCAGAAAACTGTGTAGATAGATTCTGTGTCTATAGAAGGTTTAGAACTCCCAGATAAAATGGCCCACGTTTTGCAAGATCTGACAAAAAAATGAATCACCAGCATTCTGTCATTTGGCCACAAGAAATCTTTTCAGCAGAAAGCCTGGGAAGACTTAGGAGAGTCACTTGGTTGAGATGGGCGGCTATAGAAATTTAAATAAATAATAAACAAACAAACACCATGAACTGAACCTTGTACCATGAACTGAACTGAACTGAACTTTGAACAAGCAAACCTTGGTTGGAGAATTTCATTCCATTTCTTCAGATATCTTGCCTGTCTCTTCCTTGACCTCTGGACTACAGATCTCCTGCAGCTTGGTGTCTGTGGAGATGAGCATGTGTGACGAAGTAACGGAAGATACCTGAAGATACAAAGACAACATGCCCTTCATAATTGACTAATGAGGCTATCTACCCAGCCACCCTGATGGGTCAGAAAATAAACAATTAGGGTTCCTGGGACAGGGAAGATATATCTAATTTGTGACAATTCTATTATGACTGTGATTTTGCCCAGGTGTCTATTTCCCCTCCTGCTTTTTTGTATCACAAGTGTTCCTTCACATTGCTGCTTGGAAGCTTGGCAGTCTTGTTCCACTATCACTGCAACTTGTCACAAGAACAAATGGCACCTCAGGGAACGTGGCCTGATAATGTTTGGTTTGGTTTGGTCGCATGCACTTTATGCTTTTTGTTAAAAGGGAAAGAAAGTCCTAATCTATGTTTATAAATTGCTAGAGGAGATCATATTCCACCCCTTTGCTCTACCTCTGTGACTATCTCTAGCCTTTGACTTCCCTTCCCATCTCAATATTTTAACATTTAGTTCCCTAATTCCAGGTGACTACCAAATACAGGGTCAACAGATTAACATGCTCATTCAAAATGATTTATTCTATATTTCTCTTTCTCCCCCACCCCCTGCTTTTCTGCTGTGTACAGATAGGTTACTCTCTTGACTAGGTCAGAATGAATGGGCAATATTACGGATTCTAAGCATATCACCCTTTGTGTAGAAAGATGAGTTTCCTATACAGAGGGCCATCTACCAGTTTTCTGTGAACCCAGTGAATAAAAATAGCTTCTAAAAGGGGAATAATAGATCTAAAAGAGGGGAATAATAAAATAATAGAAGAGGGGAAAGAAATATCTTCACTCAAACGTCAACAGAAGTGGAATAAAGAGTTATGCATCTCAAGGGATTAACAGAATGCATCAAGATCTACTTTATCCTTGTATGAGATCAGTAAAATATTGTCCATCCCAAATACAGTTGTAAATTAAGGCTCATTTTATTCCATCCTAAATTCTTCTATCCAGTTGGGACTAAAATTAGGGGAAAATGCTGTGCTACTAAAATAATATTGGGAATAAATTACAGCCCATCATCTTGTAATATGTTAATTAAAGCTTCTTTCTCTGATGTAAAGTTGATTCTAAGGCACTCATCTTTAATCTGGATATTTTTTTAAAAAAATGGGCATTCAATAGATTTAGATGATATTTTAAGTATATTCCTAAAACAGATCCGTTCATTTTAAGGATAGAAGCTAGGAGGCTTCTTTGGATGAAACTGGGGTTAGTAAGCTTGATTGATTGATTGATTGATTGATTGACTGATTGATCTATATTTAAACAATTTTTATACTATACAATCAGAAGATTCTAGATAGTGTACAAAAAACAGTAACATAAAAGAGGCATTTAGGCTATGGATCCAGCAAATTAAAGTTGGACATGTCTACAATGTGTTGTGGTGGGAAAAATTGTAGGAGGGATACTATATACTCTGGAGGAATTAATGGATAATATAAAACTCACCCCCAAGTTAAATTAAAATATTAAAATGGCCACATTATGCAAGATCTGACAAAATCTCAAAAGGTTCCAATGTGCTTCTATGAGATCATGCAACAATTCAGATAATAAAACTAAAATCTCACAAGATTTCTGCATTTTCACAAAAGGTTATTTGATATTTAGGCAATTTTGCAAGGGATCAAATGATAATTTAGAGCTGAGATTGTGGAAATATCATGAGATTTGGTAGTTTTGCAAGGCTGGAGCTATTTTTAATATATACCGTTTTTTTCAGAACAGAAATTTAGAGATATTCCCTTCTGTGCATCTTGCATAAGCCAGCCCACAAGCCATGCAGCTAGAAACATTTTATGGAAAGCTATAGTTCAGTGGTGTTATGATTTTTTTTTTCCAGAAAAGAAAAAGAAAGTTGTTATCTCTGTGGGCAAAAATCAGAATTTGATACCAACATGCAGACACTCAGCTGTAACAAACTTAAAAAAAAAACAGAACTATTGCTTTCAAAACATATTTTCTTTGCCAGTATCAGTGTGATGATCCCACAATGCAAATTCAACAAAGTCAGAATATCAGCAAATACTGTAAACAGGCCAATCAGATCAAGCAACTAAAATGATGAGCAAACAGAGATGGTTGGACTTGGCAGGATAAGTCATAATTCTTACTGTTGCGTTTTTGTATTAGAGCTGTACAGCACTTCAGATTCTGTCTCAAAAAGCTGCTTCAGAACACTCTGGAATGTGAGTGTAGCATTTCTCTGCTTTAAAGTCTTTAAAGCAGCTGCATCTTTTCCTAGGATTGAGCAACTCCTCTCTGCAACTGCCCCATGATCCTGGGACAGGGTTAGGATGCTTCAAGGAGTTGCAGATGACTATTCTCTGCACTCCTCTCCATCCTCTGAAGCAGCTTTTTGGAACTGAATCCAAGGCACTGCATAGCCCTATATAATAGATACTAAGAACGTGGATAAATATGTTCCTTGATTATTACTAAGTTGGAGCAGGATGATAGAGGAGAGGCAGTCCTGCAGATGTTTTGATCTCAGGCCATACACAGCTTTCAAAGTAAACCCCAGGATTCTAAATTGGTCTCAAAATAAGCAGCTACATGCGTACAAAAATGCAAGTCTTAAGAATATTGTATGCACAAGTATGTATATACAAGGGAAAATACAAGATGTTAGCTGAAGTTGCATATGAAAGAAGTGCAGATTTTCTTCCACTGGTTGACGATAAGGATGTTAATACTGCCTGCAGTTGTCAAAATTTGACAGAATGGGCTATCCAATGAATAGATGTGAAACCTAAGATCAGATACATAATTGATCTGTATAATACCTTCAAGACCAAATCTTAGACTTACACCATCTCTTCTTTTACCTGTGTCAGCTCTGATTTATCTCCTTACCACTTTTCTTTTTTTCCCTGTCAGTTTGCACTTATACTTAAATGGGGAAACTGTGGTTTGCATTTGCCCTTCAGATCAGAACTGATTCGATCATAGTGTACAATTCTGCTTTGGAGGGTAAGTGTAAGCTACAGTTTGCAGGAGCTGGTTTAACAGCAGAAGGTGGTTTAAAAAAGTCAGGGAGCAGAAACATAATGCCTCTGTGTGTGTGTGTGTGTGTGTCTGTGTGTCTGTGTGAGCATCCAATAACCTTTAATAAGGTTTCTGTGTGAATTACCTCAATAATATATGAATGATGCAAGTCAGTAAGCCAAAGTATGAGTTTCAGTCAGGGGCTGCTACCTTGGGGTAACCAAGTTGAAATGATAACCTCTGTGTCGTGGCTGTGTAAAGCTGTGCCACAGAGCTATATTGTTTATGCTATCCATCTCCGATTGGGCAAAACGAGTTTGAATTGATGCACTCTCTCTATGACTTTTAAAGCTTTTCTCCTCTTATTGAATAAATGGCATTTAGTCCCTTCAATTTCTTCTTACTAAATAGAGTCACCGATCCATACTGTGTTGGCATTTTTGACCTTGAAGCATTTGTGCCTAGCTGTCCCCTCCATATGTATTGTTATAACTGTTCTGGGTCCCAAAGCCCCCACTTCCCAGCTAGGTTCAGTGGGAAGCTCTGTGTGAAGCCTGCCTGCTCCACCACCGCCTTATTTCCTTTAGCATCGAAACCATGTGGAAATTATACTGCAGAATCATCAATCAAGTGAACTGCAGTCAAGAGCCTGTCCTGGTATTGCTCTCCCCAACCTGGAACTTTAGATCCAAGGGCATGTACTTTGAGGCAGTCAGAAGTAGAAGAGAGGACACTGGATACACAATACCTTCCTGATGATGCAACAATGGGGTAGCGCAAGCAATGGGTTCCCTCTGGAGTGAATTGATACAGTTGATTTTTCATATTGCCATAACACTATAAATTGCTTTGCTGGGTCAATACCTAGTGATGTGCCTCTGAAAAAGCCAAGAGGCTGCCTCCAAAGTCCTGTGCTAGCCTAGCATAATTGGTGTACAAGTTTATGGGTTGCTTCCATTTGACCCAACTTTTTGCTCTCTGCCAATTATTTTCCTCCCAGATATGTTCAGACAGTTCCCAAAATTCCAGCCAAGTTGGAGAAGAATGTTCTAAATTATGTATGTTACACTTATCCCCATTCCAGAGGGTAGTAATATGGCACCCATAGATACTACAACATGTGCAACACTCCTAAATGGTATCTACAGCCCCCCTGTCCTGCATTAAATAAAAGTAATTTGAAATGGCTGAAATTTCACTAGGTCACCAAATTGCATGGATGTTTACCATTCTGATATGAAATCTTACAAGATTTTGATCAAAAACACCAAAATGTCACAGGACTTGGGATGAAAGTACCAGTCCCTTGTGTGTTCAGTGAGATTTTAGTGAATTTTATGCAACAGCTCTGAGGTGAAATTGCCAGAATCTCACCTTGATTTGGCAATTTAAAAAAGAATGGAGGTGGAATTGCCTGGTGCCTGAAAAGTTTTCCGAGCCTTGCCCTAGATACACATCCCAAAGAGAGGGTCTATCTCTATGATCCAATTGCAGATGAACATCAGGAAAACTTCCTAATGGGGAAGGGGGGGAAACAGTTTGAGAGTGGAATCGATTATGAAGGAAGGTAATGAATATGATGGACATGTTCAAGAAGAAGATGGACAGGCATTTAATCTGGGTTACCTTAGTTTGGATTCACGAATTAAGCAGGGGATTGAACTCAATGTCCTCACTGTCCCTTTCCAATGCTGTCATTTTTTTATTTCTGAATTTAGGCACAATTTTTCTACTGTATCTACTCTTTCTCTATCAAGATCTTCCTTCCAGCATCTTTGAATATGCCAGAAAAAAAAGGAGGTGTGAGTGACTTTGTCTTTATCATTAAACAGTGGTAGATCCTCCCTATTGCAAAACAGTCCTTACGAGCTTGTTTACTCACTCTGTATTTCCAGTTGGTGCAGAAGGTTTACTAAAGCAGTTCATTACTGATTTATTTATGATGTATTTAGATAGCAAATATGGTTCTGTCAGCAGTTGCTGGCTAAACATTTGTTGACAGACATTAATAGCATATGGTATAGCAATGAAATTATGATCTTGCAAGAGCCTTATTCTTCTTTCCATACTTTTTCAGACCTTCTGCCTTCCATATTTTTATTTTATTTTTATTGTTGCCAACGAAAAAGAAAGCTTCTTGTCGTTCATGGGGGGGGGGGGGGAGCCATACATTTTTGTTTTGTTTTCTTTGTGTAACCTTTAGGGTTTTGTTGGTGATGACATTAAAATCTTCCGTGCCTGTTTAGCTGTTCAATTTAATGGAAGACAAATTCTCCCAAAGGTTTAATTTACTCTCGCAAACTGAAATCAGTTCATTCACACCATGGGAAATGGTCTTAATTTTCCCAGCCTTCAGTCTACATCAAGCATATAATTCATTTCTCCCCTCTTCAGTAGTTCCCTCATTAGAAAACAAAGTTTTTTTTTCCTGATATTTAAATGTTACATACTTTAAGACGAGAAACTGTTCCTCTCCTTTTTTTCTCCCTTAGTCCTCTAAAGTGCATGACTGCTTCTCTTTGACAAAGCATATTAATAAAGGGTGGGAAAAAAAAAAAATATATATATATATATATATATATATATATATATATATATATATCCTTTAATTGGCTCTTTTCTAACACTGACAGTTTTAGCCAGTGTCAGGCAAAGGCAAAGAAAGAAGTGTGATTATTCACAGGAGGAAAGAGAGCAGGTGGTATCTCATAGGTGAGAGTATCTTGGGTGGTTGGCATCACAGAGGAAACTGGAGATATTTTGGGCTGCTTGCTGTGCATTTTCAATTGAGGAGGGGCAGAGAATCTAGACAAGGTGAGTGGAATTTAAAAAGAGCACGTGGGTTAATCTACATCTGCTGTAAGGGAGAAAAAAGGGTGGCTTATAGAGATGAGTGGGCATCCTGCTGTTTTGCCCATGGCAGAGCTAGAAAGGGGCGATCAAACTCCACTTGTTGAGGGCACTCATATAATAGAATTCACTCCTCTGCTGTTCTTACTGGAATCTATGCCTAGCCCAGTGCTGGTGACTGAATGATTGTGGCATATGTCCCAGTCACATTCCTTGTCAATGGCAAAATAAAGAGAGCAAAACTAAGTGCCAAGATGTCCTGCTCCAAAAAATATGCCACATGTTCTTATAATGTGTGAGGTGGGGAGCAAGCCTGTGCCAACTACCCCCATATTGGTGACATATGTGCCAACAAGTCCCACCTCCTAGTGTTGTCTATATAAAAATGACAAATGTCTTCAGGATGGGAGCTCTAACGCACACATTATACATCCAAAAGGCCCTTCCACAGATGTAAAGGGATAGAATTAGTAGCACATTAGGTATGAGCTAAGTGGGTTCAGATCTGCTCCTCTTGTGGTATTGGTAGGAAGGCTAAGATATTCTTCTAAACAGAAATCCAATTTCTTTTCTTTCCAAGTTGACCATTTTCTTCCGAGCAGCAATGTGGTCTTCAGGACCAGCCCTACCATGTAGTGGAGAGAAATGGCAACCTCAAGCAGCAGATCTGGAGTTCCATAAAAGTGTAGCAAATGTAGGCCTCTTCCCAATTCAATGAGCTTTCCTCCCATCTTCAGGAATGAAAAGAAAGTGGAAAATGGAGACAAGTTGCTACCCTCATGTGCGAGCAGGCCTGGCAGTTTCTGCTGTGGTTGTTAGGGAAAGGCACTCTTCTCCTTCTCTGCTGCTTCACTCCCCCACCCGTCCCCCAGTGCCTTCCACCTCTGCAATCCTGGCCTTGACTTCCATGTTCTCAGGAAAGTCCTGACATTGCTGTGGTGAGAGGCAGCAGAGGTTACTATGGTAATATTGACCTCATGAAACTGTATTCTGGCGTACTTTGGCTGCTGGGTGAAGCTCTGCTCTCTCCAGTAGCCAGAAGAGAAATGGTGCCTATCTTTGAGGTAGGCCAGGTGAAGAAGCAGACACCATATGGATTCCAGGAATGCTACTTTATTGTTGTAGGGTATAGTCACAAAATCTTGAAAGTCTGTCCAAACTTCTCTCTGTCTCATCTTATACTAAACAAAACCAAGATGGGGTTGTTTTGAGTTTCTTCTTCACACTTCCTTCTGTGTCTGGACTGGGTAATCTTTTCTCTGAGTCCCTTCTGAATGTCTCATTCATACCTTCCCCTAGGTCAGCTCTAAATTTAGAAATGACCATGGAGCAAAGGTATCTTCAGGAGGGCCTCAATGATGAAAACTTTGCCCCTTTTGTATATGTGTCATTTTAATGAAAGTCTTCAATCCTGCAGATGCTCCAGCGCCACAGAGTCCCATGGCCGGGTGGGAGGGCACAGTTGCTTAACGAGCCAGTTGAAGGCCCTGAAGATTGCAATACTTTCTCAGATTCCTGCTTCATGAGGATCAGCATGCTTGTGTAGAGGAGAGCTTGTTCCATCTTCCACTAGAAGGCACTAGTTTTTTGCCCAATATCTTTGATCTTTGATCTCTGAAGCAGCTTCAGCCTGCTTCAGCACCAGGTCGTCCTCAAGATAGAAGCTCTGGTGTGAGTACATGTCCTCAGGAACCAGGAAGTAGGTCCTCTCTGAGTTCAAGCAAGTTGGAAGGGTGGATGACTCTGTAGCAATCAAATACTATTGCTCTTCTGTAGGGCCAAGCTTTCCCTTGCTCTGAAATGGTTTTGTCTGAGAGTTGGCTTTGTGGGAGTCAGAATTTTTTTTTTTCTCCTTTTCCCTACAGCAATATAGACCTGGAAGAATACAGCCACTTTTTTCCCCCTTTCAAAGTGTTCCTCCTTTTTCTTTTAGGCCTTCCAATCTCTATACATGAAAGTGTCACTGTATAAAGTGACTGTATAAAGATTATAAAGTTTTTAAAAAATGCTAAGTAGAAGCCAATTGAAATGATAAAGACAGCCAGCCAACTATTCAGGAAGGGAAAGATTTGCAAATTTTGGGGAGGGGGAAGGAGACATCTATGTGTGGTGAAAGAGAAATCCTGTTTTGATAGTAAAATTATTCCCCAGAAAATATGTGTCTCAGGGTCAAGCTAGACAAAGGGCTAACTCACAGCATGTTGCAATTGTTTATAAATCATAAATAGGTGCTGGGATGGAAACGGATTTCTGTCAGGACCATGATATGCATGCAGAACTAACCCTTTCTGCTCAGTTCTCAGAGGAATGAAAAAATTGTATTTCCCTACAATTGTTATTAGACTAAGAAAGTCATACTTTTAGTCATCTTCAAGATACTGGTGGCAATCTGAAGAGATGGGGAAATGCTGCCTGTTTTCTCCACACTTTGAGAGTGATTCCAGAACACAGGAAAGAATAGATCCATTGCAGTATCTTATCTTCTTTGGCTAATCTTAAAAAGCTGTGCAGGATTGGTCCTGGTTAATGCTTCTATGGAAGACTACCAGAAAATCCCAAGGCAATATGATCTTGGAAGGCCAGAGTGGCCAACTCTGTGTCCATGAAATCACTTAGAGTCTGTTCATTATATATTAAGAAGTTTGCTTGTAAGCTCATGAGGAAAGAGACAAAAATGAAGAGTCTGGAATCTTCCTATCAGAAAAAGCTGAAGAGGTGACAGTAAAGAGAAGTCTAAAGAGAGAGATGATAGTAGTCTCAAAATGGCTGAAGGCCCCTCTCCCTCTCTCTCTCCCTCTCTCTCTCTCTCTCTCTCTCTCTCACACACACACACACACATACACACACACACAAATTGTTTAAAGGACAAGATTAGAACTGATGGCTAGAAATTGAGAGGAAGCAGATTTTGGAAAAACCTGTCTTGGGAGATGGTGGGCTCTCCTCTCTGGAGAGATCTACAAAGCAGCTGGATAGACATCTGTCAGAGATGCAGTAATTTAACAATGGAGAACATATGCCTCTCCAGATGTTGTGGCACTATTTCCCAGCTTTGCTGCCAGCTTGCCCAGTTGTTAGGGATTGTTTTTCAACCTGCTGGAGTTATATCTTGCATTTTATATTAGCCAGGAGTTGGAATAAATTATCTCCCAAACTCCTTCTCATTTCAAAATTCTGTGATTTTATGATTAATTTCTGTCTATGACAGATTCCACTCCTGGCAATAGCAAAATTCATATAGTGTAGACAGATTGGAGACAGACCCCCATAATTTGGCTTGGCAGAATTGCAATTGCCTGTAATGTGTGAACAATCCCATGTGGGGGATTTTTTGGGTGACTTTTTTGTTCTGATTATGCAATTTCTATGAAGGCTGCTCAGAGCTGCTCAGGCCCTTTCAAGGGGATTCTGGTTTGTAACATCCCGTCTGCAGAATTTGCAAACTTGCTGTAAAGAGGTTCTCTTGCAACTATCTTAATGTGTTTGTTAGCACCTTGTGAAGATGTCTCTTTTTTTCCCGTGAGGTCACCACCTGAAGAATTCTTATCATAGATTGTTGCCACTCTTCTTCTTTTGCTAATTTCGTGACTAGGTTCAAAGGCCACTTCTAATTGGCTATGATTTTTGTTGTAACTTTGTTCTTTTTGCCTGCATTTTAGCCTGCTTTACGTTTTGCATGCCACCTTGATATTTGTCTGTTGAAGGATTGTAAAACAATCTGATGAATTAGATTTCAAATAAATTAGTACATGGGTTTAAGCAAGCTTTTTAACAAGAATTTCAGAGATTTGCAAGATCTGTTTCACCAATGACTACAGCGAGGTAAAACAAGCAAAACTATCTTGAGCAAACCACCTTTGTTCCTTTGAGGAAAAGCCAATACATAGTTTGGGCTCCAGATACAGGAAAGAGTAAGGAACTCAACTGGTGATTGCAATGTTACTTTGGCATTCTTAGTTCAAGTCTGGAACTTAATCTGTAGAATAACATTTCTGTTTCTAATTAGAATCTGTGGCGTTGATCTTAGAACCGTTCTCTATGTATGGGAGTGGGTTCCTCTGGCCCCTGCATTTGTATTAGCTAGATTTTAATTTTGCAGACCTCCAATGCAAAACCCTACAGGAATTTTCTACACTTAATGTATCAGCAGGGATAATGTTGAAGTTTTTAAATGCTATGACTCCCAAGGAAACAAAACTAATAAAAAGCATGCCTAAATGAGAGAGAATACATTCTGTCCCTCCTCCTCCTTTTCCTTCTCTCGGCATTCTCGTTACCTATTTCTAGATTTCCAATAGATATAGTACAGTGATGGTCTTTAAATAAATAATTTGATTATGTGCTGGAAACTGGTGTGCCCCACCCCCTCCCGGGTACCTTTGAAGTTTGGCTGAAGTTCAGCCCAGTCTCAGTCTACATTTCCTGGCACGTTTTACTGCCAGAGGTAGTAGTGCTGCTTCAAATTATGAGTTACCTCTTCCGAAACAAAGCTTGGAAGCTTGTAGTAGTATTCCAGTCTCCCTTTCTTTTCAGAGCACAGCCCTTTACTGGTGCATTGTGGATTTGAGCAGGAACTCTCAGATAAGAGATGATTCACAGAGTAACTGAAAGGGCCTTGTGCAGCATGCACAGCCTGGATCATACTTAAGAAGAAATCTTTTTTATTTGATTTCCATCCTGGCATTGGCTTCCTTTGATTCATTGGCTGTTGTTTACACTTTCAGTGATCACTTTCGTATTACTTTCATACTTCCATCCATTTCTTCTGGATTTCTTTTACCCCACCCCTGCCACCTGCTCAGTCCTGATGAATGGGCTCCTCAAACAGTTGATCTTGACCTGGCCTGTTCTCTCCTCCCGATATAAATGACGCTACCGCAGACATATAACGATGCCTTAATAAACAACAGCCCGGTTATGTCTGCTTCTTTTCAAGGAACACTGTGTTTGCAGTGCAAAAATCCTGATAGCCCAAGTTGCTTGGAAGGGAAGTCAATCAAGTGGCAAGGACAGAAATGGGGAAATGGGGAGGGGGTAGAAGGATGTAGAAACATCTGCCCTTTAATGTACTTTATACATACATTGGCAGTGTTTCCCTCTCCCAAGGTGCAGATTTCCATGTATTAGTTTTACATTTTAAAAAGGAGCATCCAGCAAACTACTGTGTGTGTGTGTGTGTGTGCGTGTGTGTATGTGTGTTCTGAAAGTACTGTAAGATTTTTTTTTATTTCTCATTTTATGCATGTTTCTCCTGTTGCCCTTGCAACAGCAACGGCTGGATAGGTTTTTCAGGGATTAAAGTGGATATAGGAAAATATTGTCTCGCTACCAGGAAATAGGATTTCAGCATCAGACTGAATATTGTATGTACGGAATGTTAAGGAAAGATGTCAGTCTTAAGTATGGGAGGAACTTAGATTCTGTTTTGGAAGTCAGAGTCTCTAATTCAAGATGCACACGTGTAGATGGAGAGCACAGGGTCTAAGACTAGTTCTTATAAACCGTAGATGAGTGATGCAGCCTGTATTTGGACTGTGTGTGAGAGTGAAAAAGAGAGAGGTAGAGACAGAGAGGATGCATGAGTATTAGGGACCAGTGTAGGAAGCAGGAAGCATAAACTCGATATCTTTCACGCAGCATACGGGAAGCTAGGAGAAAGGACTTTAGACCATCCTTCTCCCTATCATGCTAAATATTTATTTATATGAACCCTTTTGTCCCATGGGGAACTTCATGCAAAGAGATCAAGATGAGAGATCTTTTGTACATCATGCTATGATCCAGGATTGCCTTCTCTGCTGTTTGGGATCATATATTCTCTGTGAGCCAGCTAGATGGCAGCATTAATATTTAGACAGAAGACCAGTGGGAAATAACAACTTTGTAGGCTATACTGGGAACTCAAAAAAAAAAAAAAAAAAAAGGCAGTGGCAAATCTTGGGGAAAAAAAAACACTCCAAGAAAACCACAAGAACACATCCATGAAGTCATCAGGAGCTGAACTTGTCTCTAAGGAGGTTTTATTCTCTTGTGGGGAGCCCTTGTAGTCAGTTTTTTACCTCTGTTTAGAACAAATGTGAATTCCAGTAGTGTACTGTTAATACTCATCAAATGCAGAAGTTTGCATGCTTAAAATTTGACGTGTTTTGCTCCCTGAGAAGCATGTGCATAACGTATTCACATTTATTAGGAGGCAAAAGGATTCTGCATGAGGATACATCTATTCAGAACCAGCATTGTCCTTAATAATGACGGGAATCTATCTTGTGAATGGTCAGAAGCCCTTTATTGTTAGTTTCTTCAAATGATCCCAGTATAGTAGCTGGATGAGAGGAAGGCTGTGATCTAGTGACTATAAGCCACAATGAGATGTGACCGGGCCAACTTCTTTATAGCAGGCATCTTTTAAAATGTTCACCTGCAAGATAGATGAATATGGGCAGACACAAGTAAGGCAGGTAATAGACTGATAAAACAAATAACAGACATAAACATATCTGACGCATTTTTGTCTGTGGTGAACACATTATTTATTGGTGCTTATCGCAGGATTATAGGAAACAAAGGAACTATAGCAGGAGGTTGGGGAAGATGACTACTCAAATGAAGCTGTTGTAACAAAATCCATGTTAGTATAATCTACAGCTGGTGGATGATCTACCATTGACTTCAACTGACTGTGGATAGCTCTCGCTCTGTCATTAAATGACCTTTGAGATTATTGATTTTTTCTCTCTCTCTCCCCAAGACCATATTTGTTATTTATTTCCCATTGCTAAGGTACAAAAGACAAATAAACAAAGAAGACCCTAGAGATCTGAGCATCTGCCATTTATACATCCTCATGCCAAATTTTGTGTGATAATTTTAGGTGACAGTATGAATCAAGGTTTGCTGTAGCCCCTCTGCTTTGGGAATTTACAGAGTACTTCCAGATCAAGCTGTCCTCAACTGTTTACTCTTCTTCTTATGACTATAATACTATCCGTGTACCTCAACTTTACAAAGAAGGAGAGGACAGTCCCCTTCTCAAAAGATTTGCACTTTAGATCTGAAAAACCTGATGGATATCATAAAAAACTTGTTCAGAATTACAAACAGTCATGGAAGCATTAAGAAGTTAACCCACCCTTCCTTGATTCTGTTGAAACCACTGTACCAGCTTAATTTCAGTTTATACCTGCCTGTCTGTCCATCTAACTATCTATTTAGCCTATTCAGTTGGTCCAGGAATTGGAAATACTCAACACATGAACACTCCCAATAAGCCCATCCTCTGTTGACATTGCTCAGAATATAGCAGCTTCCTTTGGACATCCATATATTTGGAGACGATATGTTTCAGAGGAAGCCTGCACTGAATATTTTTAGCTTTCATGCAAGCCTGCACAATGATGTTCCTTGTCTGTGCAGGAACCAATGCAAGGCTTTGCTTCTGCAAACATCTATGCTGAATACATTTACAGGAGTTTGATAATATTTCAGAATCATCAGGAAAGGATGGAACTGGTCAGTAGTCTGGCTAATAACACTTGAACAGGGCATTTCTCTTTTTCTCTTTGCTTCATACTATGTATGGTGATTAAACTCTTTTCCTCCCCACATTCCCAAGCAGACACAAGTTTGGATAAATAGATATATTGCAGAGAATTAGAAAGGTGTACATATAAAGAAGCTCACCATCTAATATTATTTCAGAATCCTCCCCTCTGTATCATAGTCCCTAAGTTTAAATCCTGAGCCTCCTCTCTCTCCCTTTTTGAATCAACCACTGAGTAGCTGCTTATTTCCCAGCTTTGAAATTTTCTATTATCTTTCCGTCATTTACAAAACAGCATTCTCAAGCACGAGAATTAAATAGTACCTGATCAACTTCACTCATACACTAAGTGCCTACTAAACATAGAGAGGCATTTACAAGTCTTAAATTAAGGTTCTTGGTTCCTTAAATTATTCTCCTAAATATTAGTTTAGGAGGAGCTACACACTTCTCTTCCAGAGCAAACCATCATGATCATCAAAACCTATGCTTTATAGCCACAAGATTCTCAAACAGGAGTTTGAAACTGAGGAGTTCTTCCTCTTCCCATGTCAATTGACAGGAAGTAATAACCAACATATATACATTAGGGAGAGGAAAATGCAAGACACAATTGATAGAAGAAAGTTTGGTAAGGAGGACACCATCCTTCTCCAATGTAGCACACAAGATTTCCAAAGTCATTCAACGTTATTTTCAGAAGATGCCCAAGTATAAGAACATAGATACCTATTGATTAGAGACCATTTCAATTATTCTGAAAGCTTATTACCTCTACACGTGAGGAGAGAGGTGAGGGACACACTAATTCTAGTCCCTCTGTTTTCATTTTACACTAACCCTAAAAAAAAGGTTGGTCTTGCCACCATCAGCTCTGATAGACAGCTCTGATAAATTGTTTAATGATGTAATAAAAACATCAGCCAGCTACTTATATCCATGCCAGAGAGTCTACTCTATTACTCTTACACACGTACTATTATTCTCTGGGTGTAGAAGTTTGATTATTGTGTATTGTTGGTAACAGTCCCAGCAGTGGTAGAAAACTCCCTGAAATTTTTGAAGCCTGATTCACTGCTTCATATTTGATCCACACGTGGATTTGCAAATCTGCTTTAATGGGATGATTTAACTGAAGCTCTGTTGAATCAAGGCTATCTTCTGAAGAACTGCACATGGGTAGTGTTTAAATCTAGAGTCCTGCATATTGATTGTGGGTTTATTGCCCACATTTATGAAAAAATAGTAACCAACACTAGGCCCATGTACGATTTTTGGATTGATTTGCCTAGCTGAAAGGGCATCATTGAGGAAGCTTTAGTTTGCTCATCAAATGTCCTGAGACTAATCAGGATCAAATTTCCTGAGACCAATCATGGATTGGGCCTTGCTTTCCCTCCCAGTTTGGCTGAATTCTGTCTCATCTGTGTGACTCAAAGACCTGACCCAGCTCACAACTGTATGCTTGAGGGAAATATTTTTTTACCTTTCTCATCTTTGGCCATTGTTTCTAAGATGATGTGATATAGAAGAAATGAGGGATGTGATGTAGAAGAAAGGGAGATGATGTGATGTAGAAGAAATGAGGGAGAATATGCCAGCGAGATGCTCATTGTTGGGATATTACCACCTCCTATGTTTTTCTTCAGACAGTTCTGAGATTTGCCACAGCCAACAGCAATGGAAAGAGACAGAAAGGTTAAGCAGACTTCCCCTAATTTCTTGCACTTCCCCCTTAAACAAGTTTGATAGTGATATTGTTTCTTAAAAACAATATGACCTCATTTGTAAAGCAATGCTCATACTAAACTAGTCAGCTGTTAAATATGCCCAGCACTGTGCATTAAGGAGGAAGCTTAAACCAGAATTTCAATTATTTTCTGGACACATTTAAAATTATAATACTTTACCAGGCTGGTATTATAGTTCATCCAAATTACTCACAAAGTATCATATCAATCTCTCACAACTGCTTATTGCTTACAGATCTGAGAAGTTAGTCAAAGAAAGACGCTGCCTGGCATAATGACCTTCACGCTAAGCTTTGTGGTTTGATAGCGAGACGCTCATAACTGCAGAAACGCAATGGTCAAAAGTCAGCTTTTGCCAGCTATAATGTTTACTACAAAATGAAAGGAGGCTTCATTGGGGCCTCCAGTTCTGTGTTATGGTCCTGTGTGAGAGGGAAAGCTAAAATACATCAGGAGGAAATCAAATAAAGGGAGGTGGGAGGTTTGCTACATCAAAAAATGGTCTGAATTCAAAGCAATCGAGCCCGTTTTTGTTCATATTATTCCAATGGGAAAAATAATTGGGAGGGGCTGCAGCTCAGGAGTAGAGAACATTGCCTATGGAAGATTCTGTGCTCAATTCCTGGCATTACAATCTCTTCTTGAAAACCTGGCCAATCATTGTCCATCATTGCTGATAATATATTGAACCTTATATCGAATCAGTCATAAGGCAGCTGCCTGGGTCTACATTTCTATGGTTACTTATTTAATTCTAGACCCAGTCCAAGCTGCTGATACTAATTCTAAAACAGCTTGAAGGAATAACTTTTTTCTCGCGCCTGTCTATGACTCACCACATTCTACAAAGGACTTTCTCCAAGTGTCGTTTTGGGGAGAAACATCATACCCCTATATTGGAAAGGCCCTTTGACTTTAGAACATCCTCCCACAAAAGATGGTTTTTTTGGATATGACATTCTAATCTCTTTTGTAATTTTTTATTGGCCAAAGCATTTTAAATAGCAATGTTGCCCCTGCTCTGTTTGTGGTTTCTATCTTTCTGTTTACTTTTGTTTGCTTAAATTGCTATTGATGTTTGAGTGTAATGTGTTTACCTTGGTAGAATTAATATATTCATGCTTTTGTGTACCATCCTAGAATCCATTCACATGAAGGATATAGCTATAGATATAATGCCTGTGGGAATTTAAAAGCGAATGCTGCAGTGCTACACAGAAATATCCTACATGTCAGATTTCAAGGAGATTGAGTAATAATAATTGTCTAATAGATTTGTTTCTAAAACTGTGAATAGAATTGTGAATTTCTGTGTACAGAATTGTGGATCACACCATGAACATAAGAATTCATAAGGGACCCATCCTGCCACACTTCTATGGAAGACCAAAAATATACAAGCCTGACATAGCTTCTTGTCCAATTGTAACGTTACCAGGGACCCCAGCATACAACATAGCCAAAGAACTTACAAAAAAGCTTGGTCATCTCACAGAGGGGAGCAAATATTCTATCAGCTCCCCATTACAGTGCCTCCAGGAAATCAAAAGAGAATAGAAGAGGATGAAATTATGGTTTCATTTGATGTCACAGCACTCTTCACATCCATGGATCCAGAACTAGCAAAAGGATCCATGGCAGCAGTACTACACAACACACCCAACCTAGCTAAATAAACTAAGATCAAAATATCCAGAATCATGGACCTTATCAACCTCTGCTTCACTATCTACTTTCAGTCTGATGGACAGATAAACCAAGAAATCAGAGGAACACCCATGGGATCACCACTCTCAGGACTCATAGCAGAGACCATAAGGCAGCATCTAGAAATTATAGCACTCCCACACTTACAACCAAAAGTATGGATCCAATATGTAGACAACATCTTCACCATAATAAAAAAGGAACAACTAGAGAAGACACATGAAACAATCAACAACATCTTGTTGGAATAAAATTCACAAGGGAAGAAAAAAACAACAACATACTACCCTTCCTGGATATCCTCATCAGCAGAGGAAATGACAGCAAATTAGAAACACAAGTCTATCGAAAAACAACCCACACTAACCAAGTGCTCCATTATCAAAGTAACAACCCAACTTCCCACAAGAGGAGCTGTGTAAGAACATTATTCAGATCAGCACAAATGCACTGCAGCCACCCGGAACATCAGAACAACGAAACAGACCACCTATACAACATCTTCCTACAAAATGGGTACCCACACGACTTTATCAAAAAGCGCCTGACCACTCAACCCACTATGGCACAACCAATACAAGCTATAAAGAGGATAATACTGCCATATATCAAAAACATATCAGAAACAACTAACAGACTATTACAATCACATGGCATCACGGTAGCACACAAACCAACTAAAACCCTCTGAAACATCTTAAGTAAACCAATATTTCTAGTGGCCCAAGAAGAAAAAACAGGAGTCATCTACAACATATAATGTAAGGACTGTAACAGCCACCATGTAGACAGACAGGCAGAAGAGTAGCAGAGCACATCCATGAACATCAACTAGCAGTCAGAAGACATGATGAAAACTCCTTAATCTCACAACACTTAACCATAGTTTCAACTGGGAAACTGTGAGCATCCTAGACCAAGCCAAATCCAAAAACACTAGGGAATTCCTGGAAGCTTGGCATTCAGAAAAAGCAGTCATCAATAGACACATTGAAATAAACCATATTTACACACCATTCAAAAGAGACAAAAAAAAAAAAAAAAGCTAAGAAGGATACAAAAAAGACCAGAACACATCCCCTTCAGCAGCCAACACCCAGATAAGCAGGGATTAACACCAGACAAACAATCAAGCAGAAAACGATACCCTAATCAAGGAACTACCAAGAAGAAAACCACATCCCCGCCAACATTGGTAGGGCAAGATACTGTGTATAAGCAGGTAGCAAACCTCACAACTCACTTGCACTGATGATGTTACCTAGTTGGGTAATGAAATGTCCACAAGCAAATAAGCAAGCTCAGAGAGCACCATGGACTCTAATTCATAACAGTATCATTTAGTACATGAAATACTATCCTCTAAGTATGAAAAGGTATGTCTGCATAATCATAACAGATGAATTAACATGCATATAGAATCAGAGAAGCATCAGAGAATCATAGAGTTGGAAAAGGCCCAGTGCAAGTGTCTAAAGCAACTTTGAAAGATGGCTGTCTAGCCATCACTTGAACACATCTCGTGACCACCTCTGGGTCATCAGAAGGATGTCTACAGGGAGTAATCAGAAAGTCAAGATGATGGACATGATGTTCCAGTCAAAGCTCCATTTGTTTTTTATGTTCATCCTTCTGATTTTTTTGATCATACCTTGCAAATGTCACATTTGAAATAGCACCTGCACCTTCCCAGCCATAGTCCATGATTTGCAAATTGTACTTCTCTTGTTGCAGTCTAAAATTGCATGTGCCTTTCTAGAAATTATATCACACTGTGTTCTCATAGTCATTTTACAGCCATTTACTATTCCCAGATCTTTTTCACAAGTAGCAACTTATTTTTTATAATCTTTGTGAATTTTGTATGGGCCTCCTTCAAAGGCAGGAAGTTCAAGTGGAATGAGATACTGGTGTGCAATTTGCTATATGCAAAAAAAAATTGCATCCTTCACATCCTGGATAAAGAACTTATGCCAACTATTATATAATTCACAGATAGAATTCACTCCTATCAATTCATTAGGTTCTCAAATGTTTTGGTGAAATGTTTCTTCCAGACTGAATCTAAAGCAGCTGCACAGCCTTACTTTCAGGACTTTTTAAAGACATTTGTAGTATATGTTCATTCTTCTCCAGTAAATGTTTTTTTTTTTTTTTTGCATTTTGGCAAATACATACTTTTATTTTTAAAATATGAGACCTTGGACATTTCTACATATGTTTAGTTCTGCAAATATGAGCCAACATTACCTTTTTAAAAAATTGCTTTAATGTGGAGATAAAGAGAAAAAAGAAAAGGAAAAAGGAAAAAGGGAAGGGAAGGGAAGGGAAGGGAAGGGAAGGGAAGGGAAGGGAAGGGAAGGGAAGGGAAGGGAAGGGAAGGGAAGGGAAGGGAAGGGAAGGGAAAAACCCAAAACATATTATCAGGCATATAGAAAAGACTCAGTTTTTAAAGATAGCTTTAAATCTTGACCAGATTGAATAAAATTGGTCAATGTTTTCACTGTGCTGCAAGCACCAATCTATAAGCAGAGAACAAAATATTCCAATATTACTTAAAAATTGTCCTCGGCTTTTAGTGTTTTGTCCTTGAGTTTTGAATCAGCTGGAAATTCTAATTCATTCACACACAAATTTCTTCTGCTATTATTCTGTCCACACACCCCAAAAAAGGTTTTGTTTGGTGCTTTCATTTTTGTTAGGCTGATGTGGCTGGTTGTCTCATAAGGTTCATTTGCAGCAGCCCAGATTGCAAAAGATTATACAAGAGTAAATTTTGCTAAGAAATCTGTCCTGCATGTTGTTCCCTCATCCCTAGATCATCTTCTACCGTTCGCAGTTCACACCTTCCTCCTCCCTAGAGTGCCCAAATTTTTGAGCCATCTGCTCCTGGAAGAAGGACTTACACTTCATCCTGAAAACTATCATTTGATGGTGTACCTCAGTGTTGTCCAAACTTGGCCACTTTAAGATGAGTGGACTTCAACTCCCAGAATTCTCCAGCCAGCACTCATCTTAAAGTGGCCAAGTTTGGACAACACTGGTGTACCTTGATGGTGTACTCCATTTTTTATCAGGTGCTTGTAGAAACTGAGCAGCTAAATGCACTCTCTGTGAACATTCAGTGACATATAGGTAGACTTATTTATTTATTTATCAAATGTTTACCCTGCCCACTCAAAGGATTCTAGGTGGCCTGTAATCTAAAATTAATATAAAATGTAATCTCTAAATTAAAAGAAAAAGCCCACATCCCACAAAACTCAGCCCAACCAACTTCATTATAAACACAGCAGCAAAATATATCCCACAACAGCCTCCCAGTTGCCATCAGGGTATGTGCCAAATGCATCTTTGATATTGATGATAAGCATGTATGGATAATGTAGGTAAATAGGTAGATAAGTAAATGACTAAGCATGTATATAGAATATTTAACACATTCTGAAATCCTTACAACAGTTTAACAGTATACATTCAGCCTGTTATAATAATTATTTCTTATCGGGGTACGTGTGTTGGAAATAGTGCCTTGTCTTACGTGACCTTCAGAGTTTTTGGCTAAGACAAGATTTGAACTGGGAAACTTCTAGTTCACAAAATTACCCAAGGGCCTCAGCTCTGAGCTCTTTCGCTATTTAAGTAGTAATTTTTTAAAATTATTATTCTTACAGTTATGAATGATGATGATAAAGTTAAAAGCCATTTTGAAAGAAGCTGTAACCAAGAGAAGTCATCTCATATAGGCCATATGTAAGCATTTTAATATAATTGAGCCGAAGGTCAACAGTGCTTATTTTTCTAAGGTGAATAATGCACTGTTGGGTAGAGTTCTAATTTTAGAATAGGAAATGTTGTGCTGTATGCACAATTTTTGACTCTGATAAAGAGTCTTCGAGAGAAAATGCTGATCTTACACTGCGTTATTTGATACATCTTCTTTTTCGAACGATTGAGAACTTCCTCTCACCTTCCCCCAACCCATGTACTTTGTAAATACCTCCATCAACTATTTTCCATACACATGGGGAAAAATGTGTTTAGAGAAAGGGGGGCCATCTTCCAAATTTTTCACTCTGTAAAATCAAAATGGTTACGTATACCCAGTTGTCACTCCACCACATTTCATCATTAGGTAGCAAGATTTTCAGCCGTACAATATCAAACCATTTTTTATGAGCCTCTTTAATTATTAACTTATCTCTACTATTTTTGTGTTAGTTTCCATGAATGTTTATCTTTATTATTACCTATGCCAGAGCCAAATCATAAAATCATCATCATCATCTTATATCCTGCGACGATGCCTTTAACACCATCAGACAACAGCATCTGCCTATCTCAGGTCCTTGGGAAGGACTCGATAGGTGGATAAAAATGCCAAATCCAGTCTAAACATCTGGCTGACTGTGAGATCAACCATAATAATAATAATAATAATAATAATAATAATAATAATAATAATAATAGCAGCAGCAGCAGCAGCAGCAGCAGCAGCAGCAAAGGAAAATCTGATTTTCCTGTGTTCTACTAGCCTGATGTGGGTAAAACTTGGTAGATATTTGTTTTTTCCATCTGCAATTTTTATACAGTTTCTATCAAACTGAAAGGTATTTTTTTTAGTAGCTGCTTATTTTAAATGTACAAAACCCTTGTGTGTAATTCCATTAGCTGCCCTACAGCACTGCAATCTACAGTTTCCCCGAGGCTGTTGTGAAATATTGATGAAATCCTTGCTTTTGTGGCTTCCTCTGATACACTAAACAGTTGTCTGATGTTAGTTGGACTTGAATGAAACTGTTCAGAGCTATATCAGTAGCGACGACTTCAAAGGCTGTTAGGCTGTTATTTTTTTTTTCCTTTTTTTAACAAACTGAAGTTTCAAAGCTTTTCCATGTAATCCTTTAAAAGAAAAAGAAAGTTCATATCAAATAAACTATATAATGGCATATTACATGCACATACATTTCCCTGTATTGACACATTCATATTTTTATCACTTAACTTTTTCAATTACAGAAAGAAAGAAAGAAAGAAAGAAAGAAAGAAAGAAAGAAAGAAAGAAAGAAAGAAAGAAAGAAAGAAAGAAAGAAAGAAAGAAAGAAAGAAAGAAAAAGAGGGAGGGAGGGGAGAGAGAGAGAGAGAGAAAGAGAGAGGCTTCAAAAGTCAAAAACTAGAGGAGGCTAGGAATAAACTGATGAAGTAAATCTACTCCAGTTACCTGTCTGTTGTGTGGTAAGCAGCTTCTTTCCTTCATGTTTTCCCATTCATTGCATACAGGTAGTCATTCCAAAAAGCACTGAAGAAAAGGAAGCTTCTCAACTAAGCATCCCATTTTGGTGTGAAGATGTGGGGCATTTTACATTCAAATAACAGAACACAAAAGATATCTATCCAAAATCCCTCTGCCCCCACTGTGAATTCTCTTCAGAGGACAGTGAGCATTACTTAGTTTGTTCGTGCTAATGTTTGTTCCGACACAGATCCACTGGGCTCTGAGGAGCTAGAAAGGTTGTCGGCAGTCTGCATGCTACCACACTATTTGCACCCTTGTTTTAAGGAGTTTAAGGATTAAATGCATTGCACTTTGGGGGTGAGGGCTGATAATTCATCATATATAAACAGTGGGGTAAGCCCCTGGTGTTTCTATTTTTCATTTTATGTTTAAATGATTGATATTCCCCCTAACTCCAAAAAGCTTAAGGGAGCCTATTGGGGTAATTCTTTCATTGTTCCTCCCCCCCCACACCCCCTGCCTCTGTTTTATTTCACAACAACACTCTGAATTAGGTTCGATAGAAGATGCAGGCAGTGAATTGCCCAGAACCAATGCATGTCTGAGTGGCAAACTGAACTTTTATCTTTGCCTTCCAAATCTATTAAATTCGCCATTATGGCATATTGCCCCAAAGGCAAACATTACAGGTATCCTCTGAAGCTGAAGGTGTTGCCATCTCAGTTGTGATCTGAACAAGAGAATGAGAGGGAGAGAGATTTGATAAAAATGCACAGTAGCCATATTTGGTGCATTCCACCTGCCAAAGGAAGTGCTCCAACCCTCTTGTGCCTTCTTAGATGGTTCCCACCCCCACCCCCAAGCATCTCCTGCTGTAGCTTGCTCCTGAAAGGCATTGCAATCTTTTGTTCAGTGAAAAAAAATAAGCTGAGGGTTACTTGAAAAAGAAGACCCTTGGCCTTTGCAACTAAGAGCAATAGAGAAAATTATTCTGAGAACTCTTTTTGGATCCAGAGATAAATTTCTTGGGCTATTCATATTCTTGATTTGGGGGATAAAGGTTTACTCTGAGATTACAGATTCCAAAATTCCTATTGAAATGTCACCCCTCCCCCCGCCCCCGCCATTGATTGCCTATTGTTTTAGCTTTTTGAGGGTGAGGCAGCCATCATGTTTTCTGTGGAGGTAGTGATTATGACCTCTCTGCTTCTGCCTGGCAGCTCCCCCTTGTGGAAGATCACTTGTGTCTCTTCTGTGAGTAAATCGAACCATTTTTTTTAGTGACACTAACACCCTACAGTAAGAAGTGAGTTGCGATGGGAAGAAACAGAAGCAGAGTACAGGTTGGGCCATTTCATATCAAAGCACTGTGTGACTATGGAGTTCCTCATCTAATAATAGCAAAAATAGGAAGGATTTATATCAGCCGGCATTATGAACAAAATAAGTATTTGTTCTGAGCAGGCTGAAATGTGTCACATTGGCTGAGAGTTGGGGAATGCACAAAAGCATCCAAATTATTTAGAGGGTTTTTTTCCCCCTGTAATTATGTATATTAGTTTGGTTCCTAGAAAGGACTAGACAAGCAAAAGCCTAATAGAGGTTGATTTTTCCAGAGTAATTGAATGTATTTTGCACATCTCTCCTGCTCTATATCAGGTATGTACCTGAAACCAGAAATGCGTGCAGCTGTTTTTTTTTTTAATGGCTGTCACTCGATAAATTGTAATCAATTAAATCTGCATCCATCTGATTAAAACTAAAAGAATAATTGTAAAAAAAAAAAAACCTCATGGTAGGATCTTAAAATAGCATAGGAATTCTGCACAGCTGGCTCCTACTTTGTCAAACACAGAGAGGTTAAGATGGACCTGCCTTGCATGTACAACATTGAGGAGTTGCTCTGGGGTAGCCATGTCCATTTACCAAAACAGCTTTTTCAAAGGCAAACTAGCAGGAATGCTTACTTTTGCCTTTTCTGCTTTCTTTGAATATTCTCTATTTTCCTTTCTGGGCAGGTGGACATATTTACAAACAAATCCGGGCTACAGTCACCCACTTTTATTGATTCAGAATGCATATGGAACTTAAATAGATCCCAGAATAATCCTGGTAAATAAAGATGGTGCTAAAGGCTAATTCTTTTATTTCTAGCATGATGACATCCCATTTGTTTTACTTTTATTAGAAGAACTTTAAAATTGTAAAGTCAGATGGGCAAGAAGTGTGCTGGACCTCCAGAGAGGCATCTGTAGACACACAGGTGACCATAGAGACATGGTGCTGTCTCCAAATAACACAGAACTCTTTAAAGTGACCAGCATATGAGCATTCAGGCTGTGTCAAGATTGGAGATTCGATTCTCAGGCAAATTTTCTGAACTGAATCCCGTTTCCAAGTCAGATGGTGTAATGGTTTATGAGAATGTCCTTGAGAGACAGGAGGAGGAGGAAGAGGAGCAGCAGACTGGGCAATGGTCCAATAAGAGGCAGCTGAGCCCTCAGAAGGCATGGGGGTGCGGCAAACATCTCAGAAAGGATCCCCCTTAGTTTCTTGGACTATAAAGTCAGGGGGTGGGGGGAGATATACTTTCAGACTTGCAAAATTCTGTTACTGTAACCTGACAATAAAGGTAGTGTTGGAACTTCTTGTCTGGACTACCTCTAAGAGCTGACAGATGGTTGATTTGAATCAAATTATCAAACTGAATTGGTTGCCTCTAAACTGATGCAGTGATTCAATGGTCATTTAAGCACATGTAACAAGGCTTTCATTTCCAGATTTCATTGGTTTTCTGAATCAGATCTGAACCAAATTTATTCAGAGATCCAGACAGAGGAAAAGATTTGTATCGAGCCTTTCAGGGAGTGGAATCGAAGCAACCGTTCAGATTGGATCTCATTTAATCTGCACATCTGTAATGAACAGGGCTGTATTTCTTTTTTTGGCAAGAGTGTTTTCATCAGAGCTGTTAAATGGATAAAATATAGGCAACATGTTTCCTGAACAAACAGCATGCAAAATTTGTAGAGAAAATGGGCTGGAATTTCATCAGTGCAATTATGAAGGGGAGCTGTATGATCCCAGAAAAATGCACAGCTGATTTGAAGAGGGGCAGAGAGATGCTCCATGTGTACCCCAGCCCCCTCCAAAGCCCCCTTTTGTTTTTGAACCCAGAACACTGTACAGCCTTACTTAACGTTATTTAGAAAAAAAATCCCATTACAGAGGGCTATTGTCATGTCTGGCACATAGAATTAATTACTTTTAATTTCATTTTTATTGTTAGCATACATATTTTATTGAGATTTTAAATATTTTTATTATAAACCATTTAAAAGGAATATATGCATGCACAAAACAAATAAACCATATTCTGTCAGGATACCTCAAAACAAAACAAACATATCTCAGATCACCTCACAGTGGTATATGCATATTTATGCTAAAAATGCTTTTCTAAAAAAACAAAGAACAAAGTAATGGCCCATAACTATCCTGATCATAAATTCCTTATATTACAGCAAGAAAACCAGTGGTGTAAATGTGTGCATTCTCTTTCCCACTAGAGCTAGCCAGATCTGTACATTTCTAATTGTTCTAGTCTTCAGCTTGTTCTATCTTCTTTCCACCTCACTTTACAATGTTTTAAAACACATTTGCATCACAGTTTCACATTTCTTTCAAATACAGACATTTGCCCATTCTATGTTTTTCCCTTCCTTTAACACTTTTCTGCGTGCTTTTCCTGTTACAAACATTTCACTGTTATTTTTTGTATGGTTTAGGTTGGGGGACAGCTAAATTGCTGGATTCCAGTTAATCTCTTGATTTAAGGTTTAAAGTTTTAATCAAAAGAGAAACCACAAGTTAAGATGTCTGTTGCATTTCAATGTGGTGCTTTGCAATGGATGGGGGCATGAATGAAGTAACTTTCTTCAAATCATTAAAGCAGCTGTGTCTTTTGAGAGGAGGAGGAGGAGGAGGAGGAAGAGGAGATTTGTATCCCATCTTTATATATGTGGCTGCTTCGAAAGCAGTTCCCAGTGGCACATGCATCTTGAGTCAGCCTATAACAGCTTTCACAGCGGCTGTACATACCTGGCAAAAGACACAGCTGCTTTAATAAGTCAGAAAGAATTGCTTTGCTTTTGCTCCCATGCTTTATAAAGAACCTCATTCAAACGCTTTGTAGAATCTTACCAGTCCCCAATAATGTTTTTCCTTATAAATTCTTCCTTACTTGTTCTCTCACTCTACTGCTCTACTCCTCAGTGTCTCCAGACAGCCTGTCTGAAAACCTGAGGAGTGTCTGCCAGCCATTGGACAATATAAAGCGAGAGTGATTTTAAAAACTTGCATTCAATGTATTTAAATTCAGATGCAAAATGCAGAACATAAAGCAAGAAAGAGTTCTCAGAAATAGTAGTTTCAGAGATCTTTCTGATGCCATTGTGTCACATGTAAAGTGAATCAATCTTCCTTGTGCCACCCATTGAGGCACACGTTTCAGCTTTTCTCACTTGTTACGTCCCATGACAGCCCTTTGAGGTAGGCCAGACTCAGAAACTGACTCTTGAGGAGCAATGTTTTATTGATATAGGCTATAATAGCAGATTCTTGAAAGGCTGACTGCATTTCTCCTTTCCTCCAACTTAAACCCAGGGTGCTAGGGTGGAGCCAGTTTGAGTTTCTTCCTAATGTTTTCCTTGTTTCCTGGGTTTTTTTGTTGTTCAGTCGTTAAGTCGTGTCCGACTCTTCGTGACCCCATGAACCATATTGCGCCAGGCCTTCCTGTCCTTCACTGCCTCCCTGAGTTTGCTCAGTCTCATGCTCATTGCTTCAGTGATGCTATCTAGCCATCTCATCCTCTGCCGTCCTCTTCTCCTTTTGCCTTCCATCGTTCCCAGCATCAGGGTCTTTTCCAAAGAGTCCTCTCTTCGCATTAGGTCACCAAAGTATCTGAGCTTGAGCTTCATTATCAATCCTTCCAATGAGCAATCAGGGTTGATTTCCTTTAAGATTGACTGGTTTGACCTCCTAGCAGTCCAGGGGACTCTTAAGAGTCTTCTCCAGCACCACAGTTCAAAGGCATCAATTCTTCGAGCGTTTCCTGGGCTTACAACATGCTTTTGTAACCATCTCTGCATAGTTTCTCCAAGATCATCTCTGTGGTTCTGTGTTCAAGAATGGCTGGGAATGGGCATCCTGGGATCGGTGGAGATGTAGCCTTGGTCAAGGATAAGGAATTAATGCAGGGCATGCACACACACACACACACACACACACACACAGACATCTTGGGTGAGATAATAATCTCATAGGGATTGAGACGAGAGAGTGATTCACACTAAAGGAGAAGATAGCACACAAAGAATTCTGCATTTTAACCCCTTAGCTTTATTGAGTGCAATAAGAGCCAAGCTTTGCTTAAGTTACTTTCACAGCACAGGTCTTCATATATTCACCGTAACTCCACCAAACAACTGATCAAGGGGACTGAGGGGGATGGAAGAAACTTGTTGCAGCTTCAGATGTTGCATGCACACATTCTCATCCAGTTTCATGTCCAGACCTCCTTTTAATAGCAATTCTTCTCAGCTGTTGCCTCACTGGCTGTTGCTGGACTAAGCAGGTCTTATTTCATATGCAGTTTCCAGCTAGGGGCTGGCTTCTGGGCTACTCTGGTTTCAAACTGGATCGTTCATTGTCTTTGCACATCCAGGTCCCCATTCCTTGGATTGCTTTGTTGCTTTCTTCACTGTTTTTCTCAGGCCATCCCCTACTAAATTCAGATGGAGTTCGTATCATTCCCAACAATACTATGGCAGCGATGCTCTGTACAGCATTTTCTTCCAGTTCTTGGTGGACTCCACCTGAGATCCTTCTCGAGCTTCTGCCATCCTCTTTGCTACTCATTCCATCTTAAACATTGTGGCAATTATACCTCAAAAAGATATTGTACAGCTGGAAAAGGTGCATAACTGGGCAATCAAAATGATTAAAGAGTTAAAGCAGGAGGGAAGAATACAACATTTAGGGATTTTTATTTACTTATTTATCTATCTATCTATTTGTTTATTTATTGCTTGGGGCAAAGGCAGGTAAGGAAAGACATGATAGATGCATATAACATGTTATGGAAAGAGTTTCTGTGTTTTGTTAAGCCTTCTTCCTCCTGATTGCTATTAATATGAATGCAGCAAAAGATTTGTCCAGATGACCCAATGGCTGCATTCACAGCCGTAGGTGCGCCATCGAAACCATAATAATGTCACACACAGTACAATGTCATCTGGCCAAGGATGTAAATTACATGTCGTATTATCTGCACAATGTGTTATCATGCACATAACCTCTCCCCACCTCCCACCTGCCAAGGCTCACGTTCGTAGCAAAACAGGAATATGTATTTGGATTTTCTCCTTGCTTTTAGTCTGACATTCTTGATATAGCACCATAGTAATAAAGCAAAGTTTCCAGGCAAATTCATATGGAGGGTGATTGCTGAGTTACCCTTCCAAATGTAATCAAGTTTAGAACAAACCCGTTGAAATCTTTTATTTCAATGGATTTTCACAGAAGTTCTCAACTAGCCACACTGACAGGAGAGGGGCCCTGTAATGCAGTGGGATTTTTTTGCCATGAAATTGTGTATAGGACTAGGCCAGTGTTTCTCAACCTTGGCAACTTTAAGCTATGTGGACTTCAAAGAAGAAAAAATAGGCCTTACTAAAATTCAGTGATGAAACAGGTTGTAATCTAGTTCAGCCAACTTGTTTAAGGTTTAAACAGTTTAACCACACGACACCCCTGCAAGGTGTTTTGCCAAAGCAACCGGCTCAGATATGATGCTATTCATTGGACTATTTCTGCAGCCTTACTATACTGATATATTATTAGGGGCAGAGGGAGCAACAGGTAGAGGGGACACTTTTCTATTTTTCAGTAAACTGAGTTTAGATGAAATTATGCATAGGAGTTTTTAGCAGTCACAAACACAATACTGATATCTCAGGTAGATTAGTGTAACAGGCTTAACACTGGTCTGCTCTTGAATAGCATTCATAGATGTTAATTTGTTTTAAATACTGCTGCTAAAAAGTTGGCTGGTACTAAGTTGAGGACTTGTAATACACCACCCACTTCTTTGGACTGGCCCCACCCACATTTTGGACCTTTGGCATACTACTTGAATGCCAACTATGGAGAAAGAGATGGTACACCTCTGCTGAATATGAGCCAGATCCCAGCATATCCAAACAGGAGGATCTTTACAGAACTGGAAAACAGTTGAGTGGAAAATGATGCGGTTGGATGGATCAATGATCTCAGTGATATTAAGATACTACCTTATTTGCATGGCACATTTTGTTTAATTCCTTTGTGGAATTAAATATGCTATCTATAGCGGTCTCCCATCCACTTACAAAACATACTATGATCTGCTTATTTTGACACAATATTTTTAACACATCATTATCTGCTGACTTGGGCTTCAGACTGAGCAAGCTTTCATGATGAATCCTTCTAAATGTTACAGAACATCAAGGGGCAACTAGCATTCTGAAAAGAATGAACCCACATTTGGAAAGTATTCTCTACATCCAGATTGCCCTTGCTTGATAAATACATTTTTGTGCAAATAAACTGATTGCACAGAATGGCCTTAATTTGTGTATTCCAAGGGTTGCAACCACAGATTTAAAAAAAAGAAAGATAAAAGTTGCTCTATCAGAAGCTCTTTTGCTAATCAGGCATTCCAATGAATTAATCTCCTGCATTTGAATTTATACAACAATTTCCATATGGTAGAACCTCAAGGAAATCACATGGAGGGCTCTGTGCACATTCATTAAATACCGTGAGCGTCTACATTTTAAAGGCTGCCTTAAAGAAAATATCAAAGCAAATGAATATTTTAAGGGGGAAAAGAGTGCTTATATATATATATATATATGTGTGTGTGTGTGTGTCTTCCTTCCTTCCTTCCTTCCTTCCTTCCTTCCTTCCTTCCTTCCTTCCTTCCTGTTTTTTTGTAAAGCAAAGACTACTGGCATTCTAAACTAATTCAATTGTTGGGTGGATTTTTTGATGGAGCTTTCCAATCTTTAGATCATGTTTTGTGTTCGCTGCTGACACACAAGCAGTTTAAAAAACAACAAATCTTTCAGTTCTTGTTTTGTAAAGGTTATAGTAAACATGTCAAAACCTAGTTAAGAAGGGTTTTTTTCCTGTATTGTGAAGGAGTGGTTAACAGTAGCTGTTACTTTTGCTTTTGAGTACTGGTTCATGTAAGACAGTGTTGTCCAAACTTGGCCACTTTAAGATGAGTGGACTTCAACTCCCAGAATTCCCCAGCCAGCATGGGGAATTCTGGGAGTTGAAGTCCACTCATCTTAAAGTGGCCAAGTTTGGACAACACTGATGTAAGAGAACATAAAAAATACCGTGAGGAAAGGAAAGTACAAAACAGGGGGAGAAATATCCCTATTCATAAAAGTAAAATCGGTGATTGAGTTGAGACTTTAGATCAACCTAGTTTAATGTCTCAGGAGCAAACTCAAGTAATAAAAATAGCCCCTTAATTGTGATTAATTTAATTTAGATTATTCCTATAGAGGAAGCTGGAATTAGGGTAAAGTTAGCTTGACAGGTTAACAAGTCAACTTCCTAACTCATGCTTTGAGGTTAGTATGATAGCTTCTAATAATTAAAATTAGGCAGAGCATATTGGTAGAGTTGGATTTCAACTTATTCCAATCTTAACAAGCCCAAAATAGAAATTGCTAGAACTTGATAGCCATTTGGAATTGGCACTATTGGGCTTGACCCAGCAGTTTGACTGTGGACTGAATCCAGATTAAATTAGTTTAATTTGGGTCCCACTGAAATTAAGGGACCAAGGTAGTGATGATTTAACTAATGCCCCATTGATTTCAGTGCAAACTATATGCAACTAATGATATTGTGGTTGATATCATCCTCTCTGTTTTGTGTGGTTTTTATAATTATTTTTAATTGTGACAGTTTTTAATGTATTTACTGTTTTTATTTAAGTGGTGTATGCCACCCAGAGTCAGTTTTATGTGAGATGGGTGGCTATAGAAATATGATAAATAAAATAAATAAACTAAGTTAAGATGGATTTAACCCAATATTCAGCAGATCCATATGTGACATATGCTGCTAAATTCATAGAGGGATTCTAAGGGATTTCCATCTAATTTTCCATGCAATTGCATCATTTATTCAAATGCCATGCTTATTTGATGCACCCATGCCCAACTCCATTCAGGAGGAGATAGAGAGTTATAACTATTTTATCCCTATAAATTGAATGAAAATGTCATAGTATTCATATGAAAATGAAGCTTACCCTTCTTTGGAATATGTTTTACAATTTATGGATGGATTATTAGATCATTAGAAGATTTTCAAAGTAGAGGCTATGCAGAAGAAGTACATTTCCATTGAAAATATTTTTCTTGTTTAAGAAAGTTTTCAATATATTCTTATGAGAAACAGTGATTGTTCAGATTAACCAAATGTGTATATCATGTACAATTCTGTGTAGTATTCATTTGTTCTGTTTTCTCAAGCATTCTGAATGGTTATTAAGTTGACAATATTGTTGTACCTGAAATTAATCCCTAGAAACAAGAATCTTTTATTTCTATTATTTGGCCAGTTGAAATTTTCACAAGCAAGCTAATATCCATATGATAATATCATTTTAATGGACTTAATAGGATCTCAGATATTAATTTTCTGACTGTTCCATTAAGGGGTGGTTAGAACTTGACTACTATTATTAACTCCAAATATCTATAAGTTAAAAAGAATTATGATCATCTGCTAATAAAACCAGGTAGCCTTGCCAGATTTTTCACATCTTGTGCTAACAGTCCATAAAAGTAGAAGATTAACCAAAATCTAGCAGGGAAAGCAAATGCCAAACTAGAAAAATGAATGTTCCGTGTCGTATTTGACCTATTTCACATTTTTGATATTCCTTTTCAGGTTATGTCCAAGATGATGACCTGAAAGATGAGGAAGACATAAAAGAGGAGGAAGAGGATGATGATGAAAGCAACTCAACGGCTCATCTTCAGGGCAGCAATGACCCAGGAACAGATGAAGAACATGACATGGCCCCTGATCCAAGAGGAAGCTTCAGCTACCAGAATTCCCCAGGAAGTCATATCTCTAACCAGGATGTGGAAAATGAATCGCTGCTGAGTGATGCTAGTGACCAGGTGGGAGACATTAAAAGCCTTTGCTCCAGGGAGGCACAGGAGTCCAAAGGCAATATTCATCCCAAACACCCAAGTGAAGCGCATAGCTGCATGGATAAAATGACAGCTGTCTATGCTAATATCCTTTCAGATTCTTATTGGACAGGTTTGGGACTGGGGCTCAAGCTGTCCAATTCTGATAAGAGGGGATGTGATAATAGAAATGGAGCAAGCAAAAGTGACTTTGATTGGCATCAGGATGCACTGACCAAAAGCTTGCAGCAGAGTTTACCAGTCCGGCCCCTGTCCAAGCCAAACCTTTTCAGCTCAGTCCAGCTGTACAGACAAAGCAGCAAAATGTGTGGAACTGTATTCACAGGTGCTAGTAGGTTTCGGTGTAGGCAGTGCAGTGCTGCCTATGATACTTTAGTTGAGCTTACTGTCCATATGAATGAAAGTGGCCATTACCAAGATGACAACCATAAAAAAGACAAGCACAGACCTACCAGCTATTCCAAGCCCCGCAAAAGGGCCTTCCAGGACATGGATAAAGAAGATGCTCAGAAAGTTCTGAAATGTATGTTCTGTGGTGACTCTTTTGACTCTCTTCAAGACCTAAGCGTTCATATGATCAAAACAAAACATTACCAAAAAGTGCCTTTGAAGGAGCCGGTACCTACCATATCTTCCAAAATGGTAACTCCGAATAAGAAACGTGTGTTCGACATTAATAGGCCTTGCTCTCCAGATTCAACCACTGGATCCTTTGCTGACACATTTTCTTCTCACAAGAATGCCAGTCTGCAGTTATCATCTAACAATCGTTATGGCTACCAGAATGGTGCCAGCTACACATGGCAGTTTGAAGCATGCAAATCACAGATTCTCAAGTGCATGGAATGTGGGAGCTCACACGATACTTTGCAGCAACTCACAACCCACATGATGGTCACAGGTCACTTCTTGAAAGTCACAAGCTCAGCTTCCAAGAAAGGGAAACAACTTGTTTTGGATCCCCTGGCTGTGGAAAAAATGCAGTCGCTTTCTGATGCATCAGCCAGTGACAGCCAGCATTCGAAACCCTCCAGTAATTCATCAACTGATTCTGCAGTTCCTGCTTCAGAGCTGAAAAAAGAAAGTAAGCAAAATAAATCTGAGGAAGTGAACAAAGATGAAAAAGTGGTAAAAAATGAAGACTATGAAGACGCTCTTCAAAAACCACTGGACCCAACAATGAAATATCAGTATCTCCGGGAGGAAGATTTAGAAGATGCTTCAAAAGGTGGTGGAGACATTTTGAAGTCTTTGGAAAACACTGTCACCACAGCCATCAATAAAGCTCAGAATGGAGCACCCAGCTGGAGTGCGTATCCCAGCATCCATGCAGCATACCAGCTCTCAGAAGGAACAAAGCCTTCCCTACCTGTGGGGTCTCAAGTTCTGCAAGTTCGACCAACAGTCACTAATAAACTGAGGCCTATTGCTCCAAAGTGGAAAGTGATGCCTCTAGTGCCCGTGTCAGCTAACATAGTCCAGTGCACTCAATTGAAAAAAGAAGGAGACACCAAAAAGGAAGCTCATAAGGACTACATTAAAGATGGCAACAAGACAGACTTGGGCCCTGCATATCAAAATGAAGGAGACTCTCCTCCTCAGGCTGAAATGTGTGTAGAGCCCAAAAAGTCAGAGCTAAGTCCTTTGAAGGAGGAACACAAGACAAAGGAAGAGGAAGAAAAAATAAATACAAAGGAATCTTTGACATCTCTCAGCAATGGATGCACCCCTGGGAACCACTCTTCGGAGCTGCCTGGCTTAAATCCACTCAGCGCCCTGCAGTCTGTGCTGAACAACCATCTGGGCAAAGCAACTGAGCCTTTGCGACCACAGTCAAACTCCAGCCCCAGTTCAAGTTCAACATCTTTGTTCCACAAACCAAATTTAAATATAATAGAGAAGCCTGTTCTGTCTCCTGCTTCAACGCCAGCAAAACCTGCAAGTGTTACATCTAGGCATTACGTGTTTGAGAGCAACGATCAGCCAATTGACCTGACCAAATCAAAGAGTAAGAAAGGGGAATCTGTTCAGGCTCAATCTTGTACCTCCCCACTTCAGAAGCATGCTTTGTCTGACATTGCAGACATGGTGAAAGTTCTTCCCAAAGCAACAACTCCTAAACCTGCTGCTTCATCCAGAATCCCATCAATGAAACTGGAAATAGATGTTCGGCGTTTTGAAGATGTCTCAACAGAAGTCTCCACTTTGCATAAAAGAAAAGGAAGACAGTCCAACTGGAATCCTCAGCATCTCCTGATTTTGCAAGCGCAATTTGCATCCAGTCTCTTCCAAACATCGGAGGGTAAATATTTATTGTCAGATCTGGGCCCTCAAGAACGTATGCAGATTTCCAAGTTTACTGGGTTGTCCATGACTACCATCAGCCATTGGTTGGCAAATGTCAAGTACCAGCTCAGAAAAACTGGGGGGACAAAGTTTTTGAAAAACATGGATAAAGGACACCCCATCTTTTATTGCAGTGACTGTGCATCTCAGTTTAGAACCCCATCAACATATATCAGCCATTTAGAATCCCATCTAGGTTTCCAAATGAAGGACATGAACAAGCTGGCCGTGGAGCAGCAAACCAAGGTAGAGCAAGACATTTCCAGAATTTCAGTTCAGAGATCTCCTGAAACAATAGCTGGAGAAGAGGACACAGACTCTAAGTTCAAATGTAAGTTGTGCTCTCGGACATTTGTGAGCAAACATGCTGTAAAACTTCATCTAAGCAAAACACACAGCAAGTCACCAGAACATCATTCACAGTTTGTAGCAGAAGTGGATGAAGAATAACTCCTAAGGTATGCATGCCTTAACTGCAAAAGAAAAAAAAAGTGTTTTAATATGATGTTGATCAAAGGAGGGCTCTTAAAGCACTTCTGCTTTATTTAAAAAAAAAAAAAACTATTATGTTCCAGGATGCCAATTTCTTTCCAAACACTGGCTTCTCTGTCTGTAATTGTTGCATGATGGGACAAATTTTGCATGGACAGCTGCTTCCATCAGCTTGTTTCCATGATGGAAAAACCTTTACTCTTTGCATTTTTCCCAGTCATGTGCTCTTAAAGGCAAAGGAACCTCTGCCAAGAGAAGATTTGGCACTCTTGCTTGCTATTGATACCATGTTCCTATTTAGCTAACCTAACCCTGTAATCCTTCAATAGAAAAGCAAAGCATGCTGGACATTTCATTCTAATGGTTCCCAATGAAATTGTGTTTGCTTATAGTATTTGAAGCAACTATGTCCCCCTTTTGTCTGAGCACAACAGCAAGAGTCACTACAAACTGATGTTTCAGTGTCCAGTTTTCAATAATGGGATTCCTCTGCTTAATTTTAATACGTTATGAATTCAGGAGCCTTTTGTTTCTCCCTTCACTGCTCATTGCTGGTGAAATATCAAGCCTGTTTTGGGGATTGCTGCCTAGAACCTATGGATCAACAAGAACACTCTTGTCCTACTTTCTTTGGATACAAGGTTATTAAGAGGATCCAAAAGTCAGTGGTAGAGATACATCCCAGTGTGAGGTTCAGCCCCTGCTATCTCCAGCTGATGTGTCTCATCAGATCATCACTCTTGGAAAGGCATTCTCAACAGGCGAGGCTGAATTGCATTTGCAAAGCTGTTGCCAGTCTGATAGATTCAAACATATGTTTTCACCTCCAGATTTCGCCAGGCATTAGGATGATAGTGGTCAGATATGCCCCAAAGACATTCAAAAACCCAACCTATAGCTATCAGGGAATACTCCAAAACAGTTTTCTTCTTCTCTTTTTCATCTTCTTTACTTTAAGATCCCCTAATCTAGGGTTAGGCAACATTTTTGGGCTGGGGGCAAATGGTGATAGCATGTGGTAGGCACATTCACAAAATGGCTGCCATGAGAGATTGGTCTTTTGGTAAAATGGCTGCTATGACAGGGAGGGAGAGTCCCATGAATCCATTCACTAGAAGGTAATTAGCAATGAACAGGTTCTTGTGGGACCCAAAGGTATTCCTATAAATAATTATTATGCTAGAGGCTGGTGTTTTGCTTTGCAGCATGTTCATCTTCTATTAAATTTCTTTTATTAAAATATTCTTTTAAAAAGAAAAAAAGAAAAATCACATGGGATAGGCAGCTTAACAGGGACCAAGGGATGCATCTGTAGTCATGTTGGTATCTGGAGGCAACACACGGATTATCTGATTTAATAGGAAACAACTGGTGCTCAGCTGATTGGAAAATGGTATAATTCTACAGTCTGCTTCAAAAGTACAGAGAAGGGAAACACAAGTTACTGTATTTATTTAGACTGTGCAAATGTTCATTGCATCAATTCAAATTACCAAGTCTGATGATTCAGTGTGTGAACTTGATTCAGATTGAATCAAAGAATTCAATTCGATTTGGGGGATAAAAAAGTTTTCTGCACATGCACGGTCAGATTTCTGACCCAGTTCATACTTTCAGATTTCAAACTCCATTTGTTTGTTCAAATTGATTCAACAATTCAGATTGAATTAAGCTTATTCTTTGAATTGATTTGACAAATCAGAGCAGACCCTATTTGCACAGGCCTAATATTTATTAGGTTTTATAGTGCTTTTCTACGTCTGACGTGCTTTAGCATAAAATAAAAACCAATCAAAAATAAAACAGTAAAATACTGTAATAATAATAAAACTACTTGAATATCAATTTCTCACACTTCTTGCTATTGTCCTCCAGGGAGAGATGCATATTACTCCCCTTCTCTGTATAATACGTGGAAGCACAAAGAGAGAAAATACAAAATAATACACTTCTTCCTTCTAGGTGGCTTCACTAAACTGTAATGTGCCTGCAGACCCTCCTGTTAGGGCTTCCGCAGGCCTCGGAAAGCCTGCGGGTTCTCATCCCTTGCCTAGATTCCCAAATGCAACTGAGAACTTGAACAAATCCTTTATTTTCCTTGCATGTTTGTTTGATGTTTGCCACCTATGCTGCTCTTCACACTCAGGTAGAGGAAAATAAAAAACACCGAGGTTTTTCACAGTCTTCAATCTGGATAGCCATAATTTTCAGAACCTAAATTCTCTCTGAAGGGAAGCTGAATCTGTCAAGTAGACCGAAGTTTATGTTATACACTGAAAGTCTGCATTTCAAAACGCTTGGTTATTTAGTGATTCTTCTAGATAAATATATGGCTTCATAGATCCATTTGTGTAATAATAAATTCCTTTGTCACATACAAATGCACACAGAAGTCTCCCTCTTTAATTATTTTGGCTGCTCTGAGTGCTGTTTGAAGTTTCTTTCTTTCTTTGTAATCGAGTAGAAACAAATCAGCATGTTGTTTAATAGCAACCTGGAGTGTGAAAATTTCTTGAACAGTGAGCTTATCCATATATATTTAGCTCGGTATCACATCCATTTATGTATGTATGTATGTATGTATGCATGTATGTATGTATAATATATATGGAAGTGATACCCAGCTTTTTCATTCCGTGATGTTTAAAAAAACAAAAATAATACAATTTTTATAGCCTGATCGATGTTGAAGGTTTCAGTCCTGAAACAGACAGCAAGCAACTCCAGAATACACAATCTAGTGTTATATATATATATATATACACATACATACATACATACATATCATTTATATGTGAATAGCCTGATGCATCATTAATAAAGCCTGCTTAGTTCCAAAACCTGACATCTGATGTTTTTAAATTAATTACAAGCAAACCACCTGAACTTTCAAATAGATTGTCACAGCATGATGATTTCAAAATAAACTGTACAAAATTCTGTGCGGTTTAGATGCAGTCTTTAGTAGGAAGCCATGCTGTGTTTCATACAACTTACTCCCAGGAGTATTAGGACTGGAACCCACTGTCTGAAAATGTGTAATCAGCAGCATTAGGTAAGTGTTCTACAAAGGATTCATTTGTTGGAAAACCCTATTTGTGTGTGTGTGCGGGGGCGGGGGGGGGTGGGCAGACATTTTTTGTTCTATTGAATTTCACAGTTATGAAACATATTTTGGCTGATCAGAATGTCAAGCATGTAAGAGGTCATGGATATTGAAATCAGAAATGCAAAAGTTTCAGGGATGCTGTTGTGGGAACAAGTTTGCTTGCTGTGTTTCACCTTCATTTCAATGAACGATCCAATTTATGTGCTCAAACCAAGGTGGGCAAGAAGAATCGCCTTCCACTGGATTGAAGACTGAAAACCATTACTGTACCTAGAGCGGGAACTGTCACTGTGTACAGAAACACGGCCTATAGCAGCTGCTGAGGATTGTGCTGGTTTGTTTTTGTTATCTGCCAAGAGCCTTTGGAAATCACACACTTGTTCTGCACCATTTTGTTTTGTTAAAAAAAATATGATGACGACATTATTTCCCAAGCTGTTCCTGGAAATTTGTATAGATTCCCAGTCGTGGGTATGGATATCACAGCCCAGGAGTAGGGTTACCACTGACCAGTCAAAAATGGGTTTCCCCTCTCCTACTCTTTTAGAGTAAATCAACATGTGAAGCTTTCAGGATATGGACGTAAGAATCACTGCTCTTAAAGCTTCCGAATCAACATATGATCAGTGCACATGAAAGGAGGTGATAAAAAAGTTGGCAACTCCACATGAAACATAATCATGGAAAGAGATCTTTCCCCCTCCCTGACCTGGATGGTACATGCCAATGTCATAAATATGTAGTTTTTTAAACCAATGAACTGACCAAGGTTTGGCTAAGCAGCGTGATTCCAGTCCTGGTGCTATTGTGAATATCTAAATTGCAGCAGCAACTGTCCAAAGTTCCCTTCATACAGAGATGTGATGATGTCTCTGGCTATTTAGCCAGTAAAACACAAATATTGGGGAGGGGAGGAATATAAACATAATAAGAAACCACTCCAAGTTCATTTAAACAGCTGATTTCTGCATATAGATTTTAGAAAATTTTTCCTGCATTGTTATATCAAGTTTTTTTAAACAAATGGGAGTCGGTCCATTATTTTTCTTGCAGGTTTACATTTATCACTAGGCTGCAGTCAATCATAGTCATTTCAGTATGACCTGATTCCTAACAGTTGAACTAAGACTGGGGCTTAATACTATGACCCTTTTCCTGTCTATTCAGAAATACCACCAAAATTATGCACAGGATCATAAGTATTGAGACTTTATACAGAGATTCTATTTGTCAGCATTTTGAATGAAAGATTATTGAATTATGTGTTTGGGTAATATACATAATATACCTTTTTTTTCCCCCAAAAATTAATTTCTTAGTTTCTTAAGTGCCATAATTACCTCCTGAATGAATAAAACATGAAGCCATTGATTCCCCAATTTTTGATATCCCAAACCTACATGCAGCCTCTTAGTATCTTAGCAGGAATATGTTTAAATTATTTGGAGACTGTAAATTGTAATTTAGTTGTGGAATGATGGACTATTTTGAGTAATATTGTGGATTTTATAACTTTTTTTTTTTTGAAGCTAAAGTTCACATTAAAGGAAAATAAGACTCCTAGCTTTTGTTCCTGTATTTTCCTTGATCATTGAAAATAAAGAGAGCCAGTTTGGTCTAGTGGTGAAGGCATCAGGCTAGAGAGCAGGAGACCGTGAGTAGTCCTGCCTTCGGCATGAAAGCCAGCTGAGTGACTTTGGGCCGGTCACTCACTCTCAGCCCAACCCACCTCACAGGATCGTTGTTGTGGGGAAAATAGGAGGAGGAAGGAGTATTAGGTAAGCCACCTTCAGTTATTTATAAAAATAATAAAAGTGGGGTTAAAAAAACATGCAGTTCTAACTGCTGGTGTGTTTGTTAAAAATGGTAAACGTATCACTCCTTTATAATATAATTTTTATTAAAGATTTTTATGTAAGTAAAAGATAAACTTGGAAACTTATAAAGAAAAGTTAGAAAGAAAGAAAAATGATAAAAAGTACAGAGATCAATGCAAGCAGAAAAAGCAAAAAGCAAAAAATAATTAAAGAAGTGGTTTCCAATTTTCTTTACAGCCATTACTAATTTATTATCCCTCCTGTATCTGAAATTACAAGGTTCCCTTCTGTCCATATTCAACCCTTTTTTCAATCAGCAAATCCAGAAATCACAGTTTCATTTTTTTCCATTTTCAGCAAAAAGTCCATAAACTGTTTCCAGTCTTTTATAAAAGTACTTATTGCTTTATCCCTGATCAAACAGGTCAACTTTGCCATTTCTGTGAATTCTGCCATCTTCACAATCCATTCCTCCAATGGAGGTCTTTCAACATTTCTCCATCATTGTGTATGTAACAATCTTGCTGCAGTTACCATATATATAACCAATCTTCTATGAGTCTTTTCTAATTGACTATCCATAAGTCCCAATTTAAAAGTCCTGGTTTCATCTCAATATTAATCTTCAAAATTCTTTGTATCATCGTATGTATTTGTATCCAAAATTGTTTTGCTTTTTCACAAGTCCACCATGCATGGTAAAATGTCCCTTCATGTTTTAACATTTCCAACATTGACTAGAAGTAACTTTACACATCTTAGATAATTTCTCTGGTGTCATATGCCAATGGTACATCATTTTATTTAAAAAATCTCAAGTTGTAACACAATGTGAATTTCAATCCTTTTACCCACATCCTCTCCCACTGATCTATCTGCATATTATGACCTAAATTCTTAGCCTATTTTATTGTGCAATCTTTAACCTGTTCTTCTTTCATTTCAAATCTCAACAAACGTTTATACATTTTTGCAATCACATGTTCATCATTTGTACATAATTCAGTTTAAAATTCTGTCTTATATTGTTCAGTTCCAATTAATTTTTGTATCTATATTAAATCTTTCTCTTAATTGTGTGTATGAAAACCATTGAAAGCTAAATCCCTCTGCAGTCAATTGCTCTCTTGACTTCCTCTTAACTTCTGTGTTCCTGTACTAACAAATCTTGATATGTTAACCATTTCTTTTTGCCCGCTGTTTCTTTTCTATAAAATGCTTCTTGTGCTGAAACAATAAAGGTATTATCTGGGTTTGTATCTATTCCATATTCTTAATATGGTACTTCTCACATAGTGATTTTTAAAATCTACATTAACTTTATCATATTATAAAAAGCCATGTCACCCAAACCTCAAATTATGCTATTTTAATTCTAACATTCTCTTATTTCTCAACATCACCCACTCTTTCATCCAAACGAAACAGGAGGCTGCAAAATACAATTTAAGATTTGATCGTCATAGTCTTCTTTCCTTTGCATCTTGGAGAATCTTATATTTAACCCTTGGTTTCTTCCCCTGCCATATAAATCTGGATGTATCTTTTTGCCATTGCTTAAAAGGTGCGTCATTTTTCAAAACATCTATTGTTTGAAATAAAAACATCATTCTAGGTAACATTCATTTTTACCACCAAAATTCTTCCAAACAATGATAATTGTAACTTTTCTCATCTTAATAAATCTTTCTTAATTTCACTTCATACCTTGGCATAACTATTCTGAAATAACACACAATTTGTATTAGTATAGTAACGCCAAGGTATTTACTTTTTTCTCAGTCTGAAAACCAGTTTTTACAATCAATTCTTTTTGATCTTCCATCCTCATATTTTTGTTAATATCTTCATTTTTTCATTGTTAATTTTAAATCCAGCTAACACAGTAAATTCCTTTAATTTTTTCGTTAATATTTCTATTCCTTCCATAGGATTTTCCAAAATTAAAACCAAATCATCTGCAAATGCCCTTAATTTATATAATTCTTTTTAACTTTCACTCCAGCTATTATCTCATCTTGTCTTATATCTCTATTCAAATCTTCAAGAGTGAAAATGAACAGCCGTGCCAAAAGTGGACATCCTTGCCTTGTTCCTTTCTGTACTTCACAGGGTTTTGTCAATTCACCATTAACTATAATTTGTGCCATTTGTAAAGTATATATCAATTTCACCCATTTAATAAAATGTTCTCCAAATTCCATATTTTCCAAGATTTTAAATAGGAAAGTCCAGTCCAGTTTAACTCTTTAGTCCCTTTTGACATTCCATACTTCCCTTATCTCTTTATTTAATGAATTCAACCAATTGTCCTCTTTAGCAGGTTTAAACAATCCTCTTCCCCACAGAGGTATGTGTAATTTCATTCATTCATTCATTCATAGTACTTTGAAGTAAACAATATTCCAGATTTAACTGCCCCCTTAGTCTGTTTTTATCTTTCTTAATTTAAGCTCTTGACCAGCTTTTTGCTTTTGGTTCTTTTTAAATCCGTGTAATTATTTCCTTACTTTTTACTTTAGTCTTGCCTACAAGCTGAAGGTACACTCACTGAAGGTGGCTTTTAAGGTACTCTGCTGCTTGGAAGATTTCTATAACTTTAAGCTTTAAATCTCTGTTCCAATGTGTGATAGAAAGTAGATTAGACAAATCCAGTGTCCTTTAAGCAGGCTTTACTTGGCCTGTGAGCTAGATTTCTCCGGCAGCTTCTGGTGCTCTATCCACAAGTCATCTGCAGGGTCCCTCCAGATCCTGTAGGTTTCCTCTTGAGGAGCTGCCTTCCAAAGCACAAGTGGGTGATCTCACAACTTCTCCTCATCCACAGAAGCTCTGCTGGCTTGGACTCACCACCCAGCTACCAGTCTTGCCTTGGCATCATCCCCGCTATGTGGGGATGTGTTAGTCTGCTATTTTTTCCACCTGGAATTCTGGTAAACATATCACTCCTATGAGAGCCAGTTTGGTGTAGTGGTTAAGGCACCAAGGTAGAAACTGGGAGACAGTAAGTTTTAGTCCCACTTTAGGCATGAAGCCAGCTGGGTGACCTTGGGCCAGTCCCTCTTTCTCAGCCCTAGGTAGAAGGCAAGGGAAAACCACTTTTGAAATATCCCCAAGAAATTGCAGGGACTATCCCGGCAGTTGCCAGGAATCAACGCAGAATTGAAGGTGCACACACACACACACACACACACACAGAAAAATCACTCCTATCTTTTAGTAAATTCAGGTTTCTTTGCAAAAAGTAACAAAATATGCTAGAAATATACTAGTTACAAGCCTTTTTTTTTCATGTACACTCATTTTGATGACAGAATCACAATTAGCTAATTAATCTTGAGAAAACCTAAGGCATTTAAAAGCATATAACATTCTATGCATTTTTAATTTTAAAAAAAGTTTTAGCAGCTCATTTGAGTTTCTGAAAATAAACATCCAAATTTCAAAGCATATTTGAAAACTTAAATTCAGAAGTTAACATGGTCAAATTTGCAGTTTTCTAGGTATATGTTTAAAGTTTCTTAAGATAATTCTGGATACAGATTTCTTTTCTCACAGGTATTTCCACTGTCCAATGCAGAAGAAATTCATTCTTATCTTTAACTGGCCCCAAGTTTGGTGGAGGTATACTTTTCAATCCAGAAAACTCTAAACATCAGAATGAAGGATGATATAATGAATTCCTTTTAGTGTTCAACTGTTTATAATGAATTCCTTTGACTGTAGGATTGTTTAGCATTAAATGTATTTCTTTCTCTCAATCTAATTGATAGAAGAATTTGCACTTCATCTTTGTGATAAAAAAATATGTGCACACTAGGAGAACCAATATTTTAACTTTTGTTATTCACAATTGTCTGAGTCAGTGAATCCAGGCAGGTAAAGACCATTCAGAAATTCCAAATCTGATACTTGCCTAGACCCATTTTTTAAAAAACATATTGCTGTTCTTGAAATGTGTACAGCTAGACAAAGGCAAATTTTCAGGAGTAAGATGTAGATTGAAAGTTGAATTTGCAGAGAGGAAGAATCTTCTTTAAAATCTTGGCAAACTTTGTGTAGGCTGAAATACCAGTTATGGAATGCAACTGTAGTGGATAGTTGTAATCATACTTTTGATTCTGGGATTATTATTTTTTTTTAATTTGACCCAAGATAGCTTTCTTCTCCTACCTTCTTACAATTTAATAACTATCAATCTAAATATCACCTGCATTTAAAAGTACTAGGACTCAAGTCTGCCTCAAAAACAAGAACCTCTGACCAAGAAAATCCTTCATCTTAGTGAAGTCCAACTATGCTATCTGAAGCTGACCTTTCTAGAGACAGTACGCGCTTTGCATATGCTCTCTCATACTCTTATTACCCATATTGTAGCTAAGGCCAGCCATTCAAAACAAAGGTTCTGAAGCTGAATACTAATGCAAATTCTACACTGTTCAAAGCCAAGTATTTTTCCTAAAGCTTTCTTTTGGTAAGTAAACAGGCAGCTCTCTGAAAAGAATCCATTTGAAAATACGGATACAACAAAAAGAAAGGAAAAAAGCATAATGATAAACAGGGGTGTTCCCCCCACGTTTCTCCTTTGTCTTTCCTTTTTTTTTTCCTTTTTCAACCCATCAAGTTTAAAGATTCGATGGTTCATCTCTCCTACCGCCCCCCCCCCAATCCCCGTTTATAGGAGACAACTGACAACTCAGTGGTAAATGGAAGAAAGAGCCGAGCAGAACTAAAAATCCTCTAATGCATTGACACTAACGTGCCCTCTATTGTTGAAAATGAGCAGGCAATCATGAATGTTCATCAAATGACTCCTAATGCAGTTAAAGCATTCAGCTATAATTTCTCCTTGCATTTATAATTACTGTCATAGACTGCACACCTCACTGAGCAGATTAAAGCTATAAACTATTTAGCCATAGCTTTAAGATGAGGAACTTGATTTGTCTGGCAGCAGTTATTTGTTAGAAGAGCTTGACACTTCACATAAAAATGACTTGACTTGATGAAGAACAATGTGGCTTGAACAATGCAGAGGGTTTAAATCAGTCATTTATACCACGCCCTGGAAGGATGGCAAAGCAATTTGTTAAATGATCTATAGGACACCCAGATAGCTGCTTGAGTTAAGTATACCCAAATTCTTCAAAGATAGGACTTTGAAGAGGAGAGGTGGTTGGTGTGTTGATTTTCACCATGCCTGCTGCTGTTTTCCTAGCTGTATTTTTCATGTTCTGTTCTCACCCTGGAGAATTCGGGTGAGAAGGTGGGCAGAAGTGAATATGACAAAGGCATCGGCCTGCTAACAACATAAGATTCATGGATGGAGGCCAAGGAAGTGCCCATTATAATGAAGTCAGGCAATGAGGTGAATTGAATTGTTCTGGAGAGCTTAGCTTTCAGTGACTAGCACACTTCCACAATGGCTGCCACAAGTGGAACAATAACAAAATACCCATTTTCTAGAAGACAGACTAGTGAAGTTGTTCTAGAGTATCTCTTCAAGACACCAGGTCACCCCATCCCACTCCTCTAAACTTCCATTCTTGTAGCACAAGCCATCATGACAAACCAGCATGACCACTGATGATGGATACTGGGAGTTATAGTTCAGTGGCACTGGGCACAAATATCCTTTCAATGCTCCTCCCTAAATCTGTGGGTACAGAAAATGGGTGGACAATTGCTCTAAATTTCTCTAGGGATAGGAAAATTCTTCAATGATTTCTTAAGTCAAAACTCCCTCTTTGTGGGCACAGTAATACGGCTATGAAAAAACCTTCTGGGAGGAGTTCCTCATCATGTCCTTTCTGGGCATTTAATAGATGCAGGGGAGATAAGGGAGGTTGTAGATTGCTGGAAAGATGAATGTACATTCACACATCTATCTTGGCCACCTTGGGACTAAATAGCGTGATCCATGTTAATTGCCCATTCCATGAAAATGTCTTCAGTGTGCTCTTTTTAGAATTTTTTTTCCGTAAAGAAAATTATTTCCCATCAAATTAAAGAGGACTTTCTTTGCCTAGTACTAAAATAAATGTTATTAGCTTTATTGTCACCACCCACTGATGTCATACCCCTCCTTTGTTGCCACCACCTGCTGGGTCACCACCTGTTGATCTCATATCCCCTTTTTTATGTGGGTTGCCTTCTTTGCTCTGTACTTCCACCCCTTAATACTTTGTGCTGAACATTAAGGCTTCTGGCAAAGAACTGGGGGACAAGCAGGGGATGGGAATAAAGAAATGAAACTACCCACCTCCAGATTTTCTCAAACAGCTGGGCCATTGTAGCAAAGCAAGAGAAGGTGAAAAGGGCTGTTACTTCTGCTTCCTTCCTCCCACACTTTAATTTCCAAGAATACCTCTGCCAGCAAACCATATCACATGACAACCTGCAGGATGTAAAAGCTCCTTAGGTGAATTAGGCAATTGAATGCTATGTTTAACTAGACACAGTTTGAATCAAGAGAAAATACACATTTTCTCCCTTCCCTTCCCCCTCAAGTACAAGATAAATGTATATGCTTTCTGGCATTACTCTGACAGATTATTTATCATGATTTACTGCAATGTTTTTCCGAAATGCTTGTGCAATGGTGGGACCTCTCCCTCACGTGTGAGATGAAGGGAAGGGATTTGAGATAACTTAATTCAAAAGCCCGAATTTCATCCATTCACATAAAGCGAAGTTGGAAGGGACCAGTTTTGATTAAAAAAAAAAGTCAAGAATATACCACATATGCCTTTGATCATATTGAAAACCTAAATATTAATGAATGTCCATTTGATCCAGAATTTATTAACTGTTAGAATAAACCAGAGTTCGAATCCTATGCATGCACAAGGAAGGCAGTAAGGAAAAGGGACAAAGAAGAATAAATATCCTATGACAACTAAGAGTCATTTGAGAAAGCATAAACACTCAAAATCAACTTTATTTTATTGCACTAATTATTATTTTATCATCAATGTGGAGAGTACTTATTTCAACCTGAGGGAGGGGAAAGGCCATAAAATATATATAAACTTCAATACAGCCTTGATGGTCATGCCAAAGGTCCATCTAATCCTACATTCAGCCTATGTTCAAACTAGTTAGAAGTCTGCTTGTTGCATTCTCACAAGAAGGTGAGCTTGACTTGTTTTAACCTTAGCTATTTTGTGACGGAAGTGCCAAGCTTTTTCATTTCAGTCCTTAAACACTGTCATTAAAGCTATTCTGCCTTTTATTTAGAAGATTATCCTGCCTGGATTTCTCTAGTCCTCTTTTAAAATCATCCAAGCTGGTGTTTTATTGCCACCACACTTGCTGGCAGAAAAATCTATACTGTGACTATGCATTGTGCCAGGAAGGACAGTACTTTCTTTCAGAGGTCCTGAATCTCCCCTCATTAATTATAATGGATGACCCTGTGTTCCAACATGACCAAGGGAGAAAAATCTCTCTGCCAACATGCATGATTTAACATACCTTGTCCATGTTGCTCTTTACTCAACTTTGCTTGAAAATTTAAAAACAAAACAAAACCCTCCAATCCCTGTAGTCTTTCTTTGTAGAAGATGCTCTTTTTCTAATCATCTTATTTGATTTTTCTTCATATTTTCCAGCTTTTTGTGATGCATGAACAGAGGTGAATGGAGTTAAATGCACTTCACTTGGCCTTTTATGGCATTACACTAATATTCCACCTTTCTTTCATCAGCTAATATTTAGGACAGGAAAGGTTTCCATGAGTTCAACAAAGCCAAGCCCTGGCTCCAGGTTTTTCCACCAAATAATAACAGCAAAACAGAACCCTATTCTTTTGGATCCCTGTCTGAAACCAGTTTAAACAGTAAGATATTTCACCCTTAAGAAAAAAAAATCCCCATTCCTAAGGAATCTGAAATAGTTCTCTTCAGTGTCATCTGGAAGAGGGTTGTCACATACATGTACAAAACAGCAGGGCTTCAATTACAATGCCATGACCCTCATTGTGACCATTTTGACCCCCACTCCCTGCAGACACTGACTTTTTAAAACAACAGTGAAACAACTACCTACTGAGATTGTGGGTTTTCCCTCTCTAGAAGTTTTTAGAAGAGGGTGGGCAACGACAGCTCGTGGATGGTTTATTTGGTTTTCCTGAACATTGGAAGGAGTTGGAATATGGTGCCTTCCAACTTCACAATTCTTTTTCTATGACATTATAGATAGAACATTTTGTAAAAAATTTCCATTAAGGAGGTTGAGGCCTAACATGTGCCTCAGCCATACATTAGATCAGTGGTTCTCAAACATTTTGGTCTCAGGACCCCTTTGCATTCTTAAAAATGATTGAGGACCTCAAAGAGCTTCGGTTTATGTGGGTTTATTGTATTAGCAATTAAAGCTGAGAAATGTTAAAATATTTATTTATTTGATTTTGTAGACCCCCTGAAAATGTCCAGATCACACTTTGAGAAATGCTGCATCAGATTCATGAGACTTTGCTCTTTAATGGGAAATAAGGGTAACTGCTTCCTTCTGTTCTCACCTCAAGATACAGAACTGTTTCTTTGGGAAATGTACTTTATTATTAATGCGAATTGTACTTTTTACACAGTATGACAATCCTTGAAGGGGGAGGGGGGGACTGAGAGAGATTGCCAAATGATACATGCTTGTTTCTAAGCATCTATTCTCCCATATCACTGAGGGATGAGGGACAATGATAAACACCAGCAAGGAGTGGAGAAAAAGAAGACAAGGAAGGTTTCAGTTGGCATTTTGAAGGACAGGGTCTACAACATTACACCTGCAACTTTATAAAATGATGCCACAAGAGAACAAGAGTGGGATTAACTCTACAGATTGGCAGTCTTTTGCCATAACTAATCTCAATATAGCTGCTTCTAGGGATGTACAAGAAGGTCATGACAGTCCCTATTTTTGGATGGTTGGTTTGTTCGTGGCTTCTAGCAGTTCCACGATGAGGCAAATACTACCAGGAATCAAATCTGGCTAGCCTTCTTCTGCAAGAAAATAAATGAATGAATGAATGAATGAATGAATGAATGAATGAATGAATTCACTTCTGGAAACCTGTGGGACAGTTGAGCACTGGTCTTTTCTGTCTTTTTCACTGCAAAAAGCCCTGGATACTTCTTGGAACACCATGTAACCATGGTATTCTATGATACCATGTGTTTAATCACATAGCGCTTCCAAGACTGACTGCAGAAAAGCAGTGTCTTCAATTATCTCCACGTTGCTATCAATACGCAGGACATTTTTGGGTGGGATAAGAAAGGTCCATGTCATATATTTTCAAAAATAAATGCAACAAATTTTCCTCTAAATGGACTAGTAAATTTACAATCAGATGATTGGTCAAAAATTCAGACACAACTTTGCTGGAATGCAAACAGTAAAATGAATCAGACTTTATTCCAAGCTGTACAACGTAGCTGTTATCCTTCAATAAGACTGTCATTAATGCTTCACCCAAAACCAAACCAAAGCAAACAACCCAACAAAACCAAGAGAATGCATAGCCAAAAAGGACAAAAGAGGAAGCAGATCTGCATTCAAGTCTGGGTATACTGATTTGTAGGTGAATGTGCAAATAGAAACCAGGAGACGGGGAGTTCTAGTCCCACCTTAGGCATGAAAAACCATCTGGGTGACTTTGGGCCAGTCCCTCTCTCTCAGCCCAACTCACAATGGGTTGTTGTTGTGGGGAAAATAGGAGGAGGAAGAAGTATTGCTACATTTCCCACCTTGAGTTGTATATGAAAAAAAAAAATTACATAAAAATGCTTCATACTCACAGAAGGAGTTATTTGTGACCAAGTGATATCTTCCCACTTTGCCTGGTTCCCCTTTTGTCCTTCTTAAGTTTCATTACTTTTAAACTAGACTTGGATGACATGGCTTTCAAAAACAGCACTTTCTATAAATTGGATACATGGCTCATCTATTCTCCATTTTACTGTACATGTTCCCCAAAACTGGTTCTCTCTGTTCACCAACTAATCGCTGTCACCAATCCTCATATTTCCCTTTTTTCATCCCAGTTCAATCATTGTAGCTGAGTAGATAATTGTGCTGTAACTTTTTATCTGTGAGATTCAGTCCTAAGATTCATTCTTTAACCTCACAACTTCATTTCACTTGCATTGTACCATTTCTCTGAGGAGGTCAAAATGGTATACATCTGACATCCCTAAACCTTTTGGCCTGGTGAGACTTTGAGAATATGGAGAGTGTGCTCTGCCTGTTCTTGAACATGCTGGTGAGAAAAGTTGTCCATTGACTGCCATGAGAGACCATAAAAACCATTGGTTTGTCCAAATACTCTCCCTGCAGGATGTTTCCTTCATGCCCACCTTCATATTGCTCGTAGACAGAAGTGCACACTTTCAAACAAAACACTGGGTTGTAACAGCCCAGGGGCCCATTTGGGACTGAGAGCCATTCTTGGAAAGAAGAGAAAAGCCATACTTTGCAGCATGCCAGCTTCCTATTTTCAACTGAAATAATACCTCAAAACTTACAAACTTTTGTGAGAGAGGAAGCCTCATGGGCATCCAGGGAGGTGTCCCAAGGCATGTTGATACTATGTCCATAGCAATGGAGACCACAAGGATGTGTGTGTGTGTGTGCGCGCGCGCGTGTGTGTGTGTGTGTGTGTGTTTGTTTATTTATTTATTTATTTAGATTGAAAACAGTCCCAAGAGGCAGTTTAAACTGAGGCTCAAGGTCAACCTTTTTGAACCAGGTTGCTTAATCCTAATTTAACACTACTACACCATTGCTGACTCTGATAGGACTCTACCCTTTTCCCTTTCCTTTATTTCTCTTGTTTCTTTTGTAGGGAAACTTAAGTCCTTACTCCTTTCTTCTCAAGTTTCTTTTTTCTTCCAGAATCAATTTTGCTATTCATCGTAGATACTCCTCTTTTCTTTTCATAATATTATTCTCTTATTTATTTAGGCTGTAGTCTACACACACTTACTTAGGTGCATGTCCCAAGGAGCATATTTACTTCTGCTTGAATATGTGTACAATTGCACTGATTATATTTGTTCAGACTGAGGCAATATCCTGGTGGGGTGTGGCTTTGCTTCCTTGATGCAACAGCTTGGTACACAATGATCCAGAGTCATTCCTATGGTGTACTGCTAGGGGAATTTAAGCAACATTGGCTGATCCCAGAAGCTAAACAGGGCAAGACATGGTTAGTACTTGGATAGGAGTTCACCAGGAAATCCCAAGGTTGTAGTTAAAAAAAACAAAATAAAATCTTTGAAGAAGGCATTAGCAGTCCATTTACAGATTGATGTCAAAAATCCTACATAAGCAAGTCCATAAAGATATTAAGAGTAAAGTTCAACTTGAAGGAGATTTTATATTTACTACTGTGTAATATTTGGGAGCCTGCTCATATACAAAATCTGTAATATCAAAGTAACTGCAACCTCTTTATTTCAATATACAGTATATGTATAGTGAAAGAAGTATCCTGGTTCTTAGCATTTTTGCTTCTGGGGAGAATTAATTGTACAGAAAGGATTATTTCTGTTTTAGCTAAGATGCAAGTTGTTTAATGCTGTCATCACCCCCACCCCTCAAAAAAAGGATTTTTAATCTCTTTAAAAAACTCTCTTGTATTTCCAGGATCTAAGACTGAAATCTCTAAATAAGAGAAGCTAAAATAAACTCTCAGAAAAAAATATAAAAACATAAGAGTGAAAAGTTTGTGAATCTATATTTCATGCCTGAAATCACAGAGGAAAAAGTCAACATGATCAATTAGCAGAGTGAAAATTTGTATAAAAGCACAGCTTGGAAAATAAAAATTGTTCCATATGTTCCTTAAATTTTCCACCTCCCACGTACAAACGGGATGGGATGATCTGGCTCTCTATATATTCTTTTCCTTGTGGTACTTATAAATCAAGCCATGCATATTTGGTGGGGGATTTAACCCCAATAATGTTGACCTATGTTTTGTCTTTTTTGGATTCAAAGAGATCCCACTGTGCTGAACTTGCATTGCTCATTTTAACTTTAATTCATATCTTTCATTCTTTCTGTCTCTCCTGCCTTTGAATATCCCCACTAGGTGGTCTAAGCCTCAACTGGAAAATTTACTGGCAAGACTAGAATGTATGAGCACATTGTTTTTCCAATATGATTTAATGACATTTCTAGCCATTCCCATGGCTGTTGAAATCCTCCATAATTATTCCCATTGGGGGTTGAGCCTCCTGTTGGTCAGGTGAAAGCCCATACCAATGTCAAGTGCCAATAAATTTGAAATCTATAAATGCAAGAACTCCATGCTTAAGTAATCTGGGGTTAAACAGAGTGCAGCAATGTATACATAAATCATAGAGCAGATCCAAATATTTATTGGTTGAAGGAATTTTAAAAAAATGAGATAATGACTTTGAAAAGTGATGTGCTTGTTTCTTAAAGCTCCAGTCCCTCATTTATATTTATAGCACAATCAGTAATAAGGCTGTGCAAAACTTCTATGGGCTCACTCGGTTTGAAGGCAATTCTGTTGAACCATCCTATGGCAGTCAATTCACGTCACTTTGACTGTTTCCCTGGTCCTTGATCAGTCGTCTTGTAGACCAAGCTGCCTCAAATCAAAGTTGCCAGTCAGGATGGTCTGGCCTCATCTTGATGATTTGCAACATCCTGTACACCAATTGTACCCATTCCTAGACTGGGAGGCCCTGCCATGGTCACTCATGCCTTGCTCGTTCAGACTTCTGCAGTGTGCTCTGTGCGCAGCTGACGTAAAGCCTTCTAGGTCATGAAAGCTTAGATTATAATACATTTGCTAGACTTCAGCTGCCCAACGTTCTTAGGCCCTATTGTCTCTTCTCAGATGTGGAAAATAGTCTTTTGAGCATGAGAAATTATGACTACATTTTGCAAAATTTAATATTTGTGTCTGTACATTGATATGGATAGATACTAGAAAGACAAGAGGCATCTCCTCCAAATTCGAACCTTCTAATGATCTCATGTGGAAATTGTCATGCTTCAGATTTATAATACTAAAAAAAATTAAGAAGATATTCCAAAAAGTAACAAAAAATGAGGCAGGGAACAAAGACAAGGTGTCTGATTCTGAGTATACTGAAACCATTGTAGAAAGCATTGTGCATATATAATAACCTAATTAATGTCAAGTGCCATCTTTCTTAAGCTTGGGGGCCTCCAGATATATTAGACACAGTAGTGGTTGGATGGAAGACTTGAAGGAAATCCTAGGGATGGAGGCTAGCCTGGGAAGACAGGAGGAGGAGGAGGAGGAGGAGGAGGAGGAGGAGGAGGAGGAGGAGGAGGAGGAGGAGAAGGAGAAGGAGAAGGAGAAGGAGAAGGAGAAGGAGAAGGAGAAGGAGAAGGAGAAGGAGAAGGAGAAGGAGAAGGAGAAGGAAAAGGCAATGGTAAACCATTTCCATATTGATACTGTTGCCAGGGAAACTGCATGGCCACAGCCATGAAGTCTCCAAGAATCAAGCTTGGCTCAAGGGAGATTTTATATTACTACTAAACCCAGCTTGACATTGTGTGTAAATATGCTACTGTTGAATGCCGTTCTTCAAAAGGACACATGAACATGCAAAATAAGGCCAGTCTGTACAATCCTAACACATAAAAAAGATAACTCTTACAAAAGCAATTTAAATCTACAAACTAGAGATCACATCAATGGTATCTGAGTGCAATATAATGGCAATGTTTGCGGAATAAGAATTTTGTAATTCTGATGCAAAGAATTCAACATAAATATCCTGATTTCCCATTTCTCTGAATTTTGCAATGTATTTCTCAGCTCACCAAACCTGCCAAAATATGCTTTTAAGATGCATCTTTTGGAATATGATATATTTAGGGATGATATAATATATTTATAATACTTTTTATTTTAAATGTTCAAAATACATATTTATATACTTATTTATTTACATTCAGATTTTTTAAAGAAAATCACACATTAATGTAACAAGAAAATGGAATCATGTTATGAGAAAACAAGCAAAACTAATCCAGACTGGAAGCAATGCATGCGCATGATGGGGGGGGGGAACCCTCTTTGTTCTAATTTTTGAATTGTGTGCGCTGCCATATATCACTTTCTCTCTCTTCAAACCATCCATCAAAAAGAGAATTTAGAGTTGTGTGGCCAAGAATTTGTTCTTTTTTGGCTGCTATCAATATATCCAGGGCAAGAAACACAAACACAACCATGATATATATGAAATTTCCAATTCTGTGTAAGGATTCCAGTTGCAGCCAACAATATGAAATGTGTTCATTTGGTTTGTTTGCAACGGAGTGTGTTTAAGTGTTGCCTATTTGATGTTTCCCAACCATCTCCATCTTTGTCATTGCTGGCCCATCTTTTTCAATCTAATGAACTCAAACCATCAGTGCAACTTAAGTTCGGCTGTCTGTTCTTGCATAGTTAATATTAAAAATGTACTAACAGCGCGGCTGCAAAATCAAATTATGCACATAAATATGCTGGCATAGCAGAGGAGGCGGCAGAAGCTGAAGTTAGCAACATTGATGCCAGTTCACATTTGCAAATCAACCGTCAATCTGTCATTAAACATGTTATCAAATGATGATAAGTGTATGCTTCTTGCTTGCATTGGTACGCTTATTCCCGATGTTGATGTGCATTAATGGGATAATATGCATTAACATAGTCTTGCTTGGGTGAACACAAAACATTTTTTATCCATCTAAGCTAGTTTCCCCCTGTGGCCCCCCAACTAAGTGTTTTATGTTATCAAATTGCCAAAAAATAGGAAAACATATTACTTTTAATTAGCAAACCATGAATTATTATTAGTAGTATTTCATTCATTTTCCTTTAAGCCAAGCTAACTGTAGCATGTTGGCAATATGCTTAAAGAAATTTGTTGAGGTGGGGAGGTGGGGGCAGGATGAAAATTACTCCACTGTCTTCCTTTTAGTGTCAGCAATTCAATGGCTGACAATTACATGCCATCTTAATGCACTGGCCTTTCTTCCTTAGGCCTAACTTTTTGACACCAGTGATGATTTCAGTTCAGTGATATGAAAGGCAAAAGAAGAAACAATCTCAGGTTAGGGAAGCCTTTTGAATGCTAGCTTTGTGGGTGGAGGAAGATAAACATGGACAGCTTGAGTTATCAACAGTTTGGGATAAGAACCTAGTGTCCTCTAGGTATTATGAACATCGGTTCCCACAAGTGTTAACCAGCTAGACCTATGCTGGCTGGGTAATTCTGGGAGTTGAAGTCCACACATCTTAAAGTTGCTGAGGTTGAGAAATGCTGTTGTAGAGAGTGATCAGAAGAGGACAGAAACTGTCAGAGGTAGGTGGTCACTCAAATAGATGAAATTATGACATCAGATCAAACTTCCTTTCTCCTGGCTCCACTCAAAACGTTCTGAAATACAGCTTTAGCAGGCCACTTACTGGGCAAGTATGGCTCTTGGGATGGAAGGAAAGGGAGACCTGTTGAGAAATCTTCACTATCTGACTGTCACATTTGCTTATTTTTCTGAGAATCATGCAATTGGTCCCTCTTGCTTTATATTTCAAAGCATGAACATGAATAAAGCCAAAAACTGGGTTACAGAGGTGAAAATCCATTGAAAGCAGTGATCATTCTCTATATATTTTTGTTTATAGCCAGTATGGTCTATTGAGAATATCAGAGTTGGGAGAGGTAGGTTCTTGGCCTCATTAAGGAATGAGGTCCACCCACTTATTTTTGATGAGTAACTTTGCACAAGGCAAAGCAAGTCTTCTGGCTCTGCCTTTTCGTGGTGTTAATGTAATTTCTGTACATGTGCAGAAACCCAGTTCCTTCAGCAAAGCAAAATGAACCAATGTGGCCAATCTATTTTGCTACTTAGAAGGAAGAGCTGCTTCAAAAAGGTGTTTTATGCAAACCTTTGACAAAGCATTCCTTCAAAGATTTGCACAGCCCTAGAAAATATTATTCTGGACACCAATAGGATTCATATTAAGGAAACATGCTTTGGAAAATGTTACCTTTGGGTTGACATCTTGTCCTTAGAGTAGATTTTCCCTCCATTCAGCTCAAGTTCTAATATTTTAAGGGAGAGAGGAAAACTTCTCCCTAATCACTTTTTCCATGCCATGCATAGTTTTACCCACTTGCATTGTGTCTTCCATTACTTGCCATTTTATTAAGCTAAAAGTTCCTTTTTTATTGTTTATTAATGTATATTCCACCTTTTCTCTGAGGAGCAGTAGGTTGCATAGGAGGAGGTCATTTTTCTCTCCTAGTAACAACCACATGAAGTAGTTTGGGCTCAAAGAAAGTGACTAACCCAAAATTAATCAGGCAGCTGCAAAGATGACTGGGGAGTTGAATTTGCATCTGCCCAACCCTAGACCATCACCTTAATGCCATTCCCAGCTAAAAGGAGGTTGTACCCTTTCTGATATGAAGTTTGCTTCAGAGCTCTGGTTATTTTGATTGTACTTTTTTTCAATCTTTCCCAGTGATGATAGATAGCTAGATAGCTAGATAGCTAGATAGCTAGATAGCTAGATAGCTAGATAGCTAGATAGCTAGATCGATAGATCGATAGATCGATAGATCAATAGGTCGATAGATCAATAGGTCGATAGATGAAATGTGGTAGCACTCTAGATTTATTTATAAAGGCATTATAATACTGATGGTATTTCATTTTTTTTAATGATTTCTGAACATGGATTTTGCCTTTTTCACAACTGCATTGTCACCACTACCACCTTAAAATTATTTATTGTTACTACATCTCTATACTTTCTTGCCCCCTTCATGGATCACTGCCTTGTCGTGGCGAAGGGGCTTGTGTAACTCAGTGAAGCCATGAGCTATACCGTGCAGGGCCACCCAAGACGGACAGGTCATGACAGAGAGTTCTGACAAAATGTGGTCCACTGGAGAAGGAAATGGCAACCCACTCCAGTATCCTTGCCAAGAAAACCCCATGGACAATGTTAAAAGGCTAAAAGATATGACGCCGGAAGATGAGCCCCTCAGGTCGGAAGGTGTCCAATATGCTACTGGGGAAGAGCGGAGGGCAATTCCAAGTAGCTCCAGAAAGAGTGAAGCGGCTGGGCCAAAGCCGAAAGGACGTTCAGCTGTGGATGTATCTGGAAGCGAAAAGAAGGTCCGATGCTGTAAAGAACAATATTGTATAGGTACGTGGAATGTAAGATCCATGAGCCAAGGCAAGCTGGATGTGGTCAAACATGAGATGACAAGATTGAACGTCGACATCTTGGGAATCAGCGAATTGAAATGGACGGGAATGGGTGAATTTAATTCAGGTGACCACTATATCTACTACTGTGGGCAAGAAACCCTTAGAAGAAATGGAGTTGCACTCATAGTCAATAAGAGAGTGGGAAAGGCAGTAATGGGGTACAACCTCAAAAACGACAGAATGATCTCAGTGCGTATCCAAGGAAAACCATTCAACATCACAGTAATCCAAGTCTATGCCCCAACCACTGATGCCGAAGAAGCTGAAGTTGACCGGTTCTATGAAGACCTACAAGACCTTCTAGAACTAGCACCAAAAAAAGATGTCCTTTTCATCATAGGGGATTGGAATGCTAAAGTAGGAAGTCAAGGAGTAATCGGAATAACAGGCAAGTTTGGCCTTGGAGTACAAAATGAAGCAGGGCAAAGGCTAATAGAGTTCTGTCAAGAGAACAAGCTAGTCATAGCAAACACTCTTTTCCAACAACACAAGAGACGACTCTACACATGGACATCACCAGATGGTCAATACCGAAACCAGATTGATTACATACTTTGCAGCCAAAGGTGGAGAAGCTCTATACAGACGGCAAAAACAAGACCAGGAGCTGACTGTGGCTCAGATCATGAGCTTCTTACTGCAAAATTTAGGCTTAAATTGAAGAATGTAGGGAAAACCACTAGACCACTCAGGTATGACTTAGATCATATTCCATGTGAGTACACAGTGAAGGTGATGAATAGATTTAGAGGATTAGATTTGGTAGACAGAGTGCCTGAAGAACTATGGACGGAGGTCTGTAACATTGTACAAGAGGCAGCATCTAAAACCATCCCAAAGAAAAAGAAATGCAAGAAAGCAAAATGGCTGTCTGATGAGGCTTTACAAATAGCTGTGGAAAGAAGGAATGCGAAAAGCAAGGGTGAAAGGGAAAGATATAAGCAACTGAATGCAGATTTCCAGAGAATAGCAAGGAGAGATAAGAAGGCCTTCTTAAATGAACAATGCAAAGAAATTGAAGAAAACAATAGAATGGGGAAGAATAGAGATCTCTTCAAGAAAATTGGAGATATCAAAGGAACGTTTAGTGCAAAGATGGGCATGATAAAGGACAAAAAAGGCAGGGACCTAACAGAAGCAGAAGAGATTAAGAAGAGGTGGCAAGAATACACAGAAGAACTATACAAGAAAGATCTTAATGTCCCTGATGTCCATGCTGGTGTGGTCACTGACCCTGAGCCAGACATCCTAGAGAGTGAAGTCAAGTGGGCCTTAGGAAGCATTGCTAACAACAAAGCTAGTGGAGATGACAGTATTCCAGCTGAGTTATTTAAAATACTAAAAGACGATGCTGTTAAAGTGCTGCACTCAATATGCCAGCAAGTTTGGAAAACGCAACAGTGGCCACGGGATTGGAAAAGGTCAGTTTACGTTCCAATTCCAAAGAAGGGCAATGCCAAAGAATGCTCAAACTATCGCACAATTGCACTCATTTCACATGCTAGCAAGGTTATGCTCAAAATCCTACAAGCTAGGCTTCAGCAGTACGTGAACCGAGAACTACCGGATGTACAAGCTGGGTTTCGAAGAGGCAGAGGAACTAGAGATCAAATTGCCAACATTCGCTGGATCATGGAGAAAGCACGAGAGTTCCAGAAAAGCATCTACTTCTGCTTCATTGACTATGCAAAAGCCTTTGATTGTGTGGATCACAACAAACTGTGGCAAATTCTGAAAGAGATGGGGATACCAGACCACCTTACCTGTCTCCTGAGAAATCTGTATGCGGGCCAAGAAGCAACAGTTAGAACCGGTCGTGGAACAACCAATTGGTTCAAAATAGGGAAAGGAGTACGACAAGGCTGTATACTGTCACCCTGCTTATTTAACCTATATGCAGAGTACATCATGAGAAATGCCAGGCTGGAAGAATCACAAGCCGGAATTAAGATTGCAGGGAGAAACATCAATAACCTCAGATATGCAGACGATACCACCCTAATGGCAGAAAGTGAAGAAGAACTAAAGAGCCTCTTGATGAGGGTGAAAGAGGAGAGTGCGAAAGCTGGCTTGAAACTCAACATTAAAAAAACTAAGATCATGGCATCTGGACCCATCAATCCCTGGCAAATAGAAGGGGTAGAAATGGAAGCAGTAACAGACTTCATTTATTTGGGCTCCAAGATCACCGCAGACGGAGACTGCAGCCATGAAATTAAAAGACGCTTGCTCCTTGGGAGGAAAGCTATGGCAAACCTAGATAGCATATTAAAAAGCAGAGACGTCACCTTGCCGACAAAGATCCGCATAGTCAAAGCTATGGTTTTTCCAGTAGTAATGTATGGCTGTGAGAGCTGGACCATAAAGAAGGCTGAACGCCGAAGAATTGATGCCTTTGAACTGTGGTGCTGGAGAAGACTCTTAAGAGTCCCCTGGACTGCTAGGAGGTCAAACCAGTCAATCTTAAAGGAAATCAACTCTGATTGCTCATTGGAAGGATTGATAATGAAGCTCAAGCTCAGATACTTTGGTCACCTAATGCGAAGAGAGGACTCTTTGGAAAAGACCCTGATGCTGGGAAAGATGGAAGGCAAAAGGAGAAGAGGACGGCAGAGGATGAGATGGCTAGATAGCATCACTGAAGCAATGAGCATGAAATTGAGCAAACTCAGGGAGGCAGTGAAAGATAGGAAGGCCTGGCGCAATATGGTTCATGGGGTCACGAAGAGTCGGACACGACTTAACGACTAAACAACAACAACAAATACTTTCTTGCAGGTGATGTAATTGATTTCACCCTCTTCCCAGTCATTCACTTACAACTCTTGGCTACTTCATTAGTAATGCCAAACTCCAAAGCATTTATGAACAAGTTAAAAAGCCCCAATCCCAATACATACCCTTAGGAGATCATGGCTTACACACACCCACCCTTGTGGGTACAGTTCAGTATTCCTAATCTCTGCTTTCCATTCTGTAACACATTTCCAATAGTCATTAGTATTATCATGTGCTAAGAAGGACGTTGCCATATAGTAATAAGTGGCCATGTATGTGGTGAAATGTTTGTCTCTATCCATCAAATATTGTCTAGTCACTTATGTCAGTCATTTCAATATTCATCATCTGACGTGCTAAAAAAATTGCTCTTGAAATGTCTTTAAAATGGGAAAAGAATATTAGATAACTTCTCAGGACTGGTGTAATGCATTCTTACACTTATTTAGTTATGAAGTGGCCAAGGACTGTGTGTGAATGTCTTATCTTTGTATGATCATCTTCCAGAGGACTGGAAGTTTCCCAGATGCCCCATTCTTCCATTAAATCCCAAGGGAAGATCCTATGAGGATTTTTTGTGCCTTTTTTCAGACTGGAAAGTGTGGGCAGCCAGAGAGGCTACAGAATGACAGAAAGATGTGTAACAGAAAGCAACAATGATTGTACTCTTTGCCATCTCCAACAATGCAAAAACACTACCAACATAAGGTGAAAAGAAACTCTCAAACACCTTGAGAAAAAGGTAGAATAGCTGAAGTGCCTTTTACAAAAGAAGAACCCTTTTGAGATATTGGAAGGCAGATTTTTACACAATATTAGAATAAGGTTCACCCTACTCTACCTCCAAGGTATGGCAATGGCATGGCAATGGGTCATTATGGAATGATTGGACAGTGGAACCAATCCAGAGAAATGTTGGGCTCCTCTTTGCTGGAGGTGTTCAGACAGAGACCCAACAGCCTTTTACTGGCAAAGTTTTAATCTGATCCCCCGCACTGAGCATGGGGTTGGACTCAGTGGCCCCTTCCAACTTTATGATAGTATGGTTTTCTCTTAAATGAGCAATTTGGAAATGAACTGATGTCTCAGAATCCAGTGATCCTTATCAGAGATACAAGGAAATGGATAAAATGGGGCTTTCATGCCACATGTAAGAATGACTTGAGTAGAATGGAACTGGACTTCCTTTTGTAAACATGAAAGTATCTGGCAGTTATCAAAGGACGGCAAACGTTTGTTCAGCCTTCCTCAGATCCCTTACCATCAGCAGAGCCATTGTTTAGCATTCTTTTAAACCCCTGATATATAGTTGCCCATGATGTGATCATTAAGTGCTGTTATACTGATTAGCAGCAGGGAATGAGGAGGGGTGGGGGGAAGCTGTGGGATTTGGCGTGACGAGCTTCTGCTGTTGTTCCTCTCACTCCTGCCTCTCTAAAGACTGACTCTTGCAACCATATTTCAATCTGCCTTTCATGCAGCTTTGGAGCACATTCAGATTTTGGAAATGACAAGTAATTTGTCAATATGTTTTCACCATATGTATTAAGCTTGATTTTTTAAAAAATGACAGTCAGCGGCCCTTGTAATGGTACCGTATGCTTTTTTCTTCTCTGCTCTGCACATTTGAGCCTGCGCTGATTTAAGCTGCCAACAGATTCAAAATACTGGCTTGGGTAGAGGTGGTCCCATTACATATATTTTCATCCTACTAACATCAGCCATGGGACCACACACTTGCAGCCACACATAACTCTTGATTTCTACTCCTTTATGAGGAACTACTGACCCAATTATTGAAAAATAAACATACCTCTTCTCATGGAAATGTTTGGTCAACATGCACTTCCATTAATGCTGAGAATATGGCAAGAATTATCCATGTCAGAATCTGTGCCTACATGTTCAGGCCAGGGAAGGGGCAAGAGGGGGGATTGGAAAAGTCAGCCTACAGCAGTGTTTCTCAACCTTGTAAATGCGTGGACTTCAACTCCCAGAATTCCCCAGCCAGTTGAGAAACCCTGCTCTAGAGTGAAATCAGAAAAAACGAGAGAAACGCAGGGGACTAAAGTCTAGATGATAATGTGGATGAGAATTCATGTAGCAGGTGAAAACGTTGTTGTTGAATGTCCTCCCTGTTCAAAATGTCCTTAATATATAAAAAATAAGCACAGACAATGAGGAATGTTTCTATTTTTCCCGACTTCTTGCTGTATTTCATCTTCTACTTGTAAGTGGACGTCTTTTACCTTTTTTTAAAAAAAATGCATATGAATGTTTTTAGAATTTGAACTCTACTTGGTCCTTTCAGGACTTCTCAACCTCATTTCCCTCTCAGTCTATTGTATGTAGATCTGACCTAAGTAGGATCATGTTGTAGGACCATGCTTTTCAGTTGACGGTACCTACAGAACAGTTTAGGTGGGCTGCAGGCATTCTTGCCAACTGCACCAGAAAAGTGATGTTGGAGTTCTGAGCTGGTAAAAAGGGACTGCATCAGTTTAGCCTACAAAAGAGAAAGTTCTAGAAATGTTTCTCCTTGCAAAGAAAAGAATGAAAGAGAGAGAGAGAAGAGAGAAGAGAGAAGAGAGAAGAGAGAAGAGAGAAGAGAGAAGAGAGAAGAGAGAAGAGAGAAGAGAGAAGAGAGAAAGAAGTGTATCTAAAGGGCAGAGAAGTAACTGAAAGAGAGCTGCACAAGGACATACTGGCAGGTTGGAATACAGCCTGTCACATGGATAACAGCTGTATGTGAGACAGAGCATCCCATTGCAAGAAAGAGATGGGAAGTCACAGTCGTGCTAGCTGCTACACCTAATACATGGACCAGCTCTTACATGCTGTGCCAGCCCTTAGTGCATTAGAAGGCCCCCACTTGTACTCTTTTCAGAGACCCCACCTGCCTGACCACACCAACAGTTTTTCTGCTCAGAGCTCCTTTTCCTCCTACATAGCTTCTTCATAGCAGTGGCTGCTCCTCTTCATAGCTTGCTCCTCACAGGAGCAGCTTTGCTGGCACTAGCTGAAGCTGTGTACAGGATCAAGCCCTCCTCCAACTGCCTTTACCCTCTGCTAGAGCACGAATGACTCCTCAACACCATCAAAGATGACTTGACAAGAGTTGAGGCACCACTGCTTAGCCTCCCTTTCCAACCCCTTCCAAGAATGGCTCTCCTTGCAACATGTCCAGATGTCCAAACGCGGGGGGGGGGGGGGGGGGGGAGGAAATATGTGGAAGGCAGCAAGGAAAAAGAAAGATGTTAGAAGCAACAGTGTTCTGCTTGTGCTGTTTGTATGGAGAGTTATCTTCTCATGTTTGTTCCTTTTTAGTTTTTTTTTTTTAATTAAAGTAAGTAGGGGTTGTGTGTTATTATTGCCATTATTACTATTTGCAATTATTATTAAACCACAAAGTATGTTCCCATACCAAAAATGTGGTGGTAGTGGAAGTGGTGGAGCATGCTTTTGATTTGGCTCCATCATTTGGCTATGATAACAAAAGCAAATGCAGCTTGGCTGACAATAGAGAGGAAAGGAAGCAAAAGTCCCCATTGAAACAATATCTTTTGTAAATCAACTGAAAGTTGAAAAGCAGTTGCAAGTGTTCAAGTTTCTGGGAAGTTTTCATCACCCAAAATGAGAACAGAAAAATTGTAGTTCCTGTTGAAATTAGTTTGTCCCACATTACTATCTTAGCTCCAGCCACACATATTGTTGGATCTGTTCCTTTCTAGGGATTGGGACAGAAACACAAACTGGGAGTAGGAGAAGAATAAATAAATAGATTAAAATTTGACCAATATACAGCACATTGCATAAGCACATTCCAATTTCTCATCCAAACATGCTGGCAGACATGCACAGAGTTTCATGAAACTTGCTCTAAATGAAAAATCCGAATGCCTGCAAATACATAGATGTTCTTTCCAGGTAAAGCAAACATCTGGTTTCTGCCAAAGTGGAACCCAGGTTCTTTAATAATCTGCAGAGCATAAAATAAAATTTTAAAAATGAGACTCCCCATTAAAAGATACCAGAACAGAGATGGAATACCTCCCTCCCTCCCTCCCTCCCTCCCTCCCTCTTCATTCATTCATTCATTCATTTATAGGGCTGCTGAACTTTCAGCTGCCACTCTGGGTGGCTAACATAGGATTAAAACATATGGAGAGAAAACAACAAGAATAAAAACAACAAAAACCATAGTATTACTGAGGCCAAAAGACACCCACATAGTGAAACCATTGCAAAACATTAAGGAGAGCTCCCATTAAGACAGGGCATCTGAATTATTATTATTGATATGATAGTATTATATGGTAAGAAGCTAGGAGCACGTAAATTATCCTATCTCTGCCAGTGCTCCTGGGTATGTTTTATTGAAATCAAGTCTTACGTATGTAAAGGTAGCCCTTATTCATAAGATCTCCCCAGTCTTGCTTCTGATCATATAAACAAGGTTCTAATCTAGGTATAGAAAACCTACAGCTTCCAAAAGATGTTGGTCCCCATGCTGGGTGAGCTACTCAAATTTAAAAGGTATTTATTTATGTAATTTAGGGGCTGCTCAACTCTGGGTGGCTTATAATTAGAAAAAATAAGAACAATCCCAAAATGGGGAAAGAAATCACAAGTGGTTCGAAAACAAATATATAAAGAAGCACCCATTCAAGAGTGGCTTCAATCATCACCCTACCCCAAAGCCTGGGAGAAGACCCAGTACTTCATAGCTTTCTGAACATCACCAGGATGGCAGCCATCCAGATCTAGGAGGGATATCATTCCAGAGCGCATGTGAGGGTAATGGTAGTCCATCTTTGCTCTAATTCTTTTGCTGCACATTATATCAGTGTCCTCTTCTATCACCTATCAGTCTAAAAGATTTTGTAGCTTAAAAAATTGCTGGGGAAAACATGTTTTGAAATCTATTATCAAAACTATCGTATCCTCTATGAGAAATGAGATGGTATGTACTGTGTGACACCTTAATTCATATTCATTTACTTATGTGTATATCCATATGTTATCTTTGTGTGTCCTCTCCCCAGTCCTGCCATCTCAGACAACACTTTCTGAAAGATGTAACGTCTAAGTAACAGGAGAATAAAATCTGCAGAATTAGTTGTCACCAATAGCACTTCTAGCAATTATTTCACTAAAGTTTCATAATTCAATTTCCCCCCAAAATGTGGGGGAAAGACAAGACAACTCAGACAGTAGTTTCCCAGGGACAAGTGCCAGAAAGAAAGGATTTTTCTGGAAATAGGTGCAGTTCATGACAAAGCAATTGTTTTTCATGAAGAAGATCCTAGGTTCAGTCACAGGCATTGACATTTTAAGGAAGCTATAGAAGCTGCTGAGCATAATCTGGACTTTTAGAAGGCCACTGCCTGAATAGACAACTGACCTAGAGGAAGTACTGATCTAGGAATATACCTGCTCATAGGCTTATCCTCAAAACCCCCTAACCTCAACATGAACATGCCCAATAACTTTTAATGTCTAATCTTCATGTCTAACAACTTTGACACCAAATCATCCACAAGTTATTAGATGTGTTTATCTCCTCCTTGGCCCATTGCTGACACAGCTTCGAGTTCTCTTTAGCTGTTTCAGTTTTAAATAATCATTTTCCTTCTTTAGTTTTGGCACACTTCATGGATGATGTGGTTGTTGATATAGTCAGAAGATAGGACTGTCCAGCTCCTCTTGGCCATGTTTGGCTGCTGCAGGCAGTACCCTTCCTTCTGGTGACGGGGCTGCAGGAGAATACTGGACTTCTTGCTTTCAGAGAGGCATCTGCCCGAGTAACACGTGACTGGCATTTTCTGAAGCACTTGTCAAGTCTTATGCAGGCTCCTTATAAACATGGGTTCCCCACTCTTTGAAAGAATATTCAACCTGTGCTTTTAAAAACAGGGCTAGCATCTTTTCTGCTCAGAAGGACAATTTAACTGGGAAAAGGTTCTGCCACTTCTGCATTGTTTGCTCTGTCACCATGTGTCCCTGCTGCTTCTACCTACAAGAGGTTTTGTGTGGCTTTACTTTTTTTACTACTCCGGGGGAATGGAATCATTGGGCTTTTTCCATTCTAGCTCTCTGGCCATCCAAAGCTACTTCCAAGTGCTGCCAGCCATGACAATAGCACTGAATGCCCTGCCATCTCTGCCATTCCCCTGCAGCACTAATTGAGGCTGGTGCCTCAATCATCATCAGTTTGCTGTCTCCCACCTGACGCACATCCCTCCACCCTGCTTGCAACCTGTTAACCGGGCTATTTTCAGACTCAGGTTTAGTGTGAGTCTGCATTTCAGAAAAGCACTAGAACCGTGTTCAGAAAGAGTCTGTCATGGGTCACTGGCACAGAGTTCTGCTGTTTGTTGGAAAACTGGACAGTTCTAGCATCTTCCTACACTCACCCAATCCCACCTCACTCCAGATTAGGGAGAATGATTGGTGATTGTTTTCCCGCTGGCAGGAAATGCTTGGTGGGAGGAGAAATGAAGTTGGGTGACTCCACCAATTGCTTTTCTTTATTTGTCCTTCATTAAAGCAGTAAAGACAGCAACAGTCAGTAGCTTGTTAGTATGGCTGAATATGGGCCAGCTGGTGGGGCATATTATTCTCCTGGTTCAAGGACTGGTGGATAACACTTTAACACAGCCATCTATTGGTGCTCTCAGTGTTTCTCCATCACTGGTTCCCAACCTTTTCTGTCTTCAATTGTACTGGTCATTCTTCCCATTGTCGGAAACACTGTCTCCATGGATAACAGTATTAAGGATCTTTCTCAGAACTGCTAGGAGATGCTGGGATTAGAATCTGGAACCTTCTAAAGATATAAAGCTCTGTTACCGAGATACACCTCAGCATTTGACAGTTTTTCATTTGCAGTACAAGAAGCAAAGAATTTGGAATTTATGGATAACAATAGTGAGAAAAGATCTGAAGCCCTATTTCAAGTATATACAGGGATGAGTGAAATTGATAAGTAGCTTTAGGCCCTGTTCAAATATTGATAAATTGTTCCACACAGAGTGGTGTGAACTTCCCAGGAGATTTTGTTTCATGAAGAAAACAATATATGTCTGACCTGGCAAGTAAAATGAATACCACACATAAAATGTCTGAACTGGCAGGTAAAATAAAACACCCTAGTATTTACTGCCATACTCATTCAAGTCAGTGTTGGGAAAGTTTGGCTGTATACATGGGCGTATACCTCTTAAGGATCTCTTCATGATAAATGAAATATGGTTTATGACTTCCACAGATCTACTCAAAGGTCCCCTTTGAGTTGATGGGATTACTGAAATGATATAGGACTGTAATCTTACATCTTGACCAGCTCTTAGAAAAACTCAGATAGGTTGCTGTGAAACTTTTTTAAAAAAAAAGCATTCCCACCCCTCCCCACAAATGGCAAACATCTCAACTGCTCCCTTCCATTACCTTTCTCCTAAAATCATCACCCTCAACATCCTGCAAGAGTTAGAGGAGGAATCAAATTGTACTGGCAGGGGGATAATCCACTACTGCAGAAATGAACTCACTTTCCACTTAGCAGTCAGAGATTAAAATATTTTACTATCATTTTTAAAAAAAGCTTTTTCATGAAAAGATGGATGAAGAAAGGAAGGCTGAGGGGGAAAACTACTACAATTTGAGCAGAGAGAGGCCATTGGTTACCATAGTGATGATCAGTGGCTGATTGGTCTGACTGGAATATTTTAATTGATTTTTTTTTTCCTTTCTTCATTTAAACTCTGTGTGACATGGATCTCTCACAAGGACAGATTCACCTGCCCTGCATAAGTGTAACCCAAAGTAGAAATGGCAATCATTTTTAGCAAAAACCTTCCATTCATATCTTCTCATATGTAAAGAAGCAGGATAAGGAGAAGAGTTCAAATAAAATTACCTATGTCTTAAAACATTCATAAGTTTTGCTTTCTTTTTATGCAATGCCTCCTCTGAAATATGTTTTGTGCTGTTTAAAGTTGATCTGAAGAAAATGTTTAACTGAAACAAACCCGTGCAAATATCTTCCTAAAGTTTCTGATCTAAGCTCATTTTTAAGTTGTTCCTCTGTCCCTCATTAGACCTGTATTATCCCTGGTTTTCACAATTTATTCAGGGTTCTTTTTTTTATTATTATTGTTAATATTTTGGCATTATTTTGCCTGAAATAATGTTTAATAGCTGCTGAAAACCAGTAAAACAGAAAGTATAAAACCTGAATGAAATTACAATTGGGATTGTTGTTGTTATTAGTTCATGTCTGTATTTAAATGAAACTTTAAAACAGCTAAGAGAAAAAATATATAATTTAAAACACCATAGACCATCAACTTTTTGCCTTCCAACACAGAAAAGGATTTTGCCATTCTTGAAAACATCTGACGTTAATGCATTTAAAAGGCTTATTTAGGAAGTGAATCCTACAGAAAAAGTGTCATCAGTTGTCCTTCTGGGTTGCTGAGCTGCTGAAGCACGTGACCAATTTGAAAGCCAAATTTATTTTTTTGTAGGTTTAAAAAAAACATGTCAGAATCTGCACTTTTGGCAAAAGAAACTATTTCTGAAAAGAATGAGGTACGCTTGACACAAAGACACAAGTGTCAATAGATTCTAGCATCTCTTCCCTTTCCTTTGTCCTTTGACCCTGATACTATAAGTCACTCTTTCCAAATGATCTCCAGTGCCCTGATAGAAAAGGGGAAAACAGAATGAGTAGATGTGGGGTTCGTCTGATGGGAATAACATATATACCCGAGTAATTAATTAATAAATCAATTGTAAAATGCAGAAGCAGGGAGGGATAGATTTCATAATAGAAGAACAGACATTTCTTTAAGAGTATGAAGTGGTGCTATTTTTTTTTCCCTCTAAGTTTTTTTTTTCTACTATATTTATCTAAAATCACAACTCTGAATTTAAGATAAGGGCCCCCAAAATAAGAGTAGACAGGAAGAAAAAATGATTGATATGGACCAAGTAAATCTTGGTATACCAACTACCTCTTCTTATCAACCTAGAGTTACCAATTCCAGCTGAATCTACTCTCACATAGAACTGAGATCCCTCCACCCCTAAAAAATGCTTGAGATACACACGTATCTGTGTGCGGTGTGTGCATATATAGCTCCTGCCAGAAGCCATAGTCCAAAATCAGAGGATATGTGTGCATGTATGTATCTCTTTCCTGTAAAATAAGGCACTTCAATTATAATAGTAATTGATCTTCCATCTGCATATGCTTAATATTCTTGCCTCACCCAAACCATTCTCCCACACTGAACCATACAAGTGCATGCTGAAGTCTCTCTCCCTGTAATACAAACAGCAGAAAAACAAGAAATATAAGCAGGATGGAGTTGCATGATGATAGCAAAATGGCTCAAAAGAGCTTCATGTTTGCATTAGGTCACATGCTTCCCCTGTGGATGTCTAGGGACAGAGGGGTAGCTGTATCAGAAAGGGAGGGAAAGAGAAAGGGGAGAAGATCATCAGGTGAAGAGAAGGTAAAGGAAAAAGGGAACTTGACAGGGAAGAAAAGAAAGTAGAGGAGCCCTGTTCAGGTATTACAGAAAGGGTTAAATCCAACAGGCAAGCAGTTCATTCCTAGCAATACCACATCTTCACATCTACACTCTCAATTCACAGATGGGTGAATCTGGCTGAAAAAATACCTTTAGGTTTTGCCCTTAGGAAAATAGGGAAGTGGGTTGATGCCCCTGGCATACCTTTGTAATAGTTTGACTTAGGTCCTGCTGCTTTTCTTGACAATACAGAAATAGTTTACCATTGTCCGCCTGCCTGCCTGCCTGCCTGCCTGCCTTCCTTTTGATTAGCCATGTGCTGATATGGTTGTCAGTACATCCACTACTCTAAACCCATGGGACATTTTGCAGGCAACTAAGGGAACTTATTTTACAATGAAACTAATTGTTCATACAAATAGAGGACTTCCTTCACTGGATGTGTTCAGACTGAGGCCTGATAGCCATCCTTCTAAGAGACACTTAGCAGTACCTAAGGTTTTCTTGCTAAGTCCACAGTAGATATGACACTTGTATCCAGATCATTGCACAGCTTCAACTTTCTATAGAAGGAATGACATTGGTTTTTATGCACTAGGTAAACAAGATTGGATGAGATCAAGACCAAGGGAGAATGAAACCATTATACTTCCCAGTATTTCTGTGTTGTTGTTTTTAGTTAGGGTAACCTTAGGGATTCTGTGCTTGCAAATGGAAATGTGATTTTCCAAGTTGATAGTGTCATTTTATGTAAACAAAGTTAATTCCACTTCCTGCTATGCAGGGCCCAAACTCATTACTGAAACCACAAGCAGCACAATATAAAAAAGTTAACTGTCAAAAGAGCTTAAAACAAAGATGGAAATAGTTTCTACCCTGCTCCTCTCCCTTCCCAAAATTGCTTAGCAGACATTAATTACCACATCAAGCCTGTTTAAATCTGTGCACATGTGCCTTCAGTGCAATGTTGTTTGCAGCCACATGTTCCAGAATATATACCATTTCTGCTGTTTGGGCTGCTGCAAGTAAAAGCAAAAACTAAAAACTAAAATTCCAGATTCTAGGCAGAATAGCACTAGAATTCATATGATTTCAGCATATTCCACAGTTCTATCATGTAGCACCATTCTTCCTATACCATCTTCCACTGATGCATTTTTAACCTATTGAATCAAGAAGCACTGAACTGATGATTCTCACTAGGGTTAGGTGCCATGCCAGTTGACCTAGTCCTGGAAGTGTGTCTTTATCTTAATGCCAAACAACTTCCATTCTCTAGAAAGGGAGTTATATCTAGTCCAGATGAGCATAATGCCACATTATTATTTATTTTCAAAATTTTAATGGTGAGCTTCACCAAAGGAGGAGGAAGATGTGGAGGTCCACCCTTACCATTTAAAAGATTATATATTTATTTATTTATTTATATTTTAAGTTTGTCACTTCCCATCTTACTGCAGAGATTGATAGATGAGGGAAAGAGACCACTACGGCTCTCAGATAAGAGAAAAGATAGCTCTGTTTCTTTTCCATTTTGCTGTTCTTAGACATCTTCATTTTATTGATGTCTACTCAGGATCATTCCTTGTTGATTTTATTGTGATAATTTTGCTCTTCAGGTAGCTACAGACTAGGTTTTCCTCCCATGTTAGGACTTCTTTAAGGCATTTCTGACCATAACATGGAGTAACCCTCACAGATCATCCCAAACAAGCAGCCATCATCTCCTGCAGGATAATTTGTAAGCCCTAACAACATTGTTGAGCATCCTTTCTTCATTTGAAATGACCTTTACAGGATAATAATGTCTACCTTGTTGAGTCTTAATTGCCTAATTAGAGGAGGGTTTTTTTCACTTAGACAAACATTTTAAAAAATCTTACTCTTTTAATTGTGCCCAGCTTATTTTCTTGCATCTTTGAATCTTAATCAGTTTCAGTAGGACTTTCTTTAAAAAATCTTCCCATTGCAGAAAATTCTTTCAATAAAAAGTTAAGCGATCAAATCCTATCATTCTATGAAGCAGTAATAAGTTCATCTCTTCCCCAAGGTTGTAAGTGATAATATATCACTTGTAGATCACTGATGCATCAAGATGGTATCTTACATTCTTTCTAGTCTCACAAAGTCTATCCTTTCAGACACTTTCTTTAGAGTTTTGGATAGAAACATTGGAAGCAGTCTTCATCAGATTTTGGCTCATCTTGACCAATACTGTCATCCTTGTCCTGGACCAGTAGCAGCTCTATAAAATTTCTGGTAAGAGTTTTGTGATCCCTATGTGGAGATTCCAGGGAGCAAACCTAGGATCTTATGTAAGCAAAGTATTTGCTTTACTACTGAGCTGTATCTCCTCCCAAGGGAATCAAACCCCATATTTGAAGAAGCCATCATCATTGGAATTGCTAGATGTCCTTCTTGATGGACTGCTTCTTCTAACATCAATGCATAATGAATTGGAAGACTGTCAAATATGGATCGAAAAACTCCAGGCAATAACTAGATGATAATGAAGAGTTCTGAGTATCTCTTTGCTGCCATTTAGTAGTCATCTAGAACTTCACATTCCAAATGTAGTAGACCTCTGATTGACTATAGATTCATGTGTCAATATGCTTTGTGTGTATTAGTGTATGTGTGTGTGTGTACAGACACATTATGCATATATGTACTTAACGTATACGTTAATATATACATAGCACTTCCTATATTAAACAGATATTTCCTGCATGGTTTGGCTAGAACTAAAGACCATATGGAAAAATGGGGGTTTGTCTCTGAGGACAAGGATGTTTACTGCGAATGTGGCACTATTCAAACAATATCCATCTTTTATAGTGTCCCTTGGGACTGACATGCACCCAGAATGACTTGCTGGTTGGAAATACTTTTGCCATCAATGTGGCCTGGCATTGGGCAAGAATTATATAAATCTATACTTTTATTAAAGTTTTTAATTTTTTAAAAAATTTAGATTAATGATTTTCCCTTTTCTAGTTCCTGCATTTCTGACACGAGACAGGACGATCTATTAAAGCATCTCAAAGTGGTTAACAATAAAAGTAGCAATAAAATCTGTAATAGGATAATATAAAACAAAATTCAATAAAAACATTCATTAAAAAAGAGAGGGGTACCCCAGGGTTTAGCACACTCCCCTCTCCTGTTTAACATCTGCATGAAACTGTTGGGTGCGGACATCCATCAGTTTAGGGTTTGGTACCATCAGTATTATCTCCAGGCTATCTTGACCCAATGCCAGGTACAGTATTTCTGCCCTCAGCCTGGGTTGAAGGTATATGAGAAACCAGGTTGGCTCAGCTGAACCAATTCCATGCTATTCAACTCATTCATCCAGGTCTCAGTAGTTTATGCCAGGTCAGCTCCCTCATCTATGAACAGTTCATGAATGACAATTGTGATCTGGCATTTATCAACAACATCCTGAAGGAGGGAGGGAGGGAGGATCAGAAATCATGCCACCAATTACCTAATAAAGAGAGGAGAGAACAGAGGTGGTAATGGTCACAACCATTTCGATCCTCTGCCTTTTAAATGTTATCTCCCCTAACCTCACTAACTGCAACTAGTGATTATTTGAACTGAGCCCCACCTTCCAGTTTTCCTCTACCCATTTCTCCAGTCCAAAAACACCCTACACATACACACCAACACTCACTCAAAGAAGACAGAGAATAGTTAAAATCCTGCATAATGTTGTGGACAACCACCAACCAAACTTTCTCCCTAACTCAGTTCTTCACAGCACAGGGTTGAAAGTCATATTCTTGCATATAGCCCACACTCATTCTTTACAGAGGATGGGGAGTGAAGTTAGGGCAGGGAAAAAACCAGGTGCTCTCAGCAGCTGTTCTTGCTCTCTTAAGGTCAAAAGAAAAGGCAAGCTTCTCAATCAGTCTCCCAGGTCAAAAGACCAGAAGGCTTTAGACAGATGGAAATCCTGGATTCTCACATGGCTCTCCATCTTCCCAATTCAGAATATTTAGTGTGTTTCCTTGTGATTAGAATTCCTGTATAAAAATAAAAGTATATGCAAGCATTTTATCTTGTAGCTCAGCTCTGTAAAATAAGATGTAATTTTCTTATTGGTCATTATTTTATTAACCCCATAGATCTTTTCAATTCTAATTGCATATGCTTAACTGCAAATAAAATTATATGATGAAGATGATTTAAGTAAACCTGCAGACCTACGTTTGTTTACATGTAAATATGCTCAGCTGTAATAAATAGAGTTTACTTATGTGAGCATAGAATGCAGAGATGTAAATCACATTGAATTCATGGTTTATATGGTAACATAGAGCAAAGTATAGATTTTGCACCGCATATGAGTTTGACATTAAAAAAGCAATTTATTCTAACTTTTTATCAGTACATTAATTGTTGAGTGGAATGATTGATAAAGGGCTGATTCAAGCAATGCAGTAAGTCATAATGTGTTTGCTTAGGTTTGACTTAGCAAGTTGTATGAACTTAGTCAGTTGTGATTTATTCCAGAAACCATGGTTTAGTGCAATGTTTGACCTCAGTGGATGGGTAATTGTAACCAAAATCCCTTTAACTGCTTGCTCAGTTGCACCAAACTAGGTCCTGACCATTGACACAACTTGCAGAAAAACAGCAAGAAGTAGATTCACCTTTGTGTAGTAATTTCTCCTATAAAAAGCTCAGAACTAAGATAAACTGGGAAAGACTTCTCCCTAAGTTTGCTACCAAATGGAACAATGGGATGATTCAAAATATTAAGCAAAAAATTTTCACACTATTTTCTCCATTGTAGGGTCTATACAACTTCTCTCCACCCCCCATCTTCAGATGCTGGCTGAGGAATTAAAGTCTAAACAGCCTCCTGCTGGCCACACATCTAGGAGGAGAGGGTAACCACGATGGGGAAAGTGACATAGACCCTACACTGCCATTTAGTCTTTTCTCCTAGAGCAGAGGCAGAAGGTATGGCCTGGGGACCCCATGCAGCCCACCAGCATCCTGTCTGCATGCCCCCACAGCCTTCCAGAGAGTGTGGGCCCAAATATTTTACAACAAAATATTTTTGTGAGCTATGTTGGTGGTAACTAGATGAGGGTACAAATTGCCTTTTAGTATTCTCTACCCTGCTTTTAAGCAAAGAAATTGTTTATGTGGGTGAGTGGTTTCTCCAAATTTTCCCAGGAAAGGGAAAATTCTCAAAGGCAAAAACCAACAGTGACGATAGCATTGTCACCATGGGAAGACTTCCCTTATAAGGTCTCCCCTTGGAATTTAATGAGAGAATGAGAAACTGGGGGCTTGCAAACTGCTGGAGAGAAGATTGTTCAATAAAAGAAAGGTCGTTTCACACACATCTCTCAGGTAGCTTATAATTAAATTATGGCCAGACACTCAGGATAGCAGTCAAATAATAAACATGCAAGAAGTTATTCTTTCTCTGGAATTCTCTTCTTCCAAAGAATTTTTGAAGTGGATTCCCTTTCATCAAATGGAATGAGAACTGGTACAAAAAAATGGAAGGAAATGTCTTTGCTCATACAATTTATAACAAATTCATGATGCATGCTAAGATATGAGTATGTTTTATTTATCTTTGCATCATGAGGATGCAGATTTCATATTGCTTGCTGCAGTTGGAGCCTATGGGAGTTGAATTCTGAAATATGTTTATTATAACCCATTATTCTCCCTTTATCAATTTGCATAGGCAACTGCTACTTACTGGGATGGTGAAAAAATACCAGCGTGCATTATGACATCACAAATCAAACTCCACCCTTTCATATTTGCATCCCAGAGTTGGACACAAAGATGTAAGTCATGGGATTTGCATTGTGATATCACAATGTATGTTTCAACATTGGCCTGTCCCTGGCTTCTTCTGCAGATGCCTATGTTAGCTTGTATACTGCTTCAGAATATGGGGGTTCTATTTAACAATAAGGCTTGTAGCAGCTTCAAAAGTCTACATCTTGTGATAATCAACTTCATAAACAATTTTTTTATGCCAGGCCTAGAACAATTACAAATTAATATCTTGGATGGACCCCTCAGTCCCTCACCTGACCACTGCTCCATATTGGGTAAGACAGTCACAATTTTGGTGGAGGAACTACAAGAACCATGTTCCTATTTCTGATCCAGAAAGGTTCTAGAATTATGAGAGATGAAAAAGAAGAAACTTTTCTGGGCTAAATGTATTTGGAGTAGAAGTGTCCTGGGTATTTATTTATGTTTATATATTGTATTTTCCCTATAAAACAAGAGTAAATTACAACTAAATATTTTAACATGTAACAAAATGATAAGTACATTTAAAGAGCTAAAAAGAGCAAATTTATAAAATCAACCTTAATATCATATACCAGGCATAGCATGGGCCAGCATGAAAAATTGTGGTGAAAAAAAGGTTTTCATCTTTTTCCAGAAGCTGTTGAAGAAATACCAGATAAACTCCTCTAGAGACATAGGGCAACCACCATCAATAAGGTCCTCTTCCTAACAGCTATTTTCTGTCCCCCATTCTTTTCTATACAGATAGAAAAGAATACCCCTCCTGCGGTCTTTTTCTGAAGCCAACCAGATCAGCTTAAATTCCTTTATTTCCTTACATTCATCTTTTAAAACTCTTTTCTCTATATGTCTGTAGGGGTGTGAGTGTGTGTGTGTGTGTGAAAGAAAGAGGAAGGAAGAGAGGAAGGGAGGAAGGAAGGAGGGAGGGAGGGAAGGGAGAGACTTCGGCCATGCTGGGGAAACAGATATTGCTGATCTTGGTGCAGTGGGCCCTCCATTCAGTGTTTCCACGATCCTCCATTTTAGCCAGTGCAGCTGCAAATGGATTATATGCAGAGCAGTACAAACCATGGTCTTTTCCCCTTCCTCTCCCACCAGCTAGACTGTTACAAAGACACTGGAGAGTCTGTTAAAACTCTCTTTATGCTGCTCCACGGAACAAGAGTGCCTGTTTTCATGGTGGTCGCCCCACCGTCCCTATCTCCCACGACTTCTTCATTTCCCATTCGCTCCCTTTCTGGAAAACAAATGGTCAGCTTATAACCGATCACTGACTTTTTTCTTCAGAAAGGGAGAAAGAGGGAGAAAGGCAGGCAGGGGCACTCAGCACACTTTAGGCAGCAAAAATGCTTCTCGTAATGCCAACAAATAGCCTTCCCTTTAAAAAATGAGCTTCACATTTCGAGTGGCACTTCCTCTGTCATCACTACGGCTGCCTTCAACTTTTGAACCCTGTCAGCAGCTACGTTTGCAGCTCTGGGGCGGGGGGTGTCGTGGGAAGGGGAGAAGAGAGAGAGTTGGGCAGAATCGCGGAGACCGGCGTGCCCCTTCTGCCGGTGGAGAAATAAATAAACAAACCCCCACGTAAAAATCACCCCCCCAAAAGGAAGTTGAAGCATCCTCCTGGGGACAACTCAGTACCATCGAGCGCCTCTGCAGTAATACTTTGCCGCAGCTCCCGAGCCTGCGTCGCAGTAATTGTCACGGTGACAGAACTGGGAACATGCGCTGTAATTAGGACAGTTGTTTTGTCATGTGTAACCATCTGAAGAGGAGTAAGGAAAAGAGGCAAATGTGCACTAATCTACTGGTAGCATCAAGAAGGTGAACTAGGCACAAGGGGAGAAAATGCTACACAGCAACTTAACCAGATCTCTCTCTCTCTCTCTCTCTCTCTTTTTCCAGGAGATGCATAAATATGTGCTAAAGTAGAACTAGTTGCACATGACCAAAGACTTTTCTTTTGTTTAATCAGATGGGGTTGGGGTGAGGGGGGCACAAGGCATAAGGAACTTGCTAAAACTCGATTCTGGGACGTGTGCAGCTATGGAAATCTTTAGACAGAGCTGATCCTCAGAAAGACACAAGGCACCTTGGCTGAAATAAATCAATCTTCCTTCCCCCATCCCTACTTTCTGGGGAGATAACAGGGAGACAAGTGGGCCTCTCCCATGCCAATTTATCCTGGTTAGGTTTTGAGAGCTGCCTTGTGGGACACAAAGTTCCCAAAGGGTTCCCTGACATTTAACGCCACAAAAATACCAGGAAACAATGATTGTCTGTGAGAAGAATAAAATCACATTAACAGTGAAAACTAGTTAAGGCCTGGGTGTCTGCAAGGTATGGTCAAAAAAGTCAAGATGGCAGCTGTGACAGTGCAATCAAATCTTTTGTTTTTTATGTACATCACATATGTGACATGCATAAAAAACAGAGCTACGACCACAGCCACCATCTTGACTTTTTTTAACACTCCCTCTGGATTCCCCCGGTTCATGTCATAGACATAGTGGGCTTTCCATAAGATTATAATTCGATTATAAACCGCTTCAGGCAAATCTTCAGCCTGAGTTCTAGACCCGAAAGAGCAAAATGTACATTTCACACTTGCTGCCTAACTAGGTGGATTCCTCTGCTATCAGAGCTGAGGGCTACAGGTATATGAGCCTCCCACAAAGTTTTGGAGCAGGGATCAACAACCCAATTGCCTTCAAGCGTTATATCTTTGTCCTGAAAATGATATACGTCAGGGACATGTGCATTCTCACAAGGAAAATCAAATAAACAGAACTTGAATCTTATTATTATTATTTTTTTTTTAGAAATCCTAGCAGGAACGGAATAAACAAATAAGTAGACAAATAAATAAAATGGCACTTTAATTATTCCTTGCTAGCCAAAAACAGGCCAGCAGCAGGCCTGTTTGCTCTTGGTTGGTAATTGGCTGGTAATATGCAATTATGTTACTACCCATGCCCCACTCCACAGTGACATCACAGTGACATCACAATACTGGTACATAAAGGAGGGGCTTCCATAGGAATGTCACTGCAGGACAGGGCTTGTCGTCCTTGTCCACCAATGCATATTTGTGCATTTATTCACCACGAAGTAACTGGGAAGAAAAGCCTGTTAGCACTCCTACTCCTGATTATTGCTTCTTCACTGCTAATGGTAGCAGAGAAGCAATGATCCTCAGGAAGTTCATGGGGAAGGGTACTGTAGCTTCTGCACCCTGCTGATCCCAATTGCTGTTTCTCTGTGGCTGATTGCAACATGGAAACTGAAATCTGTCACACTCCATCCATCATTAGGCTGATGCAGTGTTTTTCAACCTTGGCAAATTTAAGATGTGTGGACTTCAACTCCCAGAATTCCCCAGCCAGCATGGCTGGCAGGGGAATTCTGGGAGTTGAAGTCCACCCATCTTAAACTTGCTGAGGCTGAGAAACACTGCTCTACAATCAGGCAGTGTAGATGTGCCCCAGGTCTCTTTAATTAAACAAAGTCACCTTTTGGGAGCTAGAAAGCATGGGGAATTCTGGGAGTTGAAGTCTACCCATCTTAACATTGCTAAAGTTGAGAAACACTGGGCTGATGAGTGGACAGTGGGAAAAGAAAGTTCATCTCCTCTCATTCTGAAGGCTACAGAAAGAATATGTCATATGATCACAGTCTGTACATTCTTGTCCAACTCTGTTTCTTAAATGATTTTTCTCTTTAAGAAAAAAAAGAAAGTGATATATAAATTATGAGTGCTTTCTTTCTGTCTAAGCTACACATTTCTTTCTGTCTAAGCAACGCATAGGTGAGTTGTCTTGGAATTCTGGGGGCTACAAAGAAGGTAACTGGGCTTCACGTGCAACCCAGTGACTTCTTCACCAGTTCCCTGCAGCTTTACTGTTAATTTAAAAAAAATGTTTGTAAACAAAAACAATATTTTTAAATGATGAGGTATAGAATTCTCTGTCAGGTCCTCAAAAACAGTGACAGCAGGCAGCAAAATTAGCCATATTTATTTGGAAAATATTTTCTTTTAAGAGGACCACTCAAACTACGAAGTGCTTGTTGTATTTTACCAGATTTTTTTTTCCACCCCAGGCTTTTTTCTTTCACTCTTTCTTCTTTCAACAGGGACTAGAAAACTGTATTTTGACTCCTGTCTGTGAGCTGTCTGTACATTCCATTTTACAGGCATTGGTGCTGATTTAACAGTACCTTGTAAAGAATCCAAAGATCACTCTTTGAGAGAATGGAAAGCTTGCAAAGTAACAATAGCATAGCAATTTGCTTCCCTTGTAGCAAATGGATGTTTTTGTGGGGCAGAAAGACTTGCAACAAATGAGACTAGAAAGACTTCCAAACGCTATTGTGCACTGTAATACCCTTGTGATCTGCATTGGCTTTGAATGGCGAAGGTCTAAAGGCAGAGTCCCATAAAAGCCCACACTTGGGACAGAACAATGTACGACAAAGATTCGTCTCTGAGTGGTCTTGAACCAGAATCAAGAGTGCCTGCATTAAGGAAAAAAAATAAAAAGGCTTTGTGACTATTGACAGGAAAGGTGGGGTACAGATTGTCAGCTGAAATTGAGTTAAAATATGAGCTGCAGGCAAAAGACTGTGATTTCTAACACATTTTCAGAAAACATCTTGCAAGCCTGGAATTAAAAGGGTTCAAAAGACCATTCAGTTTTTTGGTGTGAAGACCTGGCTCCATCCACCTTACCTTATTTCCCATCTAAAACAGTACCTTGATCTGGACCCACAGAAATTTCCTAAATTCCCCCATGAGTTTTCATTTCTTTGCTTTATGGATATGATTCATTTCCTCCAGAAATTCAAGGTTGCTTACATAGCACTCCTTCCTCCAATTCTTCTCAATATCTCTGTGAAGTAGCATACCTAGGAGGGCATACCAGAAGGGCTTCCACCTGGGCAACCTGGGCCTCCAATCATTTCCTTCACACGTCCACTTACCTTTGCAGGGACATTCCCGTATTCAACGCTGCACGCAGGAATGCTTTGAATCATGCTTTGAATACACATGCTGTACAAACCCCCTCAAACTCTATTGCTAGTCTCTATAACAGTTGGACCCAATTACCCCTTTTCCTGCATTGAAATAATGTTATTACCTGCACAAAAAACCCTGACTCTGTTGTTTTACACAAGCGTCTCAGCAGAGGCAGTGCCAAACTGGATCCTTGACTCACAAACAAGCAATTACAAATTGCTCCATTTACCCCACCAGGATATGCCCACATTACCCCTTGGGGATAATTACTCCCAGTTTAAAAACTAGTGCTTTATACTGTCTCAGCATCCACAAAATATACCATTTTATTTGCTGCTGTTAACTCATCTGGTCTTGCACATGGGCACACCTAGTTATTTGGAACATCTACTGATAGCCTGAATTGTTAACCTAATTGTCTAACCAAGTATTTCAACCTCAGCAACCTTAAGATCTGTGGACTTCATCTCCCAGAATTCCCCAGCCAGCATGCTGTGATCTTTTAGCTGTGATCTTCAGTTGGACTATACAGGTAGTCCTTGGTTAATGGCAATTGGGACTGGAATTGCCACTGCAAAGCGACACGGTCATGAAGTATGATGTCACATGACCACGCTGCTTAGCAACGGCAATTCTGGCAGTCCCAGTTGTCATCGTTAAGCAAATCACTGAGGGTCATTAAGCGAGGATGTCACGTGGTTGCTATTTGTGACCTTCTGCTGGCTTCCCCACTAACTTTGCTTATTGGAAGCTGAGAAAGGTCACAAATGGTGACCACTTGACCACAGGATGCTATGACATTGTAATCGCGAGCTGGGCATCATGATCACGTGACCATGGAGACGCTGCCACAGCCAGAACTCCAAGGACCGGTCGCAAGTACCACTCATTCAGCATCATTGCAAGTTTGAATGGTTGCTGAATGAATGGTTGTTAACAGAGGACCACCTGTGGTAAATTTTTGAATGACTTGCTTGATGTTGTATTTCATTATTTTGTACTGCATCTAGATATAGGTGCATGAAAAATAAAACTACTACTACTATTACTACTATTAACGGCAGGAACCCTGCTGCAGATATTGGAGAAAGTCTGCAGAAATGGATTGGGCTTATGGTTATGGTAGCTATGGCACTTTTCCAATAGCTGTACATGGGTGCAGTATGTACTGCATGCCTGCTATGTGTGGCACTGACATGTGAACAGACACACATTCACAGCAACACCAAGACAGCCACTGCTTCCATCATTGCTGCCAGCTTTTAAGCGAATCAGTGATGAATAACACATTATGGATAATTACATTGCCCCAATATGTCAGCGTCCCACTTCTGCTTGGTAAACTTATCCACCATCCTCCTTAATGAAAACAACCCCTTCTGCAGATCTTTTGAACAATGCTTCTCCACAAGGTTAACCAGTACAAATTCTCACTCTATCTTCCAACCAGATGATGTGGGCTACAGCTCCAGTCATATGTCACCCATGCTGTTGGGGACCATGTGAATTGTTGTCCTGGTCCAACCCATTGGAGGGTGCCAAGCAAGGGAAAGGTTCCTGTAGTAGAATGCACCAGCGACAGATACTGTCTTCCTTGAATTACATACTTGCAGAATGACAATCACACTTCTTGACATACAAGGGCAACCCTCATCATTAACCACAGCTCAGTACAAAGAATATTGCTGGATATTTGTTGGATTGACTACGTAAGGCTAATGTGATGGAGTGTGGCGTTGTGCTCGTGTTAATTTTGCTCTTGTTTTTCTCCATTTGTCTTGTTGTTTTTCTTCAATGAATGCAACATCCAATTAACAAATGGATTTATCCCATTCTTCTCTCCTTCATCTTCCCTAATCAAATTTTTAATGTTCCTGTCTGCACAGTATCTAGGTGTAGCAGCTGGAAGGAAGAGGTTGCCACATGGCCTCACTCCTTCTCTGCTGCCTGATTACCCAATGAAAAATTTTGTTTGCTATGAAATACACAGACAGTGTTAGATGCTCTTGCAGAGGGACAATACTAGACAATTGCACTTGCTGAGTTAAACTATCTCCTTCCTTCCTTCCTTCCTTCCTTCCTTCCTTCCTTCCTTCCTTCCTTCCTTCCTTCCTTCCTTCCTTCCTTCCTTCCTTCCTTCCCTCTCTCTCTCTCTCTCTCTCTCTCTCTCTCTCTCTCTCTTCTTTCTTTCTTTCTTTCTTTCTTTCTTTCTTTCTTTCTTTCTTTCTTTCTTTCTTTCTTTCTTTCTTTCTTTCAATATTAGCAAGCTATAGAGCAGGACACACCTTTCTTGCATGGCATCTTGTCAACATATATGATCTAGAGTTGATATAAGGCTTTGATGAACAGATTTCTCATTTACTTCAGTAGGATGGGAGATCTCAGCACAAATATCAGTTGTGAAAAGCTTCAGACAGCAAAAAGGGTGCATCTAAGGGCTGTCACAAGGGCATTTTTCTGTACTAAGATTAGGGATGTGCAAATGATTAAAAATTCTGTCCACATTACTTTCTATGTCAGCAGGACAGTATTCCAGTACAGTATTGTGTCTTCCTACAGACTTTTTAAAAAATTGGAGAAAACTTCATAACTATTTACATGCATAATGAGACACAGTGTACATAACTGTTAAGGTTAATTATCCAATAATCAATTTGCTTTTGTTTTTGACATGAACATTTCCCTGATGCAGGTTTTTAAAATGCAGATTCCCAAATTTAAGTTCTTGTTTTCCAATATAACTTATGTTGGTTTGCATGCAAATTTTAATAGCATAGTTTTAAAACATGGGTGGATTTTAATCCAGGAAATATATATACTATTGACTAAATACTGGTATCTGACCCACTGCACAGACTAATGGGAAAAGAACAACCAAGCTAGTTTCCAATCAATCTTGTGATGGTGTTCTTAACCATGACTAATATTGACCCAAATCTTTGCTTTCCAGTATATCCTCCCACTTCCCTATTTTAAAAATGTTTACACCTTCTTCAAGCCACTATTTCTAACCTAATTTGTTACCAAATTCCTTTCCTTGTCCTTCTAATGCTACAAAAGCAGGCATTCAAGAGTGAGACAGTGTGCAGCAAAGAGAACATGATTAGGAGATGATTAGACAAATGTCTGTGATGAATTCTCTTTCCACCTTCCGAGTAACTTCTTAGCAGTGAAGAAGAATTCAGCATAAGAAGAGCCTTGCTTGATTAAGCTTACCTCATTTCAAGCAGTTAAACCTGGGCAAAGGCCATGGTCAGCAGACAAAACTGGGAATTTATATGATCACCCATCTCACACAAAGTGATTCTGGGTGGCATACAATAAACATTTGAGATCTGTACATTTGGAGTCTGTACTCCCCTAGCTTTCTGTTCTGTAAAACAGGCTGGGCATGTAGACCAGAGTACAAAATTGGAACAGTCCTAGTCAAATTGGAATGTACAGTAAGACTATTCTTGATTAAACCAAAGGCCTTTCTGGTCCAGCATTTTGTCCTCATGGTGGCCAAACTGATGCCATAAGCAGGGTACTAGGAAACTTCAAGTAGTCCAGATGCATCTTGCCTTCCTTATAACTGGAGTAGAAACACTTCTGTTTTCTAGCAACTATGAGGCCAATTTAAAATAAAATATGTGTGTGAGAAATGTAAAATGGATTGGACTGTCCTTGGACTAGGCTATGAATGGGTCACGTGGAAGTCTTCTGAACGAAAGAGGAGAAGCATAACAGAGCTTGTAGGGATGTCCATGGGCAGAAGGTGTGAATGTAAAAAAAGCCAAGATGGTACAATCCATTCTTATTATTATTATGGTTGCCACAGTCAGCCAGATGTTTAGACTGGATTTGGCATTTTTATCCACCTATCGAGTCCTTCCCAGGACCTGGAATAGGAAGATGCTGTTGTTTGATGGTTCAGTGGTGTTAAAGGTATTGCCGCAGGAGCTGTTCCAAGTAAAGCTGCCTTTTGCAATTGATTGATGGTGATTTTGTCAATGCTGATGGTCTTCAAGTGGTGCTCTACATGTTTTGGGATTGTACCTAAGGTGCCTATAGCTATTGGTACTATCTTTGCTTTCTTTTGCCACAGTCATTCTACTTCTATTTGCAGGTCTTTATATTTTGTGATTTTCTCCAGTTCTTTCTCTTCTCTTCTGCTGTCTCCAGGTATTGCAATGTCCACTATCCAGACTTTTTTGTCTTTCTTATCAACAATTGTTAAGTCTGGGGTGTAATGTGGCAGGTACTTGTCTGTTTGAATTCTAAGGTCCCAGAGCACTTTAGCTTCTTCATTTTCTATTATTTTGTATGTTTTGTAGTCCCACCAGTTCTTGCTTGCAGGCAAATGGTATTTCTTGCAGATATTCCAATGCACCATTGTTGCTACTTTATCATGCCATAGTTTGTGGTCAGTCTGTGCGATCTTCTTGCAGCAGCTGATTAGGTGGTCCACTGTTTCTTCAGCTTCTTTGCAGAGGAGGTATTTGCTGTCTGTTGTTGTCTTCTCAGTTCTGGCTTTGTATGCATTTGTTCTTAAGGCTTGGTCTTGTGCTGCCAGAATTAGTCCCTCTGTCTCTTTCTTCAATTTTCCTGCTCTTAGTTATTGCCAGGTCTTGTTGTTACCTGCTTTGCCTGCTAGTTTTTGTGTATGTGTGTATGTACTGGCAATGTAATACTTTGCCTTGCCATGTCTCTTTTCTATTCTTCATTTGGTCTTTCTTATAGGCCAGTTTGGTTTCTTTGGTATTCAGTAAGTCTTCATGGTGTGCTGGCTTCAGTGCATCTTCTTCACTGTCCTTCAGATATTCTTCCAATGCCCTTTTTTCTTCTTCAACTGTCTGGTGTACTTGTACCATTCCATGCCCACCTATGCTCCTTGGTAAGTAGAGTCTGTCAACGTCACTGTGTGGATGAAGGGCATGATTCATTATCATTATTTTTCTGGTCTTTCTATCCAGGGCTTCTAGTTCCAATCCACCATTCCAGCTGTGTATCTAGTGACTGGTATTGCCCAAGTGTTAATCGCCTTGATGGCATTTCTGCCACTGAGTTTGGACTTTAAGATCTTCTTCACTCTTCTGATGGATTCACTATTAACCTTCTTCTTGACTTCAGTGTGCTTGATGTTGTCAGCCTGAAGGATGCCCAGGTATTTGTAGTGATCTTCATCCAGACTTTTGATGTTATTTCCATTGGGCATCTTGATTCCTTCATTTTTTACTATTTTTCCCCTGTTGATGGTAAGGGTGGCACATTTATCCAGTCCAAACTCCACTGCAATATCTTGGCTGTATATTTGGACAGTGATGAGCAGCGATTCCATTTCAGATGGTGGTCTTCCATACAGCTTCAGATCGTCCATGTAAAGGAGTTGGGATAGCTTGGCAGATGTTTTTGATGTTGGCTTCGTGCCTAAAGTAGGACAAGAACTCATGGTCTCCCAGTTTCTAGCCCAGTGCCTTAACCACTATATGAAACTGGCTCTGCAGAATGATTAAACTTTTTAAAAGACACAGAATATTGCAAACTGGCTATTATATGTAAACTAAAATTCCTCCAGGTTTACATAGACAGAGGAAGGAAAAAGCTGAAGTTTTAGTCTTTTCTACTACTCCTTATTTCTCCATACCTGTTCCTTCATCTTCTCATCTCATGTTGGTGTCATTGCAAAGTAAAGATGAGGCCAGATGTTTCTAAACTTCTCTGCGTCTGAAACTGTACCCAATTTCCAAATTCTATGTTAAAAGTAAGGGACATGTCCTTTTACTCTCAATTTAGAAACTACATCTGAGGTAAGAAAAGAAACACAACATTTACATTATGAACTGACCTCTTAAGTCTAACTATCTGAGAGCAAATACAGCAACCGTCTGGAAGTCCAAGCTTATCAATATTAGACTTAAAAAAAAAAAGCAAGGTGTGTTTGTTGAAGATATGCTGCAATCCTGAACAAAAACTGAGCATAGTAGCAACAGCTATGATTATAGGAAATGGAAGAATAACATCTAGGCAGAACATTCATAGTCAATTTCTTTTAATCTATGGTTTAAAACTGAACATGGCAATGGGCAGTCTGTCAATATGACAGTCTGAAGTATATATATTTGGAGAGAGAGAAGATAGGAGCAAGAAAGGAGGTTTAAGGGATGATAGAACTATAGCAGCATTTTAGTGAAATCATAGTGATTAGCCACGGGAGTGAAAAGGAACCTCCAGATGAATTGTTTGATCTTTTCTGTCTACTTTCAACCATCCAGTTCTAAAGTTTTTTCTTACCATTGTATTAAATTATTATTAGTGGTGGTAGTGACAAGCTGTATCACCCCATCCCCTTTGGGCCCACTGTTGTTGTGTTGTGGTTGTTGTTGTTTTTAAATAACTTTATCCTCCATTCAGCTACACTCCGTATTATCTCATATATATCAACAATAATCTCTCTGGGTGTATAATTGTGCATCTCAAATTTTATTTGTTTATTTGTTTCTTTATAGAACTTGTACGGCCACCTATCTCACACAGTGATCCTCACATCAACCAATAAAAGCAATATAAAAGCAGATCATATCCTTCCCACCAGGCGCCAGATAATAATAATCAACGGCTATCATATTTTGAGGCATAGGACAATCCAATTCCCCAAGAACTGCATTCAGTAAAGCTAGATTGCGTTTCACCTTCCACAGGAGGTAATATAGTTGTAATGATCATCAAGGTGTTATTCCTACTGGTGCTATACTGAATATGCAAGCCCTTTGCAAGTGACTAGCTATATAGTCTAGCTCTAAAAACCCAACTAAACTGATTGTCAGTCCTTTGTTTCAGGGACTAGTTGGGGACACAGATGAAACTAACTCTCTTTGGGCATTGGTCCTTCTATTACACAAAGTATGAATTCTGCAACATTAATCAATTCTATTTCATAACCTCCCTTTGCAAAAAGGCTCCTCTACTATCTGTCTATAAATCCTATAAATTTCAACAACCACAATGTTACAGGCACTTTAAAAAAAGAATCAGTTTTTAAAGGGTCATAGCTCGAAAGCCCCTCTGCTGATTTCAATGAAATTTGACAGGCTTGATCACCTCATAAAGGTCGAACAAGACTGTAAATTTTATAAGATTCTGCCAAAGAAGAAGTTTATAGCCTATTGTGTTTTACCCACACTATATCATGAGATAAATAGAACCCCGTTTAAACAAATCACACTCTACATGCAGGCCTTGAATCAAACTGCATAATTTGTGGTTCAGTCCAGAGAGAGTTGAGCCAGTCCCAGAATGGTCTGGATCTGGATTCCAAAGCAGAATCTTGTGGTCAGTGTGCATATGAACTTACAGTGCGGACATTCTTTCCTGCTGTGAAATGTGGAAAACAGCGTTAATGTCCTAGCTGAAAGGTAGCGATGCCAGGAAGTTTAGATAATGCTAAAATTCAAGAGACAAGCAGCCTAAAGGAAGAATACACAAACTGTGAATTATTAATGTTTGCTTATGGTGAATTAATCATTGCCTACTCAAAATTCTTGCCTTTACCTTAAGTAAAATCTCCTAAGGGTCAAGTTCAACTCTTGCTGACTTCAAGGACATGTCCATGTAGTTTTCTTAGGAACAGTACAGTGTTTTTTCACTGCTTGCTTTAGCCTTAGGATCTAGAATTCCCTGATAGTTTCTCATCCAAATACTAACCAGGACTCATCTTTCCTACCTTCTGAGCCCAGGTAAAAGTTATCCAGGTACTGCCACCTGCTGAGACTCCTCTCTTCTTTACAACACTACAAAGATTCATTGTGTTTAAATGCCATTTTTCTGTAAATGGACACTATCACATTATGCAAAGAATGTCCAATTCTCTTGCATAAAAAGATTTCCAATTAACATGCTGTGCCTAAGCAGGTTATTACTGGCCTTGAGTTTTAACTTCTGTATTTTCACCAGAAACAAATTCTTGTTCCAACATGCATTCAGTCAGAATGGGATATTCTTGGGAAATGAAATCGTCATTTTTTTTCCTTTGGTCCCCTTCATAGTTCCCCCAACTCTTACATAACAACATATGCTATTAATACAACGTTACTCACCTGTTATGGGAAAGCTAAGTGGCAATCTGCATGATGAAACTGGGAGTCTCCTTTTGCTCAGATATTTCCCTACAGTTAGGCAACTGAACTATGAGCTTCTGTGACCAACAGTCCAATCTGAACAAACAGTTGGTATTTCAGGGACACAGATGGAGAGTGTTTCTGTAGAGTCCCCTCTTCTGGTAGATCAGCACATGCGGCAAATGATAGTAAGTGATATTGCAAACACATGTTCTTGACTATATCGATGAATTATAAGCTCCTGGCCCCAATGAACTCACAGTATCTATTAATAAGCATCAGCAAGAGACATATGGGGCAGAGATGCACTAATAACTGCACATAAAGAAATGAAAAAGTGGAATGTTTTTAACATACACTGATCAGTTCCTTCTGGAAAAGTTCATCTTCACCAGTTTTCTTCATATCTATAGAAAAGATATAAAACAATTTGTTCCTCTAGACCAGTGTTTTTCAACCTTGGCAACTTTAAGATGCATGGACTTCAGCTCCCATAATTCCCCAGCCAGCATGCTGGGGAGAATTCTGGGAGCTGAAGTCCACACATCTTAAAGTTGTCAAGATTGAGAAACGTTGCTCTAGACATTTGGCATTTCTCTGGAATAAGACCATATGAACAGCCTTGCTGGATTCCTTTATTCCAGCATTCTGTGTCCCACAGTGATCAATGGGATGTATTTGGAAAACTCTGTGGAGCTGTATTTTTTTCTTGCTGTTACTATTGTCAGGACAATACTCAGCGCTTGACATGATTAGGCAGCAAAGTGCCAGCAAAAGCCTCTGTTGATGAATATCCTAGCTCCGTCATTAAAAAATAAACCCTTTTCCATGCTGAATAGCAAAGTCAAACTTACATATTTATTTCTCATTATGCTGCTCATTTGTTTCTCACTATGTTGGTGATAGAGCATCACACCTGGTGTTGCTTAGAATGCTGTTATCTTCTGCCTACTTGGTAAATCTCTGGACAGTCATTATAGAAGAGGGGACCCAACTAAGGTAACTCTATCCAGGACTCTCACCAGTCTGGATTTGGCCTTGGCTGTGATAGAGTGATGTATTATGTACATTTTATGATGTGATGTATTAGTTTATTTCCCAAGCTCTAAAATTCCAGCCAAGGACGATGTTGACTGGGGATTGTAAAAATGATGGCTGAAATTCACATGGAAGATGCCAAGCCGAGAAAGTCTTTCTTATGGTGTTGACTGTTCCTTAGCCTCTGTTTCATGATTTTTAACATAGCTTATAGGAGGTACCTGGCTCAGATACAAGAAGGATTCAGGTGCATAATCCAGCAGTGAGACAATACTACGGCAACATATATAAAATGGTGAGATCATAGGATGTGATAGTTCTGTTCTATGCTGTGTTGGTCAGACCACATCTGGAATATTGTGTCCAGAAATACTTTGGGTTTTGCAAGATTGATGTTAGCCCTTCGAGGTAATCCAAACAAGAAGCACAATTATGAGTACTAACTCTAAGTTTATCATAAGGTTACATTAACAGAATCTTGCAAGACTGAAAGTATTTCTTCCCTCCTCTCCTTTTACTCTCCAAAAACTAGGGAAGGTCTCTTCTGTGTACTAAGATATCTTTTACGTGACAGTTGTCCAGTCTGCAGCTCTTCCTCCTGTCTCCCAAAGTTATTCCCACACACCATTGCAAGTATTGACACTTTTGAGCTTTGGTATTGGAGAAGACCCCTAAGAATACCATGGATAGCCAAGAAAACAAATACATGGATCATTCGAACAAATCAACCCAGAGTTCTCACTTGAGGCACAAATGACCAGGCTCAAATTATCCTACTTCAGACACATTGTGTAAAGACCTAGCTCCCTAGAGAAGGCTGTAATACTGGGAAAGGTGGAAGGAAAGAGAAGAAGAGGATGAACAGCAGCAAGGTGGATGGACTCAGTTACAGGGGTGATGAATGCACCATTGGAAGACCTGAAAGATGAGGTTAGGGACAGATTGTCCTGGAGAAAATGTACCTATGTGGTCACTAAGAGTTGACAATGACTTGATGGCACATAATCAATCAACACTAATTGGCAGTGACTCCTAGGGCTCATCCACGCATCCCGCTTGCTGAGGTACACTCACATCAACCATTTGTTGAGGTCATGATGCATGATGTCTTCAACCCACTCTTAGCCCACACTGAAGAGAGCCTTTGCCTGTGTTAAAAAATTGTAGTTTTCAAATTCTGCCATCACAATCCAGTCAATCTGAAACAACTCATTCTGAGGTATGTTTAGGAATGAGAGAGTTGCCTGAGCCTACTGATGTGAGAGTCAGGACAAGAGGGGTTAAGAACTTACTCTCATCACCAGAGCAACGAGGAACAGATAAGAGGATGAGACTGAACCCTCCCTAAAGAATGCAAGGGAGGTTGGGAGGGTGACCCTGGAATTTGCTCTCACTCTGAGAAGATTTCTGTAATGGGAGTAAGGCCATTAAACTTTGCTGGATTGAATCTGTACTGTCTCCTGGAGTTTCCTGGGCTAATCCTGACAACTGATCACCTACTGTGGGCACACTCCCCCTCTGCTCCCTGATCACTGATTTTCTAGGCCATTCACCTTGGTGGGTAGGAAAGAAGTAGGGGAAAATGACTCTTTTGCTACCAATTTTTCAATCCCATCGAGGGATCACTCCATGGTACTGGAGAACTTACAGAAGAAGACCCATGGATTCCTGTTACTAAACTAAAGGAGGCATTGCCCATCCCACCTCTTTCTTCTCCCTGCTTCTGGTGCAGACACAGCTTCATTGCCAAGGTGGGGTGAGGCGTGGGGGAGGTGAGCACCTCTTTAAGCCAATCTAGCTTTCTACCAGCTCCTATACTAGGTAGCAACATGTACAGGTTTCAGACAGGGGTCTTTATAGCATTCTTGGAGATATCAAAATCTAACTCTGGGTCTTCTGCATGCAGAAATGTTTTTCAGTAAGATGCAGACCTTCTTACCATGAGATATTGGTCAGGACTATCCTACAGCTCTTTTGATTTGAAACACTTAGGAGAACCCACCTTGCAGTACTTTTCAGATTCTTTTGCTCATATCTCAGGTGTGCCACCAAATGGGTGGTGGACAAAAGGCAAAGGAGAGAAAGCCGCAGCTGCCAACCCTCCTATTTCAGCGAAGGGTATTTAAAACAGGGGGCAACCTGGTAAAGTGATCCTTTGTTATGTTGACTGATGAGAAGATTATCCAACACTTTCAGAAAATCCTTGGAAGAAGATGACTTCTAGGTTAGCACTAACCTCTTAGATACCAGACCAATGAAGATTCCAAATTGCTTCTGAAAAGCAGACAAAGTGTTTGTTGATAAGCTCCTAGATTCTGTGCCAGGGAGCAGAAACAACAGAAGGATAAACTTTGTTTTTGCTGTAACCTAAGCAGTTTTTTTCCCCTTCACATGATAATAATCTCTAGCCCTCTCTCTCCCTTTCTTTTTACCCCTAACTCCAATGAAAACAGAGATTTTTACAGAGCTGTAAGCTGGCTCCACCTCTTACTGGTTTGCTGGCATGTCTATGATTTTCCAAGAATCCATTACATTGCCATGGGATCCTAAGGGCATTGCAAGCTTTGCTCTTCAGCTGTAGGAAGAAACATTTTCCTGCACTGTGTTTTCAGGCATGGCTTTTATAAAAGCTACAATAAAGCAAGGGGAAGCTCATTAAAAACAGTGACATTTTCCATTCCAGGGAAATGGCTTCTCCAGCTTCCCATAGTTCTGAATATTGTTGGTACACTCATAATATAGAGGAGCAGGGGAGCAGGGGAGAAGAATGGGTAAACCTCGGCGCCATGCTTTCAGTCTCTATATGAAATTGCCTTTGTGCGAAACAAAACACTGAGCTGCTTACAGATTCACCCAAGGCTGTGAGTGGATTGAGATGTATATATTCTCCTGCCCATTTTTCTACCTGATCTAATTCAGTTTGATGACTGAGATTTTGCTTTTAAGGTTCAGTCAGAGGAGAAGAGAATTTGGGTTTGAATAGACTCTGCAGTGTTTCTCAGCCTCGGCAACTTTAAGACGTGTGGACTTCAGCTCCCAGAATTCCCCAGCCAGCATGCTGGATGGGGAATTCTGGGAGTTGAGGTCCACACGTCTTTAAAGTTGCCGAGGCTGAGAAACACTGGAACAGAGCACTCTTGTGCTTATTTAGTTATGAAATGGCCAAGAGGTCATTCCAGTAGTCTGTGGCTTCCCAGCAGGGACTTCCATAGGGAGTGGGGAGAGGAAGTATAAAAAGTTAAAATGGCAGCTGAGGTACAAAAAGTTAAGCTTTTGTACTTGTTGAATCGCTTGTTGAGATGGGCGGCCATAGAAATCAAATAAATAAATAAATTAGCTGAAGCCCCACTCCTTTATTCACGTGTGTGACACTGGCACATGTACAAAAGAGATGGAGTTTCAATATTGCTGTTGCATCTGCCACCATCTTGACTTTTTTTGACCTCTCCTGCAGTTGCGGATGCTTCCCAAGACTCCACAGTTCAACGCAGGAAGTTCTCCCATGAAGCATTTTCACACTGGAAAGAAAGGGCAGCTGGGCAGCATACAGAGTGATGGCAAAATGTGCCACGAAAAAGCAGAACAAAAACAGTCCCCCTTCAGAATGAAGCCAGCTCCAAAACACCAAGAGACATTAGCAAAGAAAATTCTCCAACAGCTGGGGAATAAAGTTGTAAAACAAAAGCTTTTGAGAAAAGGGAACACAACTTTTAAGAAAAAGCCAGGCAGAATTCAGTAAAGCTTTATAGACAGTGGCATTTCAAGGCACTCCTAGGCAACATTGACTGATGGCACCCCCTCCTACTGATGTGAAGTTCTGCATGTTTAGATCGATTCAGAAGGAGGGGTGGCATTGGCACCCCCTAAGGTTTGGCATCCTAGGCTTATATCTAACCAAGTTAAAAACAGACATTCCCTGCCTGGCAGTTACAGTCAAAAAGCTGCAGCACAAAAGGAAAACAGGGTGGAGGGCAAAGAGGAAAAAAGAAGCAAGCACAGGTATTTCATTTCGTTTTGTTTTAGCAGTTCTTATATAACAACCAGTTGAGTTTGTAGAGGGCATAGAGAATGGCCTTGAAGGGCAGTGGGAAGATCCGTTACCGAGGCAAAGATCAGCAAACAGGGCTTGAGCCCATTCCAAGAAACTAACTTGAAAAACTCTCAGACCGGCCCCTCCCTGGATCACACAAAGATAAAGGGAGGGAGGGGGAAGCACATTCAGACTTGCAAGTTTCTGTTATGGTAGCTGTTCTAATAAAAGTAGTTTCAGGCCTCTATGGCATTGGTTTCTTAGGCTGGTCTAGCCTATAAGGCTGACACTTTCACAGAAAGAAAGCTTTGTTTGGTGATGGCTCCAGTAATCAATGATTCTGGTGTTAGGAGAGAAATTGATCACAGATGTAGAACCAACCTGGCTGAGAGTTTCTCCTACACTTTCTGCTGAGCATCTATTTTTCTTTGTGTTGTATAAGATGTGCATTTGGTTGATTTTTCAGAGCAAATGAATGTTGCCTTGCCATAAAAGGTTAGAACTTCCTTTGCCCAATATCCAGGGTCAGACTGATATCTTTTTTGCAAAGAGGATTTTAAAAGAAAGTCAGAAAGGACAGTTTCACAGGTGACAAGACTGCACGTTAAATATGCCTTCCTTTTTTTGCTCAGATACTTCAGACCAAACAGTTAATACAGACTCACACAGCGAAAAGTATATGGGCAATGTTTATCTTACGTTCCCCCTACTGTGTTCTCCTGATGCTCAATTCCTGAATGCCCAAGTATCATAGTTGCTAATCCAGATTAATTCAAACATAGCTAAACATAACCTAGTTAGACTTAAAGGCTGGATTTGCATGACACAAAAAACCCCAAACCAGCAAACTACATTTTAACCTGGACTGTTATTCATCTATGATTCATTGTGTCATGCATACCCAGAAAATTTGGATGCCTGTGGAAACTATGATTACAAGAACTGTGGGTAAATGTGTTGAAGGAAAATAGCTAGTAACAGACTTGCAATCATTTTTTTATAGGATTTGCAAATATTTCAGGAATCCCCACTGTGCAAGCACATAATAAAATAAAATAAAATAAAATAAAATAAAATAAAATAAAATAAAATAAAATAAAATAAAGTCTCCCTTCTGACTTCCTACTCTGGAATTAACCCTTTGAACTTAGCTGGAACCTTAATGTCCTGCCAGCTTGCATTCTCTCTCTCTCTCTCATAAAAGGACAACCTACTGCTTCTAATCCAGTCACAACCATGGACAAGCTTTGGGTGGCTGGGAGCCATATTTAATAGCCTTAAGACCAGAATGAGAAGGGAAATGGGGAATCTGGGTTTTGTCTCTTTGGCAAGCAAGAGTGTTGTTTGCTTTTGGCTTTAATTAAATTAAACCTCGTTTAGGGTTCCTTTACAGCTTGCAATTGTTTTCCACTGCCAAATGGAGGGAAACCAAAAATGACTAGGTTGCCCAGCCCTAGTCTAGAAAACAAGTCCTTCAACCACATCTACACTAAGTTACCACCATGCAGATCTTATAAAAAATGAGATGTTTTGGTTTTGGTTTTGCAAAAGGAAACAAATGATGTGTTTTTGTGGCCCTTTGCCCAAACTGAGATGGGCATTGTGATGGTTCAGACCCCCCCTCCCCAAATGCCATCATATTCCTTCCTATCAAATTCCCATATTTGCTTCCTATTTAGTTCAACGGCCTACAGTTCCCTCAGCTAGACTAAACTTCATAAGCAAGGAGCACGTTTGGAATTTCTGTGATTTGAGACAAACCAGTCAACCAATTAAATGCCACAAGTGTCGTTAAGATGGATGGTGGGGTACATGATAAATAACTAATTGTGGTGTAGTTTGCTGTGCACATCTTACCTAAAAATTGCAGTGCTCTTCTGGCTTTTCTTCTCCTTCTTAGGCTTCCTCCCAGACTTCATTGTGTGCTTTGAAAAATTCCTTTGCACTTTGATATTCAAAATAATTTCCACAAATCAGGTTTTGTCAAACAGAGGTTTAGCAATCTCATCGTTCTCACCCACCACTCTCATGTGCTGCTGATTATAGCTTCCAGCCAGATCCAAAATAAAACTGATTCCTGTCTTTCCCCTCCTTCTTCTCCTCCCTCCTTCTTTCTTTTCCCCAGCCTTCCCTCCTTCAAGACCTCAGACTTTTATTTCCACACGGAGATTCCTGCTTGTGCAGTCATGTTATCCTGATAGACCTGTGAGGTTTTTTTCCTTTTTCCCTGGATCACTATCGTCTGGGGAGGGCCCTCCCTGGAGAATCCTGAGGACCGCCATGGGCCAGTGTCTTCTGAAGACAAAGCTGGTCCATGAGACCCAGGAACCCACCAGAGATGGGAAGGAAGTGTTGGATGCCAACAAACGGTTAATGGCTGAATACTTTACAAAAAAAGTCAAGACAGACTTGTGATTCTTGATGTTAATGAAGGTGTCACACATTGTCTACAGAAAGTTGTGCCTGGCAATCTTCCTTTTTTCGGATGCCTACACCACTGACATTTCATCTCACATTCAAAGAGCACTACCTTAATGAAATGCATAATTAACATATTCTAATTGTGCTGAGCGCTGTGATGATTTTGACAGAACTCACTTTCCATGTCTAATTTGATGCTAATTTAATCTGTTCCTCTCCCGCTGACATGACCTTTCTTGATTGAGTTTCACTGAGGAAAAAAAAATTTTTTTTTTGATGGATTGATTTATCAGCACTGCGGAGACAACAAAGGCTCAGGGTTCATTACAGAAAATGGGACGGGAATGCCCCTCCAATGCCCCTCCAAGCCCATATGCTCTGAACTTTCCGGAGACTGTTTGTCTGATCTTCTGATGGAATTTGTGAAATGTGACATCTGTGTAGAGGTTTGATCTCAGCAATAAATAGAGTAAATACCTTATCGTGCCTGTAAAACCTTTGAAAGGCAAACTTCTTTCATTCTTTCTCCCTCTTATTCTCCAGTAAACTCCATAAGCTGATCTTGAAAATAAATACACTTGATCTACACCTGATCAAATGTAGATTTGTGATAAGCTGCTTTGGTGCTTCATGTGTTGTTTATTTTGGACTGTCCTAACAGAGCATGCCCTGCGAGTGGTTACATTCTCCGATCTGATAGGGGCATACAGTAGATATTGATAGATCTTCACACCCAATGCAACAAAAATCTTGTAGCAGATCGTGTTGATCATTTGGCACTTTCTGTTGTTGGATGCATCGTTCCCGTCAATCAAATTCTTTCTTTAATGATCCAGAATAGAGGAGGGATCACCTGGTGTCCTACTTTCCATCTCTATTCTGCTGCTGTAATGTACATACATGGGTTAAAGCTGGCTTGACCCAAGGCTACTCCCTTTGGGACTGTCCATGCTAATTACTCACAGCATTGTTTCCAGGGACTCGGTGCTTTAGATACACAGTTGTAGATACTGTAGATAATTAAGTCCTTTTATTTCTTCCCTGTTGTTCATGCCCCTCTCTCTCTCTCTCCCTGTCTTTGCCTGTCTTTGTCCCATATTTTCCAGTTAACTGTTTTTGATGTTTCCTGATGTTTAATAAATAAGCATCCAGGGTTGTTGGGGTTTTTTTGGCTGGCTGGCTGAACTGAGTGGCACATGCGCTTGCTCTGATCTGGATATCGAGATTGCCTGGGAGAGTGATGGGTGCAAACTAAATTGGAAATTACTCACAGTCATTTTCCAACATCTGTTAAGTGCAGAAGATTTTCAACTAATCACACATTATGTTAATTTAATTAAGTTTTGGATTTGGGATCCTGAAAAAGTCAGTTGTTGGATTCAAGATTCTGAAAAATATCAGCTTTCTTTTAGAAAACAAGTTGCTTTTTATTTTTTGTTCTCTTTTGGAATTAATATTGGCTTAGAACTGTCTTTTTAGATCCTCATAAATTTTCAAATGAAAAAGGATAGTTTAACTTTTCAGCATACTTTTAAAATCTGTCAAATTCTAAGGGGTGTGTGCGTGCATGGGTGTATGCATGTATATCAGTGAAGATTTTTGTATTGGGTACGTGTTTCATTGAGCCAACTTGGTCTAGTGGTTAGGGCACTAGGCTAGAGAGCAGGAGGCCGTGAGTTCTAATCCTGCCTTAGGCATGAAAGCCGGCTGGGTGACTTTGGGCCAGTCCCTCTCTCAGCCCAACTCACCTCACAGGGTTGTTGTTGTGGGAAAAATAGGAAGCGGAAGGAATATTAGGTATGTTTGTCACCTTGAGTTGTTTATAAAAATGATGAAGTCAGTATAAAAAATCTAAAAAAAAATGTAATCAGTTGGAATCCTACATTTCCTTCAGTGGCAAGGGAAAGAGAAGAGCTCTGAAACAATGGATCAGGAAGGAAAGAGAAATAACACATTAGATTTGAAAGCATCAGACTAGTCCCTCCTTAGACAAAAAGCCAGCTGGGTGACCTTGGGTCAGTCACTTTCTCTCAGCCCTAGGAAAGAGGCAATGGCAAACCACTTCTGAAAAACCTTGCCGAGAAAACTGCAGGGACTAGTCCAGGCAATCTCCAAGAATCAGGCATGATTGAACAGATTTTTTTTAAAAGAAGTCTCGTTAATATTGCAACGTTTCTAGACCTCAAGACTGAGGAAATAATTTGTGCTCAGAAAAACTAATAAGAGGATGGGTATTGGTGCCATCCTTCTTCGCCTCCTACCCTCCCAATTCTTGATAATACAGGAAGTAGAATTAAATTTTCCAACTATTACTCCTACTCCAACTACTTTGAGTTGGAAGAGACTCCATAGGTCATCTAGTCCAATCCCAGGCCTAGTGCAGGATCCACTAGAATATCTTTGACAGTTGATTAACTCTTTAAAATCCTCTAGTCAAGGAGATCTCACTTTGAGAGATGATGATTGTGATGAAGGTGATTATTAACACAATTTAGAAATGAAAGAGAAAAAAATAGCTTTTTTAGGGTCATATGCTGTGAAGCCTTATCTCTTTGCTTGATGTAACAATTGTAATGTCTAAACCAGTGTTTCTCAACCTTGGCAACTTTAAGATGCATAGACTTCAACTCCCAGAATTCCGCAGTCAGCCATGCTGGCTGGGGAATTCTGGGAGTTGATGTCCATGCATCTTAAAGTTGCCAAGGTTGAGAAACATTGATCTAAACTAACATCAAATTAAATCAAGAATAGCAAAAGTATAAATCCGCCATAAATATTGCACAGGAACTTGTATGAAATGCATTGAACGTTTTGACTCAGAAATTATATAAATGACAGGTGTCCAGGGACCAAACAGAGCCTACCTGCAGGTCAGGTGTGACCTCCTAGTGCAGTGTTGTCCAAACTTGGCCACTTTAAGATGAGTGGACTCCAACTCCCAGAATTCCCCAGCCATGCTGGCTGGGGAATTCTGGGAGTTGAAGTCCACTCATCTTAAAGTGGCCAAGTTTGGACAACACTGTCCTAGTGTATTCTCCCCCCATCCCTGCAAGATTGTTGGCCATCATCAGAAACCACTTATCTCTGTATTAGCAGGTTTATCTGCCCATTTATGAGAGAATGGGTTTTGCTGACAGAGTTCTTAATTTATTTTCTACCCAAAAATCAATAGAGATTGGGATTATTAACAGTTAAATCAATTTATTAGGGTAATCGTCCTCCTTTTTTTTTTTTTTGTCATCCTTTTATGTGGCTTCCAGTCACAACATTCAAAGGCCAATGCAATGCTCAGGCCAATGAAAGTTGGACACTCCTGAGGTAAATTAATCAACTGATACATTGTGGAGTCCTTGGTGCTCTCTAAGCTTGGTTGTTTGCTTGTAAGTGTCTACAAGCAAACGACCAAGCTCAGAGAGCACCAAGGACTCCACAGTTCAACGCTGAGCTCTGAGCCACATGTATTCTCTTCTACTGGAATCAAATGATATATTAAAATGAGGTTTTGATCATTTTGTTAGTTGAGAGCTGCTTTACACCTTGGGTCGAACTCAGGGAAATCAGGTGAACAGGCTAGACACTGCAGAATTAAGTTCCAATGATTTTATTGGGTCGATAAACTATGTTAGGATCCAAACCATGGCATTATTGGTTAGATGCAGAGTCACATGACTGAAAAGATGTGAGTATGTGTGTGGACAAAACTTGCATCTGCAAACACATGCTTTCTGTATGTTCTGAAAGGGCTGTAGCCCTTTGAAATACACAGGTGCTCAAAATGCAAGTTGGTCCCGACCTGTATATGAACACTTCTGTGTATGGTTCACCTGTCTCCTGGAGCTGGGCAACCAGATCTGAAAGGAGTTTTTGCTGTCATTCAGCTGGGGGCAAGTAGAGATCTTTTTTGTGGTTACTCATCCTGAGGCTGGATTTCTCCATCAGAAGATCCATCCTAGAAATCAAAGTTTGTCATTTCTGATAATGTTCTTCACCTGTCAGAAGTTTTCAAACACTTGACATACTGGGTTGGAATCAGCAGCAGAGTTCTTTTGATGGCTTTGAACCCTACTGGGGCCCTGTTGGAGTGATACATTTGTCTGTGGAGACCAGAACATGCAAAGAACATGAGCAGTCCCGTCCCCACCCCCCCCCCCCCCACCCCCACTCTGTGTCATGCTAGAATCATCCCTGAGGAGCACAGTTGCCTTCGGGGAAAACCTTTAAGAACATGTGAAGGCCAGAGGCGCTGTTGTTAGGGTTTAGTCAGAGCTTCAGATTCAGAAGCTGAAAAGCTTGGCCAACTAAGAAATTGGCTGAAGAGCTTGACCCGTCTAAGCCATGGCCCACACCACAGGGACTGGCTATGAGGTTGCCCTTAATGAGCTGATCCAGAATCTAAGTTAGACAAGGATTGTAGCACTCCGAGATTCAAAAGAGAAGAGCAAAGCAGCCCAAGCCATCTATTTGAAAAAAAGAAGCATGACTCAGCAAGTTAATGAACCTGATAGTAAAGACTATATAAAGGAAACCATGGTTTGACTGACTCTCTGTGGCAAACAATGTTCCACCCTTCTGCTTGCCTGTAAACCCTATTTGATGGTGCTTTGGTTGCTTGGATTACCTAGCTTACTTTGGCGAGGAAGCTGACCACTCTTGGCTGGGTCCTGAACTGGTGTTTTGTCTCTCTGGACCAACTGAAAATTATGCCTTTTTGTATTTTCATTCTCTGAGCAGAAAGTTTGCAGTTTGCAATGTGTTTATGTTAAAGATTTATGACTGCAATAAATAACCTGAGTTTGTATCAGAAGTTGGCTGTTTGTGTGTAATTGGCAACACAGGACAGCTGTAAGGCTTTCCACTGGAAAAAAACATTATATTCTGCTCATGGATGCTGCTTCTTCAGTGACATCTCTGGCATGACTCAGAAATGGGAGGGACTGTGCTTCACTGTTTTTATGTTTCTGTCAACTTATTGCCTGAACAAGGTTTACATTTTGTCCCTTTTCCTTCAGGGTCTCTCATTTCTTCCTGCAGTTTCCACAAAGATGTTTTCTTCACCTGCTCCAAAGGTCTGAATTGTTCATGCTTAAGAATCAAATCCTTCCCAGATTTTTCTCAGCATCCAAGCCCATATCAAGAATATATCTCAAGACCTTTGTAATTTATTAATGAGAAGCCTGGAGGGCCATTGCTGAAAAGACCCCCACCTATCCATCTTTTTTCTCTGCTATGGTAGTTACTTAGATGAAGTCCTCATTTTTTATTTTTATTTTTTTGGTAGATAAGGCCTTCAAATCATCTTGGGTAGGAGACTTTAAAATCACCCAGTAGTCTTCTACGGGTAAAAATGGATTAGGTACCTTAACCACCATATCACCACTGGCTTTCAATAAAAGCCAGTGGTGATATGGTGGTTAAGGTACCTAATCCCACCTAAGTCTACTGGGTGATTTTAAAGTCTCCTCCCCAAGGGAGTTATTGTGGGAAATGTGTTAAATTTATATCCTGCCTGTTCTCCAGGAGCATATGGCAGCATAGATAGCCCTCCCTTCTTCCATTTTTCCTTGTGACACCACCTTGGCAGAACAAAATAGCCAATGTACTGCCCACCTACACTTCAGAATGCTGCAGTCTAGGATGGATCATGGCGGGGTCATGTCGAGATCTTTTGGGATATTTTCTATAGTGCCTGATTGTGTCTATGATTACAGCTATTTTCCTGTTGTAGTCAATTGGAGTGATGAGGATTGGAATTGAATTTGCAGTCATGCTTGTTCGTCAAATGTTCTTTTTCATTAGAACAGTTCACTTCAGTGAAATCCTGGGCACTTTTGATAAGACAGCCAGCAAGGAATAAAGCTGTTTAGGAAATGACTTGCTCATAAGTTCCAGCAATAATTTTTGGCCTTAGTATACTACTTGGTGTTTTTCATTGTCATTCGAAAATGAAAATGTATCATTTCGATTGTTGTCCCATTAGAGAAGAGGCAAGACATGCCACTCTTTGTGGTTGATATATAAATTGCAGTAGAATTAATCTGTGAACTTCTGATCCTCCTGGATTTACAGAGGTTGGGAGTGTGTGTGTGTGCGTGCAAGTGACTGTAATAGCATTCCAAGCAAATGGCTATTAATTTGAATGATGGAATATTCAGCAAGAAGGTTTTTCTTATCAAGGTTTCTACAGGAGGGAAAGTGAAAATGAGTAGAGAAAATGCTGAGTATCAACAAAACTCGAAACCAACAAGCTAGGACAATTTGTAAGAAAAGCTGGCTGAACAGCAAATGCTTTGTGTTAATAAGTCAGCAGCTTCTTCCCTATTTATTAAGAATATCGGTCAATTTGCACAACCAGTTTTTTGCAATCAGATTGATTTTCTGGGAATAAGGAGGATTGAGGGGAATGCCCCAACATTATTTGTTTCTATTTATTTAAAGTATTTGTAGCCTACTCACTATCCAGAGGATTCCTTGGGGTTCCAGTCAATGTGGCAGTTCATTGAGTACAACAGGAAAGGAGAGGAAACAGTGTTGCAATAGAGAGAGGAATCAACTGAATAATCTTACAATTAAACTTTTCTTTGGAAAATGTTCCTAGATTTCCATTCACTAACTCACACAGTGCCCAAGGAATGACTGTGAATGTCCTCATGTAGTCTGCAGCTTTCTTGTCTTCTCATGCGTTCATTAGAATTAAAACATTTGGAATTTTTTTCTCATGGATTTTTTTGGTCAGGGAATATGGATAACCAGGGAATCTTTAGAGGGAAGGAAAGATGTGTAATGGCAGACAATAAAGTTGTGGTGTCACCATCCCCACTTTCAGTAACATTGTCAGCTTTGATGCTTTTCACTTAATATTTATTCTCAAAAAAATATCCAGTGGATAAGTTAAACTGGCATAGAGTCTCAGCCTGTTAGGGTAATACCATTCCTCCATGATATTAACATATGTGTATCTATTATCACCAATCCATACTTAAAATGTATTTAAAAGTTTAAAACAGAAAGAGTTTCTGGCCCCTTTTCCATCTCTTCCTCTTTTTCCTTCATCATCCAACACATAAATCTGAATAGTGCACAAAATGAGAAAATAGAGGACTTTAAAAGATTAAACACGTGGTTATTGGTGGTAAATTCGCTTCTCTTGGAAATTATTTGCAGAAGAATTGGCCACAAGTTCCAACTTGGTTTGAAATACTGTAAGACAAATGGAATAATCTATTTAATCTTATGAGATTTTAAGAATCAAAAACATTAGCAAAAAGAAGAAGAATGGAGCATATCAACATCATTTAAGACTTTTAAAACCCCTTTTCACTATTATACAAAACTCTTATATCAAATGGAGTAGTTATTATTTTTTTTTAAGTCTTTAAAAAGTATGAGAAGAGGTCTTGTGATCCAAACCGGATTAGTCAGCTTAGAATTCTTTATGGCTTAAGCTTCCTTTTATATCTATTTTGGTGTATCATCAAGTCTTGACTATAACAGAAATTTATAGAAGATACTACACAATTTTAAATTGTAAAACCAAGTCTTTCTAGATTGTGTTGGATTGCATTGCATGTGGGTGTATCAAATTAATACATATATCTCTGATAGCAATGCTATTTAGTTACTCATTTTGATTAAAAGTTTTTTTAAGAAACTGGAAAAATTACACACCAGCCTTTAATAATTAATGCTCTTAAAACTTTATTGTTCACTGTTCTCATAACATAATTCAGTTTTTCTTCTGAGCTGCAAGTTTTGCTACAACAAAACATTGGAAAATGAAAGTGCATTTTTCTTCAGAAAAAAATAATAATAATAACAGTATACAAAATAGCATTGGCCAAAAAATTAACACACCAGCAAAGAGATCATCAACTAAAGATTGTTTTGTTCATATCCATTTTCCATTTTTTAAATATCTCAACAAAGTAATTCCTAATAGATTAGCTCTATCTATAGAAATACATTTTGGGATAGAAATTTTAAATATGGATACAGTATTTAAAAGGTTTTATCCCTCTTTAAGGTTATAAATCTAATTATATATACTCCCAAACCATTTGTTGTGCAGTTTCTGTTCCTTACATTTTGCAAAAAAGTTTCATCTTCTGTTGCTCACTGTATGTTGAAATAGAAATAATAATTAATAATTATTGTTCAAACTTTTTAAAAAATGATGAGGCAGCAAAAGCCTGTTTTGTTCATCCTACAGATATGCCTTTGAAGAGACTGAGATGCTTTATTCTAAATGTAGCAGCTAGAATTAAATTTTTGTCCTTTTCTCATTTAGTTTGCTTTTAAGTCAGTGTGGTCTTCAAACCAAAGCTGGATGATCAACTTGCAGAAATTCACTGGCTGGGGAATTCTGGGAATTGAAGTCCACCCATCTTAAAGTTGCTGAAGTTGAGAAATGCTGCTCTAGCAGATCCTGCACTGAGCAGGAGATTGGAATCGAATCCTTCTATGGCCCCTTGCAACTCTGTGAAACCTGTAGTCCTAGGCAGACTTATCTGAAAGTGATCAGATTGCATCTTTCTGTCTGTTGTTGCAAATATCTACTCCATGCAAGTGTTCCATGCTGCAGGTAGCACTGTTGAAGGACCTATTTATTAAAGTTGAGCTACTGATTGGTTACATTTGGAGTTATTTTGTTCTTTGTTTTTAAAGTTTTGCCATTCTTTTCTTTAGTTTGGGGAACTTCATCTGAGACTTTTTGTAACTGTCTTTTTTTCCCCATTTGCTAGGACTGTTTTTTTTTTTTTTGTCTGCGCTCAGTCATTACTGACCCTTGCAGTGACTGCCTGGACGAGTCCTTGCAGTTTTCAAGGCAATTGTTTTTCGGAAGTGGTTTGCCAGAGCCTCCTTCCTAGAGCAGAGCCCAGCTGGCGAGCGCAGGAGGCGGGATTTCTGTTGCTTCGCGCCCTTTTCGGGCGAGCGCAGTTTCACGCTTACCGGCAACTGGTCCCGTCTCTCTGTGCAAGGCACTGCCAGCATTTTTCCTCCCACCGGAGTGAGAGTCCCCATTTATCTACTCACGTGAGTTTTTGACCTGTTGGGTTGACAGGAGCTGGGGGCGGGGGGGAAAGAGGAGCTCACCCTGTTAACATGAAAGGCTGGACTCGAACCGCCGAAGTGTCAGCCATTTCTGGCCGGCAACTTTCAGTGTCTACAGGGCCCCAAAAGGGCACTTTGCTTTGAGGAAGAGAATGGCAGGTTGAGGGAGACTGGCCCCCTTGATGTTTCTAATCAGAGCATTGAGATGGATGTCACGTCTCACCTCCCTAGCACTAAGTGCTTGACTGAAGTGGAGCACACCCAGTTTACCTACCTGTGCTATTTGCACTTTAGAATCCATCAGTTGTGACTTTTAATCCTTCTGTGTGTGCAAAACATCCTTCCACCAATCGGAAGAGAGATTGCAGGTTGCTGATCAACCACAGGCATAGTCAGGAAGTTTTCATGTTTGGATTTGCAGGATCATTTCCTGTTTTATCTGCTGCGTGTAATTTCAGCATGTAATAACTGTGCAGGATGGCCTTTTACTAAATTCTTTTAAAACAAACCATTCAACAGCACTTGTTTTATGTTCTTGGGAATTCTCTCTCTCCCAGCTACCCAGAAGACTCAGAGCTCAGCAGTGCTATAGCTTCTCTTTTCACCTACCAACACATCTGCAAGGCCAACAGACTGGGGAAAATGTTAAAAAGAGGGGGCTCAGGATACCTTGCCATCCACAGGGGAATGAATATATATATATATATATATATATATATATATATATATACATACATACATACATACATACATACATACATACATACATCAGGATTTTGCAGGACCAAAATGCCTGCAAATAGAGAGATGGTTGATTCCAAAGGTGCCTCACTCAGTTTGATGGAAAATGTCAAGTAAGTTTTCAAAGGACAAGAAAATTCTGATGAAGTGTTCACATGGAGTCCTTGGTGCTCTCTGGGCTTGGTTGTTTGCTTGCAGACGTTTCATTACTCAACTAGGTAACATCATCAGTGACTCCACAGTTCAACCCTGAGCTACATATATTCTCTTCTATTGAAAAGTTCATGGATAGGATATGGAGCGTTTTTGGTCAAGAGTTACGTGTGTGCATCTTGCAGCCTTCCTGCTTCTGAAAGAAAAGCATCATGATCAGAAATCATAGGTAGCCAAGGTGGTTGCAAAGTGATGGAATGACATAGAAGAGAAAGGAATGGTAGAATTTTCTGCCACCTTACAACAATATGGTGAGCTCCAAACACACATACAAAGAGCATCCTATAAATGGGATAGAAAAACAGAAGCTGCCTATGGAATTAAAGAAAACTTGAGTGGGGGGGGGGATCACAACACAGATTTTAGCCCAATACTACCATGTATGCACAGTCTAATATGGTCTTTTTTAAAACTTTATTGTGCATTTCATCTGATCTCATCTTGCAGATGGTTGAAGAGAGGCTGAATGTGACTTACGCAAGGCCACCTCCTGAGTGACCAATCAAGGATTTTATTCTCAGTCATCTCTCCGTTAATCAGCAGTACTCCTGATATGGCTGACCATCAAATGGCCATAATTAATTTCTTTCAATGGATTATTTCTTGCCAGCTTCTGGATTTTTTGGAAGGGGTTTATTCAATCTGTGCATCTGTAAGGAAAAAAAGGTACAAACAAAATTGACCTCAGTTTCACTATCCAAGGCTTTGGCCTTCACTTTCTAAGAACACTGCCCTTGCATTGGACACACTGCTGTGTTTACTGGCCCCTTCATAACACTGTCAACTGCCAGCAAGTTGGTAAAAAGAAAAGTCATCCTTAAGGCTGTCAGAATCTTCTGCACTGTTGCACTCCTCTGGATGATATGTTAACTCTGCTACCATTTTATTGGCTAGCTTAAGTTGAGATGATGGGTCAAGCCTGAATGTCATTCATGTCATTCCTCCAGTTGGCTGTCTCCTTGAGGAGGGAGAAGTTCATTTTCTCATTCCTTCATTCCATTATTTCATCATAAACCATAGGGTTTCCCCCCTTCTTTCTCTCTCTTACACACACACACACACACACACACACACACACAGGCACACTTTTTTTTTAATTTGAAGGACAACTGGTACAAGTTCTTCCTTTGCTGAATGTCTTTAGGTTTTCTTCATACTGTTTTCTCTCTACCTTTCTTTTTATTTCAAGCATGTTAAAGTCCCACTGACTTTAGTAAGCAAGTTAAGCACAAATTAATAAGTTCCGAATGGCAACTAGGTGCCCTTCCATTCTTGCTGATTAACTGAGGCCAAGGTTAGATTGAAAATTGTCTCAATATATTTGTCAAGATCTTCCTTTCCCCAGTCCTGGTGGTGAGCTGTTAATACAAGAAACAAACCCCAAGACCCTGATCAGTAATATTTTTAAGTGTCAGGAACAGCACAAGAATTCCAGCAAGTGCCTTATATTCAAATGAGGCTTCGTTACATATTCTGTTCTGGCAACAAACTCTTCCTAGTTTCTAGTGCATTTCCAGCAGGGCTAAAAAGCAGGCTGGAAGCTTGGGGCTGCTGTGAAGGCCGAGCAGGTTGCATCATAATGTTGATCAATTGCTAATCCCGTTATCAGATCCCAATCCTGTTGAGCAGGGGTTCAGTAAGCATTTCCAACGATAAGTCTTGTATTAGGGCATCAATGGCCCCCTCCAGGAGCATAAGACTCACGTCTGATATTTCAAAAGAGAATATGCAATTACACCCAACATCTCATGTGTGAATACCAAAAAACTGTGACATTTTAGCAATTTGTGGGATCTTGTTTAAGACCATCAAAACCTTACAAGATTCATTTGCTTTAGTTGAAGGGACTTGGAGCATCACATTGTCACCTCCTGTGAAGATCCATTGTCAATTAATATACAACTGGATGGATCTGACTTCTGATTCAGAGTAATACAGCAACTTTTGTTTATACCTGAACATAGACTGAGAAGAGAATTTCCCAAAGAATGTATATTTGGTCCTTGCAAGCAAAACAATTGTTTTCCAAAAGATTGGGCCAGCTCACTCTGGAAGATGCAGAGCACTGAGATAACAGTTGCAACTATCCAAACTTGCATCTAAGAATGCTTGAGATAATGCCAGTTGTTTATGCAGGTTTTCACTCAGTTCTCTTGCTACCAAGATAGAAAAAGGAAATTAAAGCATGTAAGTTCATTTCAGAGTCAACTGCTTTCCATTTCTTGCAAGCACCAAAAGCTACAGATTTTAATGGACAGGAACAAACCCTGGAGAAAAGTAGTATCCAGTTACACAATAGCCTAAGCATTCTAAAACAGAAGAAAAGAAGGAGGAGGAAAGTAGAATATACAGGCAGTCTTTGCTTACTGACTGCCTTGTTCAGCGACCATTTGAAGTTATGACAGTGCTGTCCCTCAGTCACATGATCGCCATTAACGTCAGTATACACTGTCTTGTGCCTGACCTGTTGTTTTTCTTTTTTCCTCCCTTGCAGGGCAGAGAGATTGGAGAGGAAGGGATTACAAGAGATTAAGCAGGAATACACATTGAAAGCAATGCACTGGGTCTGCAGCCACTACCATGCTATGCAAACAGCTGGTGTATTCCCCTTGTGCTTTGCTTAGTGACAGAGTTGCTGGTCCCAATTGTGATTGCTAAATGAGGACTACCTGTGCTCTAAAAGAACAGTTGCAACTCAGCAGTGATATAGTTTTAGCTGCAGGTTTAAAAGCTCCTGGTTCTTAGTCACTCTGGTTGTCCAAATTGAAAGTAAAAAAGCATCCTTCTACTTGTCTCTTGAATATTTCTCCAAATCTAGCGGGTATTTTATTTCAGAAATTAAGATCATCAAGGCCTTCTCAATTTCTTATATTAAGCCCTTGATCAATCCATCAGGTTTGCTGAGTCAAGCCACAGCAATAGGCCCACTCATGATTATCACAGTAGCCAAGTTCATAATATCAAAAAGACCATGTGTTATAGGCAAAATGTTATTAGAGGAAAAATATTTTTAAAAAATCCTATGAATTTAAGATTCAGCTTTGTAACTGGAAACTCTTGCCACCATTCCCAGAAATGCACTTCTCTCAGTACTGAAGACTTAAAATAGTTCCTAGCCAAGCTTCTCTTATTTGAAACCACAGTCCAGTTCTTCTCAATGCATGTGTTCCGTGTTTTGGTTCTACCTTCTGGTCTCGTAAAATGGGTCAACCTTATCCACAAAAATACCTTCTATACAGGCCTGCCAAATGTTGCAGACTAAAATTAGCTTAAATGGGTAGTTTCATAAGCTCATGGGGATCTGCCAATCCCCACACCATAGGGGTGTCACAGTAAGTATTGAAAAATACATCCTATAATACTTGAACAAAATCCACATATTAAAGAGAAGTACCAATTGAAACTGGTTGTTCTTTAAAAAAAATTGTTTTAGCCTTTTCATCCTTGTTATTTCTCTAAACTTATGAGGCTCTCTTTTCTGTTTCTCTTAATCACTTGAAGAACTGAAAATCTCTTGTGCTCAGATTCAAAGTTATCAATTGCTTTTGTGATATTTTTGTTTCTTTACTATATTCCTCTCTCTCTCTCTCTCTCTCTCTCTCTGTGTGTGTGTGTGTGTGTGTGTGTATGGATGCATAGGGAGGGAGGGAGGGAGATAGGTATAGATGATAGATAGATAGATAGATAGATAGATAGATAGATAGATAGATAGATGAAAGATAGAGATAGACAAATAGATAGACATGATTGATAGATAAATAGATAGAGATAATTCATTCTTATATACTTACTCTGTAGTGGTACCTCAAGATACGAACGCCCCACCTTATGAAAATTTCGAGATACGACCAGCTCCAGCCGCAAAAATTTACCTCGACATGCGAACTCCGCCTCAAGCTACGAACCGGATCCAGGGCCATTTGCCCTGCTGCCACGTGGTCGCGGCTTCCTGTGGGCGAGATCGCGGTAGCAAGGAGGCTTGCTCCACGAGGCAAATTTCCCCATAAGGTTTAATGTGTCAGCCGGCGTTGCACAGCTAGGAAATTCCCCAGGCGCGCTTTAGTCAGTTTCACCACTTGAGCACTAGCGCAGAAAGAGGAAGTGCTAATGAAAGGGCCACCTGGCGCCTCTTCACTAATCTGAGCGCGCGGGGGAAAGGCTTTCCTCGCGCGCACCACACCAAGGGCTATGGACAAAGGAAAGAGCCCGGAGTTGAGGAAGAGGAATCAGCGCGGGGGAAAGCTCCTGCTCCCGGCTGTGCACATGACAAAAGCCTTTCCCCCGCACGCTGATTGCTTTCACTGTGCTTTTGTCGCTATGGAGAAAGGAAAGAGCGTGGAGGAATCAGTGGGGGGAGGGAAGCTCCCGCTCCTGGCTGTGCATGCGCGCGACATAAGCCTTTCCCCCCAGCGCGCTGATTGCTTTCACTGTGCTTTTGTCGCTATGGAGAAAGGAAAGAGCGTGGAGGAATCAGTGGGGGGGGGAGCTCCCGCTCCCGGCTGTGCGTGCGCGCGACATAAGCCTTTCCCCCCAGCGCGCTGATATTGCTTTCACTGTGCTTTTGTCACTATGGAGAAAGGAAAGAGCGCGGAGGAATCAGTGGGGTTGGGGAAGCTCCCGCTCCCGGCTGTGCATGTGCGCGACAAAACCTCAGATTTCATTAGCACTTCCTCTTTCTGCGCTAGGGCTGAGTAAAGCGTGCCTGGGGAATTTCCTAGCCGTGCAACGCCGGCTGACACATTGAACCTTATGGGGAAATATGCCTCGCGGAGCAACCAAATTTGGAGGGCGGATTAGCCGTATTTACATTGAACCCTATGGGAAAACGTGCTTCACGTTGCAACCAATTCGAGTTGCGATCAGAGTCACAGAACGGATTAAATTCGTAACTAGAGGTTCCACTGTAGTTAGTTTGATACCCTGAACTAGCAAAGACATGGTTGCATCAAGGCAGAGTCAGAAGCTGCTGTGCTTGGCAAATGAGAGCTTGTCAGATAAAACCCACTTTATATGAAAAGCATAGTATGTCATAATTAGAGGATGCCAGAATAGAGCTGTCTTTATGAAAGCCAACATTATTTTAGTAGTTCTGACAAGTTTGGGGATGGGGCCAGCTTGGACAAGGCCTAGAGGTGGGCTTCCTTATTCTTGCTGCCACTCTTTGTTCAGTCTTCTTCCTCCGATTCTAATAAACATGATTGTCTAGCAGGATGTGACAATTATTGCTTCTTCTCCTCCCTGCTTGCTCCTTTGGAAGCTGCAGTGATGAGCAGTGGCCCCTGACCAGGATGTGGGCCTTGGTACATGTCCAGTAATGCCTATCGTAACCCCACTCTTGGCTGTTACAACACTATATGAACAAGACTCTCTTTCTGTTATTCTTTCTTAAATTCTCTCTTTCCCCCCAGAACTGGGTTGAGAACAGTTCATATCTATTCATTATGTCATATATTACAAGCATAAGATCTGTCATTAGATTTATAGCCCATTTATCTGGCTTACAAAACCCAGTGCCATTTAAAAAAAAAAACAGTATACACAATTAAATAATTAAATATTAAACAGCTTTATGTAGAAAGATGCCATCTCCTGAAGGCACACTTTTAATTATGTTCCCTAAAACAGAATCAGATTTAAAAAGATGTAGCCTTGTCTCAGATCATAGAAACCTTCAAGGGCAGATACTCTGATTTACCTCTTTATGGAGGTCATTCCTACATTCATGACAAACACCACACAGATATTGCTTCTAGCTACTGATTTTTCTCTGTAGGTGAAAGATCATGAAACAAGGTTTGGTGATATCCCAGGTTACATTATGCTCTGTTGTTCATTCAAATATTCAGGTCCCTTAAATTCATCGTTCGTTAGGGCTACCAGATCTGGGCTTCCAAAATCAAGCCAATCACTAGATGGAGCAAAAGAGCTAGGGTTTTCTTTATATACCTTTCTGTGATCTAGTGGTCATCCAAGATATTTTTTTCCCTGCAAGTTCTTCCCTTTGAGAATGAAAGATTGACTGTTCCTGCTTTACAAGAAAAATTAAGAAGTGTCTTTATGGGTCTAATTTAGTTATATCCATTCTAGCTTTCTACTCTAACACTCATAAGCTGGAAACTTCTGGAAAGGGAGAACCAGGATACAATGGGAAAGGTTGCTTTCTGCTATTGGCCAATAATATCTGACATTCAGAGATATTACTGTATCGAATAATAGGCTTCCATTGATAAGCCCAATGGCTAAATTCTTAAAAGCCATCTCAGCTAAAAGCCATCAGTACAGAGTACATGAGAGTGAGTTCTACAAGTTAATTATGTGTTAGATATTCATGTTTTCATCTCAAGCTTTTCCGCATAAGATGTCCAAGGTGTGAAATCACCAATATCCTATTGTTTGATTGATTGATTATGTGCTATCAAGCCATTTTCAACTCCTAATGGCCACAGAGATAGATTTTCTCCATGGTGTTCTACTTTCTTCCAGGACTCCCAACAGTGCACTCATCGCCACTGTAACTGAATCCATCCACCTTGCTGCTGGTCTTCCTCTTCTCTTTCCCAGCATTACAGCCTTCTCCAGAGATCTGGGTCTTTGCATAATGTGTCTGAAGTAGGATAGTTTGAGCCTGATCCTCGAGTTAGAACTCTGGATTGATTTGTTCGATGATCTATTTCCCAAATCCTGTACAAACCAAAATATAAATTGTTCATATATCATTTTAAAAATCAGGACAGGGAAAACAACCAATTCACAAATAAAAGCAATGACAACAACAAAAAGACAAAACTATCAGCCAGGTTGCATAAAGCATATGTACTACAGGGCAAAAGTTTTTTCTGGACCAGAAGGTACCATTCTAAGAGGAAACCAATGAAAGCTTAGAAGAAGCTGAGCAGATCTTGCAAACCTTCTTTATGAAATAAATTTCAGAGTCCTTATAATTTTACTATATTTTCTCTTTCCTAAGTGTAACAATAAACAACTTCTTCAGACGACTGTGGAATGGAGGCAGGTGAGAGAGGTTTATCCACCCATGCTTTCACTGTACTGTATCTATTGTTCACACTTTGGTTAGCACTGGACAATTCTGATCCTTCAAATTATGTACAGTGATGCTGTTAGAAATTTATATCCCTTGAAAATGATAGAATCTTCTTTAAGCACCCAGTCTGCGCTTCCTTTCTCTCGCATGAATTCAAGGGGCAGGGGGAGGTATCTTCTTCTGGGGGATAGTGACGATAGCGCTGATGGTGATGATGATGCTAAAGATTCACTGACGCTGCAAAAAGAAAATGAAAAAGTAAACTTTACTTCATCCTGTTGCTTAACAAATTGCTCTTAGAAATGTGCTGCCTTACTCACAGGAGAATCATTTTCATATGAATGGCAAAGTGTGAATAATAAATTCATTCTTATGAAAATGATTGTCAAGAGTGTGGGAAATCATTCAATTACAAGCAGGGCTGAATATTCTTAATTTCAGTTAAGCTAGCTAGCTAGCTAGCTAGCTAGCTTGCTTTCTTTCTTTCTTTCTTTCTTTCTTTCTTTCTTTCTTTCTTTCTTTCTTTCTTTCTTTCTTTCTTTCTAAGAAAGGTATTGGTTATCCTTCTTCCTGGGGTCAGCTTTCAAAATTGACCAACTTTGAGTAGGCAATTCTCTGAAGTGGAATTAGTGAAAAGTGCTTGGAGATTTGATTCCTGCTGTGTCTCCCCTGCATTTAACGTGTTCCTTCTCATAACGTTACATAAGGTTTTGTAATGAACAGGTATGCAGGAAGGTTTTCAGATAGCAAATGACTTTTATCACCAAGCAAGAAGGAACACTAACACTGAAGACTCAACTACCTAGCATCTAAATGATGACACTGTAAGAACGAATTGTCTTCTTGCATTCCTGTTTGGGTAATGCCATCCCATTTGCATCTGTGGCATCAAGTACTACCAAAAATTGCTTCTTTAAAGAAAGAATATACAGATTTTGCTGGCAATTCTATAGCCGGTGCCCTGTTGAATGCTTTTTTTCTGAAATATATTGCTTTTCTACAAGTGGCGTGCCATGATTAAACAGCTGGTGCTGCAACTGTAGCCAAGGAGATAAATTGTGATTTAAACTGGGCAATGGCTTGTCTCTTTCACAGTAGCAACCAGCGGAGCAAACAACCCAAACCTTTAGTACGAGGTGGAGGAGTCTGGATGTTTCATCAGAGGTAGTAGGGGGGTGGGTTAGCAGGTTTGAAGAGCAGGTCTACTCTGCATCATCTGCTGCTAAAAGCAGCCAGGTTATTGACTTTATGAAAGAGCAATTTTCAGCTACTAACATGGCCCATAGACAAGCTGTTTTGGAGAGGTTAATGCTTTGGTTCATTCTGCCGAAACTGAAACTTCACACTTCCTTGAGAAGTAACACTGCAAATTCCCTGATCTTTTCAGCTGATGTGGCCTTGCCAGCCAGCTCAGCTGACGAGCTCATGTATTTGTATAACAAGCCATGCTAAGTATTTCCTGGGCTTAATGTTTAAAAACATGCAGAGGGAGGGGTGGCAAAGAAATTAATAAATATGGAAATCAAATGTAAAAACTTCGTGCACTCGTAACGGGCTTCCCTTGGGGGGAATTCTTTTCCCTCTGTTCTCTCTTCTTCCTTCCACTCAGCGAAATAGCTGCCAGTCATTAAGCAGAGCTGTAAGGAGCTTACTGTACAGTAATTGAACACCAATCGCCTCACCTTCATTTGCATTTCCCATTTTTTGATTGGCAGCTGTACATGAGATGCCATATCAGTTGAAAGTATGTTGTGAGCTGGCACTAATGATCCAGCAGCTCCAGGGAAACCTGCCATATTGTAATTTGGCTATCAGGCATGAAAGAAATAATTCTAAGTGCCAGCAACGTGAAGCCGAATAAATGTTTCAGTGCTGTGGGTTGCCAAGGGTGACACTTCTGATTTACTATAAACGAATGCCCTGTTGCCTTTGGGCTTTGGGGAGGGGGCTTGCATTGTATCTGAGATGTGTATATAAAACATTAGTATTAGAAAATGGCTTCTGTTCAGAATGGGGAAACAGAGGCCTAGTCCCTAAAGGCAGCACAGTGTTTATGGCAAATGGCTGGATGAAAGGATTTCGGCTCTCCCTGAACCTTCTCCTATTGCAGAGACGAGGGAAATAGGATTTGCTCTCCTTCTTGCCTTCTCTAGGAGGTGAAAATAATAGTGGTGTTAATCCACCTTCCCTCGCTCTTCCCCCAGACAAAATGTCATTAATTTTGCAAAAATAAAACAAAACCGTGGTACCGTTGTTTTAGTTGTTCTAAGCAACTCATTTAACTTTAAAATAGGAGAGTATTGTTTTAGTTTTGCTGATTTTTTTTCTGTCTAATTATCCTTCAGAGAGTGGTCATCTTAAAGTCAGGGTTGTTTTCCTTTTTGGTTAATATTTATAATTTACCCTATATTGATAGGGTGGGATACGAGGGAACAAAATGAGAACAAAACAGCAAAATAAATCCATGTGAAGCACAATTGAGAACAAGTTGTGATCCATCAAAGGCCAACACTTGAATGAATGATTGTACTGCACTCAGCCTCCAAATGAAAGCAACATGAGTACCATTCTGATCTTCATCAAGAAGATATTACATAGCCAGGGTGCCACAGTTGCGAAGGTCCTCTTTCCTATCTCCCAAGAAAATGTACAGTTCCCAGAAGTAGGACTCAGAAGACAGCAGCTTCAGTAGATTTTAATTCTCAGTTAAAATATACAGGTATAAGCCCTCAAATATCAAGGCTCAAGCCTATTGTCCAGTTACAGCTTAGACCCAGGCCCAGAGCCTATTAGCAGACAGTGTGATACTTAATGGTTAATTACCTTTAAAACCATTAATGGCTTGAGGCAGAGGGCCTTTGCAATTAGACCAAAGGTAATAGCTGGTTTCACTCAGCCTGGTCCTCTGGATAGGCTGTGTTATCTATAGGCTACAGGAGAGGTTTTCTACCCGGGGCCATATGGACAATTCAAGGGAGCCACAGGTGAAAAACATGTAACAGAAGGGTCATGCCATGTGCCAAGGGGACCACAAAAAAGCAAATATATTATACTGTAAATATTCTCTTGTTGATGCCAGAAAACACATCAATTACTGTCTCATGTCTGTATCTGGTAATGGGACCTGGACAGGAGAAAAACAAGGTTGGGAGGGGGCCATGGGTGGAAAAGGTTGAGAAACACTGGGCTACAAGATACATGGGTGCAGCTTCCCAGAGTATCCTTTAAATTTGTCACCCAGAGCTACCTTGTCAGCATCCCCAGGAAGGACGCATCCAGAGGATATTGCCCTAGTTCAGAGTTCTGGCCACTGTTCCACAGGAAAATCACAGCTGCAGGTAGAATCTAGATTAAGAGCAGCAGTGCAAAAGGAGGGAGGCACTTTTTATTAGAGTGGAAATTTCAGCCTCTTGGGAAGCCATCTCTGTGTGGTCATGAGTGGACACCATGTGAAGTTACTTGCTGGATACCTTTGCCTGGAGGCCCTGTTGCCTGGACTGTTTTCCACTGCTATCTCCTTGTCATTCTTCTCCACTTTTCAGAAGTTTTTAATATTCCTGTGGTGGGAAGCTAGAGTAAGCCAACAGTTCTGCCTTGATTACTCAGTTGTGGTCATTCCCCATTTCCTTCCCAAGACTTTGGAGAAACAGCTGTCCTTTTCCAGCCTCTCAGCATCAGGATGAACATCCCTTTTACTTTTCTTCTTTTCTTGGTAAGCACTAAGACTTCTTCTGGGCAGTCACCATGAAAATGTTGGATTTTCTGCTTTCCAAAAGCAGATAGGTTGCAATGCAAGCAGGGCCTTTCTAGTGGTGATCTTGTTCTTCTGAAACACTCTGCTGAGAGAAGGCTGCAGAGTTTTATATATACCTGTGTGCCAATTTATTCTACCAAGTATTTCAGCTATGTGGGATTAAAACTGCAGAGCCTATGATGATTGCGTCACTTTCTATTGTGGAAGTGGGGGGTGGTGTGCATTTGTTTTTCAAAATTAAAATTACATGCGAAATAAAGAAAGGAAGAACTTGAAAGGAAGCTGTATATATAAATGCCTTAAAATGTACAGCAGTGGAATTTATTTTTTTAATTTCATTTTTGGCAGCTTAATCTTCCTCAAAAGGTGAAAATGAAAAGTCACTCATCTCCAGACATGTGAAAATTGGAAGGCAAAGTAGAAGAAACATCTTTCTGACATTCCTACTATCTCCTTTTCTTATTCTTTTAAAAAAAAATACACCTGTCCAGTTACAACACAGGCCTTCGTTTTGAATGCAATGGATAAATAATTATGCACAGTAAATGTTTCTATTGTTTCAGCCTTATAGGCTTCTTTATGCCCAATACATGATTGTTGTCCACCTGCCCATATCATCCTGAAGTCTAAGAAATTATACAGGAGGGTGTGAAGCTCATTGGTAGAAAGTAAGTCTTGCATGAATCAAAATGTCAGGTCCAAGATGTTCCTTTTGTCCATAGGGAGGGAAAACTCCAGCATGAAACTCTAGATATTCCTTTACTAATCAATGACACTAGTATTCTGTAAGATGGGCCTGTCATATTTCTCAGTATGTAGCAGCTTCCTGTGTTCCTAGCAACACAAGAAGATTGTGTCTTTTCTGAATTGTGAAATGATTAAATATGTGATGAGGTGGAAATGACTTGAATAAGACAGTGGATATTGCTTTCGACCCATATAAAGCTAGTGCATGGATTGGTCTCCCTAAATTGCTTCATTATAAGCAGGCTTGAATTCTTGGGAGATAAGGCAGAATATAAATGCTTCAATCTAAATGTTAATTAAATGATCAATTAATTAATGGACTAAGAGCTGCTGTATTTGGGAGGAGGACTTGTTTGGGTTGTGATTGTATCATTTGTGAGAAGGGGATGTAAGATGTTTTTCACTTAGCTGGAGGAAAACAGGTATTCATGGGGAGGGGGGGAGGGACCAATCAGATTACAATTATGTGCCCAACTCATGTCTAGGTTGATCGGTGATTTTTTAAAAATCCGTTCAGAACATTGTACTTAAATATGCATCCTTAAATGTATTTCCTCCGAAAGTATGCATTTTGGGGTGTGTTTACCTCAACATGAAATTTTAAATTATGTTTTAAACACATTGTCTCATGTCTTTTCTACTGATTAAACAAAAGACACCACTTTATTGAAATATCTAGAAGAGCTCCAGGGAACAGGCAACAATGACAAAATATACACGCAAACAAATATAGAGCTTAATCAGTAATAAGAGTAGCCCAATGCACTACAGAATATTTTAGGTGATAGCTGTTCTCAGCAACTGGAGGTGGAGATATATGTACTGATTTCTGCTGGGGTTGAAGTGGCAGAATCTGTTTGGATCAGAATTTGCAACCCAGATTCTTGAAGGATTTCTATCTATTGGCTACCTGAATGATTTGTCCCCCAGAACAAGTAATAGCTTTGAAAAGGTAGTTTATTTTCACTGAGGAATTAAATGGTGTTGGTAACCGACCTCTACCACAGACAAATTCATCAGGAATTACTAAAGGAATTACTTAAGCACCCAGTAAAACCAGAATTTGGAATCATAAGAAACAGTGATGGCCATCCATTTAGATTGCTTTAAAAATATTATCCATCAAATTTCATACATTCTTCTCATGTTGTGATACAACAATTGGTGAATTCATGGGAGGTAAAGTGACTAATGTGTACAACTCATGATAGCTACTAACCATTTGATAGTGCCTTCAATATAAGAGCATACTTCTGAATATTAGTTGCCAAAAACTTGAACAAAAGGTTGCTATTATGCTCATATTTGGCTTTCGGTTCCCAAAAACATCTGATAGGTCCTAGTGGGAACAAAATACTAGACTAGATAGACTTTTAGTCTGATCCAGCTGAGCATGTTTAGAGTTTTCATGATTCTCAAAATCACAATACCTCAGAGCCTATTTTCTTCCAAATTAACCTGTCTGGGTCTTGAGATGTCCCAGAGGCTTTTCTTGAAATTTCCACATTTAATCTGATTTAAAGATAAAGAACCATAAGAAGAGATCAAGGGCCTTCACTTTGCCCATCACTGAGAAGTGGCAAATTGATCAAGCTCAGTTTAGCAGTGTTTCTCATGTTTTCACCTTTTTTTTTTCTTCATTAGTTTATCCTTTGGGGGAAGGCAGAATGCTCCATTTTTGTACAGTAAGTCTACCATGGCAGAATGCATGCACACACAGACATTTTTTTTAATTCATAAACTGCATCACAATATCCAGAAATGTTAGATTTCAGAACTTGCCTGTAGGAATCAGTCATAGATGGAAAGTACCAGCTACAACTGCATAGAACGGTCACTTTCCTATGGCAGTGTATTCAATAAAATGACATTTTTAAAAGGAGAAGAATAAATGTGAACTTGGCCCTCAGCTCCTACAAATAGAGTTTTGAGTGTTTGCATTGTACATAACAACAAATGCAAACAAGCAGGCTAAATATGAACCAAAAAAAATCACATTTTAACCTAAAGACATAACCACTTGCAAAAGCTTTAGCATAGCACTGGAAATTACCAATGGAGACTGATACGGATTCATCAAGACTAAGGATTCATGTGTGATGAAACATTGCAACTGCTAACAGCAGATTCACAGAAGGTAATTTAAACTCATTTGCTTGGAAAGAGAGCTGATCTTTGAAGGGGTCTTTGAATAAGAGGCTGCTTGATCTTTCTTGGATCCAGAGCTACAGCTCTATTTTCCTTTCTTCTTCCTTTCCTCATATTCACATATATATATGCATGACAAAGGGGATGCAATTTGAATCCACCCGTGAGGGTGGATGAAGTAGGTGTGACTAATACCTGATGAATGTTTTCATCATCCATGTAAACATTATGCACTGACATAATTCCTATGCATGTCATTTTCCAGACCCCTCCATTCTGTACAGGAAACACACACACAGACACACAAGAAATCCAGCTGATTAGATATCTTTCAATTATATGCTTCTGCTTTGCATTTTATGCCAAAATCTGCTTTGCAGTTTCTCAAAGATTTACTTCCTCTGCAAGAGATTTTCTTTTCCTACCATATTGTCAGGGTCCTTAAGAATTTCTTTTGAAAGTCTTCTGCTAGTTGGTGCCACTGCTGCCATTTTTTTAAAAAATCTTACATATTTTCCATCACATTAAAGTCTTTCTTCTTGACTGCTCAGACTTCCAAGTATGAGGGACAAAAACTTCCTAGGTGGAATGCCATCATGAGATCTTCTGCTGAGATTAATCTACCGTGTGAAAGCCAGGGAAGCTGAAGATTGCCAGAGAGATGATGGTATGGTTAAAAAAAAAAGTCTCTGTGCATCCTTTACTCTGAAGAACACCACATTACACCCAGGAAAATATTCTGAAAGTTCTCTTGAAAGAAATTTTAAAGCAAGGACTTTTCCACCAAATTGAATGAGAATTACTGGAGCAAAAAATGCAGAATTTGTTTGCATACAAATAGCTCCTGAGGTAACACAGAAATCACCTGATCAGGAGATACAACCTGAAGTAACAGCTGAAGTCTTTTCTCTTCCATCTGAGTTGTGACAAACCCAAAGCCTCAAGCTACCCATTCCCATTTTCTCTGGTTCTCATCACAGTCCTTAGCTGCACACTGAGGAGCTCAAGTTCAAAATCCCACTCAAATGCTTTGAATTCTTCTAGTTTAATGTATGTGATGGGGACAGCAAAAAGACAACTGAGAGAACAGTTAAGCCTTTTTGATGCTTAAAAAAATGCCATACAAAATACTTGCACTTTTTATCTTAAATATTTATTTCTTGAATGGTTATACTGCTGAATCCAGACAACTCCTGGCATCTCAGAGCTCCCTGTGATTTTTCCTTTACTTAGAACCAGTGTTTGTCAACCTCAGCAACTTTTAAGTGCATGGACTTCAACTCCCAGAATTCCCCAGCCAGCCATGCTGGCTGGGGAATTCTGGGAATTGAAGTCCACACATCTGAAAGTTGCTGAGGTTGAGAAACACTGCTTAGAACTAATGTGAATCAATTGCTCTAGATCAGGGCCACATACTGTTGTCCAGTGGGGAGCAGGGGATGCAAATGACAAAACACACATCACAGTGTAAACAATGCCACTTTTATAGATGTGTCACAACATCACAGAAACATTTGTAAGGGAAACAGCTCGCATCTTGATGTCCCAGTGCATGTTCCACCATTCTGATGACATTGTGGCTTGCTCCAATTACTTCTGAACCCCCAAAGACAAGGAAAGTGGGGAGGGTTTGTTTTTCTTTCCCCACTCTCTCCCCAGCCTTGGACTCTCTCCCCCAGATTATACTCTTCAGGTATGGCATTACTCAAAGTGTGTGCATTTTTGTGTATATGTAAAATGAATTATTATCTACCAGATATAGATATATACAGGTAGTCCCTGAGTTAAGAACACCCAAGTTACAGACAACCCATAGTTAAGAACAGAGCCTATTGTAGAAAAATTAGAGTTAAATACACAATGATTTGAGTTAAATACACAAGGATTCAAGTTCATTACACAATACTACTTCTACAGTATTATACAATAATACTGTTCCAGCTTACGTACAAATTCGACTGAAGGACAGACCTTGGGAATGGAACTCATTCTTAAACTGGAGACTATCTATATTGGAGAAATACTGAAATAAAGAAGTTTACCTTCCCCATATGCTGCTGTTCCAATCTGAATCATTGTCTTCATTTCCTTTTGAAGGTGAATCACACACAGAGGGAACTGCACACTGCATTTACAACAATGGAAAGCAGGATTATTTAGAAAAAAAAAATTCTTAATGGTATCAGTCCCTAACTTACTCAACCACTCAATGCATTACCCCAATGCCTAACCCCCAAAGCAGCTGCACATATGGTCTGAGTAAATTTTATAAGCTGGCATTATAAAAGGATGTTTAAATTGTTTTAACCAAATAAGTTACTGTCTAGCATCTTGTTCTAGGGTGAAACTGCCAACAGGCTGAGAAAGAAAAAGCTGGCCTAAAAGGTTACTCAATTTATCCCCACAGTAAAAGGTCTATACTTGAGGGAGTGCCCCCCGCCCACATACTTGCCCAAAGTGTCTTCTCTGTTTTGTCCCCCTTCTGCTTTGGGGCACCAGATGAAGGCTTGTCTTTCCCCCCCTTACATTTAGGATTTAATAACCACAGTGCGACTTGTTTTATTTGATGGTGATTGCTTCTACCTAAAATAATAATAGCATTGTTTAGTTTTAGTTCATTCACTGTTTCATTTATATCTTAACTTATCCTGAAATGCTTAGGAAATTGGGTGCACTATAAATATTTAATAAATAAAATCAAGTAAAGCACTGGGTTTTCACACAAAGGCCATTTTCCCTCTTGTTACTGCTGTAAATAGATTAATTGTGTATATCTGTCAGCTGTTTCTTTTTACTAGGAACGCTCTCTGCTTTCCAGATCATATCTGGGAAAATCATTGTCTTAAGAACATTAGAAAAACATTTTGAATCAGGTCAGAAGCTTCGTCCGGTGTTCAGGAAATTCACAAACATAGAGTCCTTGTTTTGTTCTAGGGAAAAGGGGAATGGAATTAGCTTGTATCCACTTTTTTCACATACACTTAGCACACTGACATTTACAAGGAAACTAGCAGACTCTGTTTCAGAAACCAGTGCCCAGTAGGTGAAATAATTGTAATATGTCTAGAACTACACTGAGCAGACTTCAGGAAACTACTCTTTTTACCCACCAGTCAGAGCCTGGCAAAAAAAAGATCTGCACGTCCACCTATTTTGATATTATGCTGGAGATGCATTGCAGTCCCATTAAAATTCTAATAATTATTTCCAAATTCAAATGTAAATGCATTTTTGTAACTGATATGCAAATCTGTGTCCTCTCTTTCAGAGAGGTGATGATTCTCTCTTCTCTTGGTGGTTTGGAAGTGGCCCCTCAAAAACAAGTCAGATGACCAACCCCAGAATTTTGCAGCTAAACTGTATTTTCTAAAAGTGTTTGCCATTTCATGTCACCCCGTTCAGAGAAGTGACAAAGCCTCCCTGCTTTTTCCATTATAATTATATTCTCATAAGGATGAAGAGAATGGCTTACAACTTCATTGAATCTGGTAGCTTAGACATTCCTGTAGCTTTATTAAAGTGTAATAATTCTTTAATAAGCTCGCATACACCATAGGCTTCTGAAATCATTGTCTATTAATGTCTATCCAGGAAACACAAATAATGAAATCTTATGTTACCTGGTAATTAATCTTTGAACCAGCTCAGCAACTTCTTGAACAATTATCTAGGAATATGCAAAAAAAAAAAAAAAAAAAAAGCCATTAGGGTCCTAGTCTTCTTAATGTAGCTGGGATTTACAGAGGTCCTGTTCTCTAAGGCTAATAAGTGCCACGTTTGTAAATTCTGAAGTCAATGTTGGAGGAGGACAGGAGGGTCATCAGCTTTATTGTTACATTTCTCTGACATCGGCCATCTAATTATTAAACACTGATAGATTGTGTATACAGTCTTTAAGACTCAGGAAATAGAACTAAAGGCTTACGAAGATATCCTTCTAGTCTGGAGGTGTTGGTCTCTTTTCTACAGGGATTAGCCCACAATCATTTTTAATTACGATTCATTGCTACAAAAGATAGGTCAGATATACTCCTTTCTCCAGAATGATCCTTCTGCTGATATAAAAATGATTTTGCATTAGAGTGAAAGGTAGAACTCTTTAATAGCTCACATACATAAGTTTTTGCTTAGCATATACTCTCCAATGCTTACAAAGTAACTTATGGATTGAAAGCATGTGATTAATCATGTGGGAGACTGGGTTGGAACTGAACATCCCTGTCATAAATCTGAGAACTTTCCACATTAGCCTTTTTTTATATGGAATTTCTCTTCCCAATTCATGAACCATTTACAGAGCATCCATGTAATTTTTGAGCTAGTTGAATTCTGGTGTTACCATTATCCTTCTGGTGTCTGATGTTGTATTGTCTAGATAACTTTTTTTTTTTTGCACGTAATTTTGCATTGGTAATGTATGATAAAATGCCATCATTGTTCCAGTTTCCATGCATAGACAAGCAAGATGTTACTGGAGCTTCTTGGGATCCCTATGCCTTTAAACAGAATACTTTCTCTTTTGCAAATCTGTCCCATTTTCATTCTTGCAATTGATCTTGATTTGAGGATTGGTGATGAAACATGCTTTCAGTTGGTCCAGTTTCTCACTAAAAAGAGAGCAATTTAGTGAAGTTATTCAATAGGGAACTCACAAAAACTTCCTTATATATATATATATTCATTTTTGGATGGAAAATAACAACTGAGCTCTTTCATGTATTCATTTATGTATTTAATCTTGGCATTGGCCCCAACTTCTAAGCCGGCAAGCCCCTGGCATTTGGTCAACTCTGTTGGCTGCTGGTGCTGGGTCTGAAGTTCATTCAAACAATAAAAGCTTCTGTGAGCCCAAAGCAACTCTGCATACATCAGACAGTCTTGGATTAAGGAAATTGAAATCTGGCACCCATGTGAAGGGCACGAATCTAGGGAAGGCTAAAATACACTGAATCCACCATTGAAACAGGGAGTCCAACTGAGAAAAAAGTAATTTAGAATTTCCCTGTTGTAACCTATTCTTCCATGAATGCCGAAAGACATTTCCCAACTGAACGTAGGAAGCTGCCTTGTGCAAAGGCAAACAATTTGTCCATTTAGTAATACCTCACCAGCTTTTGCCATAATTTCCTATGGCCATGCTGGCTATGAATGTGAGGAGTTGAAAGATTAGTTGGGAAAAACTGATCAACACATCTTCAGGTACCCAGCAGAGGTCTTTCTCCTCATTCTCTGCTACTGCAGAGAGGGATAACCTTTAGGGCTTATCTTATAGTTTTAGCATATTTCCCATGTCCAAATATGCTGTCAGTTTTCAGCAAAATCACATGGCACTCTAAGGGAACTCAGGTCACAGGTTGCCCACCCCAGTGTTACTTCATTCTTCCAAGTAGGGGAGATGCCAGGACAGGATCAGGAACTTTCTGTTGTCCTTCAAAGGGCAGCTTTTAAGAGTTTTTCTTACCAATAGATTTTGAGCTGCAATACCGAAACAATGCCAAGTAATGCATAAGAATGAATCTTCATACAAACTTTCTGCTGTTGATTCCAGCTTATATCTGTTTTATCTCAAATGTCAGAATGTACTTGACAAGAAGCTGTGGAGAACTGATGTTGCATGAACTTTGGACTTTGTTTCCTACCGACAGCTTTGCTATAAAATCCTCAGCCAGAACGTGAGTAAATGCATATGGAAGGAAAGGACTCACCTCACAAAAATGGTCACTGTTTTTCCTCTTTTCCAATAAGCTTGTGAAATGGCTGCAATAATTTATGATGGAACTGCTGTCTTGTTGTTGGGACAACTACAGTCTGTGAAACATGTTCGTAAGTTTAACATTTCGTATTGCAAGAAGTTGACTCGGTGCCAAATGCTCTAATAGAACAGTGCATATGAACTCCAGAATTATGACATTAATAAAGAAATTACAAGGCCCAACAAATGACATTTATGTTAAATCAATAATGCTTGGCTTGTTTGTTGTTTGTTTAATTCTAATCTTTCTTTGGGGGGGAAATTATCTTTCCAAACAGTTGGCAATCCCTATTCTTATTCTTCTTTATGAATATAATTAGAAACACGTTGTGGTGTCTACTTAAGACATCAACTTTCTCAAGCCTGTCTTGTCCACTGTGTTTTAAACAAAGACACTCGTTTTGGCACGGTGCCCTTAATTAATCAGCAGAGGCTTTATTGCTGCACACACACATGCACACACACAGAGTCTTTGTTCATGGGAAAAAGAAAACCAGTTTCTCCAGAACTTGGTCAGTTTATGGAACTAAGATTCTAATCAGTCTAAGACACAAAATCTAGGATTTTTAATGGCTTCCAATGGACCCTTTTGATGAAGGTATATGTCATGAATCACTCATGATTTCAGCTCAGGGAGTTGAATTGGCTACCTATCCCATGCACAATTAAAGCTTAAGTGTTGTTGCAACTATTCATCTTATGATAAGAGGCAACTAGTCTCAGGAGAAATACAGGATAAACTCCATGCTCTATTTCCTAGCATAGGAATTATATCTGGAGCCATACACTGTCATATGATTATTGAAAGCCGTTCAGTGGATTTTCTATTGAATGTGAATATCTCTGCAGTCTAGGTCATTTTGACTCAACGTTGCATCTGCATTCTTTTGTGGAGAATGGAAATCACTCTTGGAATAAAACATATATAAAATGACATTAGGCAGGCTTTGTGGAAGAGCAACTAGCTTCTTTGCCAATACATTTGCAACCTTCAGAAGGGAAAGAACAATAATGAAACACGTTTCCTGTACAATTATTTCCCACTGCAAGCTTTTCTTCTCTTGGTTTTCCATTTCAGAGGTATACTTCTATCTCTGCTTGTGTTTGTAATCCAACATAAACAATTATGTGTAGCAAGTAAAGGTACAATGGGAGTAGCTGTTATCTTTTTTAAATGTTTTGTTCTTAATGGCAAGCAACTCAGCTCTCAAGTGAAATAGTGATTTAAGAAGCTATGAACTGAAAATGAATTTGCGTGAAGGTTCCCTCGCTTTTGTGGGGGACGGTATTTTGTTTACACATTGGAATAGATAGATAGATAGATAGATAGATAGATAGATAGATAGACAGACAGACAGACAGACAGACAGACAGACAGACAGACATGGATAGCGATAGCTGCTTGGTATCCAAATTATGCTCATTGTGAACTAGGTATCTCCTAATGGTGCACACATACATCACATAGTCAATCAAAGTTGTTAAATTAGAAGATTTTCATCTAAATGTATGAACAGAGTTCAGTCTCTGGGGATTGACTTCAGGTTAGATGAATGTTCTACCTGTTGCAATCCCTCTAAAGTTAATTCACACATGCCAGCTGTCACTTGAGTCTGTAATCAAGAAGGGAAAGATGATGACATGTAAACCTATCTTCAGGAGCTAGGCAAGGAAACTAATAGTCAACATGCTCAAACTGATGACCAGGCCTATTTAGTTAACTATTAAAAAAAAAACTTTTAGCCAATGCTTATAGAAAAATCACTGACAGTCTTGCTTTGGATGACACTGACTGGGAATTCTTTGAATCCCAGATTTGAGATTTGGAGGACAATTCCCAGCTAAGCTGAAGAAGGTTGATCTACATTCATGTCAGCCATTGAGATGACTCTTCTGAGCATAATGAAAACCACAGAATGATTTTTGGCTAATTTAACCTTCAAGACCCATGCTGAAATTGGTCTTATGAATAATCTAATATTGGCCAAGGAGCTAAATAGTAGGAACATGCAATTTCATTACTGCAGCACCTTCCATTGTGAAAACCCCTTCCTTTGTGTCTCAGTGCCTTTCCTGAGGTTTAATTACATCTCCATTTTCAGGCAGTAGTGGTAATTTTCTTATTAAGCTTATTTGAACCTGCATCCTTACATTATTCTGGATAGCTATTTTTTGCTTTTTAATTTTTTTAGGGAGTTGTGATTGCTTGGGTGAAATCTTCCATATTATTTTATACAGCTACATAATTGTTTCAATTCATTTGGGAAATACTTTTAACCCACTGCAGAAAAATCAGGCTGTTCAGATATTCTTCCGTGCCCTGCAAATATCTCCACAAATACATTTGCCATTGGGGAAAGAACCTTTTCAGTGGCTACATCTCAGCTTTTGAACTTCTTCCTAAGAGTTACTTATTTTGCTCCCCACCAATTGGTTTCTGTAAGATGGTTGGAATCTTAATTTTTAATCAAGTTTTGGGACCATTGTTGGTGCTACTTTATTGATGTGGTTTTGAGCTTCTTGGTTAGAACTGTTACTTTTTTTCTTCTAGTTGTTTTGTTCTGTGATGGTTTTTGTACATTTTTGTTCTTGTAAATTGCATTTAAAGGATGCCTGCACTTAGTTGACTTTGGCTGATCTCAAAAAACTAAAAGGTCACATATGGAAAATACTTGGGTGGGAGATCCCAGGAAATTCCAGAGTTGTAGGCTAGACCAGGAAGTTTAAAAAAAAAATCCCAGAAAAATTTAGTGTCAAATCACTTCTCTATTATTGCCAAGAAAAATGCATGGAGTTATTTCTCCAACTCATTTTATTAGCTACTTTGACTTCAGTAAGGAAAGTGGGATGTACATGTTTTGAACTGGGCATAAGGGTGATGGCTAAATGCAGTTAATGTGATTTTCTTATTATGTTAGCAGTAGCCTGAGGGAAACTTAAATAGCTTCTGGATCTTAGGGGAAGATGTCGTTAATACTTTTTCTCCCCACTATGGTCCCCCAACATACACTGCCTCTCCAAAGCTACCATTTGCATTTTAACAGAACATTTCCCCTTCCCTGACATCAATGAGAAGTAGACAGAGCCTGTGTTTTCAGGGCCTTGGAAAAATCTCAGCTATCCACAAATAAGTTAAAACAGCTTTCTATGGTAACTTTAAGGGATCTCTTGGATACCAAGAGAATCTGTGTGAGAGAATTAACGAGTCCACTGCAATATCAGGCTTGGAGACCTCCCCTTATAATAATAACCCTAAATTAAACCTAGAGATGGATTCCTGAGAAATGAAATGGTAAAACTATATATGCAAAATGAGATACCATGGAAGCTGAACTAAACTTTGAAGCTGTAGCAAAAAAAAAAAAAAAACCATATTGGAAACAAATGTGAGTAAAATTGTGCTTAGAAGAATATTGACTGAATCCACTCTTTGTCTCACATGAAGCTGTGTTAGACTAAAGTGAATCTGCCCACCAAAAATTCCATTGGCCAGCCTACCAGTTGGTTTAGTCAAAGGTAAATTAGCAGATCAGCAGGCTGCTCTACTTGAAAACCCTATTGGCTAGCATGGAGCTATGTTAGCCTATGGATAGACCTTCCCATCCAAAAATGTTTGCCTAACAAGAAGCTGCATTAGCCAATTGAAAGGTTGGTCCACACAAAAGCCCCACATAGCCTGATCTACCCATTGACTAACATAGAGTGGTGTTACCATTTTTATTATGCTTCCCCAACTTTTCTTCAATAAAGATTACTTTCCATAAGTTCTGGAATTTTCATAAGCTTATCTTAATTAGTTCCACTCCTGTTGGCCAGTTGAAGCCCAATATATAGATCTCAAGGCAGACTTTTCCAGAACAAAATTATATACAATTCCATACTTCAAAGGGTAAGAACCTCTGTGCAAAATTAATGGCAATTACTAATATATAAGATTGACCACACACCATAGGGCCATATAATTCTGCGCATGTCATTCCATTTAAAAACTTTTCTGTTTGAAGTATTGGAATTTATATCCCAATGTTCATATTGACATAGGCAACCCTTCATTTCACAGACCCAAAGTCTGCTAGGACTTTAAAGGTTACAAGTCCTAAAAGAGTTAGAATCTATGAAGTGAAGGGTTGCCTATCTCAATATGAACATTGGGTTATAAATTATAAGTATTAACAACTAAAAATAAATTCATTGAGAACTATTTAGAAGCAGACATTAGATTCCTGCACTGAGCAGTTGGGGGGGGGGGGTCCACTGGAATCTCTCATTATCTAAAACTACTAAATCACAAAAGTATCTTCAGCTTCTTTTAAGACAAAACTGTCAATAATATGGCAACAACAGGAGCAGTAGAAATATCGTTTGTTTTAATAATTTCATGAAGGATCATTTTGGACCTTCCAGAGGCTTGAACACCTGAAACTAGAAAATCTGGGACTTTAAAACTACTTTTAGCAAGAGTCAGAAATATAAGCCAACCTTGGCTGATTTTTCAAAACAAACCACTTTTGTTTTGTTGCCTAGAAAACGATATGGATGTAATCATGAAGTCCCCAGGAACTGAGGTTAACTTAGAGAAGTGTTTATCTTCCCCTTAATATAATGGCATGGAGGCATATGAAAATTAGGATTATTCTGTCAGTAGCCAGCTGTCCATTTTACTGGAGCCAAGGTGTTTCACAGGGGTATAGGAGCGCCGGATGTCATGTGGCTCCTCTTCCCATCAAACATAAACATTCTTTCCTTATATGCCGGAAATAAAACCGTAAGGGTTTTTGCTACTCCTCTACATAGTTCCCTATTCACTGTATTTCAGCCTCTCGCATCACACTGGGGTCGGCCAAAGTTTGAGTGAGGGCAGTTCTGATGTGAATCCTCCAGGATGTCTAAGCTAGTTCCCAGTGGCAGAGAGTGAGGATGCCAAGGCAAGGTCATCTGGGCAGCTTCACATGCTGTCAGTCCCTCTAGGGACACCACGTAAAAGCTATATGACGTGTCCTCTGGCTGGATCACTCAGGTTGGCTTCCTGGCTGCGTGGCAGCTGTAAAAGTTAAGGCTTCTGTCACAGAAACTAGTCAAGGGGCATTTGGATATTTGCTGTCACCCTTGTCTCAGGCAATTCAAATATGCCATCAAATTTTAACAGTCCAAAATTTTAGTTCTTTTTTTTTTTTTAAAGGGGGGTTGGTTCAGAAGAGATTTATCACCTTCTACTGCAAAACACATTTGATAATATAATTCACTGATAAAATAGCCTTCTCTGTACAAATTGCCACTGGTGATGAAACAGATGTTCTATGCCATAATTCTCTTAGAGGTGGATTTGGTTAGAAACAAAGGAATAGGTTAATAGGAAATACACTAACTAATTTGTCCAAAGTTAAACTTGTTTTAAAAAAACTACTACTACTACAAAAAATGCTACACTGAATTTCAGCAGATTGGCACATTTGTTGAATGGAGGTGCAAAAATATTCATTTTTGTCCTAGAAAAATATGAGGTAGTATATGGTATATTGCACAGAATGTATGTTTGTTGAGAGAAGCAAAAATGACTGTGTATAAGAGTGTGTTCCTGATCACTTTGTTACATGGTATATGTCATGAGAAACATAAAACAAGAGTTGGGTATATGATGAGAAATATAAACATACGCTGTATGGATTTCTCTGTACAAGAACAAATACGCAAGGAGGAATGAGCGCTCAATGAATGTTGGCCGCTATGAAGTAAGTGCATTGTGATGGTTTTGCCATATGAAAAGAATGAAGAAAAATCAAATTACAAAACAAATATATGAAAGAAGAGTGAATGGGTTGAGAGGAAGGGAAAAACTAGAAAACTAAGGTTAAAGTGCGTTGATGAGATCCTCAGAAGAAAACAGATGAGAAGTTTAAACAAAAAGTAAATGCATGAGGTGGTGTGTGAATATGGTGGGAACAAGGATGGTTTGCAAGGATAGAAAAATATGACAGGGTGTTGGTATTCACTAAATTTAACTAAATTTCCTTTCCTTTTTCTTAAATCATGCCTTAAATTATTTTGCTTACTACTTCTCATTCTTCTTCTGTGCTTTGCATAACATTGTGTGTCCTGAAAGGAAATAGTATGGTGGGTAGGTACATTGGTATATTAAAGTTGTTTTAGGATTCACACTAGAGTTTTCAAGTTTCCAAACTTTAAAATGGCAAAAACCCAGTATGCCTGTTTTCGACAATTATGATCAGAGTGAGCTCCAGGATTCAAAAAAGGTGCTTGAGGACCACATGTGGGCCCACATCTAATTTTGTACTTTGAGCCAAGGACAATTTGAACACAGACCTCTCTGCCTTTTGTATTCCCTTCGCTACTATTTACAGCTATTGGACACAGTGTCCTTTCTCTTACTATTGATATAGCAATGCACACGGTTGGAGAGAGAATTCTTCTGCAAACCTCAGGCATACAAGCTAGGGTTCCTCCAGATATTTAAGCATAGAAATATGGATTTTAGAACTTCTTAGTGGTATACATTTTCTCCTTCATATGCTTGATGCTTCTAAACGTGTATGTGGGCTGCTAATTTTTTTTAAAGTGATTTCTTGCTTTCAAGTTGTTGGGAAATGTCACATCATCCCACATAGAAGGTCACTGGGGGCTTTTCAGATGTAAGACAATTCTGAAGACAGATTAACAGCAAAGACAAATGATGATTTTTCTTTCAACAGAAATTTCTGTCTTTTTCCTTTGCTGAGGAAGGGTTAATAAACTACCCTTGACACAAAATGTTACATTCCTGAAAAACAGCTTTGCTTTAAGACTCAAGGAAGGATCAAAACCAGTGGGAACAACAACAACAACAACAACAAAAGTTTTCCCTCCCTCCCTCCCTTTTAGAAAACTGCATCTTTGCCTTTGTCTGTTTCTTTCCTTGCATTGACTGACTCCTTCAGAAAAGAGATCAGTGAAATTGTCAGTTGATTACTTCTCCTTGATTAGCATTTATAAGAGCTCTGTGATACATTATTTGCATTCCTATTTAGCCGTGATTTTGTGGGGCAGCAATGATTAAACTTGTCATGGGGTCTGATTGACAGGGTCAGATCTTCACTTTCTACTCTTTTGAAATTAAAAACAAATGTGTCAGTTCCCTTCATGGGCCATAGCGCTGTGAAGCTTGCTCGCCTTGTCATCACAGATAGGTCAGGAATGTTTTAATTTTAGGGATAGGATTCGGCTTGTCACTGTAGGATGTGATGGCGTGTAGTTCTGGAGATGAGATGTGAAGGGTGTAAAACAAAGAATGGGAAGAACAAAGAGAAAGACACTCACATTATTAGACAGATTTAATTAGTCTGAATGGATATTATGCTAGATGAAGCAGCGAGCTGTGAAATTAACCCTTGATTACGGATTGGCGGGTCCTGCTCATAAAGAGAATCAAACCCTTTGTGAATAAGAGAGGTGTGATTCTGTCCAACCCTCCTCCTCCAGCACATCATCCTCATTGCTTCTGTTAGATCCAAAGGGAGGGGAACACTGATAAAACATCTCTTGATGTTAGCATTTTGAACGCCAGTACGTTTCTCATTCAACCCACTTTACACCAGAGGACTGAAACACTTCAGTTCACAGGGTTGGAATCAACGTAGTATTGTACAAGGGTTGGCCCTAGCAGCTTCTATGTATATTTCAGCTCAATATATTTCTCCCCATGCCATGAGTACGTAAAACTAAAGTTCTTTCTTTTTTTTTCCAAATAAAGTTTTTCCAAGAAGGCTTTTTTCTTTTTCCCCACTCTTCCTAGTTAAAGAACACCACTTTTCGGAATTCTAGCCTAATCCTATTCTTCTTTCGGGGGACAAGTGTTACAGTGGCTGCCATTTTCCTCCTAATGGACATTGCAGAAAATGGTGGACGGGCTACTGCTGCAGCAAAAATAATAATAAAAATATATATATTGAAGGAAAAAAGCAAGCCACTGTGCTATTGTCACTATTAATGCAGTCTCCTCCCCTCAAGAACCAGGTTGAGCATCTCTGTTTTGGTGAAACAATGTCCTGGATTCTTTTTTATAACCCACGTTTTCAATGAAGAACTTCTGAAGGCCACTTACATGCAGCTCTAGCTAGAATACAGAGGAAGTGGACTAACGCAGTAATTTATCCTCTGGTTGATTCAGCATTCCTTCAAATTTCTAGTAATGTTTTTGAGCTTATCTAATTGTTGGAAGTGGCAGAGTACTACTTCAAGGTGTAACATTTCAAGGAATTCTCTTCATTAAATTTTGAAGCAATGGGGAAAATAACTTTTTTTTTAGAAAAAAAATGGGATTGAAATATATGCAATAATTTATGTAACACCTTTTAGCAAAAAGCATTTATTGTGCTGCTTCATAAAATGCAATTGGTTTATAAAAGTATGTTTGGGATATACAACTGAAAATCAGACGGAAGTTAAAATGTGTCTGGCAGTAGGGGTCAGCATCTGGAGAAATTCAGCTGATCTTGAAAAAGGCTTAGCAAGATAGGACTGGCTAATACTTGGATGGAAGACCACCAGGAATTATCCAGGGCTGTAGGCTGAATCTAAGAAACAAAAAACAGAAGGCAATGGCAAACTATTTCTGTATTCCTGCCAAAAAAATTATATGGATGTCATAACACACTGAGCTCAACTCTGTCAACTGATGCTTTGCTTCTGGGTCACAATGATGAGCATATCCTTCATCGGCTGTCACGGTGCTGTAAAGAAATTCCTCACTTTCAAATTTCAGATTTCAACTCTTGAAGGTTTCATCTCTGTTGTCATCATGTGAGGAACCCATTTTCCACAAACCTTCTGATACTGAAGAACATCAATAGTGAGACCCACTCATTCCTGTGAAATGCCAAGCATTCAAAGCTATTTCCCTTTGAATGATCTGTCAGTTATCCTAAATCAGTTCCTCAACCTCATGTGAAACTTATTGGTTGTTGTCATAGGTCATCCACTTAGTTATTGACCAAAGGAATCAGCTCTTCCTGGTTCACTGTCTCTACATTTTTTTTAGCCCAGAGATGCACAGTGTTCATGTCAACATAGCCATCACCATAAACAACTGCATTCAGTGGTGAATTTGAATTGGAGGGACTTCTTCAGCACTCAAAAATTCAACTGGTACATTGGTTAAAGCACACTGATAGTACTCACTGCAGGCTTCTGTTTCATGAACAGCAACAGCACAACCTTTTCTCACAGAAACTTCTCGCCAAATGAAGTGGAAGAACAGATCCTAAAGAACACATCAGAACTTCTAGCGCACCAGTATTGCCATCAACAGGAAGCTGATCACTACATCCTACCCTGGGGTCTGCTGGAAGTCAGGTTTTATGGCTTCATGAAATCCCAGCAGGGCTGGAGCCATGTGGACCTCAGGGAGATAGGGCAGGCATAGCTACCAAGAAAACATGTCTCCTAGGTCACACAGCTTTGCAGCTGGGACCATGAACATTCCAATTAATCAAAGAGAAACAACAGGTAAAAGATGGTCTCATATGTAACCAGGTCCTAAGCCGCAAAGGGATTTATGGGTAACAACCAACACCTTGAATTGCACCTGAAGCTATCAGCAACCAGTGTGGTTCACAGAGCTGTGGCATTACATAGGCAAAACAAGAAGTACCCACACAGCCACATTCAGAACTGGTTATAATTTCCAAGGCTAGCTCTATGTACATCATATTGCAGTAGTTCAAACGGGAGGTGACTAGGACATAAGAGACTATGAGAAGGACTTCCCTATCTAGGAAGGGATACAATTGTCATATGAGATAGAATTGTACAAAGACCCTCCTGATCAGAGGTGCCACCTGTTCATTTGACAGGGGGTCAAGAATCCAGGAGAACTCCCAATTTTCTTACCAGTTCTACTACTGGGAGGATTGTATCATCCTATCCCAATCCTGCCAAAGATCATCCTCAAGTGAGTTCAATTCTATGTCAGTGCTGTATTGAGGCCTAAAGCTTGACTGAAAAGAGTCCAGATAATCCACTTCCTCCAGAGCCCCCTGGAGTTGTTCCGCCACCATCTTTGCTACCACTTCCCCAAAAGGGTAGATTGGAAGCAGGTAAAAATTATCCCAAGACTGCAGGATGCAGCAATGGTTTTTCAAAGCTGCAGGCCAAGACTCTCACTCAAAAAAGAATTAACCAGCTGTTGTTGACCTGGCATTGAGCAGCAACAGCTGGAAACCAGGCCTAGAGAAGATGAAAAACCGGATCAGTGTGAGATGGAGTAGTATCCCAGAATTTAGATGGTTTTAAAACTAGGCAAATTCATGGAAAACAGCTATCAACTGCTACTATTTCTGATGGCAGTGTACTATCTCCTAAAATACCATCTGTTACTGATTGTGAGCTTCCTAGAAGTATCTGATTGACCATTATTGGAACATACAATGCAGGACTGGTCTTTGGCCCATCTAGGAGAATTCTTCTGTTGGTCTTAATGCAAGTGGAACCTTCCATGTCACTTGCTTTATCAGGGTTCCCAATCTTGCAAAATCATCTCCCAGTGTACAAACTAACATGTATAGAAGGCTACTACTGCAGCTCTTCCTTGTTCATGACTGAGAAGTCAGAGATGCTGCATTTGGTGTGAATGGCCTCATCTCTTTCACATGAATTGTTTATATTCATTTGAACTGGGAGATTATTATTCTCTTTTATACAACAAATTAGATGTTGCTTTTTAAGCTTATCTTATATCCAGTCATCTCATTTGACTTTGGCTTTCAAATGTGTTGACCTGTTTTGATTAGTTCACCTTTCTTGTAAATTAATGCTGGCCTCTATTTAAGTTGGCTAGCCATCAATAGAAGGCTTCTCTGGGACTCAGCCTTGTCCTTGTCCTCCTTTTCTTTCCCCTCCTTCTTGCGACAAGTTCCTTGAAATAAAATTAAAACCTTGAGTAGTTTCAGTAGCCTTGTAAGAAAGCTGAATGGCCCACATGTCTTATAGACCAGACTAAGCCCCCAGTTTGAAGGGCTGTCAAAGAATGATTCTATGTTTAGAGATATCCTGTGTTTCAACAGCTGGATTTTAAAATCAATTTTGAAAATGAAATGCCATAACAAAATGAGGATTGGAGGTGTGAAATTAGTGCCAGGTGGAAAGATTTGCCTACTAATTCTTATTTGACAAAAAGAGAATTTGTTTTTGAAAAAGCAAAACAAATATTATTTTGTTCCTATTCTAATGGGTGTGGTGTTCTTGTACTTATTAAATTATATATTTTTTATTTTTGTTATTTAGTTATTGGTTTACTTGTACTTATTTAATGGTTCACTTATACTTATTTAATGACAAGAAAGGCCAAGAATATACATGAGTTTTCTGTCTTTTAATGTAAGCCATCTATCTGGTGGCCTGCAGCCTCTTTGGCTTCTTATATTTCCACTAAATTCCAAGGGAAGACCTCATGGGGAACCTCTTCTCTGTGCTAGTCACTGCTAAGTAGATAGGAGAAAGTTCTGCCCTTGTGAAACTACTAGAGAATTTCTCCTTTCCCCACAGAAAGGTGAAGAAAGGCCGTTTGTGCCTAGATCTAGTTGAAACTGACCACTGAAGTTCCATACTGGACTAAACCTACAGGCAAGGGTTCCTGCAGAGTATGTTTTTAAAAAGTCAAGATATTAGCCATGATGATGCTATCAAAGCTCTACCTGTTTTTTATGCAATGCACATAGCCTACGGACGCCCTTACCTACAGAACAGCTTTGTCACCTGTTGTGGTGAATTGTGTTGCATTTTTATTTAAATGGTAGAAATTCTTTCAGATTTTGAATGGATAATTCAATGCAACACTGAAGTAGTGGTGGTAGCTTGGTGACGCATTTGTTTTTTGAGGGATGTAAGGGGCCACTTAGCAGCATGCTTGTCCTTACATTCACCTGTTTGTCAGCTCTTTTTCACAGACCTAAACATACAAGCCTTGTAGACATGTAGCTCTTTAGGTAAAGTCAGAGATACTGCATTTTGCATTTTGTCAATGATGTGCTTGGGGAAAAAATCAATAAATATCCAAGAGAATCTAAGGTAGTGGCTTTGCATCAAAAACTCAATATATATATAGCTGTCAACATCCATGTATTATCATAAACCTGTAGCATCTAGAGTTTAAAACCAAGGAAGGATCAAGAGGTAATAGTCACTTTTATAAATGATATGTTATCTCAATTATATTATTATCAAGTGCTGTCTGGTTAGGTAAAGGAAAGAAGAACAAATCTTTAAAAAATATTGGTGTTCTTAGGAGGAAAAAAAATATTCCAGAATATAATTAGAATATCACTGGCTAAAATCAGCTCTCGGGGTAGCTTAAGAGAAGAAGTGAACTAGCATTTTATGGAAACATACAACTCATTTTATTATGGTGAGCATAAAGCATTCTATAAGCCTTGCAACTTAAGCGAGCACTAAGTGAAAGCATTGCCCATCTATCAATACTGTCACAACCAATTGGCAACGGGTCTCTTAAGATTTTAGGTAGGATTTTTCTAAGTTCTTCCTAGAGATGCCAGAGATTAAACCTGAGACCAAGTATATGCAAAGCAAGTCGTCTGCCACCGAAATAAGGTCCTTCCTATTCATTGTACATACAAAAATAAAATACAGTTTGCTGATGTTTTGCAACAACTATAATTGAAAGTGACTTAAAAATGCCTTAATTAATGAATCCTTTTATATCTTTCATATGATCCACATAATTCATATGTGGATCATATGAAAGGCAGCACGCTATACATGAAATGCCTCCCTTGCCTAGCTAGGTGATCCTTGAAACATATTGGGCACTCTTCAAGTAAAAATAATTTTTTATTTCCAAATATTCACAGAAATATTTCCATCTAGCAAGCCCCAAATTTCCGATGCTGACTGTCAATGATTTTCTATGTATTGTTCCAGTCCAACTTGATAATAGCTAGAACCGAACCTGGGACCATCTGCATGAAAAAGCTGGGATCTTCTACAAATGGACCTTCTACATCTGGAATACTCTGTAGAGGTCTAGTCACCACATTTGAAAAAGGCTATAATAGTGCAAAGAAGGGCAGCCAAAATTTCAGAAGACTGAAATAACTTCTATCCAAAAAAAAAAAAAAAAAGGCTGTGGCATATTTAGAATTCTTTACTTTGGAGGAAAAAAAGACTGAGATGTAACATGATCAAAATATACAAAATTATGCAGGGCATGGAGAAAGAGGACAGGGTGAAGGTTTCCTGCCTCTCTTAAAACCTTCGGGCCAGGAGTCATTCAACTGGCTGATGAGAAAGAGATTTAGAACAGACAAAAGAAAGCATTAATGACCACATATAACTGATTGTGGAATTCATGTGGTGGTGATAGCTACTAATTTGCAGCAAAGATACGTGGAAGGCTGTCACTCCCAACTTCTTTTATGTCTGGAGGGGGAGGAATGTTTTTAAAATCCATGATGGCCAAGTTGACTTGTGAACCATGATGGACAGAACTGGAAGAGGCTTACTTATAGCTATGTTTTACATACACCATGTGGTAACAGGCAGAGAGCTGAAAAGTAAAACAAGAAGTGAATGAGAATCCCTAAAGCACTTGTGGTTTTGTAGAGACAGCCTAGGGTTTTTTCTCTGCCCCAGCATCAGGGTGAGATGGATAACTGTCTCACCTGTTGGAATCAATCAATATTTTATTATTACAGACCAGAATTACAAATAAAATGCATTAAAAATGAAATAAAACATGATAACATATTACATGTAATGGAGATGGATAACTGTCTCACCTGTTGGAATAATGCAAATGAACAGGGCTGTTTGGGAGAAAAACCTCAGTGTTGATGGGTTAATGGTGTTTGGCTGCCAAGCTAACTCTGCCAATGACTCAGTTAAACATATTGAGTATTCAGGAAACCGTGGTGAATTCAGCCTACTCAACCTAGAGATGATTTCCCAGTGGGTAAGATTCAAAACTAAACACAAACCTGAATTTCTTAGAAATAGATATAATGTATTAGTCCTGTTCTTTCTGAAAACAGATTGTGCAACCAAATAAGGTATGACTAAGAGATATGGGGTCTGTTATTCTGTTGCTTCTTAAAAGATACATAGGACCCCAAATTTCATTAGGGCCAGTTTTCTTCAATTTGTTGTCGTTCAAAATCTAGAACGCTCAGCTAGCACAGGTATTGTGGTTCCAACACATCTGGAGAATGTGAGGTTGTAAAAAATTGTGCTATGCTTCCTCCTCCCATATATTTTCATGTTGAAAATTATTCATGCACAAGAGAAAGTTGTTCATATGAACACATGGTACCAAGAGAGACAAAAGTATACATCATAAAATAACTTCTATTATTTTGTTGCTTTGTTTCCACAGTGGGAAATCCAATTCCAGATTTGCCAGTATTATTATTTTTGTGTTTTGTGTTTTGTGTTCTTTTTCTTTGTTATTAATTAAAAAGTAATAACAAATTATTAAAAAAAAAAAAAGAGCATGAGAAGAACCATGTTGGATCAGACCAAGAGTCTCTCAACTTCAGTATTTTGTCTAGTGCATCAACTAAACAGCAGGTGTGTATGATTCAGGCAAAATCTGCTTCAAATCATCCATCTGATTTGGATAATTTGGGAGTGATTTAATTCAAAGAGTCAAATCAAATCATTGAATTGAACTGAATGGTCAACTTGCTTCTCTAAAAGTGTGTGCATGCATGTAGCAGACTCCACTGAACTGGGCTGATTCGTTCAGTGATTTGGTTCAAAGTTTCAGTCTAAAATGGTGATTGAATTGACTCTGATTTAAATTTTTGATCCAAAATTTTGCACACTTCCACCAAGCAGATGCTTAATCCAGTGGGAAGTCCATAAGCAGGACAGAACCTGCAAGTGCAAGGACAGAACTGCAAGTCTTCTTTTCCCAACAGTGTTATTCATTATCAATTCCTTCTGAACATCATGGTAACACTTAGATGATATAACTAAAAACAGTTGTACATTCTTTAATTTGTAAAGCATATTCTTTAAACTTTATGTAAAGGAAGTGAAAGCAGTGGAGAACTAAAAAAACATCTTGACTGCTGAAGGAAACATGGAATAAAGTCCTGCTATTTAAAATGTGTCAACAGGTAGACAGTGGGTGAAAAAAGAAATCAGTTTATTGTTTAGAATTTTTTTTTAGTTCAGATCTGAATTTGACACATGGGTGATGCCCAGCGTGTTCTAAGTTTAGAACACATTCACCCTTCCCCCCCCCCCACCACCTCCAAACAGAAGTGTTCCTAGGCTAGTTTTGCATGTCAGCTTGTAAGTCTATAAAACAGTTTTCTACCAGCTGGAGGTCTAACATGCTACATGAATACATAACAGTGCCTAACCAAGAAGGTTTGTAATTCAGCAATTAGCTGTAATTAATGAACACAAAGTGAAGACTCATTTACAGTTTAAATTATCACATTAGCTCCTGTCACCCTCTATGTACACAAAACAGCAGGAATTCAATTATTTTTATTCTTCGGAGCTAATTTAAAATTTAAGGAATGCCATTACATGAAATAATAGGTAGAAAATGTAATAGAAAGAACTGGGAACAGTTGGCTGCCCATGAATTGGGAGGGGGGGAAATACTCTTGGTGACGATCTGGAACTATTTGCATAGTCTCTTTTTGGGGTTGTGTTTTGCTTTGCTAAGGAGCTAACAGCTGATGGGTTAGAATGGAGGCTCTTGTCGGCGCCTTTAAAACGAAAACTGAGCTTGGAGGCGGCCGGGTCGTTAAGCGTAATTGTAAAAGCAGTTGAAACAGATAATGCTGTTGATAGTAACATGTTGACAGCAGGGAAATGCTCCCAATATTATACTTAATGGAACCGAGACGGTGGAATCTGCACTGTCTTTCCTTACACAATTCACCCTTCTGGGCTAGCAAAACTAACAGCCCTTAAGTAACTGTCAGGTTACAATCGGCCTCTACTTTAATGCTCTCACCTGAATGAGGGAGGAGAAAAAGCTTTTTTCCTTTCCTTTCCTTTCTTTTTTTGCTTTTTTTGCTTTTAAGAATATCAAGTTGCATATCCCCCAGTGGCTGCTGGCGCTATCTTCTTCCAAAGAGAGCAATTTAAAAATGTTCCAAACACGCTCTGTATCAGTTCAAAAGCTTCCATATTTCTGCATTAGTACCATCGCTCTGCCAATTTTCTTCCATCTTTATTTCAGCTCTCTTGGTTTCTGGCTCCTTGCGTTTGCTCATTTGAGTCAGAACGGGCCACCGGCTGGCCCAGTTTTTCATTGGTGATCAGCTGCTGAAGTGAGCATTTTAGGTAGACAGAGGGAAGGTTGAGATAAGAGAAGAGGGAGGGGGGAGTCTATTAGGGTAATGTTACTGTAATTAATGAAACCTGCCAGTAATTGGAAAGGTGGAAGGCTGTATAATATTATAATGATAGCCATCCGTTCCATGCAGCCTTTTCTCTCTCCCCTCCGCCCCGAAATTCCCTTCCGCACAATCCCTTATCATCTCTGTGATATCAGACGCTTAGCCGTGCAAATCTTTCTGACAGCCTTCTATGTCTTTGTCTTCCTAATTGGACAGTATAGAATTGTTTATGGATATTGAAGACATTTAGACCTCAGTTGGAGGTGGTTCAAAAATCGTTAGCAAAGTTGCCTCCACAGCATTGTCAAATTCTTTTTCCCTCTCTCAATAGCGTCCCTAAAATGTTTTAAATAAAATTAGCAATAGAAAGTCCAATCCTAGACAGAGCCTGTAATGCATTCTTTTTACACGGACCTAATTGGACTTGTTCTTGTATCAATAACATCTTTGGAAATAAATTGGCTAAGGCTGATGACTATAGGCAGACAGGATCTCAGTGCCAACCTGAAAATTGAATATTTGATTCCTAATGTAATAATCCCTCATTTGGTGCCCCAGTCTTTTTTAGGGGAGAGAGATATACACCAGGGAAATATAGTGGACTGAACAACCTGCAGCCACAGGACTGTATATGAATCTCAAAGCTCCACTTTTTGAATAAGAATCAGCAGTGCAACTTTCCTGCAATTTTGAAGTGAGAAAAACAGCAAAATGTTTCAGTCTGTCATGATCGCAGTTAGGATACTCTGTGTACAGGTGAGATTAGAAAGGGTTCATTTTAACCCCCAGAGTTGTTTGGGGAAAGTATCTTAGGGAGGGGTCAAAAAAATTAAAATGTCTAATCAAAGTTCTGCCCTTTTAAATGCGTCACACATATGCCACATTTAAAAAAGGATGGGCTTCAATCATACATTTGCGACTACCACCCTAACATTTTTCAGCCTCTTCCCCCAATAGACAACCCTATTTTGGGGGGGGGGGGGGAGATTAGTTTAGAGATCAATATCTACAAAACAATTGCCTTTATCTTTTTTTAAACCCCCCCCCCCCAGCACAGGACAGAGGAAGAAACTATTTCTACAGATGGAAAATAGAAGACAGATCACCTGGTGTCCTACTTTCCATCTCTGCTACTTTTATGTACATAAATGGGCTCAAGCTGGAATCACCTTTGGGCCTGTCCATGCTAACTACCCACAGCATTGTTTCCAGGGGCTCTGGAAAGTTCTGTGCCTTTGATCTATGGCTCAAGAGATATATATTATATGAATAATACGAATATAGAATATCAGCCAGTGGTTGATATTTCTCTCTCTCCCTGCTTTTGCCTGTCTTTGTCCCATTTTGCCAATTAATTGCTTTTGAACTTTTGAACGTAAACATCAAGCTATATTTTTTTGCTAGCTGAACTGAGATGTGTGTTTGTTGTGACCTGGAGGTAGGATTGACTGGGAGCGTTCTGGGTGCATATTAAACTGGAAATTACCCAGAGTAGTTTTCCAGGAAAAAGGTTATGGGCCCAGAGAGGAGCTAGAACTACACTCTGAGCACCCCAAAGCACTCCAGTCACCCAAACATCCCAATTTATTCCAGGTGCTTGGTCAAGGAAGGCTGTGACAGTCCTGCCCCAGCACCTGGAGCAGGGTTTCTCAGCCTTGGCAACTTTAAGATGGGTGGACTTCAACTCCCAGAATTCCCCAGCCAGCTATGCAATTCCCAGTGCAGGCCTGGATGGGGAGAAACCAACTGCAGCTCAATCTTCACATGCATGATACACATTAGTAAGGGGTGGGACTTTGATCAGATGATTGCAAGCAGCAGCCTGATTTTTTTGATGCCCACTCCCAGGTCCCTGCCTGCCTGCCTGCCTGCCTGCTATTGTCTCATGAATACCAGTAGACTATATGAGCCAACTGTCCTCTTCCTTATATGGAATGTGCAAAGAAACAGGTATGATGGTTGGTCGCACAGTCAGCCAGATGTTTAGACTGGACTTGACATTTTTATCCACCTATCAAGTCCTTCCCAAGGACTGGGATAGGCAGATGTTGTTTGATGGTGATGTAAGCTGTTCCACGTAAAGCTGCCTTTTGCAATTGACTGGTGGTGATTTTGTCAATGCTGATGGTCTTCAAGTGGTGCTCCAGGTGTTTTGGAATTGCACCCAAGGCGCCTATTACTATTGGTACTATCTTTGCTTTCTTTTGCCACAGTCTTTCTACTTCTATTTGCAGGTCTTTATATTTTGTGATTTTCTCCAGTTCTTTCTCTTCTCTTCTGCTGTCTCCAGGTACTGCAATGTCCACTATCCAGACTTTTTTGTCTTTCTTATCAACAATTGTTAAGTCTGGGGTGTTGTGTGGCAGGTGCTTGTCTGTTTGAATTCTAAAGTCCCAGATGATGATGATGATGATGATGATGATGATGATGATGATCTGTAACTATTCAGGTTTCCTTGATACAGACAAGCAAACAAAAATCCTTCCATTCAAATCCAAAGGAAACACAGAAAAAGTATGCCAATTTTATCATACATTTTGTGTGTCTATTTGTAAAGATTTATTCTTTGGGTTTTTTTTTAATTCTGCCTCACTCTAAACTAGTACATAAGATGACCTTTTAATGGCAAACGTATCGTGGGTGACATCAGGCTCATCCCATAGCAGCAGCAGCAGCACTACTTAGAAGCAGGTTCCCAAGAACATTGCAGGTGTTCCAACATGAAGGGAGAACCTGCACTATTTTTCCACACTGAATAAATACACAAATCTTGCCAAGCCATTTGCACCCTGTGAAAGACAGGGGAGAAGATGGGCTCTTTTTCCAGTGAGAGAGCCAGTTTGGTCGAGTGGTGAAGGCACCAGGCTAGAGAGCCGGAGACGGTGAGTTCCATTCCTCCCTTAGGCATGAAAGCCAGCTGAGTGACTTTGGGCCAGTCCCGCTCTCTCAGCCCAACCCACCTCACGGGGCTGTTGTTGTAGGGAAAATAGGAGGAGGCATGTTTGCTGCCTTGAGTTATTTATAAAAAAATAAATAAAGATGGGATAAAACAAGTCTAAAAAAAAAAGATACAAACAGGCAGGGGACTAGAAGCAATGTTGTTGTTGTTGTTGTTCAGTCGTTAAGTCGTGTCTGACTCTTCGTGACCCCATGAACCATATCGCGCCAGGCCTTCCTGTCCTTCACAGCCTCCCTGAGTTTGCTCAGTCTCATGCTCATTGCTTCAGTGATGCTATCTAGCCATCTCATCCTCTGCCGTCCTCTTCTCCTTTTGCCTTCAATCTTTCCCAGAATCAGGGTCTTTTCCAAAGAGTCCTCTCTTTGCATTAGGTGACCAAAGTATCTGAGCTTGAGCTTCATTATCAATCCTTCCAATGAGCAATCAGGGTTTGATTTCCTTTAAGATTGACTGGTTTGACCTCCTAGCAGTCCAGGGAACTCTTAAGAGTCTTCTCCAGCACCACAGTTCAAAGGCATCAATTCTTCGGCGCTCAGCCTTCTTTATGGTCCAGCTCTCACAGCCATACATTATTACTGGGAAAACCATGGCTTTGACTATGTAGATCTTTGTCGGCAAGGTGATGTCTCTGGAAGCAATGTCAGTGACAACATGCAGGACAGGAAAGAAATCCCTGCATGATTTTCAGATCAAAGCATGAGAGGTTCCATTTAGTCTCTCTGTATAGATGCATCTGTGTGCATATACACTTCCCCACAGGTAGAAAACCTAACGTTTCTGTATTAGCACCATTCTGAAAAGTTTCCCACATCTCTCTTCTAGTAATTCTCATTCAACCTACCATAATGGAAGGGAGGCTGCAGGGTGACAGAGAGATGGGTAAAAAGCAAGCATCCTCTTTCATTAGCTCACAGTAATAAACTAAGCCTAAAAACAGTATGAAAGAACATTTTAAGCCTTCTGAAAATGAGCTTGAAAAATAGAATTGTTTTTTGCAGAGGAAGAAAACTTTCAGGAAATTGAATACAGTTTTGCATTTTATTAAAAACGCTCATAGAAGTGTTCATAAAAGGTGTTTCTGCCATGAATCGACCGTGATTTTTTTAAAAAATGCCTGCTTTAACATACCAATAGTGTCCCCAGAGAATTCATTTTGAGTTAAAGAAATGGTTCCCATTCACCTTTTTTGCTCCAGCAGTTTATTTCTCCTAGAAAAACTTCTCTTCCTTTCCCTGGTGATTTTGCAGGCAAATAGAAACACATAACTGAAGAGAACCACTTAACATGCTTCAGACTCAGGCTTGATTGCATGATCAAGGGGTTAATCAAAGGCCTGAAACAAATTAAACAGAAAGGGGGTGGGAAACCCTCTTGGATAATTACGTATTCTTTCCAAGTCACACAAGTCACTGTTGCCTTCGCTCAATCCACTGCGGATAAACAGGGAGGGGCTATGGCAAGATGTGCTGTTCACATGAACTTCCTTGACCACACTTGTCTCTTTCAATGAGAAATTTCACTTCTATCCCTGCAAGGAGATCTGTAAAATCTGTAATGTGGAAATATTTTACATGTTCCTTTAGTTCTCCCAGTGGCAGAAACGCATAGACAAAGAAAGCCTGTATCAAGAAACCTGTGAAGATGCCCAATAGTCTAAGTCCACTATCCTATATGTAAATTTAGTCCTGGAGATTTTTGAAAATCTCCATAACCAGCCAGTCAGAAGAAATATCTTCTTATTATTCCTATTAAACCTCCACTATCCCACATAGATACTATGAGTTGCCAAGGCTAACTGAAAGTTGTGGTCCAATTTACTTGGAAAGTAGCAGCTGAAAAAGCTGAGATGAGATAAATGGTGTTCTGCACATGGATCAGGCAGCATCAGGCAGTTCAGGACCACATCAACGTGTGCATGGAGTTAAAGCAGAGTGTTCTGGGGTGGGAGATAGTGGAGAAGAGGAAGGCTGGGGAGTGCAGTGAGTGGGTGTAGGAAGGGAGGGAGGGAGGAGCTAGGCAGATATGCCGTACTTGAATTCAAGGACAGTGGTGGACAAAGGGAAGTCTCACCCCCATCATATCAACCCATCCCACCCAGTCAGGCAGAGAGGGCATATTGTGGACCCCATCAGCAAAAGAATGTCGTCTGGCAGGCCCAGGAGGAGAGCCTTCTCTGCCGTTGTCCCTGCCTTTGGGAATACTCTCCCCGCAGAGATGTAGTGGGCCCCGACCCTCCCGGCTTTCTGGAAAGGACTAAAGACCTGGCTCTGCTGGCTTGCGTGAAGCAATAGGTGCTCTAATCGTCCCTGGGGATGGGTGGGGCCCTGATGACACTCCCTGAGTTATTTGCCAATTCTCCATAATTCTTGGAATTTATTTATTATTAGGATTGTTTTTATATTGTATTTTAATTGATTTTATCTCTGCTGTAAACTGCCCAAAGTTGTTCAGCGAGATGGGTGGTGACAGATTTTATATATATATAATAAATGTAAGGAGGACAAAGGCAGGTAGACTAGTGTATAGGCTATGTGTAGGAGGAGAGGGGAGAGAGGGGTGAGTCACACCAGCTGTACCCAATCATAGAACTGTTGGATGGGAAGGGACCAGAGGATTATATAGCCCTACCCTCTGGAGCATAGGAAACCAAATAAACCACCTACAAGGGGTGGCTGTGCAGTCTCTTCTTAAAAACCTCCAGAGATGTAGAGCCTACAACCTCAGTTCCACTCTTGTAAAGATTTTGCCATCATATATTTTCTGCATATTTAAACAAAATCTAGGTAACTGCAATGGATACCCAAGAGAATGATAGACTTGTGGAGCTGGAAGAACCCACGAGGTTACACTTTGCCTCTTTTCTGGACTTGTCTTGGTCAAAGTCTAGATCCACATAAATTTCCTGCTTCTCTTTGGCCAGACCCTGACTCATTTGAAATGACCCAGTCAAATGTTTGAGCCACAATGTTTTTGATCTATGCAAGGAGCAAAACACATTTTTTGGTTTGCCCTTAGGATAAAGTCGGCAGCTTGACCATGCCAGGCAGGTGACATGGGGCATTATGAAAGGGTCACCAGAAGAATCACTACCCATGGAGGGCTCTGTCTTGTCACCAGTGCTGACGTATGAGTTTGCTACTATTCTGTCAACCAAACATGAGAAGGAATCTTATTCTTTACCTCAGGCTACAAAATAGCTTGGCCTGACCCTGTGCCCATTACTCATTTACTTTATTCAATTTGTATGGCCACCCAGCTCACCTAGGGTTTAGGCAAACATGATGAACATAAATATAAATATTATAATCCAAAGTGAATATAAAAAAAACCTCCACAAAAATGTCAAGTTAGGCTGGCTTTGATAAAATAAAAGAAAAATTGGGTGGTGGAGAATAGCTGAAATGGCTTTGAAAGGACAAGAGCTTAAATCAAACATTACATAGAAGATTTGTGACATTTTTATATCCATCTTTAAAAAGTACAAGCGACGATCGTAGGGTTTAGCTTTAATTTCACTGACCTTACAGGAAGGGTCAGTTAACTTGTGTGAGTTATCTGCTCCAAATTATTCCCCTTCTGAAAGTGATGAGAAATATAAGCATGAAACAGTTGTGTGTATTTTTCCTACCACCACCCTCCTCCCCAAGATGTTAATATTATTATGTCATCTTCATATCCTACCAAATCTCACCTGTTTCTGTTATCCTAACAACTATTTGAGGCATGGTAGTTTAAAGTACAGAAGGAATGTTCCTCAACCACATGGGGAATTGAACTAAGGCAGAGGGGGTGACCAACAGCTCATGAGCCACAGACAGTTCCCAGTACCCCTTGGGCAGCACCCAATACTCCAAGTTCACACCACCAAAATTCAGGGGCAAAAATGCTAGGTTTGGGAGATTTTTTTCCCCAGAACCAAGGATAGGAATGGGCCATTTGGGGGAAAGATGTCTTCCCAGAGACCTCCCTTCCCATCCCAACTTTTAAACTCCCCAGAAAGAACGAATAGGTTGAAAAACGAAGAAATTATCCTGTTTGCTTTGGTGATGATACACATTTCCTGCATCACCTGCTGGTCAGTCGAGAAGGTTGTGGCCTCTAATGCAAGGAAAGCTGATCACCCCTGCCCTAAGGTCACTCTGTGCATAACAGCCATACTCACCACACAATACAGGTGCATTCCTATTATACCAAGCCAATGTTTTGTAGGCTGGTGACAGTGGCATAGTACTTTGCAATGTGACAACAGTTAGTAGCAACTTCGGCTGTCGGCAGCTGAGATTTCGATCAAGAAAGTACTATGGAGATCAGGGGAAAATGCCTTTATTCCAGTCAAAATTGAAGTTTCTGGTCAAGGGTGCCTGGTAGCCTCTTTCACTGCCACCACAAACTAGCCTCTTTCAGAGGAGGTCTAGATTCCCTTTTTCTCTGACAAGGTGCACATATCACCGCTGAACACTATTAATAGACTCCCAGTATCCCATTTATCTGCTGCTGCAGCAACTTCTCTCTCGCTCTTTTCTCACTCAATCCACCCAATTTTTCTCTCTTCTGTCGCTCACAAACTTCCGTGGTGTATAATTGCCAAATACTTACATCAAAGCATAATAAACCAAATAAATTCATTTACATTATTCATATTTTCTCTGTTTTCCTCCTGTTTTATTTATGCCTTAAACAACAGTTACAGTAAATATCACAATAAAAAAAGAATGCCTGCAGGAGGCCGGAAGATGATCAAAAAGCTCTGATATAGACCAATTCATGTTTCTTCTCTGCAATCGCTAACGAATCTTAACTTGAGCCATGTTATGTTCCCATGTGAGTGATAAGCAATGATTTATTATGAAGTGTCATGAAATCGGAATGCCATACAGTGAGAAATGAGTGAGTGGGAAATGCATTCCCAGTATCCCAGTCTCATTACTCAAAGATGCAGAATCCCTTTTCATAGCCTAATTCCACTTGAGGTTTTTACCAGGATTCTTGCTTTGCAATGGAAAACAAACTTTGACTGTAATCCCCCACCCTAGCATAGCCTTGCAGTCTGTTGGTTGTACGAAATAGTCAGCTTGGACATTATTTTGGAGATCTTTATGGGAATAATCACGCTGCTCACGTGAACAACGCAGTACGTGAGCTGAAGAGTTACAGGTCTCAGATTAAGTGACTTTGATATTTGTTTTTATTTAGTGCATTTTCTATAGCGCCATTCTTCCATCATAGAACTCAAGGGTACATACATGAGATTCCCAGGTTGTTTCCATCCAAGGACAGACAGCATTCAGATGTGTCTGTTTTCAGCATCATGTGACTTTCGACTGTGATTTAAGAACTTTTAAGAAAGTGTAGAAGAACTCATAAGTTACTTTGTATCAAACCAGATTACTCAACTCTCTTGTCCAGATTGGTATATTCTAGTTAGCATTCTTTTTCCATAGTCATCAGCAGGTCTACCTGATCATTTTTTAAAATTCCAGGTGAGAAAGACTGAACTTCTGCTTTCAAAGCATGTGATCAACCCGTGAGCCATGGTTGGGCCCCAATTCCAATTCAAACCACACAGGACTATAAAAGAGTATTTGTGTGACAGCTAAATGCAGTCCCCATATTTAGACAAAATATATCAGAGAATGCCAATTTTTACTCTCACAAGATGCATATTTCCTTCTTCTTCAATTTAGCACAAAAGAAATCAGCAGCTTTCCAAGTAGAATCTTAGCTAAATTCTCAAGAATTGGTACAAGGTTCTTACATTTAACTCAGTTAAACGGTAGTTGATGGATATGTGTGGGCTTCTTATCTTTCACTGCAGCTTCCCAGGTTTCAATTAAACCCCAAGGAAAAACATCACAAAGGACCTCTTTCCACAGGATTTTTTAAGATCATGGAAGACAAGGTAGCTGCAGAGCAGGTGAGAGAAGGGTCATTGGGGAGGCACACAACATTGTGCTACCTCTCAATGCTAATCCCAGAAACACATCAAAAGGAATTCTAAAGCATCTCATGAAGAGATAGGAAAACAGATGTCTCTTTCTTGGGGAAATAAGACTTTTAGGAATTGGAAAACCAACTTTGACCCTGTCAGATTCAGTCTCTCACACATATGCTTTTCTTAACTGGGACTGGCATTGACAAACTAAGCACAGTCCAGAGTTCCTACCCCATAACTATTTTATAGGATTGGGAAGAATCAGCTTGGTCCCATTACAGTTCTGCAAATCATTGCCACTAGCCAAAGGCAGCTCCATGCCAAGCACAACCCTGCTTCATGCTGAACCTGGAAAATCTCAAAGAGTCATTGTCCAGTGTCTACCCTGCTAAAAAGAACAGCTCTGGAGTGGGTGAAATCAACAGAACTGCAGCTTTGTCTTCTGAGTCATTTCCATCCGTATGGAGAGATGCTGAGATTCCCACCACAACTGTTGCTATTCCTTCCCCAAAGAAAGGTTGACATAATGTTTCATTTAGGAAACGTATCAGTGATGAATGAAAAAATATTCATGGCAGCACGAAGGAAAAGTGAAGGGAAATAATTTTTAAAAAGCTCATTAGTTTGATACTCTCTTGACCCATTTCTGACTTCCCGTTTCACTGGGGAAGGAAAGGTTTTAGACAGAGAAATCCAAGCTTACATAAATTAATGTATTTCAATATTATATGCCTCTACTATAGTATAAAGTATTTCTGGACATCAACAGTGGTGACAGTGAAGGCTTTGGCACTGTTACATGTGGGTTTGGTGTCTTGGAATGTTCATCATTTTTTTCCCCCAAGGGAGCGAAAGGGCTAAAAAACAGACGGCTTTTTTTACAAACCAGATTCTGCGAGGGAAGGAAAACGCCAAGATCTGTAACCTTTTACAGAGGAATCTGGGCAGAGGATGGAAATCTAATGAATCATAAGCCCAAGGAGGAAAGGAAGCAAAGATGTATGGTATCCAGAGGTATAGCAATACCAAGATGGGGAGTAGAATTGGCACTGGAGGAACAGGAAAGGTTTGAGAAGGACAGTTAAGGAAACGGGGACTTGAGGAAAAGAAGGGCAGAGTTAAGGAAAAGGAACACTCATGAGAAGGGGCAGCTATGAAAAAAATTATCAGCAAAAGACTGTGCACCATTGGCAGGGAAATGGGAAGAGAAGGGAGTCATGCTGGCAAAAGCTAATTAGAGGTGATGTGTTTAGAAAAGTGGCAAACCAAGCTTGTAGCTTAGCTAGAAAACCTTGGCTTACACCTTCTGGTCCTCACACTGACACACTATAAGACTGGCTTGTTGTGGTGTCTGAAGTGGGTGATGGCTTCCTGCCAGAACAGGCAGGAAAATCAATTAAAACAAGCCATCGTTTCTTCCTCTGGCTGGAAGAAGCCGCTGTGGGCCTGTGGGCAACAGAATAAGACAGGTTTACAATGCAGAGGATAGTTAATTCAACCATCATTTACACTCCTATGTGCAGGGGTCTCAGGGGGAAATGGGGGTCAAAAAAGTCATGATGCATGTAAAAAAGGAGTGGGGTTTTGGCCACAAGGGTGGCCACCATTTTAAATTTTTCAACACCTCCCTGTAGACACCCCCTGCCTATGTGGCAGGAGCAAGTGGCACATTCTCAGCTATGTATGCCAGATATGGTCACAGAGTAGGGAGAAAGCTGGAAAGCAAAAGCCAGAAGAAAATATGTGCATTGCAGTCCTATCACCGAAGTCCCAAGTGACTGAGGAAAGCAGGACTGGGTACAAAGCTATTAGTGGGAAGAAAAGAAGTCAGCAGACAGTGTTTTGGAGAAAAACATAGCACCTTCACCAGCTCTAAGGGTCCCAGATGGGTCATCTGCTGCTGTTGCCTATTCTAAGAAACTCTGCCTTGTTAATTTCATGCAGATGGCCATGTTACGGCCACCACACTCTTGGTGGTAAGCCCACAAACCACACAGGGCCAAGGAAGTCTTTGGCTGAAGCCAAACCTGTTTGGTGGTATGGTGGGAACTTTTGTCCAGGAAATCTAGCTGATGGTTCAGATCCTGAGAATGCTCCAGAATCCTTTAAAAGTTTGCATGCAAAGAACATTTTGCCAAAACCTATTGCTGCAGCTCTGTGACCGAGGAACACTAATGGGACAGGGTAGGTTGTGATGCTGAAATGAATGTCACATATTGATTTCAAGTAGCCAGCCTTGGTGATCCGAGAACATAAAGCCAGAAAGGAAAAGGAGGTTGGACTCAACTATATCCACAAAGCAGGCATGATTATTTCAGTCACTGCACATACCATGTCCTTGGGGCTCAAGGGGGATGTTGCTATTGGCCATCAATGGATTCATCCACCAGACTGTCAGGAAATTCCCCAGGTGCCCTCTGGAAACCATCTGGATCCATGAGGCTCCTGGGGCAGACCATTCAAATAGATATGCCCTAAGGAGGTCTGTGGTGGCAGTTACATCTAGACCAGGAAATGATCTGACCATGGCAAAGGGTTGATGATCACATCGTAACTGCTCCAAAGCAAAGGCAAGGTCTAAAGTATGTTTGCCCATGTGTGTCGGGCCTGAGATCACCTGAGACAAGCTCATGGAGACCATGATCTCCTGAGTCCAAATGGACCTGGGGCCCATCACATGGAGTTATCTAATAGGCAGGAGATCTCCACCACCAGCCCAGCAACCAGGTCCAGAAGCTCAGGGCAGGACCCCTAGATTATCTCTGCAGACTTAATATAGTCACTCATACCCTGCTGCTGCAGGAACTATAACCCTGGCCACAGATAAGTTCTCTTCGAGGTTGATATAGGATCCAAAACCCAGCTGGGCATATTTCAGAGACAGCAATATCACTGTCCTCATTCAACTAGATCTTGATAATACACGCCAGGTCTGCCTGCTTGTCCACCACCAAATCATGAATGGATGTGGTCATTGGAGACAGACCTAGCATTGCCAGCAGCACATGTATGTGTGTATGTATATATATGTGTGTGTGTGTGTGTATGTATATATGTATGTGTGTGTGTGTGTGTGTGTGTGTATTCTTTTCTTCTTTTTTTTAACTTTTTTGATCCCTGTCTGCAAATATCCCATATGAATGCATTATCCAGAAGTAGGCAATCAGGCAGAGGGCCCCACTTGATTTTACCCAGCACGCCATAGACCACACTCCAAAGAATGGGAAGAACTGGGATAAACAAATAACTGGATCCAGGACAAAAAAATAAAGTACATATTTTAATTAAATGATTAAACTGTAACTATCATTAACACGTTAATATATTCATTGCATTTACATAATCCAATAATTGGTTTAATACATTTATTACACCTTATGTATCTTTTAATTTTCTTCTTCTGTTCCATTAAAAGAATGACACCTTCCTTGCTATAGTGGAAGCTCTGTGGTGGCCACACTCCAGCTTTGGCAGGGGGAAGACACATAAGCACATAAGCAGTGCCCTGCTGGATTGGACCCCTGGCCTATCTAGTCCAGCAGTCTGTTCTCAGAGTGGCCAAACCGATTGCACAAGGAAGCCCACTAGCCTCCTAGCAGATGGCCTTCACAGCTGTCCCACTGCCATCAAGGCTAATTGCCATTGATCCATTAACTTCCATTAAATGATGCAACCCTTTTTTGCAGCCAGCCAAGCTGGTAGCCCAGTATCTTGTGATAGCAAATTCCAAAGTTTGATTATGTGTTATGTAAAAATGTGGGCCTGGCAGAATGAAGTGTGCATCCCTGATTTACAGCCTAACATGCTGTTAAACATCAACATTCAGACATATTGGATGTAAATACTCAGAAACATTTCTCCCAATATTGAACAGTCAGGGTAATAACTTGCACCCCTCAGTTCACATGCAGCTCTTAGATTAATTTATTGAGATTCTGGCTTCCCATTTTGAAAGGATATCATAAGCAATTTAAACCGCTGACAAGAATGACCGGCTTCTTCCTTTGCATCCTGCTGCAGGTGGAGAAGAAGAGAAATATTGTAGTAGGTATGTCACAAGGAAAGAGGAAAAAGCAGGTACCGCACAGAAACTCAAAAAGAACAAAAATAAAAGAATTAAAAGGGGGTAGAAAGAAAATAACATCCCCACACCCTTGGGATGCCATCCACCACTGACTTCTGCTCTCCCAGCACCAGCAACATGGGCTCCAAGAGGTTCAAAGTAGTGTCCTTCAAGTCTAGCTCAAGTCCCAGTGACCTTAAAAGTATGAACTTCTTGGGCAAGTTCAGCACAAAACCCATACCCCCCACCTTGATCTATCAAGAAAGAGAATATTGTATAAATGGGCATCATCACAAAACAGGCCTCTGGTCCCTGAGAAGGACCTCACCAGCATGGGCAAATTAAACAAGGTAGGAAGCAACCTGGATGTCCGAAGCCCCCCAGGGCTGTATAGATAACATATTGATTTAGTTACCCCTTCGCCTCCCTCTAAGACTGACGTATCTCTGATGGTGCATTGCTCAAAGTATGGCTTAAAGGGGGAAAAAAAGACTGCATTGTGGTTTGCATTGTTGTTTTTATCATTTCTGATTGCAGGACAGATGCCTTAATTCCCAAGCCCGCTCTGAACTCACCTCTGCATGATGCACCACTTCTGACATTGAACTTCCAACAACCTGGACAGAGAAGACTGCCAAAAGAATAATAAAAATCTCCAGCTATTCTTCTTCATCCTCACTAACAATTTGGTAATGAAGTATTGATTTCCACTCCCCTGCTTATGGATGATATTAGATTTTCATTGATAAACTGCGCCAAGGCTGTCTGAGCTCCAGTGTCCCTTTTGCTGTCAGTAAAACAAAGTACCGCTGAAGTAGGATAATGACTGAAAACATTGATGTACTTATTTTGTCAATTTGTAACACTCAACAGGAAAAAAAAAGGAGTACAATTCTTCATAGTTTAATGTCGAGGCATGTTCCACAAGATGCAGTCACACTAGAAGCTTTGCTTTTCATGGTAATGTCCGTTTCCTATTTATAACCCCTTTGGGATAGTTTGTTTAAAGGAAATGTTTCAACTCAGTGCAGCTTTTACCCACACACCTGGGTTGCCCAATCCAGTCATTCCACCAGGGATCAATACATCACCGTAAGTAGAAGAATTATTAAGTTAAAACAGATTCTGAGCCAAAAAAAACTCGGAACAGCGTTAATCTTCCCAGCAAGTTGTTCAGATAGTTATATGGTTAACCATGTTGCTGCCAAAGATTTGTTGAAAACGGATTTTTCCTTTTTCTTTTTTTTTTGCATCTATAATTCATGTTGTCTTCTCTCTCTTTCTTTTTAATGATGATTATTTAAAATCTCCACCGTTCTGTTTTCCAAGATGTATGCAACGGAGTGATTTTTCAAACAAGCCAACAAAGATTGTGTGTATTAAGTGCTAAAACAGTGGACAATGGTACAGTCATCTCTTGCCTGTATTATTAAGAGAATTTTTGTAAACCATCCTTCTCTGGCCCAGTGTTCTCCAGATGGGTTTGGAACAGAACTTCCAGACCCAATATATCCAAAAAGGACCAGGTTGGAGAAGTCCTTTTTCAGATTTTCTGTAATATGACAAAAAGTCCATCAGATACACGGGTATCCATTAGCACGGGGTGGGGTGGGGAGAACAATGTCATGCACTCCCTGGCGTCATTGCACAACTGATATCATGATGCACGTGGCATTATTGTGGCTTCTGCTGGATGGCTATGATCAGAAACATTGCCTCTTGCTATCTTTTCAAAATTCCTGCTTAAGTTCAAAAGGCGCTCTATTGCCTAGAAAAGGGGATTGAAAGAAATGTTTTGTTTTAAAAATGGTCCTCTCAACTTTTCTTTTCCATTAAAACTTTGGCGGTCCTAATTTTAATTTGTGGAATATTCACGTTAATAATGAGATCTAATTAAGACATCCATTAAAAGCCCGTTAAAGTTAATTTAACGTAAAAATTCCAATAGAACCATATTAGATTTTCTCCATTAAATTAACGTTATGGATTTTTAACGGATGTCTTAATTATGTGTTATTATTAACAGGAATACTGTATTACACAGATTAAAATCAGGTTCTAAGTCAACTCGGAAAAGCTTCCAAGACATTTGCATGGAAGAAATTCTCCAACACCAATACATTTTTTGGTGGGGGTTAAATAGAGGCATAACCTTCTTTTTTTCAGATCAGCACTTCCCATATAATAATGCCAGCCTCCATGAGAAAATCTGCTTGTGCATAAGGACAAAGCAGAAATAAGTCTGAACAAGGGCATCTATTGCTCTTCAGAAGACAAGTGAATTGTGGAATGTAACCAAAGCCTACAACTGAAAATACATTTGGGGAAAGACTGAATCATTAGAAGAATAAATACTGTAAAAGACAACATCTAAAATAAAAGGTAAAGCTGGTCATACGTAAACAGAATAGGTCACACGTTTCGTGTTCCCTCCAGTTTTCAAGAACAGGTTTTAAAAAGCTTTTACATCAGAACTGAGAAATTCTGACAAGATCCCTAAATTCAACATGGGGGGGGAGGAGGGGGAAATCCCCTCCTTATTTACCTCCTAGGGAAAGTGTTGCCCTTATGCCGCATATAATAGCAAATTGCTTTTTTTTTTATGGCATGCATAACCGAGATGGGAAAAAAAATATGGCGCTTGAGGGAAGGAGGGAAAAAGTAAATGAAGTTCCAGGAATGTCATTCTGAAGTAATGAGGCATGGACAGAAAATATACCCCTCACATCATCGGATTGAGATGGCAGTCGAAATAGCTTCATTGAAGTGTCAGCACTCATCCATCAATCAATCATCCACAAGGAAAAATAGCGACAATACAACCGAGTAGCTTTTATGGGATTTACTCATGAGCATAGGGAATAGTGGCTCAAATGCAGTCCTGACATGAAAGCAAGGTGCTGATATTATTTTTTTATGATAGGAGGATCATAAAGTGAATTGAGAACAGTGAGGTCTGTCTTTGCTTAACCTATTCAACTGGAAACAAACGGAGCTCAACTGGAAACGCACAGAGCCTTCGGATGGGTTAAGATGGAAGCAGCGCACGGGCTGTGGCGAGCCACTGGCCGTTCATGGCGAGATGCTGTTAAAGCCAAATTGATGCATTAGGGTTGGTTTTCTCGGAAACTCTTCAGCGAAGTTCTACCGTAACACGTGGCTGCTTTGTAGTGTGTGTTAGGAAGGGGTGGGAAGCAGCCTGTTGTGGGGGTTGGGGAGACAAGGTGTCCATTCCCAAAGGAAGACCCACTCATTGACTTTCTAACAACAGCCCCAACCAGATGCAAGTCAGAACAATGGCTCCATTTAGCGGGAAGCTCTTATGGGCGGATCCTGTGGCAATGGATGGGAGCTGACCACAGCATTAAAGCAGAAGGCAGCTCTGGGCCTATAATGACCTATAATGGGAGGATCGTCTGAATAAAATATTGCCGCTGCCTTAAGATCCCAAGGTGATCCCAGGTAAATCTGCTTTTTTGGCCTCAGTCTCCCCATCTAAAAAATGGGACAAATAATAGCAATCTTCCTCCTCCACCTTGCAGTTTGGTTTCTAGCGTTATAGCCAAATAATGATATGAAGAGCTTCAAACCCTTTAAACCCCATGTCAGTGTTAAGTGTGGCTTATTCTTAACAGGCAGTTTTGCAGGTCCTCCCCAGTCCAGTGTCAAAGGTAAAGATGACCTGAAGCTCAAATTCAGATAAAGTATCCATGCAGTTTTCTTGATGGTGTTATGGAAGTGGTTTTCCATGCTCTTACTCCAGAAGGTAAAGACACCGTCAAGTCACTAGATGACTTCACAGATATATCCATGCAATTTTCTTGGCAGCACTATAGAAATTGTTTGCCATTGCTTTGTTCCAGGATATATATTTCTTTCCCATGTTGTCTACAAACTTGGGATTTCCTAGTGGTCTCCCATCCTAGTACAAACAGGCTTTCCCTGCTTAGCTTCAGACCAAGTGCTGCCCCGGCTGAGCCCCATTTCAATGGTTTGCATGCAAAGATAACTTTCTGCAGGATTATGGGTGCATTTTATAATTTGACTTGAGAATATCTGTACACATAGGAGACATGGTTTTAAACAGTTTGCTCAGAAGAAACCAACAGGTACACCAAACTCTTCTGCCCTTTGCTGTCTGACTAATGCAGAATGCCAGTGACCTTGAGGAAGCCCCCTTCATTGCTGTTGTTGTGTCTGCATCTGTCTTGGCTGAAAGATGAAAATGAATCAGTGAAATCCAGTGCAAAATTGTTTGAAACCAGTGGGGATCTTCAAAACTTCTGCATACTTGGGGAGATGTCCTAGGTATGCACTGCAAAATCCTTCAGGATGTTAAAGAGGAAAGTCTCAGAAGATGCTGCAGATCCTCCACGTGAAATTCAGGTTCTCCATTCAGCTACTGCCAGTGAGCAATGTCCTGTTCCTTCCATACATTACATTCATCCTTGGTGCTTTCCACTAAGATTTTAATTAGACATAGCTTCCGAATGCAGTGCAACATTTGGAAAGCTCAGAACATCATTTTTATTCTAAATAATCATTAAGCTTCTAAATCTGATGGTTGCAGAAAACATTGGACCAGAGTCTACTATAAGTTTAGGCGTAATTAAAACCATCTTATTTCTCTGAATAGGATAAAGGTAATGTACCACTGATTGCAAAACCTCTCTTTCTTATCCTTTGGGAATAAGGAGTAATAGTGATGGGTGGATTAGATTTGGAGTGTACCTTTTTGAGGAGCAAGGAGGTCCAGAGACAATTCATGGTAAGGTCACACCTTTCTGTCCGATCTGAAAGCAGGCCACAGAGATTTTATCTGTGTGTTTCGGGTGCAGCAGAGCAGACACATCAAAAATGCAGCAGACTGTTCACCCCAAAAGGCCACGTCAGTTGCAAGGCCAATTGTTCCTGAGAGCATGATAGGTTTGCCTGAGCAGTAGGGCATCCATCTTCAGCAAGAGGACCAAAGAGAGCCACCTCCAGGTTCCAGTCCCAGGTGAATTTCTTAAAAGGCTGTCTGCAGTTCACAGGGCTATGCCTTATGCAAGACTATATGGACTTTTCAACCCTGATCAATTTTCCTTACATTGTTCTCCTTGGGGAAGGTTTTGGATTATACAATATGCTTAAACTCAAATAGTTACTCCCTTTCTCAGATTTCTATTCTTTCTTGTTACAAACCTGGTTGAACTGATAGTTTATCTGTCATATAAATCAGGTAATACGAGGGGAAAATCACTGCATCTTTCCCTGCCGCCTCTGCTCAATATTATCATCCTGACTTTTATTCTTATCAGAGATCATCAAAACATTAATTAAAAAAAAACCCAGTGATCAAACAGCTGAATATTTATGATTTGCATCCCTACTTATTAGCAAGTGGCATATTGATACACTATACATCCAAGCTGTTTACTCTTTCATGCAGCAATAAAATAGAAAGCCTTGTCACCAGCATCTACAGCTTGGAAAGATTTACTCAGAAACATGAGATTTTTTTTTTTTATCATTATCCTGATCAGTGTGTAAAATAAAAAAGGTGGGAAAGCGAAGATTTAGATTACGACTTTTCCTTTCATCACACATCTTTTGCATGCCCGCATTGGTGGGAAGAAAAACGTGCTGCAAATAACTCGCATCTCAGAGCACTTCCTAATTATTTGTAGTTCATAGTACCATGACCAGCTGCTCTATGTAGCCAGCACTGGCTCATCTACATGACTTTATGAGCATAGCTTCATTTCCACCACTTGGAAAAAAAAAGTGTTAAATAAATTGGAGCCGAGACAGATGCAACATCTTTAGAGCAGTCTAGTCAATTTGTAAATATTCTCCCTGCAATTTTGTTCTGGAAAAAAAAAAAGAAAGAAAGAAAAGTACCAAATGCCAGGTCTTCAGATTTGCAGGAAACGCTGGCTCTGGATGGTGTTGTTTGGCAAGAACTAGTTACATGAAAACAAATCCTCTCCCCATCCTGAAGGCTGCCTGGTTTTTTGCGGGGGGAGGGGTTGTAAATAAGTGGGAGCACTGAATATATATTATCCATGAACAATGAAAGGGCACTTTTTACAAAACTTCAGAACAATGGCCTGCCAAAACAAAGGTGGTTTCGTTCTCCCAGATTAAGGACTCGCTGCGATGCCTCCTATTATACGTCCATTTACCCACTTAGTTTGTAATTTACATTCTGTGGCATAAATTTATATTCCGCAGCATGCACTGTAAAGGGTAACTCAATGTACATCCAGTGCATGCATGTTAAGTAAATCCTCCCACTTTTTTAATTTAAAGAACAGATGATGATGATGATGATGATGATGATGATGATGATGATGGTTGGTTGCACAGTCAGCCAGATGTTTAGACTGGATTTGGCATTTTTATCCACCTATCGAGTCCTTCCCAAGGACTGGGATAGGCAGATGTTCTTGTTTGATGGTGTTAGAGGTATCGTCGGAGGATAGAAGCTGTTCCCAATAAAGCTGCCTTTTGCAATGGACTGATAGTGATTTTGTCAATGCCAATGGTGTTCAAGTGGTGCTCCAGGTGTTTTGGAATTGCACCCAAGGCGCCTATTACTATTGGTGCTATCTTTGCTTTCTTCTGCCACAGTCGTTCTACTTCTATTTGCAGGTCTTTATATTTTGTGATTTTCTCCAGTTCTTTCTCTTCTCTTCTGCCATCTCCAGGTATTGCAATGTCCACTACCCAAACTTTTTTGTCTTTCTTATCAACAATGGTTAAATCTGGGGTGTTGTGTGGCAGGTGGTTGTCCGTTTGAATCCTAAAGTCCCAGAGCACTTTAGCTTCTTCATTATCTATTACTTTGTCTATTATTATTATTATTATTATTATTATTATTATTATCATCATCATTATTTAAATGTATTGGCCGCCCAACTCCGGTGGACTCTCATATAAAAGCAGCTGTAAAATAATCTGAAAAAAATTGTGCTAAAAATGTCACAGAAACAAAAAAACCTGCTTCTCTAAGGGCCAGGAATTCCATGTCCCTGCTCCTTAAAGGGCAGAGTGATGGAGCCAGAGGAGTCTCCTCTGAGAGGGCCCAGCACAGCCTAACTGCGGGATGGGCTCAGTGCAATCGCATTACAGTTATAAGCACAGGAACATTTTAGGGCAGGAGGCATGCGCAGACTTGGACTCCCTGCCTGCCTGTCTGCCTGCCCGCCCTTGGATCACAGTTCTGAATTATTCCGATGGCAAATCGCAGCACACACAGTGCAGTTGGTTATTTTTGGCATGAAACCAAATAAATTGTGTATTAAGCCTCCAGACAGACTTACCAGAATTTGAACAGTAAACACACACACACTTAAAATAAACAAAAACAGAAAGAATTCAGCCTCTCCTTGCTTGCATTATCTCATGACAGGATCGGCTTACCTCTGCGGATGGATGGATGGATAGATAGATAGATAGATAGATAGATAGATAGATAGACAGACAGACAGACAGACAGACAGACAGACACATATACATATACATATACATATACATATACATACACACACACACACACACACACACACACATATGTATATGGAATAGAAAAAGGTAACGCTTGGCCTTACTGTAAAAAACGGTTGCCTGTTTCTGCTCTCAGACACAATGGGGATTTTAAATGTATATAGGAACAAACTGTTTGGGGATGACTACACCTGAAAAGCTTTTTTTATTTCTTGTAGTGTGCATTTTAAAATATTCTGAGCGGCTGAGGAGACAAATCGGCCTGTCTTTCTTTGTTACAAGCCTCTCTATGTAGGTTTTCTCCCTCAGTTGCTTTCTGCTGTCTGCGTTGATGGAGAGGCCTAAAGTCAGAAGGAGTCTGGCAGCATCTCTTCAGGCTAACAAATTTTACTAAAAGCCACCAGCTTTTGTGAGCTACAAGCTAGCCAGTCCATTGCCTCTGATGAATTAGCTGCAGCCCACAAAAGTTTATCCTTTTTCATCAGATGAGTTAGTTAGAAAAGATGCTACCAGACTTCAGATCTGTGGCTACTGTAGACTACAAAGGAAAAGGCTTTGATCAGATCCCTGCTGAACATATCTATCAGGTCTAGGTTAGAAAAATCCAGTAGTAATGCAATAACATACATAATAACAATAAGAATAAATGAAAACTTAAGGACAAGTATCCATGTAATTAATTCATATTAATCTACAACTAGCAGTTGTTAAACATATTATGAAATCTAATCATGCAATAACAGTTATTAGCTTGGTTTGGTTTTCTGTTGTAAGCTGCTCGAGTTGCATGTTTGAGTTGGGCAGCCATATAAATTCTTCAGATAAATAAATGTCACTCCAACTCCTCCTTTTTATAGTAATAAGACATTTCAAAAACTGACAAAGAACACCTCAGTGAAATCTACTCTGTGACATCTGGAGTGTTGCTGCCTTTCCCCTTAGATAGGATGATTCAAATTTCTATCTTTGTTAAATTTCACTAATAAAACAGAGAAGAGAAGAGAAGAGAAGAGAAGAGAAGAGAAGAGAAGAGAAGAGAAGAGAAGAGAAGAGAAGAGAAGAGAAGAGAAGAGAAGAGATATAAAAATTCAGACAATAATTAAATGGCAGCAAGAACTGGAGTTTTCAGTATTGCTCTAGCGATGATCTGCATTTTGCAGTTCAGATCTGGTAGCCTTAATATTCACTAATACAAGAAACATGGTGGGCTTCCCATTTTACTGTGAGTTGAACATTAGATTTTCCAACAGAAGTAGGCAACTTCTGAGATATCCAAGCCCTAGAAATCTTATGTGACTTGAACAGTCAGAACCATACCTGAGCTACCCCCACCCCCAACTTATTAGTAAAGAAAATGAATTATTCTTGCTGATCTTCTGGGGAGTACTTCTGATGGGCTAAAGCTCAATGTATCCTCTCTTTTGTTGTTGTTGTTGTTGTTTTGCTTTCCTGCTAGTAAAGCCACAAAGAGCCCAGAGCAATCCACAAAAGAATAATCTAGACAATTAAAACAACCATCAGTAATGAAATCACCTCTCCTAAAACAATGAAGACAGAAGAATTAAAATGAAGCTAAATTTTAAGTGATAATCTGAAAGGCAGTTTGGCTCTGCAGTTGCCTGGGTACACAACCTCAGAATGTTAAATTTCATATCTAGTGTTAGATTTCTAAACCTACATGTTGTTATTACAAAATATACAAAATCCTGGTTATATGACAATATATTCATTATTTGAAAAGCGTGTTCAACATTAACTCATCTTCTTTTCTATGAAATCTAAAGAGATTAAAAGACATTCTGAAAATCAGTGTTACATATTAATGTCTCCCCATAAGCATTTACAGGAGAATACTGTTAGTCAAAGATATTTCCAGCAATATAAATGAAGGAGAGTTATCTTTTTTTTATTACTTAGCAATAAATAAGGCACCATATGTACTAGGATATAAATACACTAAGCAGAATTAGACTTTTACAGCAAATGTTAATTTCACCTTCCCACACAAAAGGGTAAAAAATTTCCATCAACAAGAAAAATGTATACATAAGTAATAATAATAATAATAATAATAATAATAATAATGCTTTAGCACTTATCTTTTTAGAACAGAAGAATAAAAATACATATGATTCATTGATATAAGGATATTGCAATATTCTGATACAAGCTGTAGAAAATTTGCATTTCAGCATATGAATAAACATTTTACCTTTTTCAAATTCCAACCTCTTCTGCCATTAAATATTTTTTCTTTGTCCTCTTACTTTCTCAGATATTGAAAAGTTTCAATAGATAAATAACAGACTGGAGAAGAACTGTATTATTTTTCCCTGACGTCAGAACTAACTGTAATGAAGACCACGGAGAATTGTTGAAATGTTTCTCAATTCTATTTTTAGATTTAAAGAAATCTTCCAGGGCTACAATAAAAGTATGCATATTTGAAAAAATTCAGAGTGAAATTGCAGATTTTGGCTCTTGATCAGAGGTTGGCAACTTCTGTTGGATACTCAAAAGGAATCTCATTAGATGGCTTGTAAACTTGCTAAACCCCTGGTAAGAAGTCGTATAAAAATTCTGACATTGTGCAACATCTCACTAAAACCTTAGGAAATTGTGCGGAACATCTCCCAAGAAATCTCAAAAAGCTTGGCTGTCTTGCATGAGACCTCACAGAATCCTACTGAAATCTTGTGACATTGTGTTTCTGTTGTTGCTTTGGCCTGGTTCATTGCAAATTATCAACTCCTTGGTCTCAAGGTACAATTTCTTAGGAGAAAGGAACCACAGAACCAAGAAGCAAAGCACTTCCATGATTCATAAAAAGCTGCTTTGTGTGTTGATACAAAGCCAGTTATAAAAGATTCTAGGTCAGAACAGGCAATGATAGCAAGCCTGAAATACAGGACCTCTTGACTCTTAAGGTTTATTCTAGTTGCTATATCAGAGCTATGGTGATATATGGGATATGTAGGAAACTCTAAAGAAATGGATGGATCCCCATTTTCAGTAGTATAGGAGAAGACCCAACACCTGTATTCCTACTGAAGGACTTGCAGAAACACCAAGCCAGCTGCTTTGGAATCACCATTAAATATTAGTCTCTTAAACTGAAGAGAAAAATGGGACAGAAATCTTAAAAATGTATGTACAGTGATGGCCTGATATAAAAGCCATATACATCTCTCTTTATGCTCAAGAATATCAAAGTCTACAGGTCATTTTGCTGCATTACCTCTCTCTCTCTCTCTCTCCCTTTCTCTATCTCCATAAAGCTCCTCCCTGCTTTTCGGTTCCCTCAAAAAAAATAACAATAATTGGTTAGTGATGTGGTCTCTGAATGAAACAGGAATGGCAGGATATAATGATACTTCATCTCAGGCATGTTATAGGGTTATAATCTATAACTGCAGAGTCTATACTTTATTCAACATGTTTCCTTCCTTCCGTTCATGCATTTCTACTAAACTAATTTTTCTTTTAAATGCTGGCCAAACAGTTGATAGTCTGGAAAGTTTTGATTTGTGACCAATGTGTGGAGTGTATCTCCAAAAAGATGGGGCACATTCTCATTTAGCAAAATAATTATGAACAGATCTTGCAGGAGAATTAAAAAATAAGAAATCTAAGTCAGAGGCCACTGTTATTCAGTCTCAACAACTTCAAGATAGGAGGACTTCAGCTCCCAGAATTCCCCAGCCAGCATGGGCAAGTTGAACTCCACAGATCTTAAAGTTGCTAAGATTGAGGAACACTGCCATAGGCTCACCTTGAGAGAAACAACCCACATTTCCAAATGGGGAAATAAATTGCTCGCTATTCTTAGCTTTGTTGCTTCTTGAATTCTTAATTGTACAAAAGAGAGATGACAGACCAAAACAAATGATTTTCAGAACATTGCAATAGAAATCTTTCCCTAAATAAAAGACAAATGTTAATGCTCAGGAGAAGCCCACAAAATCTTTCTCTCACAGATCCTCAGTCTTCACATAGCAGTGATTGTCTTGCTGGGAAAGGTATATATAGATGTCTTTTCCCTTGCTAAGTGATCCATGTTATAAGCTGGGAGTGAATTACAAATTGTTAGATTCCCTATATTGTTATAAATGCATTTATACACAGTATATACCTGAAGTGTAACTTGTGCATGAGCCAACTCCACATCTTGAAGGTCTTTTCAATGTTACAGCAGGATCCCTGCAAATGTTTAGTTTAGTTTAGTTTTTTTTTCTTTTTAAGAAAAACTTGCTTGTAAAGAACAGATTCCTCTTTCTTTCTCTTCTGAAAAAGAAACAAACCCTGAAAGGGCTTTTACATTTGCCTTTGTTCTTGTATCTACTGTCGTAGGCCAGCCTATCTCAAGCAAGTGCTCAATTCAAATTAGTGCTGCCTAGAAATTCTGGGAACTGACTTCCAACAAATTTGCAAGACACTGAATGGGGAAAAGCTGCCCCAGACTATACCCAATAATAAAGACACTAAAACATTGAAGTCAGAGAAACTCCTTATTACCCATTAGAGAAGAGATGCAAACTCCAGGACCATCTATGATTGGCTCCAAAAGTCTTGGGTGTGAAACCCAGAGTTCTTGAAAAGTTATTTCCAAATTGCAATTTTAATTGTAATAGAAGAGGGAGATTATTAATGGGACTGGAGAGTAATCACATTAATAGGGCTGATTCGAAGATTCAATTTCCCATTCAAATTGGGTTTATGGATCAAAGCAACAACTGAAGGAATCAAAAGAAATACCTCCAGATCAATTCTGTTCTATCTGGACCATTCTGAGCTTGTTTTGCACGTACACACTTGGGGTTTTAGCGTTTGGATTGATCTGAAAGAAGGGAGCCCAAATCAATGCAATTCAGACATCCAAATAGGACTGATTTTCCTAATAAAACTGGATCTGAATTTATTTGCATAACCCTAACACTTAAATTTAATTAAATATGTGTACATGAAATGAACTCTGATTTAGTCCTTGTTATGGCCTCGTCCAATATTTTTTGTGAGCAGAGCTAGGAGGGTCCTGGCTTCAAAAAAAAGTTATGCACCCCTGTTTTAGAGTTTAGGATTGGATTTTATATGCCAAGGAGAACCCCTGAACCATTTTCAATCTATGCAGAGTTCTTAATTTCTGGACAGAATAGGCAGGGCAGTGGAATCATTCATGAGATTCTCCTTTTATTTCACCCTCTTCTCTGTTTGCCTGATACAATTTGCAGCACTGAACCATAAAGCGGACTCCTTGTTTGAAATAAACAGAGATTTGCTGGCAAGGCTAGTAAAAATCAACCAGCTCTTTTCAGCTCAGCAAGGTATATCGCAGGGATTTTTTTTTTTTCAGTGCTCTTCACTGGATCTTCAGTACATTTTCTATGACATCTCAGTGGTGCTTGAAGATAGACTTCAGTGAGCAAGTTCTCTCAAAAGTCCACTCCTCTTTGATCAGGTTTAGGAGCCTAGGACATATTCACATTCTCTCTCTCTCTTTCTCGCACACACATACACACACACACACATATACAGGTCAAGCCTCCATATAGTTGAGATCTCCCTAAAAAGAATAGCTGTACAAATGAAACCTCTATGATTCATTTCTCCCCCCCCCCCCACCTTCCCATACAAAATCACCGCAAATTAATCTGTAAGAATGCTTTGGTGCACAAGCACCACTTTTGTTACATCGCATGCTGTATATAGATTATATTGCCTGTATACTTGGGGGCAAAGGGTTGGGGGGGCTGGGAAAGGGAGGGGGTAGGTACAGGGAGAAGCAAGCTGTTTCTGTGTGCCCAGCAGCTTGAACAACCTGGAAATGGAAGCCTTTGATGCATTTTTGTACTGTACATATTTGTATATGATGAACTATATTGCCATGTTAATGAACACAGATCTTTCGTTCTGGTGGCCTGTTTCCGGTTCTTATGCAAAGAAACAAAAACGATAACACGAGAAAGGACTCACACACACACACCCCCCAGCACCTGCAGCCCCCTATGGCTGCTGAGCTTTGCATGGCCCATCATCTCTTAATTCCACAATGCAGGGTTAAAATGGACTTTACAGAGGAAAGATGCCCAGTTCTGACGATGAAAACTGGGGAGAAAGAAAATCAGCCCTAAGTTTTGGTGTGAAGGCGTGCTTAGCCCTCATGAGAAATCGGAACATGTACAATTACCCTCTCTGTATTTTATCTAATAGTGCCTGGGTTTTACTTTAATTTTTCTTTAAAGAAAACTGGGGGCGGGGGAGGGAGAAGGTCTCCTCTGAAGAACAATTTGTAATTGTCAAAATTTGAAACATTAGCTTAATTTTGTTTTCATGACCTCACATTTCTCCCTCTTATTTATTTTGTTGCTGTTCTAATGGGCCCTGAGGCCACAGCTGACATTGTAGTACTGTTCTTCCACATTAAGGATGTTTTTAAAATTACTAAGATTATTGAGCCAACAGGCTGTTTTAATCAAAACCATGTTTCACTTGGTTTGATGATTATGAATGGTCCTTATACTTAAAATAAAAAGGAAGAAAATTAAACCATAAGGCCATAATATTTAGGAATATAGCACCACCTAGTGTTTTTTAAAGAAATCATCACAGACCTCTAGCTTTTCCAAAGATGAATTATTTCTTCTTTTCAGTACAAAAGGAATCCAACATGATGCAATCTATAAACTAGCCTTATACAAGCTGGCAACCTCTGGATTTGTTAGACTACAATTCCCATCATGGATAGGTAGCATGGATGTGAGTGATGGGATTTGCAGTCCAAAGAAGCCATTATAATTGGAACACTTCCGTATATCTGCCTCCAGAATAAAGCTTAAATTGATTCCTGAGTCTGAGCACACAATAAAATTTCAGTAACCATCATCCTGCTCTGTTGGCATAAATGGGCATAAGTGAAAAGCATAAATAAATGGGATTTGGGTTGTTGTTGTTTTTTAATGTCAGCTATTTTACTTTCGTAATTACTGGATACATCCCTTTTTTTAAAAAAAAATATCGTTTTATTCAATTGCTTTGTCTTTCTGATAAAACCAATTTTTAGTCCATAAATGGATTATTCTGGTGCCCTGTTCTGGAGGGTAACTTTTTTCCCCATGAAAAGAAAACAACAGCTCTTGTTAAGCGAGGTCATCATATGCAACAGCTTTACCATCTCAGTAAAGTTGGAGGGAAATATATTTAGCTGCATAGTATAATCTGCAAGGGTGTCAGCAAGGCACGTGGATCAACAATACCAAGATGGTGGCCACAGCCGGAGGGAAGCCCCGCCCCTTTTATGCAACACATGTAAAACTGGCCATCTTGACTTTTTTTACTCCCGCTGCTCCAGATGCCACTGATCCTTGTTCCATCTCTCACAGACACCTACGTTGTGAAAATGTCCTGAGTTTCATAGGTGTAATTAAAAACGGAAACGTTGAGCAAATCAGATGTCTTTAGTTTGGTGTCCTAAAGGAGATAATTCTCATAGTATGCATATAGTCCCGAATGTTCTTTTCCAACAGAGAAAAAACATCTCTGTGTGTGTTTGTGTGTGTGTGTGTGTGTGATACACACACACACACACACACACACACACGCATACATATATATATACATGCCCATTCATTGCTCCATGGCAGGGGAAAAAAAGACCTACAACTGTTCCCATCTAAAATGTTATCATAATTTGCATCAGGGAACCCAACTGCAGACATTAAGGGCTTGGGTGTGTGTTCAATTATCATTTTGCTGGAGGCTGTCCCTCATTTTAATGCTTTCCTCATTGAACTACCTTTCTGAAATCTCGCTGATACGGTTTGCCGTAGACATGCTCCACAACATCATTAGCTTTGCAAATAGCTTCATTTCAGTCGAGACAGACTTCAGTTTGGGCCAATTGTATAATGGAAATTTGAAAAAGGAATAATAATTAAAAAAAAAAAACAGATGCACTTAAAAACATGAAAAGAATTATTTATATGATAAAAATATATTTAGATTTTCAAAGCACAAGACTGAATAGAAGTGCTCTTTTTATGCTTTCTGAAGATGTTAAAAGTCTTTCTACATCAGGCTTAATAAATCTGTAATGACATTTGATGGATTGATTTCTTCCTGTGCCTAGCTGTGTGTGTGTGTGTGTGCGCGCGTTTGTTTCCATTAGAGGCAGGGGAAAAAAATCATCTGACCTGAGAAAGAAATAAGTCTGGAGTCTGTAACTGCTTCTCCAAGAGACCTAAAATTATTCTCTTGCTTGATTTTTTTTTTCCCTTCCATTTCCTAAATGCATGAAGTGGCATCAAACATCAGACAGGTCATGCAAAGAGACTGACCTGCACCCTGTCAGAAACACCCAGGTGCCATTTTTCTTGGTGTAAAGATGGCAGTTTAAGTGCCTTTGTAATGAGCATCCCCATTTAATGTCCCATCTTATGGACAGATGACCGTGGATGAATACACAGTGATTGTCCATCAGCTGGAGATCCTTTCCCCAACCTAGTGCCCTCCCAGATTGGAAGCTGGAGTTGTTGTTCCAACTGAGTGGCCTTGATGAAAGCTTGGCCAGCTTGACTGTTGTATGAGGCTTAGTCCAACACATTCAGACGGAGTCAAGGTGGAGAAGATTGCATTAGACCAGCCAGCCAACTCCCAGAATTCTGGAAGTTGAAGTCCACACATCTTAAAGTTGCCAAGATTGAAAAACACTTGCATTAGAGAATCTATTATAGTAGAAGTGTCATCTAGCTCTTTGAAAGAACAGGGTGTGGCACTTTGCCAAAATGCATGACACAATCCTTTATGCCTGCCTTTCCAATGGATGAACTTCAACTCATTGATCTCCTAAGCCAATATAGCTGGTGTTGAGAATCCTAGGAGTTGAAATTCATGTATTTGGAGGGTGTCTGGATTGGTGAAGGCTGGCATAAGGATTGTTGCATCAAGGTTGGGGAAAGCTGCATAAAACCTCTAACTTGGATTGAAAGGTTCCTTGGGAAAAACAACCAACCTGCACTGTCCTAAATATTCACTTTAAGTACAGTACCCTTCAACATTTCACAGATGGAAATAGGACATTCCCATTCTCCTACTCCAAGATTCTTGGACTGAACCTACTCCAACTAGTACATGATCTTGAAGGTTCCGCTCTCTTTCCTATATGATGCACTCATATTACTCATATTACCTTACATAATAGCCCTTGTTCACTGACTTAAAAATTATCCATGGAAGTTTTTTTCCTAAAAAATTACCAGAAAAGAAAGAACAGCTTGCAACAGTGACTGTGCCGAGTGCACACCTGCAGTATGTGAAGTGGCAAACTGTGTGTGGTTCGTGTGCAAGTTGTCTCACCCGACTGCCCACAGCTCTGCAGGGTTTCAGACAGAAGTGTTTTCCAGCCCTAGATGGAAATGTGGGATCTTCCAACAGAACCTTAAGAAAAGAGAACTCTTGCAATGTTAACAACATTTTTTAGCAAGATATGCAGCCTCCTCAGTGTTGAAAAGATCCTGAGAGGGTATTGCTTACCCAAATTTGGTGTCACTGAGGACTGTTTTCCAGGCCAAGAGCCACATTCTATCCTTGAGTATCATGATGGGGGTTGTACTCCAAGAAGGAGGTGGGGCCAAGACAAGAAGTAGACAGGGACAGATGAAGAAATTGGTTAGGGCCAAAAATGGATTGAGTTAATTTAATTCCTGTTTAAATTAATTTAAACGAACTGCTACACGATTATTTTTTTGTGAAAACCATTATTCTCTCTTCTACCACGTTAAGAATGATGTGGTAACAACTGGAAGAGTATTTGGTAGAGCACAACCAAGGCTTAGGAGGCCCACATGGCTCATGGGCCTCAGGTTGTGGACCACTGTTCTGGGAACCCTTACATTACTCTTAGCAACCTTGATTTCACAAACCTTTCCATATATTTCATAGCGATTCAGAAAGCGTCCAGTGACTATGTAGTCAGTGATCCCCTAATAAAAGGAGGGCCTAACAGCTCTGTGATGGATAAGCAAGTTAGAATAGCAGGCATCGTCCCTGTACACCCCCTTCTGTTCAAGCAAGCCCACAATTTTGCAATAGGAGGTGTGATTTCTTTGGGGCAAGGACCAGAAAAGCAGGAATACCAGTCCTAGCAGAATAAAAGAATTAGGGAACATGAAACACCTGTTAGGAGCCCCCTTCTTACCAACATCATCATCTTCATCACTGTTATTTCTAGACTGGGAAGTACTAGTACAGTAGGAGCAGCGGTACTGGTATTGCTAATGATAATAATAACTTCCATCATTTATAACAATAAAACTAAGTCATGGGATATCCCTTATGGAATGCAAATTAATTCACCCTGTATTATTTGTTGTATTAACCAATGGCCAACAATTCTCCACAACCTGAATGACACATTAGGCATAATTAGAACCTGTTAAGACATTATGAGTAATGATTTCCAAAACTGAGCCGCGTTTGACTAACTTCTGTGTAGGTTTTATTTAATAAGTTTTATTCAGTCTGGGTTGCTGACCTGTGATAAAGAATTTGATTTGACTAACTTCTTTGCCAGCCTTTCCTTCCTTTATTTTATGATATTCAAATTTCAAAGCAATGGCCCTATCTTACTTCTTTGTTTCTCCATTTCTTTCCGTTCTCTCATTTAAATTCTCTCTGACCATTGTGAATTCGGGTTATTTATGATGCAATCTGTGTCAGGCCCTGGATTGCTGTCACACAAATTCAAGGCTTGCGGGCCATAAACCAGGTGTGATTGAGATACCAAGCCTTCTCCTCTCCTTTACTCTATTTCAGATGGATGGCTCTGTTTAATACTTCGTTTCCCTAATCATTCCCTTATTCCCCTTAATGTTCTCAGTGAATTGGGCAATGTTTCACATTACAGAATTTGGAAGCAGAAACCAATACTCAGAAAGAAATAATGTAGGGTTCTTTTCTTTCTTTAAGTTTCCTTCGCTTTTTGCTCACTGCAGATAGACTGGAGAAGTGGAAAAGAGACAGTTTTCCTAAGATCCCTCTTTGTCTTTTAGGATAGAGGCCTTCGTGTGTGTGAAAACACCAAAATGTTTGTAATGTTTATGTTGCTAAAATACCTGCAGAAGTAGCATGCATTTCTGGAGGTTCCTGAGAAATTCAACTATTTATGTTTGCAACTCACTGGGAACAATTACAGCAGCACATCTTTTTGTGTGTGTGTGTGGGGATAACAACAATAACAACAACAACATCAAGTGCAGCTTGATGAAATTCACTCCAGGTACCAGATTCCATGTAGGTCCAAGACTGTTCTTGCCCTGATGAGGCCATGTGGATCATCTTCTCATTCAGGCTGCTAGTGCAAAATTGAAACTTTAACAAGATTAGTCACATGCGCAGCTTACTTGTTTGGCTTTCAGCCTCACTGTTAAAGATGCAAAAAACTAGAAATACTCTGAATTTAACCTGCCTTACTTTCAAAGTGGCGCAGATTTCAAAATAATGTAGCCACCCAACAAGGGAAGGTTGTAAGTATTGCTACTAAATCCAGGCTGCAGAACTTTGGAGAAAATAGCAGTAACAGGATACAGAAACTCTTCTGTGGTCATTTTGTGATCAGATGTTTACATTCCAGATGTGGTAGCCCTCTATACAAGTCTCCTTAACTTTTCATCCTTTTTGAGGTGGCAAAATCAGGGTGGATTAGCAATGCACAATTGCACTCAAAAATATTTGGAGGTTGAATTCAGCCTTCCTCATCCTATTCATTCCTGATACGTTGTGCTACATTATCTCTCATTTTCACATAGCAGGACATGTCTGGGAATGATGGAAGATGCTTTCCCAAACATCTGGAGGGTACTAGGGTGGGAAAGACTGCACTAGAAGTTATGTATGCCAGATTATCTTATTTTATTCTCCGAATCGTTCGAGTGACAAGGACTACTCCATTCTCTGGATGGCTAAACTGGTACAAGCATGGATCTTGAAGGTGCCAACCCTTTTTCAGAAAATGATGCTAATCTGCTGAAATGATTCAGGTAAAAATGTGTGAACTCATACCCAGTTGCTTGGGCTTGCTATATTCACAATGGGGCGGTTCAAGGAATTCTGGACTATGGACTTAATAGGGTTATGGGAAAATGCTCTTTAGAGGCAATTCATATTATCTCAGGTGTTTTAAAATGTTGAATTTGGCCCTGCTGCACCAGGAGCTTATCCATTTATTCTGCTGTGTGCAAATGTCCTAATGTTCTGTTCCAAAGTTCGGCACTGGTGGCACCGTAGCATGTTCACCATAAAATCTGAAGAGAACTGGACAACCTTTGAAGAATTCCTCAGCGTAGACATCTGACTCTGGACTCTCATGAACAGATCATATCCATAGATATACTGTATTCACCCCCTGGGGGAGATGGGTGGCATATTCATTTAATAAATAAATAAAAATATACCACAAACAAGACTCTTACATCATCATGCTGCATGACATCTCTAAAAGATGCCCTGATGGGTAACCAACTACCCCTGTCTGCAGTGCACAGGAATAAACAGAGAAATACAGCAAAGCTTTCTCCAACCTGATCCCACTAGGTATGTCATATTTCAACTGCCACCACCCCCAGCATGGAAGTTGCAGTCCAGTATACTAGGAGGCAACAGGAAAGGCTGTTGTAAGATATGAAGAACTACAGTATCTCAGAAAAGATCAGCCTGTGTGGCACCATTAGGGATCAAATAGGTCTAGTGATTGTCTTCCTTTGCCCTTAGGCTGCTAATCAGTTGAGCTGATTTTGTCAGAAAGCATCACCAACAGTCCCTGAGTAAAAGAATCCTTTACTTCAACGCTAACCGCAATGGACTTAAATAAATAAAGGACTTAAGGTTCACATTTGCCCATTGCTCCAAAATAATAACATGTATCTGACCTATTTATTGCTTTATTACAACTAAACACTTCACACTTCAGTGTTTAGAGCCTAGGCAACTTGCACTACATTGGACTACAAATTCAGTTATAAAATCAAAATCAAGTAATCCAAACGATAGTAACATCAATGCAATCATCAATAAACAACTGAAGTTCATACAATTGCAGCATGGGTAACATTTATCCTGGGAAAATTCTGTGGAAAAGCAGCATTTTCATGGCCTTCTGGAATATTAGTGAGGAGTGGGGCATTCTGATTTTATGAAGCAAACTGTGCTTTCTGGGAACTACCCACCCACCCCATTTCTCTCAGGATGAGGATCTGCAGGCACGCCTATCTGCCTGTGCCCAGGAGGGTATCTTTCCAAGGTTCTGTTAGGTTGAGAAAGGATGGGACTACTCACAGACCAAGGTCAGTTTGGCTGGTGATAAAAGCTGAGAATAAGCCCAGAAATAAAGCATGGGGAGGCAGAGCTCCAGAATACTTTTTAATGGCTAGTGCAAACCTGTGACGTATATTCTTCCTCTCGATCCTTTGCACTAGAAGATTGATAAGTTTCTTCAGCATCTTGACTTCACTTTGTTTAAGCTCCCTACAGTTCTGTCTGCCTGATTTGTAATTACAGCTAGACACTGGAGTATGGCATGTATTATATTAATTATACACAAGTGACAAATGGTTTTCATACATCACTTCCAGGCCCTGGGATCTAATCCCAGTTCTTCAATGCAGAGGAGAGACCAGAGGCTTACTTCATTTACTCACATCTTTTCTGGGGTCTACCTGTGTGCTAATGGGGGGCTTGAAAAGTACATTTTGTTTCTTACTAGAAAGTTGAGATCTAGCAAATGAAGCCAGGGGCAAAAAGCAAACAATAAAATTAAAGAATTCTAAGCCCCTGAATTTGTTTTAACTATGAAAACTGTGTGGTGTTCACAGTCCTTCTGCACAAAAGCTATACTCAGGCTGGACAAGCATTCTTCTGTTCACAGCAGTATACCAGAGGGGAAGGCATTAACACCTGGGAATCTGAAATAGGTACTGGAAGCCTACCAGTAGATCTAGATCTGCTTCTGCCCTCTGCTGCCCTAAAGCAGATCAACAACCAAGAATTCCACTATCCCTTGAATCCATCTCACTTTCCTCTATTATGATGGGGCTCTTAGCATGTCCCTGGCTGCCAAATCCTTTCAACTCTTACCCTTGCATATAGACAATTATCACCAGCAAGTGAGACTGGGATTTGTAGCTCTTAAAGGGAACCTATCACACAGCATGGCACACAACTCTAGCCTTCTTCAGAAGAACTCATCATGCACTGAATTAACATGGAGAGGGGATGCTGTGATGACTTGTCATGGTGAGTACAAGCTTGCTCCATCCATCTCATCCGTCTCCAACACTGAAGCCATTGTCATGTACACAGGCTTCCCTGTTGGAGACATTTAGGCTGTAAACATGGATGATTGAGGTGGGAGAGTTGGTGCGCACTTAGACTGCTCATGTATTGATTCCTGGGTTGTCAGAGGTGGCCCCCAGGCCCCTGCAATAATTCTTTCTCTGGAATTCAGTGCTCTCATGGGAAATCAAGGGCTTGGCTTGAGTAGATAGGATACTTTATTGCCCATACAAGCAACCTTTGTTATGATGAAGGGCAGGTTCTACTGAGACTAAGAATCTGGTCGAATGCACAATTACACAAGTTTACATCCTGATCTTCTTTCTCCGGCCCATTTCTGCAGACCCTTTGCAGTCCAGTTCTCATGCTGGCCAGTTGGTGGTACCAGGCCTGGGTTTATAAGGTGGTCACATCTGGTCCCAGGCTCCTCATTTCTCAGCTTGACAGGCAGAGGATTTCTTTTAAATATTCTGAAGCATGATCTACACTAATTAAGCCTCAATGTTTCCCTCAAGGCTTGCAGCTCAGGCCAGATATTTCAGCCCTTGGACCTCCACATCTGGGAAAGTTATCCATTTTCTCTCCCCTACAAATCCTTGGTCCCTGAAGAGACGGAGCCTTTATAAATCACCTTCTACTGAAAAAGGAAGCTATATACATGCTTGAAGGTAGCAAAGGGAAAAAAAAACTGAAATTCAGATATTAAACAAAAAGCTAAACAAAAAACAAAACAAAACCCAATCCTCAACACATATTTCATTAGAGGGCTCTACTAGCTGATAAATGCATCTTCAAGATATGTTCTTTAAAAAGGCCATCTTTCCTCTATTATACATCATGCTTATGTATCTCTGTGTATGTGTCTGTATTTACTTACTAAGACTGCTATGCTGCTGCAATTGACAATGAAACTGAGCAGCTTACATTCCTCATGTAATCCACATTATCAAAATTAATAAAATAACAACACTCTTGATAATCCAGTCAGCTGGTGCTACTCCTACCCAAACCCATTCACAGTCCACCCATCTACAAAGGCCCTTTGGAAAAGCCAGGTCTTAACTGATTTCCAAAATTGCAGCATGAAATCAGCCAACTTGATCTACAGGGGTACTGTATGCTTTGCCAGTGGAGCTATCTATTACAGAGAAGGCTTACACTCAGAGTCCTGGATGGTGACATTCCCTGGGGATCAAGCCTTCCATACCGGATCTCAGCTGATCTCAGCCAACACACAGTCTTGGAGAAGGTGGTCTCACAGATATCCAGGTTCTGAGCCCTAAAGCAGTTTAAAGCTGGTAACCAGCACCTTGAAATCACCTGGAAGCCAGCTAGCAACCAATGTAGTTCCAGAAGTAGTGGGGTTACATGGGAATGCATCCATCATTCAAAAACGAGCTTGTTCTTACTCAGTTCTTCACATATGGTGTTTTCCGAGCTTCAGTTACTTACTGAGATTCCATGAAAGTTCCCATAAAGGACTTTTTTAAATACAGGATTTTTTATGAAGACCTGGGTGGAGCAGAGACCGGGTTGGGCATAGAACACAGTACACTTTTAAATCGTTGGTGCTGTTCCCTCCACTAGGGACTTAACAGTGTCTTCTACAATCCAACCATTGTTATACCAATAAAACACTAATGAAACATTTTATATCATCTCAGTATTCTTGGGTGATGCTAAAAGATGTCAGAACTAGTGGGGAAAATGTGGATGAAATGTACATGAAGTTTTTTTGTTCTCTTTTACGTGCCTTCCTGGTGACTGCCTGGACTTGTTCCTGCAGTTTTCTTTGAACATTTTCAGAAGTGGTGTGCCATTGGCTTATTTATAGGGCTGAAAGAGAGGGACTGGCCCAAAGTCACCCAGCTGGCTTTGTGCTTAGGACTAGAACTCCTAGTCTCCCAGTTTCGAGCCCAGTGCCTTTAACCACCACACCAATCTGGCTCTCGTACATGAAGTTACTCATAATTGATTTGTCTTGTGCCTTGGATTTTTGCTAATGGTATACAGACTGGGAATTAAAGTCCAATGTATTTGGAGATCATCAGGTTAATGAGGGCTGATGTATGTACAAAGCATACATTCCACCACTGAAGTACCACCTCACACCCAAAATCCAGTAACCCTCTTTTTTATTGAGATTCTGTCTTCAACATTAACATATATAAAACACACAAATCTGGCTAGAAAGATACCTGCTATATTCTATTAGGCATTGGTGTAATTAGTCAATATCCAGTCAGTTGAAAGGTCCTTGTATTTATAAGACACCTGAGTTTTGAACTGATCATTTTTAGAGGACTTTGACAATGTATATTTCACAAGGTCCCTCCTGGGCAAAATAAAACATTTAGATATGGAGAGATGACTAAGAACAGCCAATGAATCATGGAAAGCTTGAGAGAAAAAAAAATATTTGATCACGCAGTTCAACTCTTGAGCAGGATGGGTCCTTAAAGAATGTGTCCCAAAGCTTTTGTTAAGTTCATTTGAATTAGCTTTAGTCATGGGAATCTGGTGATTGTGCTGAGGAAATCATCACTGCTGTGGAAGTAACCATACGAATAAATACAAAACCAACAGAGCAAACCAGCAGGACTTCTGTGGAGACCTGGAGAGATTGAAAAGTTTAGGCGCATTTAACTTCTCCTCATGCATTATTCACAAATAGGGCATTTCAGCACTGAAGGAAAAGCAGGGTAGCACTTAGAGACTATACATTCTGGACATTTCTCCATCATTCTGCATTTAGTAATAATGCACCAGAGACTGTTCTAGGCTGTTTGGGAGTCAATTCAAATTGATTTGGACATCATGACCCTCTGGACAAGGGCACGTTCATCTGCTTCTGAGTCTACAGAGTTTGCAGGGAACAGCCACATTGAAAGAATGTGCTTTTTTTTCCTGTCCAATACCTAAACACAGAGAACTGTCAGCCAATTGGGCCTCACGCGTCAGCCAGTAATGGAGTGCTTTGCTCCTAAGTGCCTAAACATATCTCCCTTCCTTCTTCATAAAAATAAGAGAATATGTTACTGTGTAGAAAACCACAATTGCTTTAACAGTCTTCATGCTACTGGGGTTGGCGATTCTGCATTTTGGCTTCTGTACCTAACTGCACAAGTTCGAAGGTGGGAGCTAAGGGAAGTCAAGAATGTCTTTCCAGAGTGCACAGATCACCTTTTCAAGCAGAAGCCAGAAATATATTGTTTCTTTCACGCTGTCTGTGGATACAAAGCCGCTGGCACGGGGATATACAGAAATTGCTTGCAGTTGCAAGACCCTGGTTATGACATTGTGTGATCAACAGAGAATTCCTGGCTCTGCACTTTTCTCTGAAAATGGACCCTTAATTTACCAGGATACCCAAAAACAAAAAACTAACTTCATGCTGCCAGTTGCTGGTTTTAGTTGTTTTTATTTCATTCCTTTTCAAAACGTGCATGCCCCTCTCCAAAATGCTGGATGAAAATGGCAAATTATATGCTGCAGACCGTTCTCAGTGGAATTAAAAAAAAGAGCAGACACACTATTTCAAGCCTGTAGGCTGGGATTATGTATTCATGAAACCGTATTGTAGTTTTGTTAGGCAAAGCACCGTACACAGTAACCAGCTACTAATGGTTGCCAACCATGGTTTATTGTTTTGCATAAGATATATATCAGGTCACTAAGCCTTGGTTGAGAAATTGTGATTGAAGCAAATCATGGCTTACTGGGATATGTAAACTCTGTTAAATAGGGCAGCATTTGAGCTGGTCACTACATCTCAGAAAGAGTTAATGTAGAGCTGGAAAGGGGGCAAAAGAGATCACTTAAAATGACCAAGGATTTTAGAGAAATTGAAGAACCTTTTGGTCTCTTAATACACCTAATAAGGTAAGGGTACCTGTCCCCTCTAAAGATTTCTTTTTAATTTCTTCCATGAAGTCCAATTTCAGAAAAATAGCAAAAATCAGTTGAAAAGGCTGTAGAAAGCAAGTTGCAATGTTTTAAAAAACATTTAAATCCAAGAAGGATTTAATAAGTTCATTTTAAGGGTAATGCTGGCTGGGTGACTTCGAGCCAGTCATTCTCTCTCTCAGCCCTACTCAGCTCACAGGGTCGTTGTGGGGAAAATAGGAGGAGGAAGGAGGATTGGGTATGCTTGCCACCTTGAATTATTTATAAAAATAAAAGGCAGGATAAAAAAATATTTTTATATATATATACATACATACATACATACGTCTGTCTGTCTGTCTGTCTGTCTGTCTGTCTTTATAGTTCAATTGTCCACTGCACAGTTGCAGAAGAGTTTGGGTTTCATCCAACCTTTTTCTAGACAATCAGACTGAGAAGCCAAATATGGCATTTTTTGCTGACATTTTTTAATTCACAGAACTTTGGCAGGTGGGCTTGGTTCAGCTTACAGAAGATTGGAAAGAATTTTTCATTCTCTCCTCCAGCCCAACGCCCAGCCATCATAGCCTTAGATCATACTGATGATCCAGTCCCATGTTCTGTACCCTTTCTGTAATATACAACTTGGCCGATGCACTTGAGTTACTCGGTAAGTCACTGTATTCTGTAGGGACCATTTCCCAAATGAATAGGCACAGTGTTGAATTTGGATATTTATTGTTTCAGTTCTGCAGCATCGATTTATGAAGAATTGGCCAAACAATCCAAACAGTATAGAATTAACGTTTCCATGGCTTCAAATCCATTTTTGCTATTTTGAATAGAACCATGCTTATCCATGGAGCTAAAGCAGAGGTGGAAAACCAGCTGCAAACACATTGTCTGCAACTGCTGAAGAATTGCAAGTAACATATTTCTCCCTACGAACAAGTTCCTTCTATCCTTGGGGAAGGCGTGTTCTTTTGTTTTAAATGGGCTAGGTCCAGGTGCTTTTCATAGGAGGAGCGAATACAAATGTGATGCCTCCTTTGAGCAGTCAAGTTTCACAAAACTGCATCTTAGTCCCTTTTGACTTTGCCATTCTATAATTAAACACATTTGAAAGCAGTTGCAAAGAAGCACCTCATGGTCAGAAGACACCATTACTGCTGTCCGAGATCACTCTCATCCTCCTTTTTAAAACACAAATGAACAACTTTTACCTCCCACCTCAGGCAGATGAAATGCTTTTTGGAAGAGCTGGATGATTAAGAGGAACAAAAGAGGAAATATGCTATAAACTCACTTTAGAGCACTGGAACTCACTTCACTTACACTAAAATATTCAATTTATGGGCCATTTTGAATCCATTGGTAATTTACTGCCCTAAGTGCAGAGGAGATTTTAATACAAACCTATTTTTTTCCTGCTTTTACCAGCTCTCTCCCCTTGTTGCTCTCCATTCTGCAAGGAAGGTGAACAAATATTTCACATATGAATCCAAGGCTGTTTTTTTAAATGTTGCAGTCTTTGAACAGCTGCAATGAAATGGGAGCTCCAGGTATTCTTCTTTGCCAGAAACCTCCTTTTAAGGGAGGTTCAGGCAAGATCCCAATATTTAAGATTAGGTCTTGCAAACATGGGAACTTGCCATCTAGCAATGGTGAACTAGGAAAAGGACGTTTCCAGCAATCACATCTCAGCAGTGACCAACATCTGGCAGGCCCCAGAGGTTGCCCAACCCTGCTCTAATGCCTATCATACCCTAAGAGCAACTGTGCCCAAGTAGTTTTCCCAAGTGATGGGCAACAATTTCCATGATGCTAACTGTGAATTATGGGAAGTGTAGACCAACACATTTGGAAGAAACCGGTTTGCATACATTGCCTTGAAGAAGTGAGTTCTGCACAAACTGAAATGGGACAGTTTATTGTACTGTGCATATTAAAGATGAACATATATGGGAACTCATGCAAATACCCCTTACATCATCCAGATATTAAAAATCATAAATTTGTATTAGCAAGAGTATGCTTTTTGAATAACTACGTTAAAAAAAAAAGACATTTTATTCTTGTTCCCCCAGATTCCACTAAGATAACCACAAACAAGAACCTTGGAAAACTGTTTTCTTCATACCTATTAAAATTAGCAGGTCTTAAATTATGATTTGTAAAACAATAATTTTACAAGACTCATTAAGAACAGAAACTTCCTTTTCAATTAGTCGTAATAATTAGAACTGGAGGAGTGCTCATGGCATTCAAGTGTCATTGAAAAAGCTCAAAAGCTTTGGAATAGGAATGTAAAAATTCTACTTTAGAATTTCTATGTGGGTCCCCTCTTGAAGTCTAACAAAAGGTACATAGGACACCTCTTTCCATCTGTGCTGGAAGTAGATTTGCAAAAGAGGCAGGCCTTGTTTTCGGAAGAAAAAAATCGTAGCAATATCTAGGCTAGGAATTTGATGTTGGAGTGCTAATGATGTGAACTCTCACACTCACCTTATACTTATGAATGTCCACAGAGAGAGAGAGAGAGAGAGAGAGAGAAACTGCATCAATGCAGAATCCATTTCTATATAAATGGAATCCTACATACATGATGGAATGCCTGGGACTGTCACAATCTTCTGCTGGTTGGGATCACAGGAGTTGAAGTCCAGTAGATCTGCTCTAGTTCAGGAAAGGCTGGTTTACAATATACAGTCTTCTTCAAAAAGGTAATTCTGTTGCCTATCAAGTCTTTTGCATGATGATAAGTATAGATAGGTATATGTATTGTTTAGAAGCAGTAGACATCAGTCAATACTGACTGCAAACACCACTGATACAAAACTGATAATGTGCAAGTGTCCCTTAGTTTCTTTACTGATGAATCTACATGTATATGAAATTCCTTTAGACCAAAGCAAGCTACATCAACTGGTCCATCGCCAATCTCTTTCTCTTAGTGGTATCAAACAAAGATGATTCTTGAAGATGCCAGACATTTAATGAGTTCGTCTTCACCTTCTTCAGAGGAAAGATTTGTATTCTCTGATGGATAGCCTACCTGTGACATCACTGAGCAGGCAAAACCAAAAATTAGGTGGTGTAATAGCAAAATAGGCAGGGCGTTCTTCTCTCACGCCATTCATAATTATCTGTATATGCTCATAGTCCTCTCTCCCCCCCCATCCTCCATCAATATAAAGCATGTACTAACTTTACTATAACTTAGGTATGTTGACAACTATTTATATTCATCTCACCAGTCAAGTTGGAAAAGACCCTGATGCTGGGAAAGATGGAAGGCAAAAGGAGAAGAGGACGGCAGAGGATGAGATGGCTAGATAGCATCACTGAAGCAATGAGCATGAAATTGAGCAAACTCAGGGAGGCAGTGAAGGACAGGAAGGCCTGGCGCAATATGGTTCATGGGGTCACGAAGAGTCGGACACGACTTAACGACTGAACACCACCACCAGTCAAGAATTCACAACAGGATTATTGCACTATTTCAGGCCTTTGGTTCTATCATTTTTAATTTTTACTGTATATATTGCTTGCATCCTAGTGATGTCAAAGTTTTTTTAAAAAAATAGTGTATTGTGTGAGACTAGGCTGAAGCTGCCATAACTTAAAGGTGAAGCAGGCACCTAAGCAGAGAGGACAAAAGCCAGGAAACTTATCTATGAGATCCCTTCAGGGAAGTAGATTAAGAAGGAAGCAAGCTGTTAAGGAAAAAACAAAGGACCTGAACCAGAAAAAGGAAGTTGGGCCTGAGCACATGGAAACCTTCACCCTAATCCCATCAATTTGTAAATCAACCCAGCAAGGACTTTTGGGGATAAAAGGGGTCCCAAAGCCCGCCCACTCTGAGTCGTCTGAGTCACCTTTGGATCCAGACTTGGCGACTTCCGTCCCTCTAGCTAGTGCCTGGCAGCCTAGTTGGGAAGGAAGGAAGTGTGGATGTGTGCACGTGTGCAATTGAGAAATAGCAAATGTTCCTTGCAACCAGTAAAGTTTTGCTGTTACTTTAAATTCACTTTCTATTACAAAGAACCTCTTGTGCCTCAGTGTTTGGTTCGAAGTGATTTGTGTGTATCCCTAATTATTTCCCAGCTGCTGACCAGGGCTGTGTGTCTGTCTGCTCCAGCTGCACCTATTTGGAAAACCCAGGTAGAAAGCAAGGGGAGCTGACAAGATCCGCGTGCCTCAACAGGCTGTGGTGTGTGAGTGACCATAAGCCGAACCTGGGAGCAGTGTGTGTAACAATTGCCCAATAATGATTTCATTAAAAATTAAAATATATACATACGGATGTATTAATTTACCACCAAGGATGACCCCAAACACACCAATGTTATGTGTAGTCTTGAAAGGCAGAAACTATTATTTGTGCCTGCAGAGACCAACCACAAAGTATCTTCTGTGTAAACTTTTTTTTGTTTTACTTTCCTTTCCAAATCGTCGTTCATGTAGGAGTATTCTAGATCCCGTCTATGAGTTCATACTGTCACCTTGTGGTCACAAAACTCACAAATTATTCTAAAATAGGATTTCCTAATGCTGCTGCTTTTAGGAATATCTGATCAACCTAACATACACAACATGACAATTATCTATATCAGCCTTCCCTGAACTGGCACTGACCAGAAGGGTTGGAAGTTGCAATCCCAATGCATCTAGAAGGCATTGGGTCTGGGAAAACTGACCTACTGCAATTAAGCCATTTAATTCCATTTAGCTATTTCAGAGAAGCTGAAGTTTGATAAGGTAATTTAGGCCATACAGGTAGTTCTTGACTTACGACAACAGGGACCAGAAAATTCATTGTTAAGCAGTGAAGTGAGTCATCACATGACTACACCCAATTCTACTACTTTTGCCATGGTTGTTAAGCGAGACATCACATGACCTCGACTTGTGACCTTCTCTGCCGGCTTCTCCATTGACTTTGTCAGAAGCCAGCTGGGAAGGTCGCAAATGGCAATCACATGACTGCAGGACACTGCAACTGTCATAAATGTGCAATGATAGTCAAGTGCCCAAATCATGATCTTGTGACTGCAGGGACTCTGCAAGTGTCATGTGAGGACCGGTCATCACTTTTTTCAGCACCATTGTAACTTTGGTCATTAAACTAATGGTCATAAGTTGAGGACTACCTGTGTGTGTTCATCCTCTGTTCAGCCAAGAATCCAAATATAGTATCCTACAAACAGGTCTCCTATTGTGTTGCAAGCCACCCGAAGAAGGGGCACCTGACACCTCCCCAAATTGCTGTTACCATTAGATAACTTACTTACTTTACTTAAATGATTACTTATCATTTAACCAACATGTTTCCCTCGGACTTAAAACCATTATTTTGTGACCTCAATCCAGGAATAGAGAATAGCTCATGCTATCTTCTGAGATACCCTTCTGGGTACCTGAGGAGAGCAATCACCTCCCACCTTAGTCTCTCCTTATAAGGCTTATAATATAGTTCCCATTTCTCTGATCTTAACTTTCCTTCTTGGAATCCATTCCACGTGGTCTTAATCTTTCTTAAAGTATAAAGCCTAAAACTGGGCCAAGTACCTAAGTGGGGACTGATCAATATAAAATGGAAGTGAACTTTTACTTCCTATAATTTAGAAAGTAATACAGAAAGTATTCCTATTGATGCAGCCCCAAATTACCTCTGTACTTTTTTGCTGCCATGTCACACTGCTGACCTATATTCAGTTTGGGATCAAGTGCAATTGCTAAGTCTGTTTTACAAGCATTATTTATAGAACTAGAATTAAGTATTTGTTGAATGAGTATTATTTTCAGAGTACATTAAGATGCCTTAAGAGACACTTCCATGCTGGTGCTGTTCTCCTGTTCCCAGAAGGAGCAAAGATGGTGGATCATCACTGCCCTTTCTCCCGCAAGTCTAATCATCTAAGTGATTAGAATATTTATTTGCTTATTGCAAATACACACACACACACACACCCCTTTATTATATAGAATCAACATTGATGTAACAGCCCTATTCAGTTAATGGGCATGAATTGGTTCTGATAGAAGATAAAGAATATGAAATAGGGTATGTTGCAGAGGCTTCAGTGGGAGACGGGATGGACAACTTGTGATTGTTCAGATATTATTGGACTCCAAATTCAAGCAGTCATTAAACATCTAAACAGAAAAATGATTTAAAATGGAAGTCAATGACAAATATACTTGAGCTGACATTTGTAAGAGTAAAATCAAATTGCTATTTTTTTTTTCCAGTGTTCACTACTAAGCACCTGTACAAAAAGGATTTAAAGCTATTTGGGAAATTGTGTAAACTGGCCTTGGGGTGCCCCCTTGTGGGCTGCATGAGACAGACTTAGAAATCTGGGCAAATGCTACTTTTTCAGCTGCTGGGATTAAGTGACTTTGAAAAGCTAAGAAATTGTGTCCAAGGAACCACATCTTTTACCCAAAAGAAAATCGATCTTTCTCCAAAGCAGGTCTTCCTGCTAGGGACTGCATGGGAAAATAATTTTATAAAACCTCAGGCCTTGGTGGGATCACTACCAATTAGGCAAAATCCTACATTCCCTTTAGAGCCTAAAATTTAGACTATCTGGCTAATACAATAGATAAAAGATTACTATATTAAATGGATTGGAAAGCAAAACTTTTTATGCAGCATGCCCCTATGAAATTTAGAAAGTGTGTTATCGCAAATTATTATTTTTTCCTTTTTTAATGATGAGATCTTATAGTTTAGCTATCCACAGAACTATACCAACTCAGAGTGGATAGAAGGAAACCACAGGACTGAAACTGTTTGCCATGAAACCATCTGAAGGAATACAATGAAATTTAACCACTCCTTCAATTACTTATTTTTCCTGCTTTGACAAAACTGTATTAAATATTATTTCCAGTTAGCCATCCACTGCTTTTACTTAAACCTGAATCTGTATACAGTAGCAGCATCTGATCAGTGGGCAAAATGCAGTGGAAGGTTATGCTTAAAAAAAAAAAATCTTCAACATCACTCAAAACAAAAACTTAGCTAGAGATACAAAAGGCTGAACCTGGGGTCTTCTGTAATTCCTGTGTTCTACTCCTGTGGTCTAGACCCTACTCCCTCCAAGCCACCATTAAATCTAATTTACAGAAGTACATATCATTGTTTGCACATAACAGTGATTTGGTGAACCCAGTGTTTTTCAAACTTGGCAACTTTAAGATGTGTGGACTTCAATTCCCAGAATTCCCCAGCCAATTTTGGGAACTGAAGTCCACACATCTTAAAGTTGCCAAGTTTGAAAAACACTGGGTTAAACCAAGGACTAGCTGAAGCAGACCACGTGGGACAGCTAGCATTCAAACCAAAGCACAGCATATGCTTTTAGTGATCTGACTGAACTAAGGCAAAATCTACAATCTCTTAAGCTCTTTTTACATGGTTGCTTCTTGGCAAAGCACGCATTGGTCCTAGTAGACCGCAGGAAAAACTTCCATTTATGGTGGTGTCCACAGGATCTTGCTGCTTTTGTCAGATGAATGCAGCATCATGGCACAAAGTCTGCCTCTTTGGGGCCTGCCTGGCACCTCGCAATGCATATAGAAAAGGGTGGAGCCTACATGCTGTAACACTGCCTTCATCAATCTGACTCCCCCTGCCCCCAACCACACTGGCCACTGTTGAGGGCTGCAAGTTTTTTAACTCCACTCTCGGTACACACACACACACACACACACTCCTTGGAAATTTCAATTTCTCAAATATATTGGCAGGATCAAAGACTGAATTTTCTTTGTAACCATGTGGAATAATAAATAAACTTAGGATACCATCTTCCTCAAATCATAACCACGAATCAACATTCTCCCTGTTTCTTTTCAAATATATTCAGATGACAAAAAAGGACAACAGGAGTATTTGCAAAACAAAAACAAAAACCCGACCCCTCACCATGTCTGTATTTACATCACATATAACAAATTCCACTGAATTGAAAACACAGCATAAATTAAATGATTTTTATGGTGTCTACAGCTCAACAATGTAAGAGTAACAATTAAAATAAATCAAGGTAGAAGGAAATAAATATAACAAGTGTACCAGTATTCTCCTCACTACTACCAAAAAGAGGAAAAGGAAGAAAGACACATACAATAGTATCCCATAGTTAATACTGATGGGCAAAACCTATTTTGGGGACCAATGTTGTAATATACAAGTAACTGCTGCACAAGTCATCTTTTCCTTTTGACGTTGGTTTGTACCACACCTCTGCCCAGAAAGGTTCAGTGGACTATGCTTAAGGCTTCTTTTGCAACATCCCACCAGCAGCTTTCCTCCACCTGGACATCCTCCAGATGGATAAGCTCAAAGAATGACCAGGCCACTGGGGAACCTGCTGCTTATGTGGGGAGTTGAAGTCTATACAACATGCAGAAGTTGCTTGATTCTATGCTGCAAATATAACATCAGAAATGTGAAGGCACGTAATGCTATTCCCTCCTGGAACCCAACCCAACTCTGATACAGACTAGATACAGGGCTTGTCACAGAAACTTTCAGTAGGACAGCAAAAAGCTTGTGCTGCAGTTATTCCCATGCTTAAAAGGCTGCTCTGACTGGGAACTAAGGCCTCTGTTCTTAATTCTGTCCCAAATTGAGAAGGATGCCTATAAGCTTCCAAAAGACTGCACCAACAAAAAGCAAGAGATGCTTTTAAAAACTATAATTATATACAGTCCTGGTCTTTTTTTTTTTAAATTATCATTGCATTAAGCTCCATTACTTAAAAACAGAGAGAAGGAAAAAAAGAGAAAGAGACAAGACTCATTGAAGGATCAGGCAAAAATAGATCAACCATCTTCCAAATGTATTCATCTTCAAAAATAGGCTATAAAAGTGCAAAACTAGGAAAACAAATCTAGATTTTATGTACATATGGCTCAGCTTATGAACAGGAAAAGGGTAAATTTTGTACAGTTTCCTGATACACAGCACTTCATTACATTGCCAGTTTTACAGAGATATATTTTTTTCACACACAGGAAGTCAGAAAATTAAAATGCTTCCAAAGTTGCTTGCTGGGTGTGAAAAAAACTTCCAAGAATGTCTACCTAGCTACTGCAAATTTACATCTGATAGGAAACACATTCAACAGTGCAAAAGGTATTTTTGAAACCGTTTTTGTTCTGGAAACACGGGTATGTCAAACTGAAAATAACATTAAGCTGTTGTTAAAGGCTTTACAAAATGCTTGGAACATCCAGCTTCAACACGCACAATTCATTTTTCATTCAGCAGACAATTCTCCTATTCAATTTTCAGTCCTGTGCAGTGGGGAAAAAAACCTCTTGGGTCTAAAAACAAAACAAAACCAACAAACCACGATTCCTCGTTAAACTTATCACTCAATTTTGGGCTGAACTACTCACGAAGTGTATACGCACAAAAATTACCTCACAAGACCCCTATACACACAATTTTGGTTTTGGCAAAACAACGTTGGGCATAAGTCCTGACTTTTCAGATGGGAACCCAAGTAGTATTATGTGGCTATGTGGAGAAATGTGGCTGGTGGATGTCTCTATGAGAAGGGACCACAAGCCACCAATTCAAGGCAATTGCTGTGTGCATCACAGTGTGTCTAAAAAATTTATCTTGACCCAAAGCAAACAGCCTTTGCAATAGGGACAAGCAGAACAGGAATGCATGGGCAACCTGGGGGAATCTTCTATGAAGCCATGTGAGGGAGGCAGACTGAACCTTCAGGTTGTCAAGTAAATATGCAAGAGTTGTTATATTCACATATATGAGTCGTTATGGTGATTGGCCTTCCCTCTTAGGCATATGTACAAAATCTATTTACATCTATACATTTTTGCAATATGATGCACATGTAGAGGTGAAAACAGCATTAAGAAAAAGGGATGAACCGAAATACCCAGAAGGGATTCAGCTAGAAACATTCTACATCCGTTGTACTAGAGGAATTATGCAAGGGTTTGAGTAGTTTTACTCCCTACACTAACAGAGAGTGCAACCAATTCCATTCCCTTGTGGAAGCAATGCTGGGGAAAAAAACAAAAACAAGATTCAATTTGAGAAAGTATATGATTTCTCCAAAGAAGATATGGTCTTGTTTGGTGCTAAATGTTCCTGATGTAATCTGAGAGGTAATTAATTGTGCTTAAGATGAACATAAGTAGTACATGGTTCTTTGAAAACTGGTTTTTACAGAAGAAAACAAAACCTGACAATATTCAGACAAAAATCCTCTTTGTATTTCAGTGAGAGAAACAGAACGCACAGCTTTACCTGAGATGCAAGGAACTGCACACAGCATCAGCAGCACTCACATATGCAAAAATATATTTAAGTTGAATATTTGGTCTACAGTAATTCTAAGAAAAAAATATTACTCAAGGTTGGGAACTGATACACACACATGGACAACACTGCCTTGGACAACAATGTTTACATTGCTTCATCCAAACAGGATCAGATCTTCCGTTACACAACTGTAGTGTTTTTCTCTATGCACAGTAAAATCACAGCTTAGTTTGGTAGCTTTCGCCATTCTATCATTCTTAAGAGATGAACTGTAAGGGAATTCAAAGTCTGCATCTTCATACCTGGAATACACAAACAAAAAAGTTCTTTTCAAATGACTCACAACAGATGGAAAAACAATATTCATAGCATTATTGTTTCTAGGGTTTGTAAATGGATTGATCTTCTTAAAGTTTTACTACAAAATGCAGGAAATATGGTGTTGAGGTTTAGATAAAAACTCGATTTTGGGGGGGGTGTCAGATTTCATTTTACATAATATATGGTTGCAATTGAAACTGGCATATGGAAACTATGATGTGTCTGCTGTAAAGTAACAGAATACTTACCAGCAATACCTGCTAGGGACAAGGTTTTACACTGAAACTAAGTCTAAATTCTAGTAAGCAGCCTTAACCTCAGAGCCATCCATATACTTAGGAAGAATTGTCAATACTTTATGGTGAAACAAAGCACACGAAGCACATATACTCTGGAAGCTAAACACAGAACATTCCCACGGAGCAAAAAAATAACCCAGTCTTTATATTACCATCATTGTCATCGCTCTTTCTCTTACTATACAATATTTATTTGTTAGAGTTATATCCTGCCTTTAGAACATTAACGCTTTAGAACTCAAACACTATTTGAGACCTTAAATCAATCTTTGCCCAGATTTAACAGAGTGCTGTACTGTAGTTTGGAAAAAGCGAACAACTGGAGGCAGGGCCAAATGACAGGTCTGATCACTGGAAGATCTAAGCCAGTAGCCTGAAACTAGTCTGTCTCAAAGAATCTAGCAACAGCTCTCTATAATTCAGAGCAATATCTGTACGCCAAACAGTGTCTTCTTTCATTCGAACCTGTTTTTCTTAAAGATAGCAACCACATAGGCCCAGAATTACACTTTGATTTCTTGAGCATCTCTATGTCTTTCTGGTTATTTGGCAGCAGGACAACAACCATGGGAGAAAAGATTTTAGCTAAATGCTGTTAAGGCTGTCATTTCAGTGAAGCAAAATAGATCTGAGCAGAAGCCTAATTTAGATTCTGCCTTTCTCTCCCAGTAAGATATATTGGCGAACAACACTCCCAGTAGCTATAGCAAGCATCAGTGATGGATACTGGGACCTGTAGTTCAGCAATATTTAGAGGGTTATAGATTTCCCAGTCCTGCATTAAAATTCTTACATTAATAGAAAGTAAAATGCACAATTTTCTGGACAGGTTCTTTTTATTTACATGTAATGTTATTTTAATAGTCTGACCACTGCTTAACATATATTCCAGTTCTTCCTCTAACGTTTTCCAAATTGGAGATGCAGAAATTGTGTCTCCCAACCCAATCTTGAAAATGGCTATTTGAGATATTTCAAAAGTTACTGCCAAACTCTAATTTTTACTATGCCAGTATGGGGAATGTGTTAAACATATGGCGAATAATCTTGTTTATTGTATTTAATTAATGCATATTTAATTAACTTTAAGTAAAATCATATTTCATTTTTGTCTTGGCTCACCCATACTTTGGAATACAAGTCCCAGAACACCACTCAGAAGCCAAGGGTAACCCATGGTCTCCCCAAAGTTGCACATGCTTTGAACTAGACCATTTACCCAAACTTTTAATTTTCCAGATGTTTAGGGTCGTGACAGATGGGAGATTTTGGACCTGTAGTCCTGACAATCCGCAAAGCACTGAATTGGAGAAAAATGCTTTACATTAGAGAGGGGGAGCCTGATGCCCTCCAAGTATTACAGAATCATAACTCCCAGAAACCCCAGTCAGCATGGATAAAATGGTAAAAGATGGAGGGCGCTGCAATTCAGCAAGATGTAGAGGCCCACAGGCCTTCCCGATAGCACTGGAACTGTAAAATGTGTGTATGTTTCTGTATAAAATGAGCCTTACCATCTGTTGCAGCCAAATCATGTTTTCTTATCATTCAGGCGGTTATGGGCATTGCCAATAAAGCTCTCATAATTTCGCTTTTGTAGCAAGGTACTAGACAGGTGTTGATACGAGACTGGTCTTTTTCCTAAAAACAAACAATCGTTACAACATATTAACAAAGGAATACAAATAAGACAGGACTGTTAAGTGCATGATATCTATAAACACATCTGATGTATTTCTCTCAGCCACTAAAACGTGTTACTGCCTGCTCATAGAATACAAAACTCTGAAATATTCAAATGACCCCCCCCCCCCATTTTCAAGTATGTGATAATGAAACCTAGATATCTTTGCATTACAGCTGATTAAGCATTATTATTTAACTAAAATCTCAGGAAGATCCTCCAGTAGCTGCTGTTTCCATTATCTTTCATAATCTTTATGCCTTTGGACTCCATCCCAATGCAACATTCCTCTATGATGCTACACTGAGGCTCAGAGACATTCTGGGAGAATGAGCATAGTAGCCGCTGTAAATATTTAGGCTGTCTAAACGTTAGGCTAAGGGAGCCCCACTACTGTCCTGCCCAGACTGCTGGAGCTTGCTGTAATCATTGGTTAATGACTCTTCCAAACCGAAACTAGAAGGCTAACGTTGGGTGCATCTTCCTAGGATCTTCTCACAGGCACTGACATGCTCATCACAAAAAACCAAGCAACAAGAAAGGCAAGAATTTATGCTTTAAATCAGATCCTATCAGATTTTTTTTTTTTAAAAAAGAGCTCTTAAAAAAACAGATGCACACACACTCATTATCCAGGAACGAGGATATACATGTGGATGGCTGGTCTGAATTTTCTAATTAAAAATCTTCACACAAGTTATTCCTTGGCATTACAGTGTCTGTCAATGAGCATGGGATCCCTCAAATCTCCTTGCTGCACAAATCTTTTGCACTTCTAGAATCATTAAGTTTGAAGTCCAATCGGCCATCAGTTACAACCTCCTCAGCACCTGATAATTCAGGGTTGGCTCGTTAACATTAACTTATCTGGAAACACATTGCACTTTTATATGTAAATATTTTATAACTGCATTTTGTACAAGGAGACCCAACTGAAGAGTAATAATTATTTCAAACTGTTATCATGTTGTACCTTTGTGGGTGGTGTTTCTGGAAAGGATAAAGAGTACCTGCTATCCACCTACAAAACACAGTAAGTAAGATGGTATGGTTTTCTACTATCTCATAACACCTCAGCTTGAAGGACAGACAAGATCTATCAAAACTCAGCAGTTCAGGGTAATTCTACTTTTCTTTCTCTACACCTGATACTTAGTATTGCACCTGTCTGGGTTTAATACCTAAGCTGCTGGTCTCACTAGCATTTAGATGAGAGATCACCGGGAATTCCAGTGTAAAATAGACTGGGAAGTTGAAAAAAAACTTCTCAAAGAAAATGGCAAACAGCTTCCTTATTACATAGATGCGCCCACGTGGCCACCAGAAGTTGAGCTGAACTCAAAGGAGACTTTGCTTTTTAAAACTAAACAGACTTGGACCTGCCCAGTTGCTGGAATAGTGGTGACACAGATAATACTTCATGGCTTAATAACTTCTAGGTTGCTTGGGTGGGAAGCCAAGGATAACTTATTTTAAGCCATTTTGGGCTTTCTAAAAGGTGAAGTGGGCTAAACGTTTTATGCAAAGTTGTTCTAGTTGGCATAGAACACCCTGAAAGATTCTAGGAGACAAGGTCAATACTTTTCAGAAAGAAATATTAAAGGCACACAGAACCTGCAATACTACATTGCAGTATTTTAATTTTGAAAGCTCTGGTTGAGGATTTCAACTAGTAATGCCATCCTTCAAGATAATATGTTAGCTTGAATGCAGGTTAATATACTCTTCTTCTACCCAGTTTTCCATTTGTCCTTTTTTTAACATTCAAAATATTTGGGGCGGGGATTCCAGAGGTCAGCAAGTATGCTTATTCTCACTTGGACTTTGTTGCTCCCCCCCCCCCCAAACCCCGTTTTGTACTCCTGCATATCTCAAAATACATTAAACACCTTTTGTCTCCAATCTTATCCACAACCCAAATGATTAAAAACAACCATTCAGCTGGGAGAAACTGAAAAAATACCAACCATCCAAGCATTTAGGAGTTAAATTTGTCTTGATAATTGATCATCTAGAGTTTGCATATTCTGATGATATTTTAAAATCACAAGGGACAAATTAGAATGGAGAAAATATCAATTGATTGGTTTTTAACATGTCTTTACGTGCAACTGACAAATATTTGCCTAACGCAGGCTTTTCCAACTTGGTGTTATCCAGATGCATTGGATATCAAGCCTCATAATCCCCTGTGACAGGGTGTACATGCTGAGGCACCCTAGGACCTTATGTACTTCACAGGAACCTTGCATTCAGGCCCCTGAACCCCACCAAAATTGGCCACCAAACTGTAAGGGACAGAAGAAGCTGATTATGAAGTAAACAAGGAACAATCATGTTAAATATATTTAATAAATTTACCTTGAATTACATCTGAATAAAAAAGAAATCTAATGTAGTTCAGCCTACACTCAAAATCTGAGGGCAGCCCTCAACCCAAAAAAGTTGAGCACTCCTATTCCTGGGATTACTGTAATTGAAGGTAACAGGTTGAAGGAAGGCTCGTGCTTCCAGAAACATGCCCACAGTGGGAAAAGACAAAGGAAAGGGCTGCACCTGAGGGATCGTGAACGTGCTTTGTAAACACTAGATGGGAAGTTTAATCCCTAGACTTTTCAAAATTCCTGCCTGAACCCCTGGACAGACACCTACAAGCCAATGTGGCTGAAATTAAACATCTCAGTGGTCTAACTTGGTATCAGGCAGCTACCTAAATACAAAAAGCAAGTGTAAAGCAAATGCTAGTTTGGAGGACATCTTAAAAATGCATCAAGAGTCAGATGAAATTCTGGCTTGTTCTCCTGTGGCTAGTGCAATGGCTGTAAAAGATTATAATTTCATTCAGCAAGTATTCTTTGTTTTAAAGAACATTTTGTTTTGCCATCATTCATTGCTGACAGCTAAGAAAGTATATACCTTCTTTTGAAGAGCTGGGGACATGGCTGCTACTTGATCCACAGGAACTGGAAAATGGCCCAGGGCCGTACGTTTCATATGGCTTTAGAACAGTCATGGGATTTACAGCATCTCCTTCAGAGCTCATGAGTCCTTGCCTGACAGGCAGGAGAGAGGAGGCAAGCTTGGTGTGTGAACATTCCTGAGGGAGCAGACCTGAATATTTGCCTGAAAGAGGTAACCTGGCAGCATCATTCTCTGTCCGGTGTCGGGCAGAATCAATCTGTTCCAGAGCAAAGAGACTAGGCCTAACTCTTTTAAAAGCCAGTCCATCAAATCCCATGTATCTGTTCCCAGCAGATCTGTTACTGAGAAACTCTATTCCTCGACTACTTGACCCAGCAGCTTTGTTCAAAGGGTTCTCCAAAGAGCTGCTGAGGCTGCTGTTCCCTGTTCCTAACTGAGAAGCCAAAAGTCTTGCTTTGCCTTTATCTTGTACTGAAATGCTACTAGGGCTGTGGTGCATTTCCTGCTGTGGTCTACAATTATTCATCTGAGGGCCCATCATTTGGGGTTTGCACGATTTCAAGTTGCTTGGTGCCAAGCTGCTGGAGTTTTGCCCTGGAAGAATGGGTCCTTTGCTTTGTGGGGTGGGACACTGCCTCGCCTTCTCCACATGCAGAGATTTTGACTGGGTGAGCAAGGGAGATTTGATTTTCCCAGAATTAAGAGGCAGTGGTGGCACATCCTTGCCCAAAAGATAGGGTGGGCATCCTGTACGTCTGGCTTTATGAGCTGCCTTATTTCTAATACTACTTTTAGTAACAGCATTGAGATTATTAGCAGACTTATGCACCAACCGTTGATGCATTATTAGAACTTCTGGATATAACGTCCGGAAAGTACAAAAGGGACAGGTGCTGGTTGCTAAGGAACACCGAGAATGAGGAATTACTGGCGCATCCTGAGAAGAGGCGGTAGATAAATTTAAGGGCTTTTCTTGAACTGTTAATCTGCATTTTGAGTTTTCAGTAACGTCACTTAAAAGATCCGCATTTGTTCGGCCAGCATAAAACACATTTTTTGCTAGTTCGGAATTATTTTTTTCAGTTCTATTAACAAGATTGTTTGCCTGAAGTTCTGCTGTGTTTTTTTCAAATGTTAAAACTGAAACAGATGCACCCTTTTTCAAGCCATCACAGTCTAAGCCTTTGCTTGTGTCCTGAGTTATAGTTTTTGGCGCACTCTGAAAAGGGTAAAGCTCTTCTTTCTGCTGTTTTAGAGGTGGGACTACTCCTTTGGCATCTTTGGCATCTTCAAGGAGCCTTTTCAGATTTTTGGTTTCTGGAGCATGACTGCTTACTGACAAGAAGCCCGTCTCCTGAGAAGGCAATAACCCTTTACTGTCATTTTTCAGATCTGCTGCAGCTTCTGTATGTTTGTCCTTGTGATGTCTCTCCAAGTGATAGCGCAAAGATGTTTTCTGCGCAGCTGCATACTCACAAAATTCACATTTGTATGGTTTTTCACCTGCAAAAGTAATGAGCCAAAAGTCAGAAAATCCTCATTTCCTTCTTTTAATTCATCAGAAAACAGAAATGAATTCTGTGTTTTCTCTCCTGCTACTAAACATCTTAGAACAACAAATACTTTGCCAAAATAATGGTTTCATTAATTGCACTTAGCTATTTGACTTTGATTTCATTTTTAGAAATTAAAGATGATAGTTTGCTTAGCAGAGAGACAGAGAAGTAAGGACAAGCAATATCACATGTGGTGCCTAAAGCCTTTAATTCTCCTTCTGTCTTCATACACATGTAGGACTCATTTGTTAGCCTGCCTGAGGCTTTTTCCAACATTGTACTGCAAATCCTTAATATTTACTTTGCTCAGTCTCCTGGAAACACAAGGCATGTTTGAAGACCTTCATGCCTCCCAACTGCTAATCACAGCAATTTGCAGAGTAACTCATTTATTTGTTGAATTCATAACCTTATTTTCCTCCAGAAGCTCAAGATGGCATGAACAGTACTCACGCCTTCCTCCATTTCCCCCCACATCATCCAACCAGTAAGACAGGTTTGGTTGAGACAAACTTAGAGATATTTGCTAGAAATGGGGGTGGTGGTTGAGAAATATGCCAACATTCTTGGTACCAGAGCTAGTGGAAGTCTTTCCTCCCAACACTGATAAAAAAATCCTAACAATTGTAGATCAACTGTAAGCAATAAAGTGAGATTAGAACAATTCAAAAGAGCAAGTAGCAGTGCCCTTAATATTGCTGTTTTTAACTCAGAAGTTAAAAAACTCTTTTATTCAAAAATCCATCAATAACCAAGAGCCTTTCCAAATTTTTAAAGAGTTGACTCACAGTTTTGGGGTTTATAACAGCATAGGAAGGAGAGAACAACCATTTTTGTACCATTATCCAGAACTCTACATGGACAGCAGTTTGATCATCTCAATAACTCTAGGGAAGTTTTATTTAGCTCTTTTACTACTCCACTGGTTCAGTGGTCTCAACCCTCAAGGGGAACTTCTTCTATTTTCTCAGCACGCAACAAACTATTTCTCCAACGAGTGTCAATACTGAAACTTATTTGTCTTTTACTTTTTTAGATTTTTTTTATCCCTTTATTATTTTTTTATAAATAACTCAAGGCAGTAAACACACCTCCTCCTATTTTCCCCACAACAACAACCCTGTGAGGTGAGTTGGGCTGAGAGAGAGTGACTGGCCCAAAGTCACCCATCCGGCTTTCATGACTAAGGCGGGACTAGAACTCACCATCTGCTGCTCTCTAGCCTGGTGCCTTAACCGCTAGACCAAACTGGCTTGAAAATATTGAAAATCTTCCCCTTTTGACTCTTCATCAAAAGCATAGTTCAGTTTTCTTTACCTGTATGAGTTCTGAGATGAATATTGAGGTAATAGTTTGAACGAAAAAACTTTCCACAGTAACTGCATTCTCTGGAGGCTCCAAGGTTTTTTACTTTTGTTCTTTCCAAGCCATCTTCATGTTTATCTTTAGATTGGGAATGGAGAATGGATAAAAATAAAGAAAACTAAGAAACACAATTCTGGACATTGTTTTTTAAAAAAAGACATACTGAGTAGTAATTGCACAACCTCTATAATTATCTGTTCATTCATAGACAATATCTTTTTTGAGCATGCACTTTTGCTTTAAATAAAAGGATTATAGTAAGATAAAAATAACAATAAAACAAGTACAGAGTACCATTGATGTACTTCTTAAGAGGGAAATGAATAGGTATCTATATTTATATTTGTGTATCTGTATATGCTGTATTATTGTTAAATAATTTTTTTAATGAAAAAAAAGGTAAGACATGATAACAGGATTCAGCTTGTTTTGCAAAGATATCCACCAAGAATAGAGTGCTGTGACCCTCCTAAAGTTGAAGATTTTAATTCTCGTCTTTTTGGGGAGGGAGGGAGGGAGGGAGGCAGGCAGGCAGGGAGGGAGGGAGGGAGATTCTCTCTCCATAGATAGATAGATAGATAGACAGACAGATAGATAGATAGATATAAACACATTTTTATCTATATCTTATTCACGTGTTTGCTCACACTTGTTTAGCGTATCTTATATATCTAATCTACTGTCTTCCTGCAACCCTTTAGAACTACTCAATTCAATGCTATCACACAAAAATATTCTACTGTGTAGCATATTATAACTATGAGTGAGATGCAGTTGTATGCAAAAGTTAAGTCTCCCATGGTCAAACGGTTTCAATTAATTCCAACCCCCCCCCCCAAAAAACATAAGCTGGCACAACCTTTACAAGGTACAATGATAAACACAACATCTTTCTTGAAACATGAATGCATTCTTACCAATTATATGAATGTGTTTACAGTTAAAAAATTATGAATATGCCAAGTGCGGAAATTTGGAGATTCTCTCGGTCAGCACTTTGTAACTCCTCCTTTGCTAGAAATAACAGCTTTGAAATCTTTCCTGTCTTTCTATTCCTCTTTTTGGATTTTTTCCCCACTCTACCTTGCAAAATTCTTTTAGCTCAAAAATATTCTTAGGTCTCTTTGCATACACTGCATGTTTGAGATCTCCCTACAGATTTCCAGTAAAATCCAGGTCTGGGTCTTGTGAAGTAGTTTTGCGTTTACAGACTACAACGGCCTGCAGAAAGACTTTTCCCATGACTTTCCGTCAATTAAGTCTTTTTCTTTGATATTTATTAAAATCTTAAGTATTTTTTCCCCAATACATCAATTGCTTTTCCTACGTTAAAACCGTACAGCTAAGATTTCAAAGTAAATTTTAATTTTACCACGGAAAGTTCTTTGTTAAAATTTATTAATTTTATTTTTTTAATAAATATTAAAATATTTTTTAAAGACCTGGGTCTTTAGGTAGTCCAGTGACCATTTTAGCCCCCGGAATGCCCCCTGAGGCAGCAAGAAAGACATTTGTGGGCTGAGATGTCCCCCCCCCCCCATATACAATACCACCGCATCTAAAACAGTTGGGGTACAAAAAATGACAACTGGGCACAAGGGACAGAAATATTTTTTTGCAAATTCCTTCTCTCACATGGACACACACGTACACAACTCCTTAGGAAGTTTGCAATGGCATTTGGCACACAGACTGGAGAAACAATTTCACCACAACTCTAAGTAGTGATGCATGCATCATGTTGGATTACTTTTTCAGGTCACATAGCAGCCCCTCCCAGGGAACACAATTGGAGTTTATACTGTGCTCTGCAGGATTTAATCTGGAAAGCAGATAACATAGGATAACAACAGATAACAGTTGTACTAGGAAGAATTTTAAGTGGGATGGGATACATGGATAGAGTAGACTTGTGCAGTTTAGTTGTAATTACAACTGGCAAATTAAGCTTCCAAGAACCACAAACCTGATCAAGCTGAAAAAAGCACATTTAACCTGCTTTATGAGATACACAATATTGAAGTGATCCTTAAAACCATTCTGCAGGCACATGTTTTTGTTCATTAGAAAATGTAACTTTAAAATATCTGTTTAACTTTTATAACAGACAAATGTGAGACAATGTGAGATAATCTCACATCTCATTGCCTTATGTAAATCCTGCATCATTTAAAAGAGAGTAAATCCTCTCTTTTTAATTTTAGGGAAAGAAAGTTCATCCTGCCAAATGTATGATTTCCAAAACTGAACACTGAGACAGGGGAACATTTATTTCTTCAATTACTCTTCACTCCCTTTCCTCTACTATATTTTCATTTATCTTATTGTATTTGTATTTTGTTTTTTATATTGTGAGCTACCCGGAGACTGTCCGGAGTTGGGCGCTGCTGAGGTCAAACTTAATAAATAAATAAATAAATAAATAAATAAATAAATAAATAAATAAATCTCAATGCAGAATTACCATTTATACAATTATAATATTTTATGAAAACTTACGAAAGGTGAAATATTTTCCCTACTCTAATTTGCATGCAGCTCCCAAGGTTTATCACTAGAGGGTAGCATGCGCTGTCTTATGCTCATTCAAGGTTGTTTCTGGCTGTAACCAATTGCATCAAAGTTTGATTAACAGGAGTGGCTGCAGAGTAGTGGCAAGTTCAAACATGGGACAAGAAATATAACTGGCTGTTTTATACAAAGGAATCCCTGTGTGATTTCTCCAAATTTCTGCCAATCTCTCCAAAGCACAGGGGACAGTACTGCGTAACAAAAGGATCTACCAGTATTCTGAGTTGACTAAACTATCAGTTGTGGTGGGAAAATAACAACATAAAATAAAATAACTAAATAAAATCATAAAATGTATAGCATTAAAGGAAATATCCACCTGCCTAATCCTCCATTACACCATCCTTATCTACAATTCTACACACTAATGTCATAATATGTACATGAAGTATGCAGTGCATTGTGTTTGTACTAAGATTGTGCAAGCATCTTGCCCTTCCGTGTAGATACAAATTATGCCATGACTTAAAAATAGCGTAAGATCACACTGTGATAATATTCCCTGGAAAGGAGTGTGAAGGTATTAGCAAAACGTCTCCCTCATGGTATCTTTAAAAAGGACACACTCTTACGCCTAAATGAACAAGATACATTTTTATTGTAAATAGTTCTTAATATGCCTTACCTGAAGCCTCTATTATCCCATCCTCGGAGCCATCTTCAGAGCCTCCCTCCAGTCGCTCGGCTCCGTTCTCATCCAGCGTCACAGGGTCCGGAAGGCACGTCCTTGGCTGCTTCCCTTCCCCACAACTGGCTTCGATATCATTCTTCCGATCTCTCTTATGGACTCTCGAGTGAAGGACGAGTTGGTGGTAAGTTCGAAAGGCTTTGCCACACTCTGCACAATGGGTAGGCTTGTCTTTGTTCTGGGACAATTTAGAATCTATATGCAAAGAAGGCACTTCCCGGCAAGGATATTTTAATTTGTCTTGTGGCATGTTACCAATCCCTGTGTAACTTCCACCTCTGCTCCCCTTGGTCTTTCCCGTGCTTTCAGTTGAGTTTGCTTTGCTTGCATTCCAGATCTCCCCAAGTTCTTCTTTATCAGAGGATGAGTCATCATTGTCTGTGCTTCCCTCTTGACCAGGGTCTTTTGTCTGCCCATGACCAATAGCAATCTTGCCTTTAGTAGCCAGCTGCCATGCTTGGTAGGTACTGAACGGATCCAACTCAGCAATCCATTTCACAGGCTTTTTTTGTCTGCTGTTACTAGAAGGTGAAAGTGGCTTTAAGTTTAAAAATTGGAGAAATTCTTCTCTGGGTGATCTACTTTCTTTACCATCCCCTTCAGATGGTGAGCCACTGCTGTTGGCTAGCGAATCTTTGGTATGTACTTTGCTGTGCTCAATTAAACTTTCCTTATTTTGAAACAGAAAGCCACACACCATGCAGATTTTATAAGGGGATGTTATGCTCTCTGTCACTTGGTCCTGAACAACCTCATTTATTGTTATGGGACTCTCAGATCCTTGCAATGCCTTGCTCCGAGAGCCGGGTTTCCCAGTGTGAGTTCTCATATGATTTTTGAGGAACCAAGGTTCCTTAAATCTCCTTCCACACACATTGCACCAATAAGTGAAAGAATCCTTGTGCTTCCTCATGTGGGCCTCAACATCAAAAGCCTCATCAAATGTTTGCCCGCAAACCACACAGCTGAAGTCTTGGCTATCCTTTTCATTTACATCCAGTGATGGCAAGTCAATTCTCCCTTGTCCTTTATCAAGATGGCTAACATACTCTGCTTCCACACGCAAAACTGCTGGTTCACAAAGTGTTGGCCTATGCTGTGTTAAGACATGCTTACCAAGATCTTCTGGATGCTTGAAGGTCTGTTCACAAAACATGCAGTCTAAAGATATGCATCCTTCACCCTGCATTAAGAACTTGTCTTGCAAGTTCTTATAGGAGATTGTGTTGGCTCCTTTTACTGGCATAGTGGCATCACTATTGTCCATTCGTGAACCAACTGTACTGGCTATACCTTCTGGACCATCCATGTACACTAAAAGAGGCTGAGTTGGCATATTTCCTTTGGCAGTTTTAACATGAAGTGTCAAGTTGTTTTTATGCGAGAAATAGGGCCACTTCAGAAATTTCCCACTTGTTTAGGAGCATACATTTGAGCCTTAATGACTCCTTCAAGAGAAGTTTGTTGGATATTCTGCTCATTAGTAGACGTAGCTAACCTCTCCTGGAAAGAAACAATTTTATAAAAACTGTTACTAGCTCTTGTACGTAAGATGTGGAATTGCTTATGTTGTTCTCCAGTTTATGTAACTTGCTTTTAGCAAAACCGGTCTGTTTACATCTCCGTGTGTAATACTTTAGATCTTCTTCTTCTTAAGCTTGAGGAAAATTGCCAATAGCTCAGAAGCACCAAGAATGTCACTACCTGTGTGAAAAGAATTTGAAAACACATTAATGTTAACTAAGGAAACAAAACGAATCAATAAAATAGTTTAAAACAAAAGGACTATATACTTTTATGACACCAAGTACTCTTTCTCCAACAGAATGTTTACTATATTGCAATGAAATCAGAAGACAACTTCTTTTAATTCTTTTGACGCAGATATCCAATGTGTGATCAACAGTTTGCCAACACACTTCTAATAAATGCTCCAGTGTAATCCATGTCTAAAGATGTGCAATCCAGCTACTCATTCAGATTTCTCTAAATATTTATCTTTAAAATGATGCAATTATCAAAGGAAGTTACTAATCTCTGCAAGGAAACTGCCTTAGGGAGTTACTGTAACACATATCTTCAGCTCTCACAAAGAAACTGCCTTAGTGAAAGAAATAGGACAATTATTCAGCCATTCCACTTGCAAAATCCTAGAAGTCCACACCATTATTCTAAATAAGAAGTCTGGCAAAACAAATACCCATTCTTTTAGGGATAATGTTCTCTTATTTACAAAACCACTTTTGGGATTGTTTTATGCAAGCCCTTACTTCCCAAAGCACACTGAACTTTTTGTAAAGGGTTACTTATGTTAAGTATTTCTTCATAACAGCATGCAGTATCTGCTGCGTGTAACACCTAGTGGGTAGCCATTTTGAAATCATGGTGCCACTTCGAATGCCAGCCATTTGGAGAGCTTGTTTATGCCCCTTTGAATACTTAAAAACTAGGCTTAAAACAATTGGTTTTATATAACAACTAAATATGAGTAAGATTTTTTGGTGCCCATTATAAATACTAGCTTGAATATGAAGCTTATGTGGGAGATAAACAAGCACAGCTAAAATATTTGATATTTATTGCCTGAGAACAAATAGATCAGCTACCAAGACACACATTTATTGGCAGAGGGAGGGATGAAAGCCAAGCAATATGTAATGTACAGATATTCTGAATTAGTATAACATTTATCATAATGCTAAGTAATAATTTAGTCTAATAAGGAACACCAGTATTTATGTATGACTTTCAAATTTTCAAAGGTTATTTTTTCCCTCTTCCTCTCTCTCTTTTTAGTGTTTGTTATCCAGACACCTCAAGTAAAAAAGAATTCTTTTAGGAAAAAGAATGCTTTCCTAAAGGCTAATAAACCTGATCCAATTACAAATATTATATGCATCTTTCCTTTGACTTTAATCTATATGTTATTTGGCATAGTCAAAATATAGATAGATGTACATATTCAGATACACACATTCAGTCACACACACCTTTCTCACAAGACTAATAAACATGATCCAGTGAAAAGTATTATTGAATCTGAATCATATTAAGTACTATATTTTGATTTGACTTTACCTTTTATTTGGCACAATCAATAGATACAGACAGACAGATGTAGATAATAGGGAGATACTGACATGTAGACATCTATTCAGATTCATGTGTATCTCCTAAATTGATATTTCTTAAACCTTTTGTTCTCAGGACCTCTTCCCATTTTTAAAAATTATGGATGACTCCTTCCTACTTTTAAAAGTTATGGAGGACCCCTTCCCACTTTTAAAAAGTATGGAGAACCCCAAAAGAGCTTTTGTTTGTATGGGTTATATTTATCAATATTTACCATATTAAAAATTAAAATGGATGTGTTCATAGAATATTTATGTATTGAATCATGTAAAAATAATATTAAACCCATCAGATATCATAAATAAAGTGTCTTTCATGAAAAAAACCCAATTTTTAACCTTTTTTAAACAAATTAATAAAAATTAAAATGTTAATAAATGACCTTTTTTTGCCAATATTTTCGATATCTAGCAAATAATTTTGATGTCGAGGACCCCTGAGAGGGTCTTGGGGGATTCCCAGGGGTCCTAGAACCACACTTTAAGAAACACTGTCCTAAATAATCTAATGTGGTTTTGTGGAAAAATTGGAGGGGAGAATGCCATGTATGTTGCCATATACTCCTAGAAGAAAGGTGGGGGCAATGATTATGTACTATCTGCCTCTAATCATAATCCTCTTTTGCAACACTGCTAGAATAGATACTATCATAAAAAAAGGTAGTTTAACAAGTGAATTACAGTATTTGGGCAATTATCCAAATGGCAACTACTATTTACTTCCAGAAGTCCATCTTGAGAAAATAGACAGGTTGATTTATTTCAGCACCAGCTAATGTGTCAGAAGAGCCAAAATATCTGTTATCAATATCTTGACCCAGGGCTGGCTCTACTATAGCCTTCTCAGACCTGGGCATCTTCCCTATAGGTGAACTTCAACTCCAAATATTCTCAGTAATGCTGATGTTGGCTGGGAATTCTGGGACCTGAAATCCAAGATCTGGAAGATACCCAAATACATTTATTCCCCTCCTTTCTGGAGCACAAATACCTTCTGCGGGTATTTCCTTCTCATCAGTGATAACCAAGATTACTTTATCCATTATGATTTTCAAATGTCATGTCATTCTCTGACACCTTTCTTCCAAACAGAAAGTAGAATAGGTTATTCCCACTCCACTCCATCATTTGCCTTTGTCGAGAAAGGTTATGCTAACAGCATATATATGTTGGCTTGGGGACCCCAGGGGACAGGGAATTAGTGAGGTGGCTCCCTTATTTTTAACATCCTTGTATTCTGTTTTATTTTGCTTTTTATATTTTTAATGTATTTATTGACTGTTTTTAGCTTTGTTGTACGCCACCCATCCTATGATCACTATACTGGACTAATTCTTGATCAAATTCTCAACAGCATTGCCTATAAAACATTAGATACCTAATGTCTTTTGAGGCCTTAAATTAGTTTTCAGTCCCATATGTTGGTGCATGTACAATTAGAAATTTTTGTGATAGACAGACAGACAGACGTTGTGAGGGTTTAGAGTTATTCCTCCAAAATACAAGATAATCCTACCAAATGCATAGGCACACCACAAATTCTCCGTGGTTTGAAATCCAAAGCTTCTAATTACTACAGAATTAGCAGCCAAAGTATTCAATGTGCATTTCATTTTAAGATACAATTTCACTAATGCCCTTTACAAAAAAATTGTTGGTCAGATTTTTCAACTGGCGCACAAGTTAACTTCAGGAAATTCAGGAAGTACGTGTGTGTGTTTTAATTTAGCATAACAAGTTAAGCCCCTTAAAATCAAATCACTACTTTCAAATTTAGCATATGTAAACATAATTCCATCATTATCTCAACCTCAAGACTGCAACATGTTAACACAGGACAGATGGCAATCATATTAAATAGGTAAAGTTGTAAAGACCAAAATGATCAAACAGTAGTCTTAGACCCCCTCTCACACTTCCTAGTCAGGAACGCTTTATGTAGAAGTAACTCTTGAGTATATCACAGATCCTACTGACAACTGAGGCTACGCTATAAATCAATTTTATTTTTTTTTGCACTTTCAGGAGTCAACTCAGGTCGTAACAGCCACTTCTCAATCTATGTGTATATACACCTCAACTTAGTAGTAAAACCATTTTCATGAAACAAAGTGGCATTTTCTAACTATGCATCATATATACGATTTTTTTAATCCCTTTATTATTTTTATAAATAACTCAAGGCGGCAAACATACTAATACTCCTTCCTCCTATTTTATTTATTTATGTATATGTCAAATTTTGTTACCGCCCATCTTACTCAAGGAGGGACTCTGGGCGGTTTACAATAAAACAAGAATAAATACTAATTAAAATACTATGAAACAATGTACTTCAATAAATAATGTATTCCAAGGAATTGATGTTGTTTCCCCACAACAGCAAACCCATGAGGTAGGTTGGGCTGAGAGAGAGACACCCCCCCCTTTTTTTGGAGCTGGACTTTTAGACAATGTGAAATCATGCAGCTATATATTCTTTTTAATGGCATGATTCTAAAACCATCCATCATGTTATATGCTCTGTGTAACTATTCTGATAACAAAGAAAATGCATTCATTCTATGTTAAATAACATTTCAAACAGCTATGTTTTGCCCAAGACTTAAGAGTTTCCTTTGGTTTTTCAAAACAGTACTTATGTCAGTAATTCTTCGGTATTCAGCTCCAAGCTGCGTTCCAAGCATTTTGGTAAGTATTGGCCTTAAAAGCAGGGATAGGCAATCTGATCCTCTGCAGAAGTTTTGAACTTCAACCCCTATCAGCCTCCACCAACACAGATAATGGCAGGAATTGTGGAACTGATACTGAAAGAAATATATGCAGGGGAATAGGTTGCTTAATCCTGATTAATAGTTATTTTCCTTCCTCATCTTCTTGACCATTTGCCAATAAAGAACTTGCTACAACTACCCTCCTCCCCCCCATCGCCCAATCCACCTATATTCTAGCTTCCACACACAGTTTGGGGTTAAGGTTTAAGGCTCCATTCCTCATGAAACAGTATCTAGAATTAGGGATAAACTACACAAGGCTAAATTTGTGTGTAGCAGAACACCTTCTTCTTAATATTTTGAAGTAGATTCACTGCTGCTGAGTTTCAGGAAGCTGGGGATCACAGCCCTACAATGCTTATCCCCCCACCCAAAAAAAGTTGGTTATACGCTATGTGATTAACCAATCACAGTGTAGATTTTAGAGATACATTCTAGTTTCAGGTAAAATGTTTGCAAACCATTGGAGAATACAGTGTAATTCATCTAGCTAATAAGGAGCCAAGCTGAGATATCCAGTGTTTCAGGGGCTAAAAATTATACTAATCCTTTAAATTGTGGGCTGGGGGCTGCATTCCAACAGATGAGTGGCAGATGACAAAGAAGTGAAGCTGGGATGAGAACCTAAGTTTGATTTTTTTTTTTTTTAAGTTTGTGAACAATCCAAAATAAAACTGTGAATAATCATTCTTTTTTACGTTCTTTACGAACTTACATATACTAAAGACTCTCTGTTCCCTCTCCATCATATGTTACTAATTTGGCTTGGTTCTGGATATTTATGATTATCCTATAACTTCAGATTAAAACCATCAACTATGAAAAAAGACATTTACACGATACCTACTGAAAAATATAAGTCTATTGAAAATAATAATTTTGTGCTTAAATGTTCAGGTAAAAGGCAGGCCAAAGTACAGAAAGATTTTGCCATCTCTTTCTTTCTTTCCAGTTTCCTAATCTAGCCTAAAGTCAAGTTCCTTCTAAGTCAAACTCAATTCCTGGTGATATTTGCAAATAAAAGGTTGCATCTTTTGCAGTACTCAGTGTTTGGGAGATACATTACCAACACTGCCCTCTGCAGAAAGATTCTTTATGCTACAGTATAATTGTATATGCAGATATCACCTTAGAAACCATTCACATCATCAGGCCCTTAAAACTGTTTTTCTTATATTTCTATGACCTGCTGCATTTTCATCTGCTATCTCTTTGTATGATAAGACTTTGGCAAAAGAAAGAGAGGAAATGGGGGGGGGGGGAGATAGAATGCCTTACAAAGTTCAGTTTTGTCAAACTGAATCTAGTTGGATATTGAAGATTGAAAATAATTAGATTTATTCTTCACAGTTCTTTAAATAAGGATTGCTCTGATACAAAAAGCTACTTTACACATTTTGAAAATATGGAGAGCCTGGCAATTTCAGCTACAAAAACACTGCAAAGCTACCTCGTTCAGACAGAATTTCATTTAGTGTGATCTCATTTCAGAGTTGCTAGGTGTGCATTATTTTAAAAGGAACAGAACTCATTTCTGAACATTACAGCCTTCTGTGCAGAACAAACTGCATTTCCATTGCTTAATTTTGACCTTACATCCCTTTTTAAGATTTGACCCGGCACTGCAATATCTCAAACTTCCCAACTGAAACTTGAGATGCAGAAATACTTGCTTTAGGCTGCAAACAATACGAAGTGGGGGATGGAGAACCTGTGGCACTCAAGTTATTGCTGAACTACAGTTCCCAGCATTCCTCAGCCCGGGCCATGCTAGCCGGGACTGATGTGTGTATTCAGCAAGATCTATGGGGCCACAGGCCTGCTTTGCTATTCACGATACCCTTTTAAGAAGCAATACTGTAGAACCTCCAAAACTCATTCTGGGTGCCAATTCTGATAGCTGTTCTAAGGGGCTTGGCTAGACCACTCATCCCAACCTTCTTCTAATGAGGAAGAGGCGTCAACACCCACTGATGTTCTCACGGAAACTCACTTCCCTGTTCAAAGACAAACAAGGAATTTCTTCTTGGACATGTTCTTTCTTTCTTTTTCCCCTTGCATTCATCTGCTGCTTTTCCTTACTGTTCATCATACCAACAACCAGCAGTGTTGCTCACTGTATACAGAACTCCTCAGAAATAACATTCTTGTCTCTTCTAGCAAGAAAAAGAGGGGCTTTGGGGTGGGGGGTGCATACAGGAACCACAAACTCACGTGGCCTTATGAAGAACCAAAGTGTGAACAGAGTCTATACCTCGTTAATGGCTAATCTTCAGCCCATAGTCCATGAGGCATCCTTACACTTATTCTGTGATCCCAGAATGTACTATGGAACATTTGCAAATGTGCCAATTCTCAGTAGCATGATTTGTTCATCTTATAAAAACACCTATTTTACAATTTAACCCTCCCTTCCCCCAGAAAAATAGCCAGTGATATCACAAGATGTCAATATTTCAAGCTTCCATTTTTTAAAGAAGAAAACAAATAAATACAACATTGATTTAATTTCTACTGCATAAATAATATAGATTAGCCCACTGTGCTGCATATTCTCTTTACTAAAAACACAGTTCCAACAGCAACTATATATTATTTATAAAAAGCTAACCTAAGTGTGTTGTCATAATGTGGTTCCTTGTTTCTGTCCTAATGTGGTATGTTAACCCACCCATTATGGTTTATGGTATATGACCAAGCCGCTATGGCCTGTTTAGCAAACTATGTTTAAAAGTCCCAGCTTATCATTACACATGAAACAGGCCAATCTTTTCATTCAGTTCATTACAAAGGCTTAGTAATGCCACTAAGAAACAGTATCAGATTTTCTGTTCAAAACATTCTATTCAAATCTGAGATTCTATCAAATTAGGCACCTCCTAAAAAGATAAACATGGAATTTTAGTTTCATCAGATTTCTGTATTTGAGTAATAATACCTGCAAATATTTGCACACAAAAAAAGATTTCAAGAACATCAATGAAAATGCTAATTTTCAAGCAGTCTGTTTTAGTTGCATTTTTATATTTTTAAATTATTATTTTCTTAGTAACATATTTAGAACAAATTGTTCAAATTTTAAACAATTATTTCCTTTTCCAATAAGATAAATGTAAATGAGTATTGATTTTTATAATCTAATGTCAGATAGCATGTATGACCATATATACATAGTAAAAATGGTAAAAATTAAGTATAGATTAACACAAAAGACAGTTAAAAAAAGAATTATAATAGCCTCTATATATTTTCTCCCTCTTTAGTTGGGTCAATTGCTGTTTTGATTTTTTAATTGTAGTCTACTCTTTCTGTAGTGCTTACTTTTGAATCTACTTAATCCCCGTGAATTCATAATGGTACTTCCAATATACCATATATTTGTTGTAAAAGGTTAAAATTTACTCAGAGTCAAAAATATTGGACTAGCAGAAGAACCCCAATAAGGTAATTACTAAGTCTGGACAACCCTTACTTTCTCAAAAGTAGCATAGCTAATCCTGGCTTCAAAACAATTTGGGGAAAAACTGGTCTTACCACTAAGCTATAATATAATTTTATCACTATAAACACAATATTTAAAGTCATTGTGAGCAACATATTACTGAGATAAGTTTATATTTTATTCGTACCTACTCATCCCAGTATCTCTTAGAAAATGCTAAAAGCCATGCCTTATAAAATAGCAAATTCTAGACCTAAACATGGGAAATCTGGTCAGTTTACTATTTGGGTTTTGCATGTTAGTATTTTATGCAGCCTGAGATTGCCAATGGACATTTCCATGTACAGGTTTCAGAATAATAGTCATTACTAAACAGATTTATACTAGTCTAAATTTTCATATGATTATATTCAATCACAGTAATCAGTATTCACTCACTTCACTCCTCTGTTGGCAATTTTTAAATACCAAGAGCAGATACCTAAATGCCCAAGAATTCAGCTGCAAGCAAGCAACATTTATTTTCATCTTATTCTAGAAGCCATGTCTAGAAGCCAACTTGTCAAAAAGGCAGAGTATAGAAGTCTATAATATTTGTACCTAGTTCTCAAAGGGATGTGAACAACAGAGCAATACATTCATAACAGCTGTCATTCTTGATTAACTTTGCTTTACTAATTTGGTCCTTCTAATAAGGAACCAGTCCTCTTGGTTTCAATCAAGTTCAAACTACAGTTGATGACACGCTTTTGTAAGAAACTATTTTTAAACAGCTTTCTTTGCTTTCTTTGAATACTCAGAAAATTTCCATTCAGATTTAACTATGAATTGATCATCTTTTGTTCTCAAATTAGATATATTTACGCAAGTGTTATAGATGTATTGTTGTTCTTGGAATCTATGATGATTATTTTTTTTTGGTTCCATGGTTTACAATTTCCTCCCTTCCTTATGCTCAACGGATATAATCTTTTCTCTGCCAACAGATGCCTCAGACAATGTATGCTCTAGCTCATGACACAAATACACTAATTTTGCATCAGACAATGTGTACACTAATTTTGTAGAGGTGCCACATGACTACATATAACGTATCTTATGCACCAACTGAAAAATGAGTCATATAATGAATACATGACTCATACATGTGAATATAATCATATACAAAGCACATAATGGCTTCCACCAATATCAGATGTACCCTAAGCACTATTTGCCTAAATGTCAGGATTACAAATGAATTAATTTCTTCTACCACAAATATTACCCCATTTGAATCAATTTAATCCACACACTACTATAGACTCTCTCTTGTCTGGTCATGTTTTTGAACACTCTACCAGGATCCAAAGTAATTACTTGCCCTGCTCAGAGTTTGGGGGGGAGAGGAGGAAATGTCTCTTGTAGAACAGCCTTTTTGCTGCATGGTGAAGTGCTTTTGTAATGGATGACTGTTGCAAAACTAGCCTGAAATAAGTGTTGAGGGACCTGCAACTGGGAAGAGAATACCAAAATCCCACTATATCTGAGCTATTCTTGTATATCATTGCTTTTCCTTTCCATGCCATTCATATACTTCAGTCACTTGCAAATACCTGCCACTGAATAGTTGGAAAATATTTATAGGCCCAACAAACATTCAAAAAAAATCTAAAGTCACAATAAAATGTACCCCAAATTTGGGAGAACGTAACCATATTGGAACTTCTTTATGGTGGAAAGTTACTTGTGTCTAGCCAAGTTACTAAAACACACTTTAACTAGCAGTGGAAGTTCCAGAACACACCCAGGGATCCAGTCCTGGGGCAGAAGCAACTTCCTTTTTATCACTTTTTGTATTTGCCTTTTTAGGATATATAGATTAGCTTTCCAATGTCTAGTGCAAAACAGGATGGAGCAGGATTAGGTAGCTCTGTATTTGGATAAAATTAATCTATTTCAACCCAGAGACAGGAGATTTTAGCAGCTCAGGTAGAAGAAAACTACCCATTTAAATTTGTCCTAGGGCATGTTTATCATCTGGTAATACTGATATATAAAAAGAAAGCATCAGAATGCAGACCCCAATTTTGAATGTTTCCATTATAAAACACAATTTTTAATAAGGGCATGCAATAATGGTAGGATATTCCAAATAACGTAATATTCCTACAATGAGTACCTTGGAGTACTCATATAAGCAGCACATAGTACACTTTTCTGTACACTCTTAGTAAGATTTCTGATTTATACGCCCAACCATATTCCCACTATAAAGAAAAACTGGAATTTTGAGATCAATCTCTCCATAATCCCATCCAGTTACTGAATGATAAAGCAACTTAATGGAAATAATCTAATCTAATGTTCATCGCTTTGGACTGCAACTGAAAAAAAAAAGTTTAAGTACTTAAAAAGAATTTGTATTAATATACCCAAGTCATTCTTTTTGTAAATTATACTATGCAGATCTTAATATCCTAAAGATTTTAGGATATCTAGAACGTGGCAATTTGAATTTCTTTCTAATGTGTACATAACACTGCAACAAAAACCTCTACAACAGAATTCTACAACCATTTAGCCAATCATGAGTTATGCGCTAGGATCTTGCCCAAGGTAAAAACAGGAAGCAGAAATACCCACTTATTGATAGACAGACAGACAACATATGCAGTTGGGCATATAAATAAATTTTTTAAAAAATGCAGTTGAGCCAAACTACTGTAAAGAGGATAAGTAATCCTACAGTATTAAATGTGATAGATAGAGCCAATATACATATTCAGATGGAATAAAACTCCTGAGACTATATAGTTGTAAACCTGAAATGGCATATTCTAGGTTTGAATGTTAGTCAAGACAAAAGCCTGTGAAAAACAAGCATATTAGGGGAAAGGTTTTAGATTGGCATTTCCCTAATGAGTAAGTTTGTTTGCATGGTTCATCCCCAAATTCTGTTATCAGTTCATTCATTCAAATGAATGAATCTCTCTGATTTAAACTGGGCCTGGAAGACAACAGAATAGTCTTACTAAGAGCCAACTGATAAACAAACCCAGAAAGAGAATCTGCTGTGGGAATATACAAGACACTGAACTGTAGATTCAGGAAATGCATCACCTGCTTTATGCGTTGCCTGAATTTATTAGCTGCAGTTTTCAAAATTAGCAAATGTTTTATTGAAAAAGCATTCAAATCTCCTCAGAGGTTTATTTCAAGACTGCACAAGCCAATAACTGCATAATCCTATGGAGCATAATGCTGATCCAAGACCCCCACTCAAAAGTGGAAAATGTCTTAATTATATGAAAAGCTGCTAGAAGTTTTTACAATTATAAGTGAACTCAAAATTCACGCATAGAAATATTATGGCTATAGAGCCTAATACATTCACTATGCCATAAAGCACAACATTCAAGAGAATAAATCTAAAATGATATATTCACAAGTAAAACATTCTGCTCAACAGAATTTTCCTTTGAATGAAAATATAGCCTGTGCTGATACCTGCAGTTACAGTTTGGGAGTTAGAGTTCCAGATGGTTATCACCCATTATCCAAATAAACACTATTTCAGTGTTTTTTCTCTCACTATTCTCTAGTGAGAGAACTAGTATTCTCTCACTATTTAGTGAGAGAGCCAGTCTGGTCTAATGGTTAAGGCACCAGGCTAGAGAGCAGGAGGCCGTGAGTTCTAATCCTGCCTTAGGCATGAAAGCCGGCTGGGTGACTTTGGGCCAGTCTCTCCCTGAGCCCAGCTCACCTCACAGGGTTGTTGTTGTGTGGAAAATAGGAGGAGGAAGGAGAATTAGGTATGTTCGTCATCTTGAGTTATTTATAAAAATAATAAAGGCAGGAATTAAAAAAAAACAAAACAACACTAAAACTATGGCTAAAATTTCACCTATATTACATGAAGTAACTTTCAGGTGACTACAATTCACCCACCATGTCAGGCATACAACCCTAAGTAACAGGGCAACAGTACATGTTTTTGACCAAATAATCTATTTTAATTCCCTCTCTGAATGAGGTCTGTTCCCAAGGCCTGTCCTTAAGTTGAATTTGTATGTAAGCTGGAACAGTATTATTGTATAATACTGTATAAGTAGTATTGTGTAATGAACTTGCACCATTGTATATTTATCTCGAATCATTGTGCATTTAACTCGAATTTTGCTACAACAGGCTCTGTTGTTAACTACAGGTCGTCCATAAACTGGGCATTCTTAACTCAGGGACTACCTGTGTATGCCACAATCTGAATGCCAAATCATTTTCTTTTATACCATGCAATTACACTCATCTGATCTTAAATAGTATATAAAGTATACTTTGTTAAACAATCAAGAACACAATATTTTCAATTGAAAACAAGGATAAAAGGCAATTTCCTAAACTATGATTTCCTTCACTTTTATAGCAGCTGTATGTCTGAATATATTTGAGCAGTCCTCCCCAAATGGTGTTCTCTAGAGGTATGGACCTCATCTCCCTTAATCCTTAGCTAGCATTAAAGCTGCATTTGAGGATTGCATGAAAATACATTGCAACCATTTTGGTTCTGTTCCAAATTCCTTTTCTAGCCTCCTTCGTGATACCTACCTAAAGTATTCAACAAAGAAAGTAAAGCCATAAAAGGGCCAATTTGCATTTTAAAGTTGATATAATAGCATGATATAACAATTGATGAGTCCTATATATCTAGGGTTAGGGAGAAGTAATAAAGTAGTAGTTACCGGCTGACATCCAACTCCCATTGCAGACTAGGTGTATAGGTTATAATTTCTGGAACAAAACTCCTATGCTGAGTTTTTTAAATATTGTTACTCTTTATGCCTAATCCTCATTATTCACAAACTACTAGAACAATGTATTTAATATCAATCTAGAAAATGCATTCTTTAACTGTACTACGTTATGTGGCAGGTAAGATTTTGACTGGCACAGGAGAGACCCAGGTTCTACTCCAGCCTCAGTCATGGAAGGTCACTGAGCGACTCTGGGCCAGTCATTCTTTCTCAGCTCAGCCCACTTCACAGGGCCTTTGTGAGGAATGTTATGTACACCATTTTGAGCTCCTGAACAAAAGATAGGACATACATCTAATAAATAAATAAAATAATAAAAGTTGGACAAGTATGGCGAAGTCTCAGCATATTCAGCAGGAATATGTGTGTGCTGCACTAATGGGTCTTGATTACAACTTATATTATTTCTAAATCTAGCTTCTTACTTCAAATGTTGACTACAAAAAGTTGTTCTGACAAGCCCAATGGACTATAAAATTCTTTGGGTTAAGGAGGAGGAGTTGATTTATCTAATATGCTGCAATTGTTTCCTGAGGAGTGGAATAACATTACAAGCACATGTAATTAAGTCCACAGTGAAAACAGTCCCACTTACACTCTACCTCAACACAAACAAGAGTGTCAATTATTCTTCTGGTTTCTTTTCATCTGATGATGCTAAGTTAAAACTAACAATATGGTTGATGTGAATGCTTCCCCAGTTGAACAACTAAAAGTTTCTATTCTTGGAATTCTTTTAATCTTTGGACAAGATGAGATTCTTTAACTTTATTGAAAACAAAGCATAAAGTAAGAATTCTGCCAACTGCTTATCAACTGTAATACTAACTTGGAGAACGACCACATGTGGCCTTATATTAGAAAGAGGATAAAAATAGAAGTGTTACTAGCTCACTAACTTTGAGCAAAAAAAACTCAATTTACAATTGTTAAACCACTTTGACACACAGCAGCTGTACAGATTGCTCTTCCCATTTTTAAAAGTCCAAAACTTCTATAAGCACACAATAACAAAAATAAAGCAACAGCATGTTTTTCTTTCCCAATTCATATCAGCACTTACAAACCCCTAAAAATATCATCCACCCTTTTCCTCCCCCCTGCAACAAAAAACATTATTTTACTCCTGATTCTCAATTGCTGGAGGCTTGCACAAGATTCAAGTGTCATTAAAAATGCTAAAAAGTATTCATTATGAATAATTATCTTTTATGCCAAAGGCGTAGCAAATGCAATTATGTGAAGTAGAAGACAGGAAGAACCAACTGTATTGGACTCCTGATGTTCTAATCAGGCAAAGAGGATAAAGGAAGGCCTGAAGCCCATAATAACAGCCCTGCTGTGGGAAAAATTGTGCTATTTTCTATATTTAAATAAAAGCTCAAACTGCAAAGGATGACATGAGATAAATAACTGGTCATCCAACAGCCTCAGTTATTTAATCTTCCTGAATCTCTGTGGAAGCAAGTAAATTCAAAGGTCAAGCTTCTTTTTCAAACTTGCTTAAAGATAGTAAAGCTTAGTCATTTTCAACTATAGGTTGAAAAGGGAGGGAGGGAGAAGCCATTCCCTCCTACGAGAATTAGCAATAGGGTTTTGATTTTGTGGCATGCATCATATTCCTCTATACTGTACTTACATAAAAGCAGGTTCTTTTCTTCTTCCAGATTTTTTTTTTTAAATGAAGTCACGTTACTACTTTCTCAACCAATAATGCTTACTGTCATAGACTCTGTTTTACATAGTTATTACCATACTGAAAGCCAAATAAGGTCTGCAATTCTCTTTCTTACTTTTTTTTTCCTCCTCTGGGCAATTAGCTAATAACTTGAATTTTCACTGTTCCTGAACATACTATTTGAGAGTATGCCACACTAAAAGTCAAAGCACTTACTTCCAAGTAACATTAGGATAAAGAAGTATGCTTTTCACTTTGATCTTATTCTTGTAAGAAAGAAATTAATCCTGAAACAATGCCATTCTACAGATGGATGAAAGCTATAACAGCCTTAAGTAATGCACATAATTGTTTGGGAAAGTTTGATAAAGAAGCCCAAGATGAAACAAACCAGTGTAAGAGAGTAATGAAGTATACCTCCTTTTCTAGCCATATATCCCCACCCCCATGCCTTTCCATTCCTCACCAAAACAAAGGAGATATTCCAAGCCATCCATAGCTCTCCATCTGGAATCTAATGCAATTTCCATTAAAGAAGCTAGTAACCATCTCCTTAAAATCCCCATGAATATTAGCCTTTCTTTGAAGTGTCACCTTTTAGAGGGGATCACAACTTTGCAAATAACAATATTTAATTAAAACAACCCCCCCCATTAACTCTTCATCCACTATAAAATGGATTAACATAAAGAATTAACTGTGTTTAAAAGACATGCATACATCCACAAATAATTACAATCTCTAGCATTTATGGGTTATGAGAAAGTTGTTTACACCAAACCTCTGAAGGAAGGGCACTCATACATTATAGTATGCATACTATAGACAGAATTTTTGGGGGTGGGGTGGGCATATGCAATTGTCTTTAGTTACTTTAAAATGACACATATGAATTTCCCCCCCAAAAAAACTCATATTAACATTAATTCTTTCTTCAAAGGGGCTATTCTATATTATTACTATTTAGCTTCAAGAGAATTTCCAAAGAGACACGTACCCAAAATAAGATTTGTTTCTCAGCAAGAAATCGTCAGCTGCCATTAAAGCCACACCTTAAAAAGTTCCTACCATACAGCTGCCAAGCAAGTACAAACTAGTGGTGGCTCTTTTCAGCTAAAATAGCAGCAAACTTAAAAGTTAGGAACATTTGATATTTGAACATGTTGTTGTTGTTTTTTTAAAAAATGATGAAATGCATGCCATCTAATTTTTAAAAGACTCTAAATACAAGAGTGTTTTGTTTTGCCTTTTTTTAACATAAGTGTAGTCTAACAACCTTTCACAGGAATATAAATATTTAACATTTAAACCTGACAACACAACACTAAAAGATAAAATGCCTTCCTGCTAAGCGCAATAGTGCCTCAGAACTGGAAGGCAGCTGTTGTTCGCCCGGCCTTCCCTTTTGTTGCACCTAATCTCATGTCAAGTCATTCAACCAGTTCCAAAGCGATGAAGACATAATTGAATCAACCTCATACAAAAAAAAAAAAAAACTGTTCTTAAATAGCAATATGGAGACATTAATTATTCTATACAAGGCAACAACAGTATTTTCCTTCTTCCATCTCCCACTAAAACACACACACAACCCCTTGTATAAATACATGCATGTACAGACAATGAAACTGAAAACAACTCTGGGATTTTGCAGAAGACACTAAATAGTCAGCTCAAGCAATAGTTTCTTAAGAGCAGCTTCTGTAATGCATTAACATAACTTGAAATAAAGCTTCAGGAATCCAATCATTTCAAGAAAACCACGAGAATTCTCACTTCCAATTCACAAGGAGATAAGTATCATTAGTAATTAATATGAGACATATTGAATTATCTGGAGTTGAATGAAGTTCATATTAAGAGCAAGTTACTGATGACCCATTACAAGCTGGCACTCCAATTGCAGATCTTACACACTGACTCATCGATTCACATAAAAATAGAAGGGGGAATCAAACTCCACCCACTTTCCCTCCCCCACCTTCAAAGAAAGCAGTTTAACCTACTTATCTGAGCCATTTCTTCTGAGCCCAAGAGAACATCTAATTATGAGCAATCCTCTCTTGTTTGAAACGGGTTTTGAAACATCCGAGCTACAGAAGACCCCTGGAAATGTAACAGAATTTAGGCAAAAATATTTTCAAGCTCTTGTTGTAAGCAGGATGCTCAAGGTACCTTTGCAGATACAAAGATCGAGCTCTCACCTGCCAACAGAATGTAAACACTGGTCAGCAAGTTAATGCTTGATATTCAGTTGGTAGAAAAGGCTTTTATTTCTTAGCCTCTCTGATTGTATCAAGTCAGCTTTTCAAGGCCTTACACTGTGAAGAATGATATGAGTCTTCCCACCCCCCTTCACGTTTTCGAAAGTGCGTTATTTCCTTCTGCTCCTTCACATTATAGAAACTTCCCTTTTCACATTCTTCTGTAAAAAAAAAAAAAATCACTTTGTCTACAGGCTTAAGTTCCTATTTTTGCTTTTCACTCTGTACTAGATTCCTCCTGCTCAAGTAACACCTTCCCTATTAGAAATGCTGTAGATTTTAAAGGTTTCAAGGTCAATCCAGAAAGGGCATTTTTAAAAAGAGATAGACAACTACAGTAATTTCCTCCCCCCACCCTTTTGGCAACAGAGCTTCTGAACAACAAAAACCCAAGTTATCTGCACATTTAGATGCCAGCAGCCCAGAACAGCAATTTTCCTAGCTCTTACTTCAAAAACTCTTATACTTCAATACAGATATTATACTAACAAGGGGATTCACAAACAGCACATGGGGGGGGGGGGGGGTTGGAGAGCAGGGGCTTATGGGATTGCATGTCGAAAGACTGCTTTTGGCGACCGATTTCTGCAAGTCAAATAAACAAAAACCAAGCACCCCCCCAAGTGAAGACGCAATGAATTAAGAAATTAATGTCCCCTTCCCTATATCAACATATGGAAGTAAAATCACTCCGTCAGGCTTTGTGAATTGTTATTTTCCTCCTCTCCCAGCAGAGCTATTGTTACAGGAACCAACTACACTGGTTTATTTTATTTTTAGAAGTATATGAGGGTGAGGGGGCACTTTTTTTTACAATGATCTCTAAAATCTTCAATAATAAAACACACCTCGGGAGCAGATTCAATTCCGCCCAGGAAGCCCTGAAAACGAAACTGACAAAATGGATCAATAAACTTTTCATTAGCAAATCTGCCCCCCCATCCCATCCCGCCCCCCCGTCTGTGCCAAACACGTTACAAATCTTGCTTCCAGGATCATCCCTGAGTCACAAAGAAGTCCTCCCTTCCCCTTCTTCCCTCCCCTCCCCCCTTCGAGATTAAATATATTGAATATTGAAAACAAATACCTATATAGAAATGTAATGGAAGTTTCACCAACATCGGCTGGGAGGGCAGAGAAGGGGGAGAGAGAGAGGACTGAAGAGGCAGCAGAAGTAGGCGAGGCAAAATGATAATAATTTAAAAAAAAATTAATCACAAAACACCAAGAAGTTCAGAGGAAGCAGAGAAGCTAAATGTTTGTCTTCCCCATCTATCTGCCTCCCTCCCTCCCTCCTTCCTCTGCTTTGCAGGAAGGTGGAAAGAAGAAAGAAGAAATCCAGGGTCCTAAGGAGAGCTTTCCAAGGGGCAATATTTTGGAAAGGGGTGCCTTTACCTGCCGCTGATTCTCCCCCTGCCAAGTGTGGTGGTGGCTGCTAGTAGTGGAAGATAAAACTGACACAACAGGAGTTGCTGCGTTTGAATGAGAAAGAAGAGAGGAAGGAGGGATTCGGGAGGAGGGAGGGAAAGAGGGAGGCGGCTATTGGGAGTTTTTGAGGCTGGTTGGTGACACACGCGCGCGCGCACACACACGCACACACAGAGGAGGGATACATACACACCTGATCCTTTTGGTTTCATTCTCCAGATGCCATGGGGGGGCGAGGAAGAGGGGGTTAGGAGGAGAGGGGAGAGGAAGGCATTGCCCAAGACAATGCAGGGAATCCGTGTTGCTCTAAGATGCAGTGATCATGATCCAGCTGGGCAGCATCTCTGCAAAATTAGAAAGCCTTTTGTACACACCCCTGCTCTCCCCCCTTTTTGGGGGGAGGGTGGAATCGGAACAATTGTTTTCTTGCATTTGTTTTACATAAGTGGAAGGATCCTGTAGGTGTAAACGGTCTGCGAAGCAGTTTGTCGAGGCGGTGAACAAAAGTAATCTTGCGAATTACACAGGAGCATAAAGCACATTGATCCAGAGGCCACCTTCCCTGCTTCTCCTCAGGGGTCCTTCCCCAAAGCCCCCTACAAAGTTTCAAGATGGATCAAGACTACCGTGTGTGTGTGTGTGTGTGTGTGTGTGTGTGTGTCCTCATTCTCTCTTTACACTGTAAACGCCTTGGGGACAGGGACCTGTATTTTATATGTATATTATATACATGTACATATGTATGTATTTTATTTATCTTGGCACGGCGTTCAGGGCCTTTTAAGCCGCCTTGGAAAGAGCGCGGGCGGTTAACAACCCAACTGCCCCCCCCCCAGGCGCTCCTCGGGAGCAAGCCCCACCGCAAGGCACAGTACTTACACCCCACCCGGGGTTGCATCCCGCGTGGAGCCCTTCCTCTTCGGCAGCTCCACCCACTCCTGCGAAGGGGGGTTATCACTCCCCGTGCGCCCCGTCCTGGAGGGCACCCCCGCCGGACTGCTCAGGCTTCTGCGTCCCCGTCCTTTGTTTTATAAGGGGGAAGCGCAGGACCTCCAGAAAGTCACCCTGCAAGGGGGGAGGGAGGCAAGGAAAGGGTCCCCCCATCACTTCTCCCCATAGCCCCCCTTTCAGGCCGGGGAAGGGTCTCCCCCTTGTCCCCCTCCCTCTCTAGGGCTGCAGCCACTGGAGAGGGTAACCTGTCTTTAGAGCGAGGGGCGGCTCTTGGCGTGCCCCCGGGCGCGGGCTCCTCTGCCGAGCCTCTCCTTTGCCCTGGGTCGCGCCCCCCCGCCCCGCCGGGCTCCTCCCTGGCGCCCCAGTAGCGGCCAGGAGGCGGGAAGCAGAGCGAGCCCCGCGGCCCTGAAAAATTGGCCCATCTTCCTGGGGCGCGCGTGGGCCCGTCCAACCCCGCGCACCTAGAGGGGCCGTGGGCGCCCTGGAGGGGCCGCCGTGGAAGGGCTTGGCGCCGAGAGCGCCAGAGTTTGCAATGGGGCTGCCCCCAAAAGATGCAGCTGGAGGGAGGAGGAAGTTTAGAAGGGGGAACCGTTCCTGGGTCAAGCCGCTGCTAGCGCTGCTTCACCCTCTTCTCGGCTGAACCACGTGGAGAAGGGAAACAAGAGGTGGAAAGGATGAGGAGGGACGGGGAAGGGAGAACGTTTCAGGGATGAAGCCAGGCTTCCCCCCCCCCCCCCGAGGAAGGACTCCGCCTGGGGAGGGACGGGGGGGGGAGATCTGGGCCTGCATGGGGCCTTTCCCCACGTGCACATCTGGCTGGTCGCCAGCAGCGCTCCCTGAAGTGTCCATGGGATGGTCCTCTTGTTAGCCACGGCTCAGGCTGTTGAAGAGTTAATGGTGAAGGGCATCCTTGCAACGGGTAGGAAATCTGCTAGCGATGACCTTTGGGCTTTCTCACGCTTAAGAAGGTTGAACATCTGTGCTAAACTGGTTGAAATGCTTTGCGTTATCCAGATCGGCCTTGTGACCATCCTGTGAAGTCCAGTTTCCAAACTATAAATTGAATAAAGTTCTACTGGCAGCGATTGAGATTTATCTGAAAATAAGACTGAGGTAGGATTTAAATCTAAAAGTGCCCAAAGCTGGCACTTTGGGCCACTAGGTTCTGCATACAGACACTGCTTTATTCACACTGAACTGTGAATAACAGTTGGAATAATGCAAAACTTTCTGACCAACTATAGACTGAAAGAGTGAAACAAAATTAATCTGTAATTGATTTGACTTTTCCTAGTTCAGAATTACATAAATGGTGGTTGTCCTGTCTATTTTATATGCAGAACTACTCTCTGAGATAGCTTATGCAAAAAAAGTGACTTTTACAGATCACTGAGGCATTAATCTTGAACACACTTACCAAAGATTAAATCAGTAGGTCCTGCGTCTGAATATTAGTATAGGATTATTTCGTGAACATACTTTTATCTTGATTATGTGCCATCAAGTTGTTTTCAACTCCTAGTGACCACAGATTTTCTTTTCTTTTACTTTGTTTACTATTTTCTTTTTCTTTTGCCTTTATTAATTAAAAATGAAAATAGAAAAAGAAAAGCAAAACAACAATTTCTATAAGGGATGACCATATATAATTGAAATAGCCCATACTTAATCTACAAGCGTAAAGAACTTGTTCATAATTGCAAGTAACATCAGACCTTCAATCCACAGAGTAACTGGAGCCATAAGTTTCTATTTCCAATGTTGAAGGACTAGTCTCTTAGCAATTCATGAGTATATTTATTGAATGAGCGGAATTTTGAACCTGGGTTTCCAGTTTTAATCTAACAATCTAACTTCATCATGCTTATTAGTATTGAAATGGGGAGTACTTTAGATTTTGGATAAGAGTGAGCAATACCACCTTCACACATACGAATGACTGTCTTTACACAACATACCGGCTGAACCATGGCTGATTCAACTCAGTTTGCATCAGACATTGAACTATAAATGGCCTAGATCTGCATCATACCCTGGGCTAAAATGTGATTTCTAGTTTGGGATTCAATGTATTGCACAAACTTGACCATTCATTTCCTCCCAAAGTGGTTTTTACAATAATAAAATTGCACTTTTTTTGTCTGTATTATAGCACAGTTTGGTTATAAAGGAAGGGATGACAGACAGAGAAAAAAAAAATGACATGTTTGCCAATCAGGTAGACTTGAACAGAGTGAGATGCTCCAATTAGGAGTATCTCTTGTTGGATTGTAGCAGAAGGAACACAAAAGCCTATGCTGAATACAAAGGTACTATAGAGAGGAAGGGGAATCATGGAGTAATGGGGAACCTAGTCTATAAAAAGTGTTACTTTCTTCATTTTCTACCCCATAACGGCAATGGAGGACAAAAGAGAATAAGAAAGAGAAAAAGGAAAATATAGATAAGAGTGGGTAATGATAATAAATCAAGAGTTAACCATATTTGATACCTGCCATTAGAGCTGAATTCCATGGAGTATCAGCTATTCTTAGTGGTCCCAAATCTAGGTGGCATAAATCCATAAGGTGGCATCAAAGAGAAATTCTCTTCCATCTGGTGGTCATCCACATTTTTGCAACCCAGATCTGGTATCCCTAGCTACTGTTCTTTGAATATGAAAAGGGAGCCAGCATCTCTGGGAATCCAAATAATTCTCCTCCAAATGTTGCTTGAAACAGGGCCAATGAGGAACACTTGACTTGTTTCTTTATATTCACAAATGTGTTCTCAGAGATCTTTTAGTATGTTTGTATGCATGTATGCTTAAATCTTTCAACAAAAAGATGGCAATAATAAATCGTGTTTCTCTGGTTTGATTTCCTTTGTCATATTTCAAGCAAATATTTGCACAAAATAACACCATGTGGTTCTTTAAATCTAAAAAAAAATCTTTAAAAAACTGTTTTGAATTGTTGTTCTAATCTAGTAGGAATTATAGGAATTAAGCAAACAGCAACTGAGATTTTTGGGGAAAAAAATAGTACGGTAGATCCAGTATAGTAACTATCACTTCCCACTTTTTTTTTTTTTTTTTTGGTCTTGTCATACTTGTAAGAGTTCAACGGCAACGTTTATTTAGAACAGATGAATACTTTCTCACATGGTGGTGGCGGTGGGGGACCCAAAGAGCTAAGGGAGAAGTTTCTTGATGTCTGGGTAGGCATAGGCACCAAAACTATATGTGATGGGGACTGATATATATCAGTAGTTGGGTAATGATGTAAAGAGATGGTAGAGTCAGAGGGACAACCTGGTGGGCATTTGTGCTGAACTCTCCCCCTTTTCCTTCAGTAGCACCTCCTTGTGTATATATTTTTAAAATAACTTCTGTTTATTGGAAGCCAACTGAGAGAAAAATCTAATTATGAATCATTATAGGGGGCTTTTATTTCACAAAGACTTAAGTCAGTGTTGTCCAAACTTGGCCACTTTAAGATGAGTGGACTTCAACTCCCAGAGTCCCCCAGCCAGCTGGCTGGGGGACTCTGGGAGTTGAAGTCCACTCATCTTAAAGTGGCCAAGTTTGGACAACACTGACTTAAGGCGACAGTGTTTCCAGACATCTTCCACTCAAAGAGACATTTCTGTCATTGAGACCCCTCTCTGTTCTTGGTTCAGTGGCATTCTTTAGTTCCCTTGCCTGAACTTCAGGACTTAATGATTTTGCCATAAAAATTAATTCCAGCCATTTCTGTGAGATCAAAGAAAAGGTTCTCTTTAGGGAAGGTAAAGTTTTACTCATTTACTATGGGCCACAGGTTTCCATAAGAACCACTGAGATCTGAGTTGAAGATCTGAACAAGTCCTAAATTGTAGCCTTGCTCTTTCATTTTCATATCCTTGTCCTGGATTTTGCTTCTCAACAGTGTTGCTGGATGTATGTCCTTTATAGTTCATATTGAAAACTTCCTGGACAAGGTAGAATACCCTTTGTATTTTCATAGGCAAATGAAGAATTTAGCCTTTTCAGTAATGCATTGGCATTAGCAGAGCAACTCCTATTGTGCCAAGTAAAGCTTGAAGAGTGCGCCCAGGAAAACTGTCGTGTTATCAGTGCAACAATTTGCAGTGTTTAGATTATTTTCAGCTGATAAAAAAAATTGAGAATGGTGGACAAATCTTACAAAATTCCTCTGAGACAACAGACAGTTTGATTTAAAGCAAAATATTTTTTATGTATTACTTTTGGAAATCGAACCACAAGTTTAATAATTTGTGCTTTCCAAAGGTCTATAGAAATATATGTATTTTTTTTAAAAAAATGTATTTTAAAAATGTCCCCTTCAAAAAACAGAACACAGATATGCCTTACTTCTAGAAAGTTGTGCTTCATGTAGTTGTGAAGTTAATATTCAATACACAGACACACACACCCCAAGATGACTGGGCAATGCTGCTGAAGGAATGGAATAGAAAAAGTTAAACTTTTTCTTTGCAAAATATGTAGAAAAGAGCACAAAGTTGTTGGGCAGAGGAAGTTTCTACACACACTTACAAATCAAGTTTTATGTCAAAAGCAACTTACTATTGTGGACATAAAGTGGAAAAATGCAATAAGAAACTAAGGTTGGATAGTATCTTCCCTATACGGGCATACCTCATTTTACTGAGTTTCGCAAATATTGTTTTACTGCATTTATCAAATAGCATCACACGCTACAGAGAAATCTTTCGTGAAGGAAAGTCAATCAATGCAGCAAACTTCATTGTTGTCTTATTTAAGAATTTTTTAAATTAAGGTACATACATTTTTTTAGACTAATGCTATTGCACACTTGATAGACTACAGTATGGTGTAAACATAACTTTTATATGCACTGGGAAACCAAAACATTCGTGTGACTCGCTTTATTGCCATATTCACTTTATTGCGGTGGTCTGGAACTGAACCCACAGTTGGGCTTTCTCAGCGACTTTAAGATGTATGGACTTCAACTCCCAGAATTCCATGCTGGCTAGGGAGTTCTAGGGGTTGAAGTCCACACATCTTAAAGTTGCTGAGGTTGAGAAACATAGTTGAAAGAGAAAGAGGGAATGTATAGGCCCTGGGGTAAAAAAAAACTTAAATCTGAACACAATTTCCACCCTACAGTTCATTCAAACTGGTTAGAAGTACTGCAAAACTCCTATGTGCGTTCCTTCTTCCAGTTTTGGAATGCTGAGAAGATCATGAGCCAAGATCTGCTCTCCTTCCAGCTGACCAATAAGAAAAAAAAAATTAGTCAATCCAAGGTATTGTCAGTCCTGGAACATCCCCTCACTTCCATTCCAAACAAAAAGGTGTGAAAAAAATTCCTAGTGCCACCCCACGTCTGTGTTTTCAGAACATGTTTGTGTGGTCATTGGCACCCACACAAATCTGACTATTTATAATTAGTGGAATTGCTGGGTTACTGTGCCATCATTCTTCCTGCAGTCTCCATATCAAGCTATGAGAGCAGCATGACATCAAATCCTCAATTTTGCAACCAAGTGCTTTTTTCAGCTCTTCTAACCCTGGTTGTAGCCTCTTCCCTCTGAAGTGGGAGAAAGGGGAAATTGTTCTAAGCTCAAATTTCTTAGCCTGCCACAACTGAAACTCATTGTAGCAGCACTTCCACATCACCACCATTTCTGTTTCACTGGAGTACAGTAATCAAAGCCATTTCATCCTCCCATTCTGCACTAAAGAGAAGATGAAAACCATCACCCCATCTGGTACTTTACCGGTCTACTTCTCCCTTTCCAAAGAAAAAGAAGAAACAAATCCAGGCTTACTTTTACCCCAAGTCCAGTCAGCATTCTCCTTAAAAGACTTGCAAGGTCAACTATGTTCAGGAGAAGCAATAAGACAAAGTTCCTCCGACAGAGAACCCGACTGTCCACAAACTCAGCCGAGCTTTGTCATTGCAGAAAGAAAGTTCAGAGAAGGAGGTTGCAGTTTGATTACACTGCAACTGAGCCAGGAATAAGTTGCTTAGATGCCAAACTCAGCCAATGTGGAACCCTGCTTTTCACCTGGTGCAGAATCGTTGAATGGAATTGCTCTTCAGGTGAGATTTAAGCAGAATTTTGTAATACAAAAGAGAAGACGGGGTACTGACAATGATAGATAGGTAGAGCGAGTGTGACTACTTGAATTAGTGCACTTCTGAATGTTGTACCACAAAGCCACGTATCTTGAGGCAGAAACAAGAGCAGCATCTGTGACTTGATCGAAAGGGAACCATTTTATATCCTGAGTTTTAAGATCAGCGCAGGAATCACTCATTTTCACTAGTATGCAGTATTTTTATAGGATCCTTATCCTTTTCCTGCAAAAATGGTTTATCAGAGCATCAGCAATATGTGGCTAATTACAGCTAAACACTACACAGCCTTTCTTGTTTTCCTTTAGAGTGGTATTTCTCAACCTTGGCAACTTTAAGAGGGGTGGACTTCAACTCCCAGAACTCCCTAGCAAGCCATGCTGGCTGGGGAATTCTGGGAGTTGAAGTCCACCCGTCTTAAAGTTGCCAAGGTTGAGAAACACTGCTTTAGGGTTTAAAGTCTGACAATAAATTCACCTGAACTTTAGAAGTTATAGGGCTATTCTTTGTCAGTGTTGTGGTTTGAGTTCTCTACAGATTGCACCATGGAAACCTTGTTTATACTTGTTCCCTCTCTATAAATTCAAAACTTATAGAAGTGCATAATTTTGCTCACTTGAGCAGCCTAGTGTAAATGAATGCTGCTGTTACCAGTACTATGTGATGTATTGTTCACCGCAGGTTAAACCTGACATACCAGTTCTTGGAAACCCATCTTTAGCTCTGAAACTGCATTTGCAAAAGGGTCAGTGGGAAATGTGGCTATCAAACAACCATCATAATTTAATTAAAAATATATTAGTTCTGTATTTTTTAAATTGTAGGCCACTCAAAACATTTTTTTCCAAAATATCTTAAGAATTAAATAACAATAGCAATTAAATAATGCAACGCATTACTAATAAAAATATAGACAGTAGAAATCTATTAGAAGGCCTGAGCGAGGCTTTCATGCATGAAGAGTATTTAAGTTAGTGCCTGGTGCGTTCTAGTGGACACCACTGAGAAGGTTTGTTATATATTTCTTACTCATTCAGTTTCCGCTTGAAGCTTTTTCCTCTGCCAAGGATTCACGAGATCCTTCCCTTTAAGTAAAGCAGAGCTTGGAAAGAGAAACTAAGCAAAAAAACAAATGACAATGTAAAACTGGATGCCTTGTTGTAATACATTTATATCATTTAAAATCTGAATAAAATCTGAGGGTTTTCCCCCCCCCGCATGGTTTTCTTCTTTCTTTTTCAAATTCTGAACAGAGAGCATATTCCTTTGTTGTATGGTGATGGTGGTTATTTTGGTACAAAATAGAAACTAACTTAATAAATACTTTACAACACCTATAAAGTAATTTGAAAGTGATTGCCCCCAAAAATTGTGGCAGAAAAGTGCTCCCTAAAGTTGGCTTTCATGCAAAGATCCCAGTTTGTATCAGGAGTGACTCCAGATAAAAGGATCCGGAAGCAAGTGATGGGGAAGATCTCTTTCTTCAGGCCAAAGCAAGCCATACTTGGACAAAAGAATTGGTTTGAGCTGGCATAGAGCAACATCCTTGTGTTGGAATTCAGTTATATCACTTTGACTTAAACAGGGTTGGAAAAGAAGTAAGATTGGGATAGGATGGTGGCAATTTGTGCTACATTATTCTGTCATTGGTTCCAATATTCGCAGCACGTGGCATGGACATTTACAGAACTTTATAGATCTGATTATTTTAATTGTATTTGTCAACCTAAGCCCTATTTTTCTCTTATTTGGAATACTGGAAACTGCCTTATATTGAGTCAGTCTCGCCAAGTCCTGGTCCATCTAATCTAATTAGGGCTGTTATGAAATGGGCTGCAAAAATCTGGACAAACATTTGGTGACAGCAACTAATGCGGTAATACTAAGTGAAGAATTGACAGCACTGACCAGCATTAACCCTTCCGGGTTTCAGACCAGAATTTTTTCAGTCCTACCTGGAGATACCAAGGATTAAATTTGGAACTTTCTGCACCTACAGCATTCGTTCTGTACCTGTGAGAAGACAGAACAATCTGTACCTGTTAGAGTCCCTTCCCTTTGCTTTGGCCAAAGAACTCTGTTTACCTTTCAGAAGGTACCATAAGCAGTTTAATATGTAAGCAAAATTAAATCCCACACCAACCTCATAGCCTTTTGCTATCAGTTGTCAGATTAGACTCTATTCCTAGTTTAACACACTCTTTGGAAATTGGTAGCAAATTTAGGAATTTTTTTTCATATGTATTCTATAAAGAGAATTATATCTGAAGGGCTAAGATAATGTTATCTGTCCTGCTTACTAATCAGCAGCGCCTAATTTAAAATACCCTTTTAAAATACCAATTTTTGTGTGTGTCTATGTATGTGTAAAGCTGAATTATAATTCATTGTTTCTAGGAGAGAAGAAAAAACACAATAGCTTATAATTTTTAAAACATTTAAACCGCATTTCATGATGTACCACATGAAGTGCATTACTCTCTGTCCCAAACGTTCATTTGGATATTAGTAAATCTATTTATAAATATCTGTTTATGTATAATCAAACTCTATATTTTAGTTGTTTACCGTTGGAGAATGGCCAGAGAGCAATAAAATAAAATAACGTAAAATAAAATAAAATAAAATAAAAACTATATATAATTAAGTCTCGCTGAGTGCAAGGGGACTTGCTTCCAATACATCATATTGAAAATGACAGAATTTAATTTGGTTGTGAGAGATGTTACATGGGGTCCTATATGTATGCTCCTGAGAGTAAGTCCTACAAAATACAGGCTTCGAGATTTAAATATTTCTGCATGTTAAGTATTTCTTTAATATGTCTATATCAAAAATAAATAAATTGATGATATAAATTTGAGGATATTTAAATCTGGATTTTTGAACAACTTTTTAAAAAAGGGATGGGCATGGAAGGCCAGTGAACATGCTAATTGTCCTCTGGATTTGATTTTGGGATCAGTTAACACACCACACTTACTCCACTTCTATGTCCTTAAGCTAAATTAACGATGCCACGGCTTTCCTAACATGCATCAAATTTAGCTAATTCACAGGAAGAGAATCATGTTATAAAGTTGAATCTGTGGTACTTAGTAAACTTCATATAGTGGGATCCTGATACTTAAAGCAACATGTTTGTTTTCAAGGCTGTACTTAGCCTTTGTGTGGTATACCGGGCCAAAGTTAAATTGGATTTAATTACATTTAAAATAAATTAATACAGTTAACATTATTAGTCCCATGTGTATAGACTTGTTTCCCCCAGCTCTTGCGTCAAAAATTACAACCCAGTAGCAAATATTGGATGGGGGGGGGGGGGGCGGCCAGGAGAACTACATGCAACTGGAGGAGTTGCAAACTGTGAATTCTTAGATTGCAATATCCCCTCCCCCAGTCTTAGAGTACTTTTTTGCTGAACTAACTACATACAGAAGCCAGGCTGCATATAAACTCTATAGTTAGTTCATTATTACAAAAACCCATCTCTTCCTCTGCAAGCTCAATCAAGCATATTGACTGGAACCCATTTTTTAAGAGAAAGCTATGTAGTTCCTGAATCAGAACCTGCAATGCCTTCAATTCAGTTAATCTTGCATGCCTATCAGTAAGAGCAGATGACACAAACAACTGGTGATCTTCGTTCAGATAGAGCCTTGTTTTACATTTTAATTCCTTCCAACCCAAAAGGCCCTCCCTTTGGTCCTTCGCAAAAAAAAAAAAAAGGGAGCTATTTTATTTTAGACAGCTTCAGTGTAAGCTCAGCCAGAAATAGCATTAGGAAATTTAATAAGTCCTGTTATGTTTTTCTTTTTCTTTAGCCACTGAACTTAGTACTGTGTTTACAGGAAGTGCTCGCTATGCAGACAGTTTGCTATTCTGGATGGAGTAGCTGATTTGACTAATAGGCTCACATGATTATATTTGCAAAATTGCAAGCGAGAAAGTTGTGAGTTCTGGGGTCCTAGTTAACTGTCTTCGTTAACCACCAAATCACAAAATTGCATGTCACTTTCTATTCTACTTTCTCAATACAGTACAGTACAGTAACAAGTACATTTGTATAACTGAGCAGAACCTTTCCCTCTCTATACAGTAAAACTTACTATTTATCTATTTAAAAAAATCTGAAAATCTAAACTCCGGGAAAAACTAGGAGGCAGGAGTTTTAGGTATGTTCACTGCCTTGAGTTGACCAAATATTTTTTAAAAAGGCGGGATAAAAATATAATGATATTGTTTTTTTTAAAAAAAACTTTAAATTCATTATTATTCAGAGTTTCACAGATTCTGGATTTTATTGTTGTGAGGGAAGCTGCATGCTGTGAAAAAAGAAAGTGCACTGATGAAAAGGGTGTTTATTATAATAAAATTGTATTTGTTAATTCAAATTTTAGGGACCGATTTGGTGTACTAGCTGAAATTAAAAAAAAAAATAACACAGAGAGTACATTGTAAAATATCAGCCTTATCAAGGCTCTTATTCTCCATTCTGATGTCACTATATCCTGTCTGTCTTTCTGTCTGTCTGTCTGTCTTGTCTGTGTACCATTGGACAGCCTTTCACATGAGAAGTCACCAGTAAGTAAAGAACTGTAGCATTTCAAATGCAGATTGCTGGAGTATTTGGCCACTGTAACATCATAGGTCAACAACTTGATAACTTCCAGAAGTTTTGGACCAGTGTTTCTCAACCTTGGCAACTGGTTGAGATGTGTCGACTTCAACTCCCAGGATTCCATGGCTGGTTGGAGAATCCTGAGAGTTGAAGTCCACACACCTCAACCAGTTGCCAAGGTTGAGAAACACTGTTTTGGACTAAAGCTCCCATAATCCCACATCACTGGCCATGCTGGCTGGGGTGGATAGGAATTCAACACTTCTGGCGGATTCCAAACTGGCTATCTCTGCCTCATGTAAATCTCACTTTCTTTGTGACCAGCCAAGATGTCTAGGCTGTACCTACCTAGCAGGGTTGTTAGGGGCAAAGTTGGAGGAGCAAGTGCCCTAATGCATAATGAACAAACACATTAAGTTTCCTCTCTGCCTTCCCATGACTGTAGCAGGATGACTAGCTATCTTTTCTGCACATTGTTTATCACTTTGACAAAATATGTAGACTGCTTTAATGTGGGAAAGCTTTGTGTATGCTTGCAGCATACAGTGGTACAGTCAACTGCTTTACTCTAAGCTGAATGATGGCCACGTGATTTCTTTTTGTAGCCGACTAAAGGCTGTTTGCTTATCACAAAAGGCTAAATGCAAAGGTGGCAATAAAGACATTTCCCTGCCAGGGCAGTGGCTGTGAAAGGAAGACTTTTGAAAGTATTCTTTCGCTCCAAACTTTGGTGATTATGCCAGCCTCAGCAAAAGTATTTCACTCTGTTTCTCATTTGCACTGTTCCTGAAAATGACAATAGCATCTGACAAATTCATTTCAGAATTAAGCTCTTTAAAAAGCATATTGGTTTATTGTCAAAAAGTTGCATGTAAAGGCTAGTCTTAGTTCTATAGATGATTTTTTTTTTAAATGTTGTTCCTTTGGAACTGAAATATTTATTTTGCTAAAATGAGAATATACTTGCTCAGTAGATTAAAAGAAAAAAGAAAATACTGTGAAATGTATTTCATCGCTGTCTTTGATCAAGGAAAAATTAAACCAACAAAACAATATATATCTCATAGTTATCATTACCTGTAAATTCCTCCTCCAAATGCATTTAGAATATTCATTTCCCCATAATTAAGCACTTTCCCACAGAATTGTACAAAGAAGGTACATAGGTTAAATCAGTGTTCCTCAACCTGGGCAACTTTAAGATCTGTGGACTTCAACTCCCAGAATTCCATGTCAGTGCTGGCTGGGGAATTCTGGGAGTTGAAGTCCACACATCTTAAAGTTGCTGAGGTTGAGAAACACTGATTTAAATCAGTCTTTTCCAACCCACCAGGCTAGGGAAAGCTAGTTTGTGGGGAAGTTCATAAAAAAATTAAAAGATTCAATTCAGTTACCTGGACATCTTTAAAAATTGCCACTGGGGAAGATGGAGCATGGCAGTATTTGTGTTAGGATATGCAATATTTTGTGCAGAAAGGATTATTAATAATTTCATGATAGCTAACCAAAGTGAATAGTAACCCTTTCAACCTATCTACAGTAAGTCCAAGAGGCCAGGCGTGAGATTATACACCAATATATTGTACTGGCAGAGATAGGATAGGCTGACATAACTGACTGCCCTCACAGATCACACTAAGCCAGAAGGTGATCTGCTTGCTTGTTGAATTCACACAATGCATGAATCCAAACTTTGTTTTACATGTTATGGTTTGATGTGTTGGGAAAATCCAGTCAACTGTCTTTTATTTAATAAACCAATTAAAGGAACCTTTGTTTAAGCAATGTTTAAACCAAGTCTGGATCTACATCAGTTGCTGTAATGAAGGAAAGCTTTTGTGTGGGATAAAAATTCCTTGTTATAAATGGTTTGATAGAGGCATATGAAAGTTTCCCCAAAAATAGTTCTGAGTTACTGTAGTGACTTGGATCCAAGCTTAGTCATTAGAGTAAGCCCACTCAAATTATAGGGATTTACATGAGTCACAAACTCAAGTCATATTAATTTCAGATCATTTACTTGAAATATGACTAAATATGGATTCAGTTCATAATGGTGTAATTTATCCTTGAACCATCAAATCCTTAGAGTGATTAAAAACATCCATATGTTGCCTATTACAAAATAAAATGTGTGATAACAATGATTTACTCTTCCTTTTTATTCCTTTATGGTATTCTAATGAAGCAGGAAATAGCTGCATGTTTGCCCAGAAATAGTTGTGGAAGAGTGTTTTGCATTAGGAGGAGAGACAACTAAACAAAATGTTGATAACTGCTGGCTGCATGCAAAAACCTGTTTTATTAGTGTGGAGGCGTGTCTAATGCTGGAGCCTAGAATTTAAAGTAAAGAAGAACTAGTAATATGAAGAGTAGTGATTACGTAACAGCAAATAAACAGTTAATATGTAATGCCACTTGTTTTCCCCCAGCATAGAATAAGCTAATATTTCAAATACTGAGCAAATAATAGCCTTCCTTAAAATAAATATTTTTACTTGAAATACAAATAAACCTCATGTAATACAAAAATATAAAAGGTTTGAATGTAGCTAACTAATTCCTCCGCAAAGAATTATTCATTTATTTTAAAAATTGTGCAATACTGTGTAATACTGCAGAAGATCTTTAGTCAAAACAGAAGACTCTCAAAATGATTCTTTCTCATGGGAACTTGCAATCAATGATACAGTAAGGAGTTTTCATGTTTAGAGTTTTAGTCAGCCTAGGATAATCTATTCCAGTGTTTCTTAGACTTTTTGCTCTCAGGACCCCTTCCTACTTTTAAAAATTATGGAGGGCGCCAAAAGAGCTTTTGTTTGTATGGGTTATATTTATCAATAATTACCATATTGAAAATTAAATTAACTTTTAATTTAATTTAATTTAATTAAATCGCTGCCACTTCTCACAACTGTTTGATGGGATTTTAATATGGTATTATTTTCAACATAGGCTGGCAAATAATTTTGGTTTTGAGGACTCCTGAGAAGTTCTTGGGGGACCCCTGGGGGTCCTACGGCCACACTTTAAGAAATGCTGCTCTATCCCAATGTTTCTCAACCCTGGCAACTTTGAGAAGTGTGGACCTCAACTCCCATGCTGGCTGGGGAATTCTGGGAGTTGAAGTCCACACATCTTAAAGTTTCCAAGGTTGGGAAACACTGCTCTCTTCTATTCTCAACTCTACCTGGCTTTGCATTTTCCAACCCTCAGTGGTAATCCCTGAGCATCCTTAGTTCTCTCGGTTTATTTTATTTCCACCCGTCTCCTTTTCCCTACTGTTTCTAATTCTGCAAATTCTGATCCTGTTGATATGCATGGATGATTGTCCTTGTAGTTTCAAAGAGTTCTATTGTAGGATTTATATTACTACTACCAAATCTTGGTCACAATAGCTAGCAGCATCTTAGCGACCTGGGCTGATCTTGAAAAAAGCTAAGCCAGGTCAGATGTGGTTAGGAGGGCTGTGCTGTGCTTCCGAAATAATTTGGAAAAGGGGCTTTGGAGTAAGGGGCCTGTATGCGTAGCTCCCATCTGCAAATCTTTAAAGCACCCCATCTTTTCTCGGGTGGGCATGGATGCCCTTTGCCGCTGCCACATAATCCTCGAAGAAATGCAATTGCTTTAAAAATCGGCGGGTAGTTGTTATATTCACACCTTATGCAACCCAAAGCACCTTTTGGGAATTAGCTGCATTGGTTAAGACTTGGATGGGGAAACTTTCAGGAAATTTCAAGGCTATCCTGGGAAAAAAACGTGGAACAAGCAGTGGCAAATGCCTTCTGCATTGTTTCAAGATGACTATATGAATATGGCCATGTAGTCACCAGTAGTTAGTTAGATTTATTTATTTAATGTATTTATCAAATTTATGTATTACAGTTAAGCTCGACTTAAGAGTGTTTTTACCTTTTCATCATGTAGAAGGGCAGCCTAACTATTCAAAGGAATCTTGCCGCTCCTTTTTCCGACTAACAAAATGTATTAGTTGGCTTGGGCCTTTTAATAAAATTGGTCAGTCAGAGAAGCTGCTACCAGAGTCCTTCTGCCTGTTATCTTTTTTACCCAATTGGTAAAACATTTATTTGACTTGGAATAAGTCACATCTGTTGCTGACTGAGATCCCAATTTTCTATTCTGGTGAGGACTCAAAGTGGCAAACAATTTGAAGAAAGAAAGGTGGGGGGGGGGGGAAGCAGAATACCAAAAAATTACAAATACAAGTAATAATCCAAGTACTAAAATTGGTTTTGAAATAATGTATTGAGCCTGGTGATAGACATAGTTACAGTTGTTCTGATGGCCGAGCATGGGCCCAGGAGAATGCGTTCCGTAGCCTGAGAACGCTGGAGAAGAAACTCATCTCCTACTTGCCAGAAATAAGGGCTTCTGACACCAGGGCCACCTTTGAAGAGGTCTCTCCTTCAGATCTTAGTAGCTTTGCAGGTTCGTAATGGGAGAGAAAGTCCATTAGGAAGTCAGGCCTTAAGACATTTAGAGTTTGGAAAGTCAGTGTCAACACCTCAAATAATGCTCCGTAAACAAACGTGGTCCTTCAGTATGGATATGATATGATTTCTTGCCTGATTAACAGCCAAGCTGCCTCATTTTGTATCAATGGCAACTTCCAGATACTTTTCAAAGGTAGCCTCTCCTACGACACAGAGCAATCAGGAGGAATTTTCTACAATAATAACCAGTCATGCATGTTCCCTAAAGCCGTTAAATATTTCAGTGTCCATCACCTCCATCAGACATGAGCTAGGTGAGTTCCACGAATCTGAACAGCATCTAGTTGGAGAAAAAAGTTGTGGGACGAATACTGAATTACAATCCCAGGTTACCTCATGATGGGGCCGTGTTGATTTGGGCTGCTTGATTTGTTCAACAATTTCAGGAATCCAGATGTCTTTATCCTTGACCTGTCACTTTGCCCTCTTGTTTTCAGAATGTGCAAAGGAATCATAATGGTCCATGTGCTTCAATATATGCAAAAGAACTAAAAAGGGATAGTCAGAAATTGGAACTTTTCAGAAATCTGCAGGGAATATCTCAGTGTGTATAGATCGGTGTTTCTTATCTTTGGCAGGTTTCAGATGGGCGGACTTCAACTTCCAGAATTCCCCAGCCAGCAAGGCTGGCTGGGGAATTCTGGGAGTTGAAGTCCGCCCATCTGAAAGTTGTCAAGACTGAGAAACCCTGGTATAAATGCACGTGTCCCTGAGGTCTTTGGTTTGCAGATCAAAGGCTGCACTGCAAAAAATAGGTAGAGCCAGAAAAAAAGAAATGAGTGGGACCAAGCTAAATCTAAATTGGATCCTGTTTAATGTATAAGTATATGCAATTAAAACCCAATTACAGTAATTAAATGCAGTTGATATGATTGTTCCCTTGTGGCTAATAATTTCCCCTGATGTATTAAATATTGTAGTTTGACAGCAGTCTTTTGGGGGATCCATAAAGGCCAGGACAACATGCAATTTTAGGAAGGTTTACTATTGCTCTACAACTAGGGTGTCCAACCTCTATCAGCCTGAGGGCCACACTAGGTCTTGTGTAGTGGTGTGTTGAAGGACGTGCTCCAAAATGAATGGGACCAGGTTCCTTTTATTGAGGGTGGTTCAGGAGTTTTAAGAGATGAGAAGGGTGCTTTCAAGAGATGAGAAGGGTGCTTTCAAGATCTGCAATCAAGATTAAAGGCATCTACCTAGACTTATGACCTCCCCCAAGGTCCTATTAATGCAAAAAAAGGGGGGGTTGGACAACGGAAAAGGGATACTGGAGGGTCACTCATGATCTACACCAGGTAAGCTGAAAATAATAAGCATTTCTTGCAGATGTTATTGCCATGTTTTATTCCCAAATGTGTTTGTGATATGAAACTATTTTGTAATTAAAAAAAAAACAACTTACAGGATGTGTGTATTAGGTGTGGGCATAGGTGTATGTGCACGCACATGCATGACTGTTCAAGAGCTGTTACGGTAGCAAAAGAGATGGGCAAAAGTTACACACTGGCAAGATACATGGTGCTGCGCTGCAACCACTGCTGCATTGATAACAGCTACATCTGCCAGGCTTTGCAAAAAACAAAAATCACACCACCAGGTAATGCATGCAGCCTGTTAAGTTCTGCCTTTGTTTATCCCAGGGCAATTCTGACTTAACAGGATGCATGGAGATGAAAGGTATACTGGACTCACTCACCATGCAGCTACAGCACTGTTTCTCAACCTTGGCGACTTGAAGAGGTGTGGACTTCAACTCCCAGCATTCCCCATGCTGGCTGGGGAATTCTGGGAGTTGAAGTCCACACCTCTTCAAGTCGCCAAGGTTGAGAAACACTGAGCTACAGTGTACCCATTGCTTTCCTCTTTCCCTTTGACTAGACTGGTTACTGGTCCTTTAAGGCTGAAGGAAACACACACACACAGAGAAAGTGATATTATCAAGGCATCTCTGCTGCCAATTTTCCAATGACTAAGGACAGTACTAAGTGGAATCTATTACTGTTTATTTTTCCTGCTGGAATGATGAGTGGAGGAACCTGAACATAGTATGGGGTAATGCTATGACTGCTCAACTGGAAGTAATGGTTTGAGTGCTAGAGGGGAAGATCCTGGATCAAATCCCCTTTCAAGGACTTTGGGCCAATCAGTTTCTCTTAGCCCAAACTATTTCATAGGGCTTTAGAAAAGGAGGAGGAGGAGGAGGAGGAGAACCACCCCACACACACCACCTTGAGCTCCACAGAGGAAAGTTAGGAAAACAGTGTAATCTATCAGCTGCCCCGTTTAAAAATTTAATATATTTATCCCGTTTCTAAAGCCAGCCAACACCATAATGACTGTGGAAAGTGAAAAGGCAGAAAAAGATTGCATACGAAAGAGAGATCAGGGACTTATACTTGGAGCAGGCCCAATTAAAATATACTTTTTTATTAGTTAAGAGAAATAGGGAGCATTTCTCTTACAACTTATGGGCAACAGAAAACGTAGTATATGTTCAAATGTGTAGCCAGACAGAGAGAGAAAAACCCTGAATGCTTTCAGATTTTGAACAATCAGCTTCAAGCTTTGGCAAAAACCACCTTTAGCAGATGTAGTTATATTTTATCTAGTAACTGTATAAACAATCAGCATCTAAAAATGCTTCCTGTTGCAGGCTTCCGGTATTTTTGGAGTCGAAGTCTAGCACATTTCCCACAAATATTTACCACTGTCCTACTGTGCCATAAAGGGGTCATTTGTGAGGATGGGAGCTGGGAGTTTAATTCTTGGTGCAAATAAAAAGCTGAACTTGAGGACTCGGCTCAAGCTGTGCAATCTTGTTTCGCCTCCTTCCCTATGCATTTTCCTTCTGTAGCATTTTTAAAAATACATATTTGGGAGGCCTCCGTCTAGAAATATTGACACAGAGTGAAGCTTAATGTCCTCCTCCTGGCTAAATAGATGCAGTTCTGCCAGTTCTGATTACAGTATTTGGAAAAGAGAAGCTATGTTCAGATATTGCCACCACAAAACAGCTGATCACAGTGGCAGCAGGAACAACGCTACCACTGATTTGGCAATCTTTCAGCGTAAGCTTCTGTTATTTACCTAACACATTTCTGCCCTGATCCTCAGCTCTTATAAGAGCCCTGGAAGCAGATTTCAAAATGCAACAAAATATTGTGAATTCATTCCAGTTCCAATCGAAGCCTTAAAATCAAAAAGAGAATAATTAAAACACTGAAGCGTTAAAAAAGCAACCAGCAGAATTACAAGGTTTTATTGCTCACCTAGAGGGCATGAGGGTAAGGTTCAAATGAACTGGGTCATCACAGAAAATGCCTTGTTTGTATTCCCATCCACAGGATTGTTTTGGTGAGTGTCTGAATATGGGCCTTGGACGATCTTGCATACAGATCCATTTGCAAGATGTTTTGTGGGGAGTGGGCTGGCTTTATCCTAGCTAGCTGATTCTAAACTATTTAGGATTTTATTGTATAAGAAGTCTCAAAATGTATTTTTAAAGAGCAATCTGGCTGCCATAAATTATATCCTGATTTTATTTTGTGAAAATGGTAGCATACATAATGCTCTTTCCCCCTATTTTCCCCATAACAACAACCCTGTGAGGTGGGTTGGGCTGAGAGAAAGGGACTGGCCCAAAGTCACTGGGCCAGCTTTCATGCCTAAGGGAGGACTGGAACTCACAGCCTCCCAATTTCTAGTCCAGCACTTTAACCACTGCACCAAACTATTCTCTACTGATGGTAGAATAAGACCATCTGATGGGAGAATAAGATCATCTCACTATTATCTCACACTAGTGGATTTTTGAAACACTATTCAAAAGCACCCCCCAATCTTGGTTCGTATGTTCTACTAAGCCATAGTTAGCTTTAACACTGTTTACTGAACAAGACATAGTGACTTGGTTTACACCCAGAGCTCAGCTGACAGATCCTAACAGCTTATTTCCCATATCACATTAAGCCAACACCAAACAATCCACCATTTAGCTTAGTAAGAGTTATAAAGAACAACATGAAGAGTGTTGTTGCAATGTAATGCAGGAGCATCAAGGGCTTTTGATGTACAAATTCTGCCTCAGCACAGTTTTGCACATGTTTTGCACTTCTAGATCTAGAAGCCCTCATTCGATAGGAAAATATATTTGATTGTGATTAACTAAATGGTTGCAGAGTAATATATAACCCTCTAGGTTTCCTAGAGGTCTTCTTAAAGTGCAAGTTAAATAGTAGACAAGCTAAATCAAGGGAAACGAAGGGAGAAAACAAAGACATAGGTTCTGTGGTTGTTTTGGGGGTTTTTTTGTTTTTGGTCTGCATTCCAATTTTTAATACATCTAATGCATTTAAAGAGCAATTTACCTTTCATCAGAGGTAAGAGTCACTTCTTGTTTCCTGAATGTAAAATGGCTGCATTGGGAAGGGGGGCAGAGCAATTACTTTCGTGGTAATTAGATTAGATGACAATCAGAGTTAATTGCATTAGATTGCAGTAGGTGTAAATAAGTTTCAGGTGGTTCCAAGGACTGCAGAAACCTGTTTCCATATGCACATTATCCTGAGTGATTCAGGAAAAAAATGTTTCTAAATATAAAGGCCTTGGCTCAAAGAAACTCAGAATCAAATTTCTACACAAGCAAATTTCTATATGATCTTCTGCACTTAGCTGTATATGGAGAACCCCACGAACAAGTCTCGGCTGTCTTATTCCAGAAACATACTATGTTCTGAATCTTTTACTCAATAGAACACTGCCTCTGATTTGTCCCTAAATACCTGGATTTCATGCTTCTGTAGAAAATAAAGATTATGCAGTAGAGTGTATTAGCCCCACCCCCACCCCCGCTTTTGAATTCCTATCCAGACTCAGGGAGTGACTTGGCCGGCCCCAATTCTGCAATAAGCACAAGCAGATCTACACGGTGATACGGTAAGGCCAATTCTAAACACTTTTAACTCATAAAATAAGGACACGGTTAGGATTAACAGTTGATTAACTCATTAACTTTCCTGCTCCCCTACGAAGTGCAGGAAAGGTTTATGGCAGAATGTGCACCGTCAAATACAGATAAAATTAATTTTAAAAAATACTCTCCCCCCCAGAAAAAAAATTTCAAAAACCCATAAGAATATCATGCATATCATGACACCATTGTGCAAATAATGCAGATTATGTATGGCATCAGTTGCGTGATTATGTCATAAAGTAGGTGATATCACTCATCTCCTTGCATCCCTCTGGATGAACAAGCCGTCCATTTTGATAATTGTTCCTTCCACTGTTGCATTCGCATCCCTCTCCCCGCTATGAGTTTGACCACCGATGTCCCACCCCTCTTATGCTTGGCTTGCTTTCTCTTATGCTTTCAAATATGTTACCTATTTCACACATAACAGATTATAGGGCAGCATCATGCATTTCACTCAAGAGACCAGGTAAGCCAAAATGCAAGTTCTACTCCTACAGAGACATATACAGATGCAGATACCTTTTTTTGCTCTGCAATAAATTATATATATAATACAATATGATACAATGATACAATATATATATAATCTAGTCCTGCATATCTATCTATCTATCTATCTATCTATCTATCTATCTATCAATCAATCAATCAGTAGGACTAGTTTACATGGAATGTTTTCCTGCAGGGGTGTGACGTGGAAGTATTTAAAATAATCCAACAAAAAGTAATTGACACCGCCTATTTTTCACATTTCGCAGACGTTTCCATTGTGCCTACCGTTTTGGAGCAAAACCCATCTTTTACAAAAGTAACATTGCAGAGCACGCAAGGTTAGACTCAGAGCACCTTGTGGCACTGCCTCCCCCCTCTCTTTTTGAGGGCATTGCCATGACAGATGTTAGATTAGCTGCAGTTGGTCAATGTGTCCATAGCTGGGCAACCTATGGTTTAGTTCAGTGTTGTCCAAACTTGGCCACTTTAAGAGGAGTGGACTTCAACTCCCAGAATTCTCCAGCCAGCATGGCTGGCTGGAGAATTCTGGGAGTTGAAGTCCACTCCTCTTAAAGTGGCCAAGTCTGGACAACACTGGTTTAGTTATTGATTTGATTTTTATCCTGCCTGTATTTTTGGTTAACTCATGGCAGCGGAGCTAATGCTCCTGCCTCTTATTTCTCCTGTAGCAAGAACCCTGTGACATGGGTCCAGCTGAGAGAGAGTGACCGGCCAAAGTCACCCAGCCAGCTTTCACGCTCAAGGCAGGCCTAGAGCTCACAGTCTCCTGCTTTCTAGCCCAGCCTCTTAGCCGCTACACCAAACTGGTTCTTCGGTGCCATTTGTTGAAACAAGCCACCTTCAGATCTCTTGGCCAGACCTTCAAGTACCTTCTACCCTCTTGCCCATCTTTTGGGGCACTGTGGATTTGGAAAAGATATGTGCATACATATGTGGCAGCTGATGGGCTGGAATATGAAAGGTGTGAGAGAAAGGAACTCCTTGTCTTCATTTTTTTTTTTTTTGCCCCCTTCATGAGCAGCAAGCAGGTGGGCCAGTAACATGGAGAAGAAATAAATAGCAGTCAGCAGTCTCAACAGTTTGCTCAGGTCTTCTCCTGGCATTTGTGTAAGTGTGTGGGGAGAGGGATCCTGCAGTCCTTCAGATATTGCTTGACTTAATTCTCCACCCCAACCACATGGCCTCAGCTCCCAAATGGCAGCCCTCCATTCTTAAGAACTAAAATCTAAACTAAAATCTAAACTAAAACTAAAATGACACAAAATTGGGAGGTCTGGCAAACACCCAGGATCAAAGAATGACATTGCAATCTAACCTGGACAGGTTGGAAGACTGGGCTGAAAGGAACAAGATGTCCTTCAACAGGGAGAAATGTAAGGTAGCACATTTGGGGAGGAAAAATGTAGGGCACACATACAGGATGGGGGACTCATGGCTTGGAAGCTCTACATCGGAGAAAGACTTGGGTGTGGTCATAGACAACAAGCTGAACATGAGCCAGCAGTGTGAGACAGCTGCTAGGAGGGCTAATGCAGTTTTGGGCTGCATTAGGAAAAGCATTATATCAAAGACGCGGGAAGTCATTATTCCCCTCTACTCTGCACTAGTGAGACCACACCTGGAGTACTGTGTACAATTCTGGGCACCACATTTCCAGAAGGATATTGACAGGTTAGAACAGGTTCAGAGGAGGGCAACAAAGATGATACAGGGACTTCAGGACATGTCCTATGAGGACAGGCTGAAGGAACTGGGGCTGTTCAGTCTGGAGAAAAGAAGACTGAGGGGAGACATGATAGCAGTGTTCAGGTACATAAAGGGGTGCCATAGGGAAGATGGTCAGGAACTCTTTTCCATGGCCACAGAAACTAGGACCAGAAATAATGGGTACAAACTGCAGCTACCTAGATTTCACTTAAATATAAGGAAAAACTTCCTGTCGGTTAGATCTGTACAACAGTGGAACAGTCTACCTACGGAGGTTGTGAGTTCTCCATCTCTGGAGGTTTTTAAGAAGAGGCTGGACAGTCACCTCTCGGGGATGGTTTAATTGGTTTCCTGCATATTGCAGGGGGTTGGACTAGGTGATCCATGTGGTCCCTTCCAACTCCAAAATTCTATGATTCTATGATTCTATGACCCTGAATCATATGCAGCCCTTTCCTGATCATCATTCTAAATGTATTTATTTACTTTTCAAATTTATATATGCCACCCATCTCACTGTAGAAGTGACTCTTATAAATGGACAAAGACCTCTTGAATCAGTGGGGTTCATAGAATTATGAGAGGCAGAAATCGAATGGGCACTGACATTTTTCTTTCCCTCCTCATATAAATCATATGCCTGCATTTTTGGGGCCATTTCCAGTTTGGTAGAATGAGATATCAGTTTGAAGCCAGCAGGCAAAAAAACTCCTTAAATGGGAGCCAAGGTGCAGGGAGACAGGGGCTGCTTTGATAGCAGTTCTTGAGCTCAGGTCCTTATTTACTTCCACTGGTGTACTTACATATTTGCAAATAGAGTTTACAACAGGTTTCCCCATATTTTCACTTATGTTCCATATTCTGTAAAACAGAGCATAATGGGAGAAAAAGAGCAAGCAAGCATTTGCAGTAATGAGGGCCTGCCTATCAACATCCAAGCAGGAGACTCAGGTTATTCCCTCCCAGTGAATTTTGAACATGTGCTGAAATTGACCTGTTACACAAGTGGTAATTAGTAACTGGTTTAGTTAGGTTGACTGTCTTTATTTTATTTGGAATTCTCCACGTGTGATTATTGTCTTATCTTCTTTTCTTTTATCCCCATTTCCCCATTGGACTTCTTTTTATATCTAGGATTTTGGTTCAGTTGGTTTAAGAAGGGATTTTCTCATTAGAACCTTCTCAATATGCAAGATTGCATGATCACACAGCTGTTCTGGCCCCCACCCCATCCCATTTGCGCAAGTTTTGTTACATTCCTGGCTTTCAGCAGGAAGATGCAAATCACCTCCCTTCTTTCCATTTTCCTACATCTGAGCTGAAGCAAAAAGTCTTGGTAGAACAGCTAAGTCCCAGGCTAGAAAGGCAAAGGTTGAGCCTGTTGATGGCACGACAACCTATAAATTATTGGAAAAACCTTGGAAGGAGGGGTCTGCCAATTATCCTTCCTCTCAGTTTATCACACCTTATGTTAAGATCAGCTGGAGAGGGCACTCATGCTCCCACCAGCAGTTCCATTTCACAGGAGCAAGGCCTTCTCCATGGCAGTGCCCCATATTGGGACATTCTCCCGGTAAAGAATGGTTAACCTCACGCTGTCTTGCTTCAAAGGTCAACTTGACCTCCTTATTCACTAGGCATATGTAGAGTAACTTCCGACCACCACTGCCTTTTATCTGAAATTCCTCTGCACTTCCACTGCTGTACTGTCTCATATGTTTGATTGCTTTTATTATTTTATGGTTGACTACTTTTACCAAACTGTTTTTATGGAAGAGGCTTGCGGCTTATTGTTTTATGTACGCTGCTCCAGGCTCTGTTTGGAGGAAGAGTGGTATTAAAAACGAACAAATACAGAATAACCATACCATTTGCTCTAGTTAGCAGGTTTCCGTGCATGAAAAGTCCCAGATTGAGGGTGGCATCTTCAAGTAGGGCTGAGAAAGACTCCTGTTTGAAACTTGAAGCAGCTGCTACGTGTGGCTATATTTAAATCGATGGACCAAAATTTTCTGTAATGGGAGGCAGCTTCTTATGTTCTCAATTTTTTGCCTTTCAGGGAAGTTTATCTTACAAATCTGTCCTGGGAGTTTCTGCTGTTCTGAGAAACAGAACCAGGAAACAAGTTGATACAGACTTCTGCAAACCTCAGACTTGTTGGGATGATTTCTGGCTTTTTATCACTATGATTTAGTGCCATGTATTATTGTTGCAGATAATGAAAATTTCTGCATTTGTGCTGGTGAAAATAAAAATCCAGGGAATTGCGTGACATATACTTCAGAAGCCAGTGAATCACTATGAAAGTATAACTGAAACTCGTCTTAACAGCTGGGTGCAAATGCCACAGAAGGGAACTGAGGTGCTGAGATTTTCCTCAAGACACATAACTCGGAGTATAAATTAAAAAGAAGAAAACCTCTGCATGAAGAAAGCTTGATCTTTGGCCCTGAAATCATTATGTATTCTAGATTAATTCATGTATAATTTAGTTGATTTGTGTGTCTGTTCCTTAAGTGTCCTGAATCTCACTTTTATAAACATTGCAAGCAAAAAAAAAAAGGGGGGGGGCAGAAAGAAGGTCCCCCTCCCACTACTCTAGTCCTGCCTACCAGCAGAACGGACTTCGATGGGACTTCTCTCCTGGATCAAGTGCTCTCCCTAGGGGGAAAAAAAAAAGATTAAACTCTCATTGTTAAAGGAATACTGTACTTCCTTTCCAAGATTTAGAGCAGTGTTTCTCAACCTTGGCAACTTTAAGATGTGTGGACTTCAACTCTCTGAATTCCCCAGCCAGCATGATTGGCTGGGGAATTCTGGGAGTTGAAGTCCACTCGTCTTAAAGTTGCCAAGGTTGAGAAACACTGATTTAGAGGAAACAGAAAAAATGAGGAAACGGTTTTCTAAGCTAATGAACATTACTAAATAAAGAATAATCATGGAGATAAAGGGAACAGAAAAGCCACTGCTCAAAAGGTAAATGTGTTTGTGTGATGGTAAATAAATCCCTGCCATCTGCAAAATGTGAGGAGCAGAAAACCGCAAACCAGGTGATTACAAGTAAAACAAGAACACACTGCAGTCTTCAGCCAAAAGGCTGCAAGGAAACTCCTTGAAGTCCCTTGCTTCTTAACATCTGCAGAACATCTCTGGGAGAACTAGTCCAAAGACCTGAACTGAGGGGTTATCAGTATGTTGAGGATACCCAGTTCTCTTTTTCTATTTTTTTTTTTTTTTTCAGATGACTCTGGAGGTAGCGGAAGCCCTTAACTGAAGAGAGGAAAAAAACCCAAATGGAGAATCAGCCTAAGATGATTTCTGAATTGCCTGCTTATAGAAAGCCTCTTTTGCATAGAGCTGCCCTCCTTTAACAATCAGGTTTGCAGATTCAGACCATCCACTCAAAGTATGGAAGAGGGAGGGAGGGCCAGCTAGCAATTTCCCCTCCTCAAATTCACCAAATTCTGTCACAGTGAATATGAGTTACATGCATATAGACCTAATTTCAAAAGTCTTTGGCAAAGCAATCAAGTCAGCTCTCTGGCAATAGTGGCTTGTCATTCAGAGGGGAAGGAGGAGGAGAATGAGAGAGAGAGAAAAGAGGGCATCTATATGAGAGAGGAAAGGGGTATTAGAAAGAGAGAATGGCTGTAGGATCACTCGCTGGTTGCTTCAGTTTTGCCCACTATTGATGGTCTTCCAATAGTTATTGTTGGAATGCAGGGGACAACTTCAAGCCAATCAGGGGACACAAATCTTCAGCAACATCATGACACAAGTTCTGCTGACATCATTGGCTGGGTGTGTCCTGATCATCCTTAGCTCTTTTTTTGGAGTAAGGATTACTCAACTGGTACATTATATCTTGCTAGGGCTTATTATGCCTGCTTTGAGCTGTAACTCATCTGTGGAGTTCTTGGTGCTGAGTTTGGTTGTTTGCTTGCAGGCATTACCCAACTAGGTAAGATCAAGCTCAGAGAGTACCAAGAACTCCACAGTTCAACCCTGAGCTACAGATATTGTCTTCTGTTGTAATTCAACCACAGGTGATTGGCTGCCCATCCCTGAGGTAGATAGAGATATCAGGAGGTAGCATCCTGAGTCAATCCAGCTTATGCTTTCAGCAAATGAATGAACTCAAACAACAGGCCTAGGTACCATATTAAAGGAGTCTCTTTGTACCATATGAGACTTACCAGTGGTCACAGCTATTTGAAATGACAGTTGCATTGCCAAATGCACGTCAACCGGTTTGCCACATTTTTTAAATATAACCAAGATCCTTCAAAAGAAAGGACTTACTTTTATTTAAATCAGAGACTTCATTTCAAAAGTGAAAGCCAATCCAGTTATAATAACCTTTTCTCTTTTGATCTTTGAAATATTTATAAGGGTTTGGGTTCTGCTTAAAAACAGTGGGTTGCTCATCTCACAGCAAGATGACAAAGTGAGAGGTTTTTAGATCAGCAGATGTATAGAGTCCCCTACCTGCCACCATCTACACAAATGAAGATTCTATGGTGATTTTTATTTAGGTACTAATATCCCAAATGTTGACACACCCAGACAAATTGCAAAAATATTTTCTGTCCACTAGAAGCTGAGAACAAAAAAATGAGAAGCCACACAATGTGTGGAAATATCTTCTGACATTTTGGTCAAGAAGAATGCATCCCTGCTCTTGTGCTTTAGTGAACCTTGCCATGTGAACTAGCTGTGCAAGGCATTTGAAAGAAGTGATTTGAAAAGCCCATTCATATGAACCAAGCACTTCTCAACATAGCTGTAAAGCAAGTCTGTCCTTTGCAAGCCTTGTCCCTGGGTGTTTATCTGCGCAGGTGCACACTACAGGGATTGCCAGTAAGGCAAAGTGGCTGTCTTGTTTAGGATTAGGAACCTCAGCAACAGAATATTCCCAAACAAATCATCCTAAGGCATAAATAGTTTGAAATTTGCAGCTTCTTTGCTTCGCTGGTCATCCCAGTGGAAGTATTGCTTGTGCATGCACACACGTGTGAAGACACTGAGCTAATGCTTCAAAGAAGGGTTCTTCACTTGCATTCATGTACTTTGGAAAGTGCCCCTTTCAAATGCTTTGCAACAGCAATACTATATTCCTTTGTTCACCCTTTGGAAGGGCCAAGAGTCTCTAGCAATTAATATCACAAGTTGAAATAGAAGAGGAGTAATTTACAGGTTGAACACATAGATGAACTCTATTTCCATCCATTTCTATCAAGCTTTGGAAAATGTGAGACACAACAGGAGTTGTAGTCCATGACATCTAAAGGGCTACAGGTCTTCAGGACCAGCCTGAAAAAGGGGCAAATCTGAAAGAGGTTCATAAGGATAAAAAAAAAGTTTATGTTCATAATTTTGCTTTACAAAGGAAAATTCAAGAGCAAAACCAAGAAAATTAATAATTAAATTAAATAAATCTAAATGACAGCTTTCTGAAATAACGGACTGTCCTTTATAAGAAAGGATGTAGTGGGTCTGAGAGACTGCAACTGGCTCAAAGTCACTCAGTGAGTTTCCATAGCTGAGGTTGGACTAGTCCGAATCCAATATCCTAACCACTATATCATGCTAGCTCTTTACTTAATGAGCTATAATCACCACATTCCCATTTCAATTTTGAAAAAACTAACCCTTCTTGAAGCCAAGATATGTGACAGACTCGGAACCACACATCTGTCCATTTGTCTTTTTAAGAAGTGATCCTATCTTCACCTTTTGGTGCTTTTAGCCCATTCACGAAGTCACACTGTTGTCTGGCAAAGCAACTTCTTGGTTCACTACGATACCCATCATATGGAAAGCGTTCCATAATATGGAAAGTGAAATTGTGGTGAGAGACTGCATTAAATCAGCCCTTAAATCTCATTATACTTCATTTTGCTGGCAGAATCGAAGTGGTACAGGATAATTCTGTACTGTAGCCAATGCTGCAACCCGGTCTTCTGGTATTCTGTGTACTATATAATCAATCAATATTTTATTACAATCACAGACCAGAATTACAAATAAAATGCATTAAAAATGAAATAAAACAAAACATGATAATATATTACAGTTAATGGTGGGATCATCAGTGGGCAATCAAAGTCTGTCTAATTTTACAGACAGTGTAACAAAATTTGGCTGCGTTCAAACAAACTGAATCATACTGATCAGATAGCAACAACTGTACATAAAAAAGTTCAGAATTTCCTGGGTATTTTACCAAATAGGGAGTTATAAAATGGGTCCATGAGTCCTTATAGACAGTACAGTATAGCAGGGCATGAGCTGTAGTTTCGATAGCCCCTTGTCCACCAAGGCACTATCTCAGCGCATATTATTATTATTTATTATTATTTATTTGACTTGTCCCCGCCCATCTCCCCACAATGGGGGACTCTGGGCAGCTTACAACAAACTAAAATTGGAAATACATAGTTAAAAGTTATAAAAACCAGAGTTACAAAGATAAAGATAAAAAGGCTAAAAAATCCAAGAGGCCGATAGAGGCCACACCAGGCTGCTAAGGGGCCAGCCAACCTCATTTCTGATATCCTCCCTCCCCGCCCCAAGCCAGATGGAACTTTTTTGTATCGGTCCTCCAAAACTGATGTGGGAAGAGGATTGCAATGTGTTAGTGCCCTTCAGAATTTGGAGACAGTTAAACTTACATTATATAACTGTCTGCAGATTCTGAAGGGCACTAACACATTGCAATCACTGGTTTATAAAAAAGGGCTTGGTTGCTCAAAAAAAATGTTCTTAGGTAGAACAGACTGGACCTGTTGGACTTCCAGGTCTTTGATACATTGTCTGAATGCACTAAGTGCACGCTCATAGTCCATCATACACCTCCTTGGAGAAGCCAAGATGAAGTTTTTGTACAATAGTCATGAACGATACTGATTTATAATTGTCCTCGATAAGGAAAGAACTCAAAACCTGGTATTCTGGATTTTGTGGGAGAGAAATGGTGGTGGCAAAATGAATTTAGCTGTAGCATAATTTATTAAAGACAGGAGGGAAAACTTTGATATAAATGTGTGTATACCTTGGAGAGACTGAGGCTGAATGTTTTCATTTTGCTCTCTGCCACAAGGACCTGTCCCTGTTTCTTAGTCTTAAGGAGTATGCTATTCAACCCCACCAATTTACTCTTTTTTTTTTGTACTGCAGTAATAAAGAACACTGTTGTGAAGACACCTAGGTGTATTACCTGTAAAGCACAGCCAATGGGTTGCTTTTAAGAGAAATAAGTAAACTGTCCTTCCCCACTCCACTCAATAATAACCACATACATACAGAAATAAAAGTAAACAAGGGGATGAAGCCAGACAGAGTTGAAAAATACCTAGAGGCAAGGTTTATCTGCAGAAAAACAACACTGTGTGCATGTTTTCTGGTGCCAGCTCTCCCTGTGTTTTCTTTGCTTAGTCACCACATCTTCCTGAAGGCCTTTTCTCTAATACGATCAGGTGTATGCTATCATATGGCAACATGGTGCTATAGAGAAAAACTTGGTTTTCATCAAAGTAGGAAACGCAACCAGGCCATCAGAATATCCTGAATGTGCTCTGTTAATTCATGCAATCTAGATTTCTCCAGAATGCCAAGGTGAATTAATTTCCCAGCTGGTTTTGTGACTCACAGGCTGAAAATGTCTCTTAAAGAGTCCTTCCTCACTTGTTCCCAACCACAGGACAAATATGCCCTGGCAACTCTGTTCAACTGTGTCCTCATGACAACCCATACCCGAGGCAGCTTAAGTTGGACAATACTATTTGTCCTTTTCTCTTGAGATAATCAAGGGTGATCTGTTTTCTTTTTCTTCTGTTTTAATCTGGGTTGAACACCATTCTGAAAGAGCACTATTCCTGTGCTGCAAGGCCAATTTAAAGCAAGAAACCAAGATGGGTTCAGCCAGCAGTTGTTGTGTGCGTTCTAGATTTTTCATTGCTTCTGCCAACAAGGAGTTTCATGTGGCTATATTTTTTATGTTTTTATTTGTTTTATTTTTGAAGGGTTGTGCAAGAGCATTGCCAGAGAAACAGTGCTCCCAACCTGCCCATAAGTGTAATGGGCAGAAGGAATAACCTTGAGGAACAGGAGGAAGAGCCGTTACCAAGACAACGGTCAGATAAAATAAATCTGAATCTGGGGCAGACATGTAATTTGAGAAAGCATCTCAAGCATGACCCTCCCTAGTTCTCATGAAGATAAAGGGAGGGAGGGGGGAAGCTCATTCAGACTTGCAAGATTCTGTTACCATAACCTTATAATACAAGCCTGCATGAATTTGGTTTCCTAGTCTGGTCTACCTTGAATGGTTGACAATAACTAACCATGTACTTTCCACAGCAATTTATTCAAGGCTCTGTGATTGCTTATCTACCTCTGGGATGTGGGCTGAGAGCTAATTTGCACACTCCATTCTGGCTTTGGTAGTACTGGGTGCTATTGTGCTAATTATTGCATACAGACCAGTCACAATGGCATGATTTCTGTGGCCTGTTCTACCATATGTATTCTGCATGGCCATTCCTCAGTTACTTCCAGGAACTGCTACACACAAGATCAAAAAGGGATTCCTTGGTCTCTCACAGACCAACCTTCTATTCCTTTGAAGCACCAGTCCGAAATGGAGTTTGCTCACTATAGATTGCTCCCTCCTGTTTTACCCCATGCCTCCCTGTAGAAGAGTATGGAGATGGTCTTGAAGAAGGAATTCAACAACCATTTTGTAAACATCAACCTAGCCTGGATGGACAGGAGAAGCATGAGGAAAAAAATATCAAGATGGCTCCACCTTGATTCTCTTCAGTATAACAAGAGATAGAAATAATCTCTGCCAGGCTTTTAAGGTTCTGTTAACCTTAAAAGAGATCCAATCATTCTTGTGGTCTCTGTTTCCTAATCTGGTTTACCTTGAAGGGTTGACACATCGTCTGTGCTTTTTACCTGTCAATGTAGGTTCAACACTTTTTTATAAGGGTGTTATGTTCAGAAAGAGCCCAACTGATAAGCAACAGGTATGGAAGATGAAGGAGAATGACACTGCTGCTATATTCCCACCTCCTTTATTCCTTGCAACCTATTAGTCAGATAACATGACAGGTGTCTAAATATGGCATTCTCCAAGTCCATCTAAATTCACCCCACCCCTTTCAGCACAAGAAGCTTTTTATAGACAAGAAATGACAAGTAAACATAAATGATTAACTTATTGTGATGTACTAGAATTTTCTCAAGGGGATTGTGAAATTAAATCAAGGGAAGATTTGATAACAGAAGGATATACTTGTCAATGGTTTTCCTATGTACAATTATCAGAAAGGTTTAAAGTGGATAAAAGATTTTATGGTTTTGAATAATGCAAAAACTGAGTTTGAAAATAGAACTATGTACAAACGATAAACATATTATTGCTAAAATGTATAAACTTTTGTTGAAATATGACACAGAAGAAAAAGTGAAAGTATGTATGATAAAATGGGCTAAAATTTTTGGCTATAATATACAAATGGATCAATGGGAAAATATGTGGTTGAAAGGACTGAAATTTGCATTATGTTCTAGCCTTAAAAAGAATTTTTATAAAATGATGTATCATAGGTATTTGTCACCAGACAAATTGTCTGGAATGTATAAAGGTACTTCAAATCTTTACTAGAAATGCAAACAACATGAAGGGACATTTTATCATGTTTGGTGGATGTGTAAAAAAGCCAAAAAATTTTGGATAACAAATAAATATACTAATTCAGAAGATTTTAAAGACTAATGTACAATTGAAATCAGAGGCTTTTCTTTTGGGATTAATAGATAGACAGTTAGAAAAAAGCCATGGAATTTTGTTTTTATACATGACAACAGCAGTGAGATTATTATATGCTCAAAAGTGGAAAAATTTGACATTACCCACAATGGAGGAATGGTTGGTGAAGATGATGGACCTAGCAGAGATGGCTAAATTGACTTCCTTGATTAAAAAAAAAAACAATATCTACATTTATGGCTGACTGGAAACCCCTTATAGACTTTTTGCATGAAACAGAAAAAAAAGTACACTTATGACTTGTGGATTTGATTATTAGGAAAAAAAAAAGGATAAGAGAAAAAATTGAGCTTTTTTGTAATCATAGAGTAAGAGATAACTGTAATTTACTTATATTTGTTGCAAAGGAAATCAGAAGCTTCTTTCTATTTCTTTTAATCTTTTCTTTCTGGATTTTTGTCTTTGTTCTTTTCTTCCTCCTTTTTTTTATTTATTTTTTTTTCTTTATTCTGTATTAGTTTGTGTTAGCTTTTATGTTGTCTTTAAAACCTTTAATAAAGTTTATATTAAAAAAAAAAATTCACCCCACCATACTTTAGGAAAAGTGACAGTTGTTTTCCTGCTGGCAGGTGACCTAATAACCAAGCCAAGGAAATTTACTGATCTTTTTCCTTAACTTGGCCTGCAGTAAAAAAGAGAGGACAGTCTCATGGACATGAGGAAGAGCTCTTAGCCTTTGAAGTCCATAAATCTTTTCCTCCAACCACTGTATAGTTCTTAGTCTTTGCTCTGCTTTGACTTCTAAAAAGGTTGTTATGAATATTAATAAATTTGATCTCTAAAAAGATAAATGTAATGAAGATACATTCTCCAATAATGTGAGAATGTTCTGGTTCAAGCATAAGGTATCCTATAAAGACAATATTCTTTTACTGGCATCATTTTAGAATTTGATCTTTCAACCTGTACTTTCTAACTTCCGTTTTTCATCCATGCCTCTTCTCATTTCTTTAAATTGTTAAGGTTTTATTGAATCAACTTTTATGAATGCTAGGAAGCTTTGGGAATATGAAAGTAATCAATAGGTAAATAATTAACTGGAAATGTTGAAACTGAACTGGAAGGTCATTCCTTTGAAATGTAGCTAAGACCAACTTTGTTGCTGCAGTACAGAGCAGCTTCTGAAGACGAAGGAGAGTAATTATCTTTGGGACAATGGGATACTGGGGACAATTGGGAATTGTAGTTGAAAAAAATTTCAAGAGCCACCAAGTGTGCAGCCCAGGTGTAGAGAGGATACTTCTCAGCTCAGTATGTGAAATCTTGAAAGGCAGCAGTTGAAACACAATGCAGTATTCAGGACATAATATTTCATGTTCAATCTTGCTATTTATTGTGCATTTTAGTGCTATAACCCACGATAGATGGATGGATGGATGGATGGATGGATGGATGGATGGACCCCTAATTTTGTGAAGACAAATATAATAAGATATTCCCTGATCTTTTAGGCAAGTAAATTGTTGGATATGGCAATATAATATAATGCTTGAGTTAGGAGATGAAGCAATACAGATTTAAAAAAAAAATACATTAAAGATTGAGCACTTTGGTTTAAAATATGAGAGTTATTTCCTTGTGCCCATCTGGACTATTTAAAGAATGGAAGAAAAAGTGGATTTGGCTCCAATATAGTCAGCTTTCCTGCTGTATGTATATTCCTATTTGTTGACCATGTGTTACAGTATTCCCAAATAGGTAAAGCTAACTTCCTGGGTGTGGAAGGGACTGTTGTTGTTATGATGCAGAGTAATATGTCTTTGGGAACCTTCTTAGAGAAGAATGCTCTGGTATTTCTGTCAAGGCAATGAAACTGGAAAAGAAACTGCACTTTGTAGGTACTTTGTATGAAGACCAAAAAAAAAAAAAAGCAGAGAAAATGCTGTTATTTTATTCAGTTTTACAACTTTGTTCCATAGATTTCTACCTACAGCATTGCTGTAATTAACTTTAAGTAAGCAAAGGAACTTCTAAAAGATATTAGAAAGTGGGTGGGGTGGGGTGGGGTGAGGGAGACTTTCAAATACTTGCATTGTCCTGGTGAGAGTGCCAGCTTGCTACAGTGATTCTGGGGCTCAACTAGCACCAGAGAGAACACATTCAAGTCCATCCTTAGCTATGGAAGTTTTCTGGATGACTTTGGGCCAGACACCAGACAATCCTGCTTCACAGGTTGTTCTGATGGCAAAAGTGGAGAACGGAATGCAACAGTGCCCTGTTAACTCAGGAAGGGGAATATGAATGTAACCAATGAAAATGAATACATAATAGAATGTTTGGCTCCTTATTAGGTTTCTATGCTGTATCACAAATGGGTTTTGAAACTACCTTGATCCACGAGATTCATTGCCAGGTTTCCTGGAATCTGTAGGAAATTTGCTCACTCTACAATACAGTTCACGAACTTAATTCGTTCCACGACTCTGGTCGCGACCCAAATTGGTCGCGACCCAAATCAAATTTTCCCATAAGGTTCAGTGTAAATACAGTTAATCCATTCTGAACCATATGTATTTTTTTTTAAACCACAAAAATATGACACAAAGTACAGCACAGTACAGTACGAAGAGAGAGAACGCTAACCTTGCTTGAGGTGACTTCTGGCATGGAGGACAGGAAGGCGGGTGGGGAGGCGGTTATTGCTTGGAGGAAGAGTCCCCCTTCCTACAGGAAGCCACGACCACGTGTCACGGCAGGGAAAATGGCCGCGGATCCTGTTCGTCACCCGATGCGGCATTCGCGAACGGAAGCAAAATTTTGTGGACGGTGCTGTTCGTGACCCGAATTGGTCATGAACAGAAGCGTTCGTAACCCGAGGTACCACGGTATTTAGCTTCCAGTGTACCTACTGTACCTGTATTTTCCCCTATTTCTTCAGGAAAACGCTTGGGTTTTGTTTATTTGTTTGCTGTTGTGGGCTAAATCCAGAATAACATTCTCTTTTAAGACCTGCAAGCCAAACATCCCAGTTTTTGGCCAAGGGAATTAGTGTAGTGCAATGAGCAAGTAGTGTTACTTTCATAGATTTGACAAGGCAGAATCACCAAAAGTTTTAATTCCTGCAATAAGCACCCACACCCACACATCCCAAACCTTTCTGGAGTTTTGCATGTACAATATCCAGCAAGCCCTACCAGTTTGAGCACCCTGGCATATCAGACCAACCCTTCCTAATGCAATACCATACCTTACACACTATTTTCCTTTAAGCTACTCACACCCATCAATTTGCTTCACTCAACAAAAATAAAAATCTTACTTTACCAAGAATGTGATCCTATGCATACCATACAGAAGAATAAGCTCCATTCAACCAGCCAATGTACACACACGCATGCACGCACACTCACGGTTACATAATTGCAAAGGCTTACAGCCTACGTTCCATTTTGCAAATAAAAACATTTCCTTCAATGGAAGATTCAGGCAAGCTGCCAGCAAGCTTCCAGGGCTAGTTTTGGGGGAGGCAAGTAAATTCTCTCTTTTCCATAATAAGAGGAATAAGCAAATTTCTGTTCACACAGTGTTTTTGCCATAGGAAAGAAACTATGATCTAAGCTTCAGATGGGATGGCATCACTATGTATATAGCAGCTTCCCATTTCAACGCCTGCAGCTGTGCTGCAGAAAATTGTTGAGAATACTTTGGACTGCAAGAAGAGCAAATCAACCGCAGCTCAATGCAAATAGGAGAAAAGAAGTCAAAAGAGTAATAGGCATTATCTTCCAAGGCTCAAAAATTCACAGAGATAGTGACTGTAACCATGAAATAAAGAGATGTGTGCTCCTGGGGAGACCAACACTGGAAGATGCAGATGAAATATTAAGGTTCAGAGACCTAATAACTGCAAAGGTATTTACTGTCAAGGCTATGATTTCCCCAGTTGTAATATGTGCCTGGAAGCTGAATCATTTCAAAGGCTGAATGAAGGTTAAATGATCCCTCTGAACTGTGGTGCTGAAAAAAACAAAAACCGTGAGGTTACCTTGGACTGTAAGAGAAGAACAAGTCACTCAATGCCAGAGGAAGTCAAACCAAGCTGCTTATGTTAATACAGAAGCTAGCGCTATTTTGGACACATAATGCATAGGCAAGAGTCACAAGGAAATCCTGATGCTTGGAAAAATTAAGGGCAATTAAAAAGAGGCTGAGAGGAGAGAAAGTGGCTAGAAGCTATCACTGATGACACAAGCAGAAGCTTACAAGCAGTCAAAGCAGACGCTGACAACCCTGGTGAAACAATGTCCATGGGTCCTGAAGAGGTGAAAGTGACTGACTGATTGAAGAACCACCACCAAAGTTGAGCTTGATCTTCATAATGTAACATTGCATGATAATTTTCAGAAGGGGTTTCCATAGTTTGCTCCTGTAACAGCACCAAAGAGTCTTGTTATGGATAAGCTTTTGCAGTTCACGTTGGTGGAATAGTAAAAGGAGAGTTCAGAGGGGAATTAAATAATTATCTCTGAATGGTGGCCATTCACAAAAGTGGTTGGGTGTGATGTATTATTGCCTTGTTGGGCTGGTTACACTTGCGGCCTAATGAGGACTCTTGCTCGTATCCCTCCAAGGTGAATAACTTTGCACCTAATAAATCCTAGTTCTGCTACTTCCTGATGAAATTGATAATGCCATTTTTTGGCTTAAGAGTGACTCTCTTGAAGCCAATAGAGGAGCTGAAATGTTCCCTCACCAATTACTTTTTTAAAAATTGCCACCTCTAATCTCAGAGTTTTGTTTAATTTGCAGTAGGAAGTGGCTCGTTTGTCCACTATAGAGAGAGAGAGAGAGAGAGAGTGTGTGTGTGTGTGTGTGTGTGTGTGTGTGGAGTCATTGCTGTCAGATGGCAACATAGATCACACTGGGAAATCAGATGCATGAACCATATTATGTACTTCAACAAGTCATCCAAGTAGATATAGAGATGGAATTGACACTTGAGTGCCTGGATCTATGTCACCGTGATTTAGTCTGACGTTGCTGATTTGTTGCTGTTTCAGAGTTATGACTATTTTGCAAGGTCTCAGGAAAGGAAACCTCAGGATGTGCTAGAGATGAATAATGATATGATTGTGTGGCTTTGGTGGGAACCATAGTCACAGAAGATGGCAGCACCTAGCCAATTTTGGCTGATCTTGGAAAAGCTAAGAGGCTTGAATATGTTTAATGCTTGGATGGGAGACCACCAGGAAATCCCTAGATTATGCTTATGACAGACCAAAAATAAACCACTACACGGGCATCACCTTTTAACTGCCACGTGCTGAACCCACCTTAAGGAATACTCAGGAAAATGAAGATGACAACCAATTTTCTCTTCTGGGTCTATCTTGCTTTAGATTAGTTGTGTACACCAAATCTTACATTTTGTTTTTTGTTTCCACTTTGGTGGGGGAGGTCAGTACATTTTTTGCCCCCTTTTTGTATCATGCGACTACATTCAGGCTGGGCCTAAATGGCTTTCTGTGTGAGAGAAATTCTTTGCCTTTTCACTCTCTTGTCACTTTTGGATTGCTGAAGTTATTAGTGTGTGATCAACAGAGAAGGCCCTTCCCCAATGCATCTGACTGGGGCTGGCTCTTTGGGCAGTAGCCAATGCAAAAATAGACCTGCTGCAAGGTGATGTGCCTTCCTGCCCATGAAAGGCTGGACAATTCGAAAGGGAGCGACCCGGACGGTGCCAAGGAGCAAGGGGGAGATGGCTAATTCCTTATCCAAGAGCCTCTGTGGCATTTTGTATTCTGTGTGGAAAGAAGCCATGAATGGCTTAAAAGGACTGAGAGCAAAGATCTGAAAACCAAATAGAGTCAATACAGGGAGAACAATAAACATGCTTAGGGAAAGCATCTTAATTAAAGTCAGTGGGATTATTACTATCAAGGCTGCTGTGGTTATTCATAAAACACCCTCAATGCAATTTATTAAAAATTAATTTATTAAAAAAAGAAACAGGTTCTCCAGTCTTTTGGATATCCAGAAACGTATCTGTAATTTAGAGAGCATTTTGTGGAAGCGTTCACCAAGAGGCTGCCATTGGAGGCATCGCTAGCCATGAATCCAGTAGAAGGCAAACTGGTTGGGTTGCTATCTGACCCTTAAGCAGCAGGAAGATCCCCATCATGTTGCCTTTGCTTTTCTTCTGGATGGTCAAGAGCCACAGCTGCACAGTGGCCTGAATTGCCTAGAAGATCCTCGAGATGCCCAGAAACGTATTTAGAAAGTGAGGACACTAGTGTGTGGGGTGGGGATACTTTGGAGTAGAGTTATAAAGGACTTCAATGATAGCTAGGAGAGGCTCTAACCACAGCCAAGGACAGGGAGTAGAGATGCGTAGCCATTCAGATTTGGGGCAGAAAAAAAAATGCTTCCAACGGGGGTCAGTGCCTCCTATAGAAGATGCACCCTTTGCTGGACTCACACAGTTATCATATGAGCCCAGGAAAACACATTGGCGATAAAGAGGTACTGATGGCCATTCTGAAACATCTTGTTGCACCTGGTTAGCACCTCCTGAACTCAAACTCCTATTTTCCCTGGATTGCATGGCTACTGTGAAAACAGGAAGGAACGTAGCTTCTTTAAAGAGAAGCTATGCACCCTCACACTCACTCCAAAGGACTATTTTGGTTTTGGAGTGCTGCATAACCCTAGACCAGGATTTCTCAACCTTGGCAACTTTAAGATGTGTGGACTTCAACTCCCAGAATTCTGGGAGTTGAAGTCCACACATCTTAAAGTTGCCGAGGTTAAGAAACACTACCCCAGACAGAAGCATTTCAAGTTGCCACCAAGTAATGGGTCCTACTGGATATCACATGACTCTCATGGATTCACGAAATGGATAATCTGAAAGGGAAGATCTCCTTTATTCCACTCCAGCTTTTCCATGTCTCAATTCTAAATGACTTTGATTAGCTTTAATATTGGGCCAATACAACTACATGGTATTCAGTAGTGACAAGGTCCTGCATATGAGTAAAAAAAAAATCAAATGCAAAGTTCCTGAATTGGAGAGAGAGCTCTACGAATACTACTGGACCCCAAGCTGAACATGAACAAGCAATGTGATGCAGCAGCAAAAAAGACCAAGGTCAACTTGGGGGTGGAATTTCAGACACATTGTATCCAGATGATGCAAGGTAACAATGCCATTGTGCCCTGAGCAGAGTAGACCAGATTTGGAGTACTACATCCAGTTATGGAACCACAAGAGCACATTGCTTGTTCATGTTCAGCTTGGGGTCCACTAGTATTCGTAGAGCTCTCTCTCCAATTCAGGAACTTTGCATTTGATTTTTTTTTACTCATATGCAGGACCTTGTCACTACTGAATACCATTTATTAAAGCTAATCAAAGTCATTTAGAATTGAGATTCTGGGGTTCTGAGATATTAGCCAAGCCGTTGAGCTTGGCATCATTACAAATGTGATAAATGTCCCTTCTATTCCATCCTCCAGCTAATTTACAAACTTTTTGGATAGCACTGAGCCCATGATGGAATCTTGGGGACCCACTTGCTAGTCCTGTCCAAGTACCTTTGACTGCAGTTGTTAAGCCATTTGTCAGTCCATCAGATTGCAGTACCTGCTAGCCCACATTTATCCATCTTGCCTACCACACTACCCTGGGAGACAGCCAAATGCTTCACTGAGTTCAAGATATACCAATTCCTGATCTCCCCTCCTAATAGTGAACTTTTTCCAAGCCTGGCTCCTTTTTAGTCCAGCTGTTCTACATCCACAAAAGGAAGCAACATTTGCCAAGTGCAAAAAGGTTTAGGGGGAAAAAACCCAGAGCTTCTCACAAACTTCTCAAAATAAGTAGGCCTAGTAAGGAGATCCTATTTATTAAGAGAAAGGAAAAGCTGGAAAGGAGAAATTGGAATGGGGTAACCTGGAAGAAGTTCGAGCTGGTTGGCTGGGTCTCAGAACAGAAGCATTCCTCTCATTGCATCATTCGTGGCAGGTTACACTTGTTTACAAGATCATAATTTCTCATTTCTGTTTGAAAACAATGCAGCAGATCATACACAGCTTTTCTGAAAACCACAATAGTTCAAAACCAGAATTCTGAAAGTGCAATACAAGGCTACTGATTCGTAATTTATTTACACTATTTCACATTTTGCCAGTGTGTATGCCCTTGCAATAACATCAGGCTTATTGAAAAACAAAGTGGCATTTAATTCCTTTCTAGAAGACAGCCAGCCAACTAGGGAAATCCTGGTCAGAGTCAAAGCAGACTAACTGTTGAGCGTGGTGATGGAAAGTTCGGATAAATAAGTGGACCAGTGTCAGTAGCCAAAGGCAAGGAATTAAAGTAATTACCATGCTTGGGGGGTAAAGATGGATTTGTTAATGGGTGTCTAATTCAGTTCTGTACATCCCTTTAAACATGGTGAATGTCCTTAGTCACCAAGTGAATCATACTTTTCAATTACAATTTAAACAATGAGCAGAAAACAGGTTTGGCCACGTAATTTGTGACCTGCCATGCAAAACACAGTGCATCAATAAAGGCCTTCAAGTCAACCTGGAACTACCAAAACAGGGAAGTTGTCAAGTACTAATAAGTTTTAAAATAGTACTGAATGATCTATATTTTGTGCCATTTGGGTGAAAAGGATATCAGAATTGGTTACTGCAGACATCTTCCATCTGGATCCTGCAGAAGTTTTGCATAACAGTTCCAATTTTCTCCTGCTGGCATGCAGGTTGGGGATGAAGGGTGTTGTAATTCCATATCTCTGGAGGGTGTCATGTTGGCTAGACTACTGTAATGAGATTGTAGAGTCTTGATACTACATTCCCCCCCCCCCTTTGCCAAATAGCTGCCGTTGCTACCCTAAAGAAGTGAAGACTGGGTGGGGGAGGAGAGAAAGAAAAGGGAGAGAAAGACTAGTCAAATGGAGCCTGAAAAAAGGTTAGGATTAAATGTGAAAGTTCAGAAGCATAATTTTAAACTCAAAGCTGAAAGAAAATAAGGTGGGTAGGCATTGGGCTTGAGGGAATCTCTCTTAATTTTTTACAAAATTAGAGATTTCAAAAAATAATATCCACAACTGGAATCTTATGCAAAAAACATGTGCTTAGAGTTAAAAGAATCCACCCATCATGAATTTGTTTCAAGTTACAGAACTAACTGAATAAAACTCAAGTTGCTCCACCCCAAAATTCACTTCTAGTTATTCCAAGCTTTCTCCATTTCAGCCTTCTAATTTATGTCATTTATGTTGTTGTCACAACTGAAAAGTCAATAATCTGTGATTTCATGCAAATCAGCCAGAGATCTTCTAGCAGGTCAAATAATGCTTCTACCCAGCTGTTAAGTAGCTCTTTGTTAGCTGTTGTCCAACAAAGATACCGTGGGGATAGTTGCTATAAACTTTCTAAATTCTTCAGGAAGAACAGCTAGGAAATATAGTGGTTAGGTTTTTAAAAATATATTACATTTGAATGGACTGATATGACTCACCGAGGCAGAAGCTTTTTGTAGATGTCAAATAACAGGAATATAAAAATAAATATATGTGGCAAGGGAAACCTTTATTACTTACTGAGTAGTTAATAGCTACAACATGGAAACTATGAATGTAAAGCAAACTAACTATCTTCCCCAGAATTTCTACAAACTTTGCTACCGATTCTCCCCTCCCCCTTATAGTTAAATCTCTCCTGAAAGTTCAGGGAGGGGAGAGGAAGTTGACCAAATGGTTCAGCCAAGTTTTGAATTCAATTCTTTTCAGCTACAGGCTCACATTTTCCCAGTTGCTAATTATTAACCCTCTGTTGGAACTTACTAGGCAAGACTGAAGTTGTTCCCACGTTCATGCCTTTTGCGTTTGTCTCCAGCCCTTGTCACAGAAGCCTAACGGATTTTATACTCTTGCACAGTTAGGATGATGATCAGAGTGCAAATGCTTTTCCTAACCCTGCTTTTTAGCTTGACCTCCAACTGGATGTTTAATCAGCAAAAACAGGGGTCTCAATTTTGTGTTTGATTCCCAGAGAAGGGGAACGGCCAGATCAACAGAGGATTTTTTATCTATCTATCTATCCATCCATCCATCTATAATCTATCTATCATATTTATATAGCCACCTATCTCACACAAGGTGATTTAACTAGTTGCTTCAGATTGTATGCTGAGCATGTCTAAGTGGGCCTACAACTCAGTCCCTTCTTCACAAGCACACTGTTTACTCCTTGCATCTCCTTTTTTTTCCCTATTGAAATCAACGGCCTATGCTCAGGGTCTGTATTTCAATTTTATGAGAAATTGGATTCCTAGTGCCAGTCTAATTGATTATAGCCTATCATTTTAATTAGTGATTTACACCTGTAAATCTCAACCTTTTTGAATCTGTGGCACAATATTGAATATAGCAGTAGTTCTGTGGCTCACCAGAAAATGATTAATTGTAGATATGTATTTCTAAATGTGTAACACATAGTTTGAGGGGAAGTTATACAATTTTTATTAAGTTATACATTTAGAATTTAGGAAATACTGTAAAACAAAAATCTCATAGCACACTAGAAAGAAGCCTAGAGCACACCTGTGAGAACCACTGATTTACAAAGTTAACCAGCTACTTTTAAAGCTCAATAGCGATGTTTAGGTTTTTTTCTTTAAACAGTGATACGACACATTCCATCCCTTTGTAGGTAACTAACAATATATTGAACAATTATAATCTCCGTGACATTTTTGATCCCGTATTTGTATCTTACTAATTGCCCTTTCATCATGAAATTACAATTTCATCCTCTGTATGTGCACAACTTAACGACTGAACAACAACATGTGCCTTTTACCTTTCAGGGCTGATATTCTTTCTGTAAAATGTTAGAGAGAGAAAGAGAAATCGATGGCCCAATCAGCTAAGTCGATAGGGAAACCCCAAATGGGATTATATTCTAACTGATTAGGAAAGTTGAAAGTGAAGTATTGATCCTTCTGCCGGGCCCACTTCTCCCCTCGTGTGTTTGCATTCCCGCTGCAGGCAGCCTCCTTCGCCCTGCCACGTCTCTTGCCCCTTTGATTTCCCGGAGCTTCCTACTGCTTGTTGCCCCCTGGCCGGACCACCCACCTCCTCATCCCGCCCCCGCCCCTCGGAAAGCCTAAAGCCGCCTGCCCTCGCAGCACCGGGCGCGTCTCTCCTCCGCAGGGAGGCGGGCAATTCATCATCCCGCGGCCGTCCATCCCTTTCGCTCTCCGGTCCGCCGTCTCAGAGCCACAAGCCGTCACTTCCCGTGGCTTGGCAAAGGACCTCACGAGGTGCCGGATCGCCGGCCGGGCTGAGGAGAACTGATGAGTCACCGTTCCGACAGCAGCCAGCAAACGTGAAGCCTTCGCGGCAAGAGGCTGACGGGTTGGCTCAGTTCCTAGGCTGGAAAATGAAAGTTGCTTTCGCCAGCAAAGGTCGGCTTTCCAGGGCTGCCTTCGCTCGCACGTGCTGCTACAGCGTCAGGCCCCAGACAAATAGCCAGCGCGGGATAAAAGCGAGGAAAGCAGCAAAGAGATTGCTGTGAGGAAAAATGGAGGAGGAGGAGGAGGAAGAGGAAGAGGAAGAGAAGCATGGCTTGCAAAGTTAAACACTCCATTGAGCGGACTGATCTCCTGGATATGTGTGTGTGTGACAACAGCAAAAAAAAACTGGCGTGCCGTGGCCACCTTCTGTGACATTTCTTTGACTTCCTGGTGCGGCCTACAGTCATGAGATTTCTTGGTGGCCTCCCATCCAAGCATTAACCAGATCCAGCCCTCTTAAGCTACCTGTATATAGACACCGAATTTGGATCATGAAAGATATGTACAACAGTAATCATTATTTTAAAACTTTGGGAAGGATAGCTTTCAGGAAGGGATATATATGTGCTATAGTTATAATTGTGTTGTTTGTATTTCATTCCATTTCTTTTTCTGCATGTAGTTACTTTTTTGGCTTGCATTTGTTTTGTTTTTAAAAGGGGAAGAAAAAGCAAATCGGTCTGGATGAAATAACACTGGCACAGATAGGTAATTTAAGAACCTGGATTGAAAGTTTTTATGGAGAAAGTTTTAATAACATTATTTTAGCTGTGACTGCATACGACAATCTTTTTTAGTTGTTGCCACATTCCTGATATGAAAAAAAAAGTTTGCCAATCCTGATTAAAAAAAATACTCTTAAGCAAATGTGATTTCACAATTTAAAACACATGTAAATCATAATATAATTATGGCTAAAATAATAATGGCAATGAGTGCAACGTTGGAAGATCTGAAGGGCCAGGTTAGCGACAGATCATCATGGAGAAAATCTATCTATGTGGTCCCTAAGAGTCAACAGCGGGTTGATGGCACGTAATCAGTCAAAATAATAAAGTTTGCCCTAACTCTAAACATATTTCCTTAGGATTAAATACAGTTTTGTTGAAGAAAAGGGATAATAAAAGTAACAAAAAGAAGTTTAAGAACTTGGGGAAGTTCTTACACACACACACACACACACACACACAATTATTAGTCTCCACTCAACATATGTGTGGGATAGAAGATAGAGAATCTGGGATTAATTTTCACTCAGCAAGGAAGCTGTTTGGGTGACCATGAACCAGTCCTGCTTTACAAGACCATTGTCAGGATAAAGTGGGGTAAAGACATGCATGTTGCCTTGAACAATTTAGAGCACTGTTTTTCAACCTGGAGGACTTTGTTTCACATGGCTGGCTGGGGAATTCTGGGAGTTGAAGTCCACACATCTTAAAGTTGCTAAGGCTGAGAAACGCTTTTAGAGGAACAATGGGCAACAGATACTTGTATTAAAAATGAGATATTACTGCTATACATCTAAATGCACTTTATTGATCTTTCATTTAAAACATTTAGTGATACACTCTCTCACCCTGGCAGAGCACAATACTGAACTGCAGTACATAAAAATAAATTACAGTTCAGTAAAAGGAATATAAGTCCCCAACAGAGGTTTGTTCAATTTATAAAATTAAAATAGCTTCAATTCTAGAGGGGAAACCAGATCTCTAAATAATTTAATATCATATTAAGTACATACAGCAGATGCTGAATTACAAAAATGTTTTCCAGACCTTTGTGCTAAACTAGGGATGGGGAATCTCTGGCCCTCCTGAGATTGAGAAATTTAAACTGTATCACCCAGTACTTCTAACTGGCCATCCTAATTAGACCTATAGTGTAAGTGGTAGCTCAGCATAAGAACATGAACAGTGGCCTGCTGGATTGGACCTTTGGCCATGAAGTCCAGCAGCCCACTAATCTCCCAGCAGATGGCCTTCAGAGGCTGTCACATTGCCATCAAGGCTAATAGCCATTGATCCCTATGACTTCATGAATCGGTTCAATCCTTTTTTTTTTTTTAAAGCCAGCCAAGCTGGTAGCTAGCGCCACATCTCATGCTAGCAAATTCTGAAGCTGAATTACATGTTGTATATATAAAAAAGTCCTTTAGTCAGTCTTGATTCTTTCAGAATTCAATTCATGAGGTGACTTCTGGTTCTAATATTTTGATAAAAAGAAAATAGCTTCCCTTTGTCCACTTTATCCACACCATCCATAATTTTGTACATCTCAATCATGTCCCCTCTAATACACCAACTTTCTAGATTAAAAAGCCCCAAGTGTTGCAACCTTTCCTCCCAGGGAAGTTGCTCCACAACCCCTTGATCATCTTAATTGCCCACCTCTGAATCTTCTCTAGTTCCACTGTTTGAGGTGTAACCAGAACAGGACACAATATTCCAGATGCAGCCCAGCAACATCTGGAGAGGCAGAATGGTATGATGGAGAGATACAATTCATCAGGTTGTCCTGTATAACTTAGTACTCATTTTGTACCAGGCTTTCTCAGGTCGTATAACCAAGTATAACCCAGTGTTGTGCTTTAGTTGACAATCTCGCCCATTCTGGTAAAGATTACAGTTTGAGCACCAGTATTAGAATAAGAAGAACTGCAAGATATCATTAAATATTTCTTTGTCGAGAGATTAGTTATAACAAATCAAATCTGGTTACATACAAAAGGGTTATAAGCATGGCCACATAGATATCTAAGAAGGCAACACCTTTTCCCAACAGTTTCGTGGCAAGTTTAGGAATGTTGCAGGGTGAGAAAAATTAAATTGTGATACTATGGTGTCCGGCTTCAGAAATACTAGAAGTAGTGTCTATTCAAAGTATATTCTTTTAAGTTTCTGTTCAATGGTCATATTTTGGAATTTGATAATGTCTCACGGGCATTCACATATGCAGTTGGCACAGAGTTGGGAGAGTTGGCCTAATTCCCAAGTGGTCACTGTGGTAGGTGTGGCCGGTCACAAAACACTCATTTTGTGGATGTTCTCTCCAGCCTTCCTTCCCAGATATTTCTTATTACCTGTCCATTTTCCTTTTTCCTAAGCAGGTAGGCACCCTGCCAGATGAAGCACTGGGCTTCTCCCATCCAAAGTGCTCATTTTCTCAGAATGGCTGTGCGGGGCCCAGAATTTTTTTCAAAATAAAAAAAATCAGTGGCAGGTGCTGTCAATCTTTGAGATTTGGGTTCCTTTTCCTCTTCTTAATGGTAAAACTTTTTAAAGAAGGAAAATATTAGCTAGACCAAATGAGAAATCTACAGAAACTGTGATGTCCATAAACAGTACATCACTTACCATGACTTAGTGTACCATTATTAGGCACTTATCAAGTACTTATGCCATTAAACACACATGTACACAAACACACACATACACACACACACAAATATTGGAATGAGAGAAAGTAGATCTGGGTAAATGTCTGAATGATTTGCAATAAATCTACAGCAGTAATTTAATATGGGAAACAAAAAAAAAATCTTTTTTCCATCTCAGCTTGGTAGTACAAATTAAGACAGCTTGGGATAAGTAGGGTTCTTTTCTCTAATTTATGTTGTGTATTATCTTCTGTGGTTTACCTTGGCAGCACAACACTCTGGCAACCTAGTATTCCTCTTCCTGGTCTGGAAAATAACCAGTTTTTCATGCTTAATCTGATAGCAAGCCACGGTATGTAAACTTTACAGTATTGCACTGTCCTCCAGCCCATCTCTCAGGAAGGTATGTTCATCATTAGATTCCAAAGGAAGGTGTCCATATCAGCCATAGAATGGCTGGATTTCCACATATCACACTAAGCCATTATTTGCTTAACCACCATTTATTGAATGCAACATAATTGACTGGGTTCATGCATCACTCCATAAATGATGATAGACCTTCCAATAGAACAGAATATATGTAGCTCAGGGTTGAACACTGGAGTCCTTGGTGTTCTCTGAGCTTGGCTGTTTGCTTGCAGACATTCCATTACCTGACTAGGTAACATCTTCAGAGCTGAGTCCTAGAACTGAGTCCTAGAACAGTCCTAGAAGTCTTAGCACTGAAGATGTTACCTAGTTAGGTAATGAAATGTCTGCAAGAAAACAACCAAGCTCAGAGAACACCAAGAACTCAACAGACCTTTCCCCTGATACTTAGCTGAAATCTACTTCCTTGTAATTTCAACTCATTGCTTCTTATCCAGTTTTCTGAAACAATTTCCAAACAATTCTGCCCCATGTTCTACATGACAGGCACTTGAAGACAGCTATCAGGACTCCCCCACTGTCTTCTCTTCTCCTGGCTAAACATTTCTAGCACCTCCAACTGTTTCTCATGTTTGATCCTTCCAGGCTCCATTATTTTGACTTAGTAAAATGTGTGAACCAAGCTCACTATTGTTCTCCTTATCTACATTAAATGTGTAATTCTACACCCAGACATTATGAATATTAGTGATTGTTGCAACACTTGATATAGTCAACTGTGATAAGAGTTGTGTCCACTTTTTGAAATAGTTATAAAGCACTGTTAAGGAACAATGAGGGCATCGATTCAGCTGCCAAGGTCATGTATGTGGAAATCCTATTAAATCCAGTGTGAGAATTCAGCATAACCTTAAGTCTTCCCCTCCTAAAATCAGTAAGAATCAGTAGAATCAGATCTCCACTGTATTCTCATCGCAAACTTTCCCTGTTAGGCTTGAATAGGCATGCATCCATTATTCCTCCTTCGAATACTGTCTAGTGCTGCTTTTAATTTAGTTCTAGACAGCGAAGTTAAAATCCTAGACAGAGTCCCTAATTGTTAATAAAATGATAGTGTTTTTTTAGACAGAGCTGAACAGGATGCATGTTATTGTGCTATTTCATGCCAAAAACTGTTTTAGATTAAACATTTAGACTACATTCTACTTTGTATCATTACATTTGCATGGATTTCTTGAGGATGTAATCTTGTTATTAATGCAGGAAGCATAAACGGAGGTCTTCACTGAAAGCAAAACATTGTAGGGTGCCACATGGGGACCCAAAAATTCTTTTCCATGGTGATTCTCATCTATAGTCTGTTACAAACAAACTTGGAGGGGAGAAAGCTTCTAGGGGATATTTTCCTTTGTTTAGACTGGAAAAAAGAATGCCATGCAATTCTTCTGGAGATTTTTTAAAATATGTTTTTACTTAGTAAGTTAAAGTCCTTGAGTCAAGCTCAGCTCCTGGATGACTTCAAGGAGGCATCTGTGTAGCTTTCTTGTCACTGTCTTCTAGTCTGTTTTTGTAAGCCATAGGATTTCCTAGTGGTCTCTCACCCAAACTGTAAACAGATCTGACTCTGCTTAGATTTTCAAGAGCAACCAAAGCTGGCTAGATGCGGTCACCAACTTGGGTCTTCTCCTGAATTTTGCTAGCCAGTGTCTTTTGCAGTTGTGCCTCATGTGGGAAGGGGTAGAGCTGTCTCAAAGCCAATTAATACATGTTTTCATGGTTACAACATTTGTTTCCTCCTTTTTCTTCAGTAGCTCAGGCTCTTCCATGTAAAGGACAATGTTTGCAGAGAGGAGGGCTTGTTCCCTGGTTTCCTGCTTGATCTAGCAGCCTGCCCTAGCAGCAGGTGAGCCCTCAAGATGGATGCCCTCATGTGAGGACATGCCCTCCGGGACTGGTAAGCAGCTATCTCAGAGCCAAGGCAAGAGGGCTGCATGGGTGACCCCCTGAGTCTCTGGGACCCTGACTGCACACTAACCATTATGCCACACTGCCTCATCCTGATGGTGTGAAGCAACTTTTTCTGGGCTATTCGATTGCAGGTAATGGATGTAACATCACTTTTCTGCACATAGAAATGTAGCATTAAGGCAAAAGCTAGCTTGGATTCTTTTGATGTGCAAGGAGGATGTTTGTTCCCCCAAGTAGCTCTCTGAGAATGAGCACTGAGCAGCCCAAGAGAACGTTGCTAACCCTTTCTCTTCATTCCAGGGTCTCCCTGATGCCCAGCTACTGATCACAACTAGGGAATCCATCAGAATCCCCCCCCCCCCATTTGTCATGCTAAATAATTGAGAGATTTCCTCCTTTCTAATTATCGCCAGTAACAAGGCTCTTCTTGCTTTATCTTTAGTATTAGGGCTCTGGTTTGGCGTGAGGTGTCTCTTTATGGAACTTAGTCTTCAAATGAGTGTGGATATCATTCTCTTATGAAGGAAAATTTGCTTCTGACATTCTTTGCAAAGGAGAAAACATTTTCGGTAAAAATTTCATAGGCTGCATGTTCTGCTGCTTCAAAAGCATCATCTAATGCAATTTGAAAGGAATTCTCAAATACTCCGAGAGGAAAAAAAATGTAGGAAAACAGAAGCCTCTTTCTCAGGGGAAATTGCAAAGCAGATGTTGGCACTACTAAAAACAGTGGGTCCAAAAGTGTCAGTTTTGAAATATTCAGCTAGAACCAAATGTTGCAGCAGAAGACTTGGGGATATTGTGCTACTGAACCAGCCACATTCTTCTAGATACTCCATTCTGTGTCACATCTCTCCTGGATTCCCTTTTCTCTCTTCCCACTACTTTGCAGACACTCCAATCTCACCTGACTTCTCTCCTTCTCCTTTTCTCTCAGCATAATAGTCCTCTCCAGACCAGCTCAAAATGAGACTTCCTTCATTGGGGTCTAAAGTTAATTTCTGATGTTGATGGTTAAGAATGTATGAAATTCCTAAGTACATTTAATGAATACTTTCATTTTAACTGAAAAAGGCAAGAATACAGAACATTCTATATTCAGACACCTAAGTTTAGAGATGGATCTTCTTACAAGAGGCATTCAAGCTTCCATAGTCATCCTGATTATAGAAAATTCAGAATCCACAGAAGCTGTCATAGTCTTTTACTTCCTGTATTTAACAGACCAAATAATTCAGTCTAAAGTTTTCATCTAATTATTACCTAATTACTAGCCATTTACCATTTCAGACATCCCTGCCATCAGCACCTGATATAGAAATACAATATGAGTGGTGATCATTTTCTTTCATCTGGCCTGGACAGATTGACTATGCTGGATGGGGACTATTGGAGCTGAACTTTAACAACCTTAGGAGGCTCTCCTAAATTCTGTGGGGATAAAGCACAGGCTCCTAAGGGAGGAAAGAATCACAGAAGGGGATGGGAAGAACTGAGGATCATGGTGACAAAACTTATTGGGAAATACTAGCTTTTGTTTATGTAACATTTTTGTAAATGATAGTTTATCATTACATTTATGCTGCACCTTTCCACTGCTTTAAGATGGCACACTTGAAAATACTCCCCATATTTTATCCTTATATCAACCACTAACTTTTTGAGATAGGTTGGGCTGAGAAATAGTGACTAGCCCAGGTCACCCACTGAGTGGGCACCTGAACCAGGAGCTCCCTGTCCCTGGTTCAAAACCATGTTTACTATATCATAGTGGTTTTCAATTATAAATATTACTGCCACAAGCTAGTTGATTTTAGTGGAACTACTTTCAGTATTCCAAGCATGACTCCAACTGTTTCTTTCCCTCTGTAAGAGTTGGTTCCCAGACTGATAGAGATAGGAGACACTGTTATGCAAACAACCAGTTGCAAGGTTCCCTGGTATCAATGGAATGACTAGTTTCCTCCTTGACAGATCATAGGGGGGCAGTTAGAGAATCAGAAAGTCTCCGTCTAATATGCCTGGGGACATAATGGTTTTAAACCAAAAAATAGTTCAGTTTCTGGAATTCTTGTAACCTCATCTCTTTTATTTCAATAAATCTCGCTAAAGAGAACTTGAGAATTATGAGTGGGAAAGACTGACTTTCAGTTTAAGCACCTGCTAAAGAGACTGACACATCTCTTAAAAGAACATTCAACTAGGCAGAGATGCTTATTTTTCAACCACCTTAACAATACAATACTAAATATATGTTTACACAAAAGTATATCCCATTAGAGTTTAATGGACTTTATTCCTAAGTAAATGGATTTGTGTTGTGCTTACAAAATGTATGCAGAGATGTCAGAAATAAATGAGTAGGCATTTAAAATATGCTGTAGAAAACATGGAACTGATTACACATACAGAAGCATTTCCAGATGGCTCAGGTGAGTGAACATGTCAGTAATTATCCAAACAAACAAATGTGCTATTGAGCAAGACATTTCCTCCAACAACAGCAAAAGTGGGATCACCTGAAACTGTCCATAAGCAGTGGTAGACTTCAACTCCCAGAATTCCTCGGCCAGCATGGCTGTGGCTGGCTAGGAATCACCTTAAATTATTATTTTCCAGCTTGATTACCTCCAGGTGGGTCAGACTGCAACTCCCACTATGGATTTGGCTACAGTATGTTGGCTGGGGCTGATGAGAACTATAGAACAAAACACTTCTGGAAGGTACCAGGCTGCAGAAGGCTTTCCTTAAAATTCCTAGAATTTTGGCCATGGCCATGCTGACTGGGGAATTCTGTGAGTTGAAGTCCACAGAGCTGGAAATTGTGAAACCCTGATATATAGCTTGGGATGAGCACATGGTTGTGAATTCACATGCTTTATGAGTATGTGGCATATGAACACATAGCTAAAAGCCATAATTGGTGACTGTTCCCCAATTGTTGTTGTTCAGTCGTTAAGTCATGTCCGACTCTTCATGACCCCATGAGCCATATTGCGCCAGGCCTTCCTGTCCTTCACTGCCTCCCTGAGTTTGCTCAGTTTCATGCTCATTTTCATGCTCATGCTCATTGCTTCAGTGGTTCCCCAATCCCGTACAGGTTTTTGCAGCATGTGATAGGCCATCAGCAACTTCATCTTCATAGGCAATATCATCAAAAGAGTGTATGCTGCTTCTTATCAGGCAGAGATGTCCCTTCATCCTATTAGTAATATTTTCAATATGAGCCATTTGTGGAAATGATGCTGTTTTCAACTAGAACAGAAATGGATAACTGTACCCAAGGGCCACAGTAAACATTTTTTGAGAGGCTGAGGGGGGAGAATGAGGTAAACATTTTTTGAGAGTTCATGGGGGTGGAATGGGATAAAAAAAAAGTGAAGTTGGTGGCTGTAACTGTGAAATCCTGCCCCTTTTAATGTGTGCTGCATCTAAGAAAAGTGCAAGGCTTCCATTGAATGAGTGCCGTCTTTTAGGACCCTTCTGCCAACACCCATATTATGGGTAGAGCCATATCACATATCGAGGGCAGGACTTGGTTTTGCTGAGTATTTGAAGGTTTCTCTTTTTAACTGTGATATGCTTATTTTCATGGGTTAAGCTAGTTTTAACAGTCTCCCACCTCAAAATGGCATCATCATTGTCAGTAGTCATGGTTCAGTAGTCTGGGGGCCACTGGAAGAGGATGCAGGACAGCATGACGCTCTGGGGCTGAAGGCTGCCCACCTTAGTACTCCCAAACCAGAAACCAAGTAGAAATGATGGTTCTATGAAAAGAAAACACTTGGGGAGGAGGGGAGGCATAAATGAACTGGGCTGAGCTGAGCTCTGGGAGCTTCCTTCCCCAAAGGTTTCCCCTTTGAAATTGGGGCAGGGGGTGTTTAACATGATTAGGACAATTTGTATTTAAACACATTCTTCTGCCAGCAAAACTCTCTCTGTTCCCAACTTCAGATAAAGGCCTCTAAACATGCCCAGGAAAAACATGGACCTCCCTCCCCCCACCATTAAAAAAAAAAAGTAGTTAGAAAAATCCTTCAGCAAGAAACTTTCCAAAGAGCCCAGGGAAGAGTCAGCTTTTGTTAGGGTTAAATGGAATGAGTATGGAGGAGGAAGGTCCAGGCATCTCATTGAAATGCTAAGCAGGAACGGTTCACCTTGCAACATTCTGCCACCGAATGTAATTGCCTACCTTATGTTTTAGCCTTAAGAAGAACCCTAAAGTATTATGCAACAGCGGAGGGCACACCCTATTCTACAGTCTTTGGGGGTGGAGGAGAAGCATGTGTTTTGCTCAACAGAGACATGAATGCCATTCGGAAATTTTCAATACTTGTGATTTTTACAGGGCGTTATGCTGAGTTGTTTTCTTTTCCCAGAAAGGCTCTATTGATTTTCCTGCCTTCCATCTTTGGAATTGGAGACAGCTTGTTCTGTTTGCTCCAGACAGTTTGCCCATCTCACACTCCTGGACAGGTTAGACTGCTTTTCCAGTTGCAACCTTTGCTCTTCTTCTAAGGTTTCAGTTATTTGCAGCTGATCTCTCCCCCCCCCCCCCGCTTTTAGTGTTGAGTCATTGCATTATATGAAAAATGCTTTTCATACTGAGGAAGGGAGAATTGTGTGATTAAACATAACCCAAAATTACAATATATCTCCCTCTATTTGGTAAATATGCATCGGATTTTCTCAGCTGCCCTTTGCTGAAGTAAGGATTTTATAGTATATACATGGTGCTGTTTGGTTAAATGCCTAGGCAATTAGGGCCACCTTGAACCATTTTGTGAACTAGATTCGGTGGTAGGCTTTGTAGAATTGAGATCTAATTTTTGGGACCAAATCTGAAGTGGCATGGGGCAGTCATCTTGTCATTCATCTGTCCTGTTTGGGTGTAACAGGCATGGACTTGCTGTTAGAAAGAGAAAGGGGGCGGGGGAGGGAAGGGGATCCTAGACAAAGGAAACAAGGGAGAGAAAGCATGCAGAGCATACTTTTCTGAAATTCTTTCCAACCCCTTTACCAGCAGCAGACCTGAAGGAATCCACATTTTCTTCTGTGTAATGAAATAATACGTGGTAGCTCTGTATGCCTGTATGTTTCTGGGTTTCTGCTCCCCCCCATGATGCATCTGCATAAATTTGTGTTCATTCATTCAGTCAGTCAGTCAATCAGTCAGTCAGTCATTTGATTTGTCCGCCACCCAAAACTTAATAAACTCTGGGCGGCTTACAGAACTTAAACTGTATGCACCAGAAAACCCAAAGCAGGCTGCATCGGCGCTGCTCTGGGTCACAGGGCTGGGAGAGAGGAAGGAGGGGCGCTTAGAGTGGGGCAGCCGCCAACATTCCAAGCCACTGCCCAGCTGCCTTTCCCACAGAGATGCGTTTGGAATGTTTTTCCTGATTTTTTTTCTACCTCCAGCATTCAGAGAATTATTGCTGATGGACAGACAGAGTCCTAACCCCCTTGGCAAACTTGTCTTTCCAATATTCAGCTGGGTTAGAAAAAATAAAAAGACTATAAAGAGATACAGGTAGTCCTGGCTTAGTGACCACTTGTTCAGTGACTGTTCAAAGTTACGATGGTGCTGAAAAAGGAGACTTATGACTGGTCCTTGAAATTGTGGCTCTCACAGTGTAGGTTGTCAAATGGTAATCACATGACTTCCCTGGGGTCATGCGATGGCCATTTGCGACCTACGCTGCTGGTTTCCAACAAGCAAAGTCAATGGGGAAGCTGGCAGGAAGTTGCAAGTCACAGTTATGTGATGTTGCTCTTAACAACCATGTGTGATTTGCTTAATGACCGCAACTGGAACTGCTGTTGTAAGTTGGCTCAGTCATGTGATTTTTCATTTTACAACCATGTCACTTAGCAATGGAGTTGCAGGTCCCAATTACGGTTGTTAACTGAGGACTACCTGTAATACCAACCCAACACTTGCTTCACCCTCATCCAATAGCTTGTATGTGACCAAAAAAAGTTATCTATTTCCACAGTAGAACTCCGTATATGTCTAATTCTTATATCAGAAGGACTGTGTAGATGAGGATGGCCCTAGTGAAATACTGCTACTACTGTATTGAGTTTTGTCTTAAGATACTCCATATTAATCAGAATAAAGGCTTCACATATCCCTGTGGTAGTTAATATTAATTTGATCTCTACCAGCATTAAGCACTACAAATTCATCCTGTTAAATTCTAGGGAAATTCTAGACGAATGTTAGCAAAATGCTATCATGGGAAAAAGAAAAGACAAAATTGTGTTCATTTGCATATCACTCTCACTTTACAGCCCTGGTTATATTTTAAGCAGTATGGATGTTCCAACTTCAAACAAAGAAAAAGATATTTAGGCCAACAGTTGTTAAAAATCAAAATCCATGCATTTCAGTGGCCAAACAATGCTTGGGATTTAATCTTTGCAGCATTGTTTTATGTGATTGATTGTTCATTGATCCAACAAATTAGGTATTGATTTTTCTTCTTCTTTTCACTCTATCAGGTTCTAAAGAATAATTACCAGTGGAATTGTTAGCCAAGTTGTTATGAGGATTGTAAAGCTTTTTTAGTTAATGCATGGCATATGTCCACGGCATTCAGTTAATTCACATATCTCTGCACTATTAATAGAGAAGGTTACATGCCAATTATCCCAGATTCAATCAACTCTCTTAAGATACAATAGCTGTAGTGTTCACACACTTGATGACTAGCATTCCACTCAGACATTATAAGCAGCTGGTCTACATAAGATTGCAGCAGTATTACTACCACATACATTTGCCAACAATGTATTTGTCACTAGTATCTCTCTGGTGGGAGAAGATTGCTCACTAAATACTCGCTAGTAGTAATTAATTACTCTCTATTAGTCTCACTAAATTCTGTGGGACGTATTCCCAGATAAACATGTTTACAGCAAGTAGCTAGGGATCACATATTTTTAGATTCAGAAGTGTGAGAATCAGTGCAATGCCAGTTCTCCCATGTAATGGGCTACATTTAAATCTATTTTAATCTCTTTTCTCCCCCTGCAGAAAACACATTAAAAAATGGTTGCATCCGAATTTCTAGCTTCCTGTGGCTTCAAATTTGGTTGATAGCATAGATTATTAATGTTTGTTTTAACCCAGAAAAAGGCTGCTTATTGCAAGATGTGTTTAAAAGCCCCTGCAATGTTCCTTCATCATCTTTCATGTCTGTAAACAAATTAGAGGGACAAGTGTAGATTCTGACACCTGAACATAAGACAATTCCATCTGTTCCCATGGAGATATTCCTTCTCTGAATCAATCAGTCAGTCCACAAAGGCTGTCCTTGCATTTCTCTTTGCAAACCAAACATTATTCTTATCTGTATGCTTTGGGTAAAATTAAGAGAGATCTAGACAAAACAAAATGTGCTGGGCCAACACAGGGTTGTTTCCATCCTCCAGTTTCCACCAGTCCAAAAGTCCGCTATCCTTGTTTTCAGAAAGTACAGGAATATTTCTCAGGATGTAAACAATAGCTACCAACTACATACCATAAAAGCCACACAGGAATCCACCATGTTTATCTTTTAAAGATGTATTTAATCAGGCTTTTCTTAGAGAAAAGCAGAGCAGGCATATTTATAGATTTATTCCACTGACTACTGTAGTCTCCTTGTGATTTTGGTGTCACAATAACCCTGCAAGGAAATTAAGCTTAGAGGGAGTGATTTGGCAAAGACAGAACACAGTGTGGAGATATGCAAGGTAATTTGGGAGTATGGCTGTAAGGAAGCTAAACATTGCTTCCAGTTTATACTTTTGAAAGGGCAGAAGGACAAAGAAATATGAATCATATAGGACTATACTGGTTATATCAACTTAAATGTTAATTAACTCAAAATAAGCCAAATGAAATCTTATCTTTTTTCTCCTTAATCTTGGTTCCTCCTATCCAAAATCTAGACCAATTTAGGCACATCCAAGAATGCATCATTAACTGAATGGGTTAAAAGTCTTTTCTAGGGCTGTGCATCAACCTTCTTTAACCTGAAGCACTGAGTAGCATTTGCGCTCCTTTAAAATGGCAGCCACGGCAGCCCCAGTGTGTAGGAAAGGGGAGTAAGGTAGAACATTAACATTTCAGATCTTTGAAATAAAGATCAGGGCAGGAAACTCAGCATGGCATGGAGAGTTTGGGCACCACAATTATTTAACCACTGCTTTTCCTCTTAATGAAGTTGCTCTAGCATAACTAGCGGTGGAGCAAATCAGCCAAATAAATAAAGTTTTACATTCTCTGGGCTTAGGCTGAAACCCGCCTGGCTGGTTTTACAACTTCTCACTAAATTGCATTCACATCCTTCCATGGGGGAGGTTTCACTGCTCCCAACTGTTGGGCTAGAACAAAGAAACCTGATATCTTGGAATCTTCCTGGGGCAGGAGAAAGAACAGCCACTGCGTCAAAGGACAAGGCGAGAGGGACCATGATAGAGAAGGTTGTTCAGTTCCTGGAGCCTGGCATCTGCCATACATCATGCTATTTATTCGTTTCTATGTTTGATTGATGATGGCTAAATGCGCTGAAGAGCACTGCAGCTCTCCCACATTACAGAGAAATACATCACACTGGTGTCTCTTTTCCTTGGCCAAAAAAAAAAGAAAAATAGATCCAAGGGTAGACAACTTTTGTAGTGTAGGGGCCATAGGTCATCTCTTGGGAGGAGTTGAATGCTGGGTAATGATAGCAAGTGGGTGGGCCATATCATGACCAAAGGTAAGGCTGGTGTCTTCTAGAATGTGGGTTTCCTTGGATTTGGGGAAACATATTTGTACAAACATTTTTACACTGCAGTTTTCATGGATTTCCTGCCTCAGAATAGCCAGAAGTAGTGCTGCTAAGTTTTGACAATGGCAGAAGAAATTCTGTGGGCTGCAGAAAAAGAAGATTTGGGATCACATGCAGACCTGGGGCTGAGGTCCCCCATCCACACAATAAACCATTTTAAAAATAATACTTTAAGACACATTGTGACCCTCAGAGCAGAGGAAGGAGAAGATACAGTATTGTGACAAATTTTCCAATTTCCTAGAAGCTTTCTTCCTTTGTGAAAAGAGGTGTCTGTTTTCTAACCTCATTCTGTTGGATTTCTTTTGGGTTTCTTTGGGTTTATATTATTGTGGAAGGTAATTAAGAGTGCCAGGTGGGTTTTTTTTTGTTTTGCTTTGTTTTTTGTGGCTCTGTTTTTCCTCTCCATTGTTCTGCAGACTCCGTAGTGGCCACACTACTTGTTCTGAAGAAGGAAGTCCCTCGTGAGATCTTCTTTTGGGACCGGATAGAACCAGGGAGGCTACATATCTCTGGGGAGAATATTATACAGCAAAAGACAAGATATTCACATATACCCCCCCGCCATAGCTCCTACCCTTATGTCATTCAGGAAATTATTGAAGACCTCATTGTTCTCCCAGGCTTTGGGGGACAAGATGATTGTGGAGCCCTCTTCTCTTCTCTTCTCTTCTCTTCTCTTCTCTTCTCTTCTCTTCTCTTCTCTTCTCTTCTCTTCTCTTCTCTTCTCTTCTCTTCTCTTCTCTTCTCTTCTCTTCCCTTCCCTTCCCTTCCCTTCCCTTCCCTTCCCTTCCCTTCCCTTCCCTTCCCTTCCCTCCTCTCCTCTCCTCTCCTCTCCTCTCCTCTCCTCTCCTCTCCTCTCCTCTCCTCTCCTCTCCTCTCTGTTTTGGTCTTGTTTTGCATATCTTGCTCTTCTAGTCAGTTCTATGGAGTCCTTGGTGCTCTCTGAGCTTGATTGTTTGCTCGCAGATGTTTCACTACCCAACTAGGTAACATCATCTGTGCTGCTAAGTGTGGGGTTTGCTCCCTGTAACCTCACACTCACCAACACAGATGATGTTACCTAGCTAGGTAATGAAATGTCTGCAAGCAAACAACCAAGCTCAGAGAGCACCAAGGACTCCACAGTTCAGCCTTGAGCTATAGATATTCTTCTCTATAGGAGTCAGTTCTATCTTTTATATTTATTTTTTATATTTATTTGTTTATTATTAAATTTATATGCCACCCATCTCCCCCAGAGGGTGACTCTGGGCGGTTTACAATTTAAAAAATTACAATTAAAAAAATTATATGCTTCTATATTGATATTGGTTCTTAGTTATAAGTTGCCCAGAGTCGTTTGGGAGTCAGGTGGCCTATAAAAGAAACAAATAAATAGCCATATTGTAAATATTGCAAGTACAAAAAAATGAACTTGAGAATTTTCTCCCATGTTTCCTCTCCTGGGATTGGGGGGTGGGTGGGAATTAAAAGCAAATTATTTTTTCCATCAAATGGAAGAAGAATGATAAACAAGCATGCAGAACAGGATTCAGTGCAGTCCTTAAAATAATACTTCAGTTTTTGCATTCTAGAAATGACCAGGGATAGAAGGTGGAAAAATTTCCATACAGGTCCTGCCCCACTCTCAACTTTTCTCCCAGCTCTGTAAGACACACAAAAAGTGTTTGACAACAACACAGCAGAGAAAGAAGGCTGTCTTCCCTAGCTCATAAACCACCATGCCAGATTACCTTCTCTGTATAACATCTCCCAATGGCTTATTAAAAATTAAGCCTTCTCCAGGAATTCCTTGTCAATTAAGTCTGCTCATAACCAGATAGTGACTTCACCACCTTAGGTGTGGTATATGGCTTCCATATGCTTTGTGCTTAAAGGCAACGGCTTAGAGATAAATTGGAAGAAAGGGAAGGTTAGAATAAGAATAGGTTTTACATGCTTAACCAGAGGACAGATCTATCTTATCAGTGGAAATACTGGATGTATAAATCAAAATGTTGAATATTTATCTGCTGGTATTTTGGGGGGAGGGGGACGCAGTGGCGCAGTGGCTTAATGACGCTGAAAGTTGCCGGCCAGAAATGGTTGACGCTTCAGCGGTTCGAGTCCAGCCTTCACGTTAACAGGGTGAGCTCCTGTTTCCTCCCCAGTTCCTGTCAACCCAACAGTTCGAAAATTCACGTGAGTAGATAAATGGGTACTCTCACTCTGGTGGGAGGAAAAATGCTGGCGGCGCCTTGCAAAAGGAGTCCGGAGCAGTTGCCGGTAAGCGCAAAACCGCGATCACCCGAAAAGGGCGCAAAGCAATGGAAACCCCGCCTCCTGCACTCGCCAGCTGGGCTCTGCTCTAGGAAGGAGGCACTGGCAAACCACTTCCGAAACACTTGCCTTGAAAACTGCAAGGACTCGTCCAAGCAGTCACTGCAGAGTCGGTAACGACTGAGCGCAGATAAAAAAAAAAAAACTTTGGGGGGAGTGGGCAGGAAGAAGAAATGAGGTATAGTATTTTGTTGATTGAGACCCAGTTTGGTATAGTGGTTAAGGCGCCAGGCTAGAAACCAGCCTGGTTGGTTGCCTTGAAGGCACACACGCACCCCCCCCCCCCCCCAATATGTTTAGGGCCCAATCCACCAAGCATTGCTATTGTTCAGTTTTCATTCATCTAAGAAGAGTTTAGACTCTCTCAGACAGGCTACTACAACAATTGATCATATAAGTGATTTTTGAGTTTACATCCACCATCAGCACTGAACCATTAACTAGATCTCATTCTTTTTCTCTTTCTCTGTGCCTCTCTTGCTTTCTCTTGCACCTATCTCTTGCACTCATCAGCTCAATGCTTCTACCCTGAGAGATTTGCTTGTGTGAAGAGACAATTTCCTGTTCACCCAGTCTCCTTACCTTGTAGTGATTTCGAGACTATTTCCATCCAAACATTGCAGTTAGCTGCTACTGCTCAGGTGTACAGAAACAGATGGATGAAAAAAACACAGGTGAGCCAACTCTTTTTAGAGAAATAAGTGACAGTGCTCTTCTTAACATGTTGTTAGTTATTTTTTTTCTTATTCATAATGTACTCTATTTGTTCTATTGTGAGTCAGCTAGAGTTGACAAGAGTTGGGCGACATCTAAATATCTATTATGGTTGGTTGTACAGTCACTCAGATGTTTAGACTGGATTTGGCATTTTTATCTACCTATCAAGTCTTTCCCAAGGACCTGGGATAGGCAGATGTTGTTGTTTGATGGTGTTAAAGGTATCATCACAGAATGTAAGCTGCTCCACGTAAAGCTGCCTTTTGCAATTGACAGATGGTGATTTTGTCAGTGCTGATGGTGTTCAAGTGATGCTCCAGATGTTTTGGGATTGCACCCAAGGCGCCTATTACTATTGGTACTATCTTTGCTTTCTTTTGCCGCAGTTGTTTTACTTCTATTTGCAGGTCTTTGTATTGTGTGATTTCTCCAGTTCTTTCTCTTCTGTTCTGCTGTCTCCAGGTATTGCAATGTCCACTACCCAAACTTTTTTGTCTTTCTTATCAACAATTGTTAAGTCTGGGGTGTAATGTGGGAGGTGCTTGTCTGTTTGAAATCTAAGGTCCCAGAGCACTTTAGCTTCTTCATTTTCTATTATTTTGTCTGTTTTGTAGTCTCACCAGTTCTTGCTTGCAGGCAAATAGTATTTCTTGCAGATATTCCAATGCACCATTGTTGCTACTTTGTCATGCTGTTGTGTGCAGTCAGTCTGTGTGATCTTCTTGCAGCAGCTAACTAGGTGGTCCACTGTTTCTTCAGCTTCTTTGCAGAGGAGGCATTTGCTGTCTGTTGCTTTCTTCTCAATTCTGGCTTTGTATGCGTGTGCTCTTAAGGCTTGGTCTTGTGCAGCCAGAATTAGCCCCTTTGTCTCTTTCTTCAACTGTCCTGCTCTTAGCCATTGCCAGGTCTTGTTATCTTCTTTGCCTGCTAGTTCTTTTGTGTACTGGCCATGTAATACTTTGCTTTGCCATGTCTCTTTTCTACTCTTCATTTGGTCTTTCTTGTAGGCCAGTTTGGTCTCTTCAGTATTCAGTAAGCCTTCATGGTGTACTGGCTTCAGTGCATCTTCTTCACTGTCCTTCAGATATTCTTCCAATGCCCTTTTTTCTTTTTCAACTGTCTGGTGTACTTGCAACATTCCACACCCACCTATGTTCCTTGGTAAGTAGAGTCTGTCAATGTCACTGTGAGGATGAAGGGCACGATTCATTGCCATTATTTTTCTGGTCTTCCTATCCAGGGTTTCTAGTGCTGCTAGAGTTTTGATGTTTGATAGTCATGGCCTGACTTGTTCAGTACTGTTGACAGAGGAATCAATGCAGTGTCAAACAGTAGTGATGATAGTGAGTCTCCCTGGCAGGTTCCTCTCTTGATGTTAACCTCTCCCAGTCTATCACCATTGACCAGCAACTGTGTCTTCCATGGTGCCATTGATCTTTGCACAGTTTCTGATGTTTCTATTGACTCCTGTTATTTCTAGGCACTTGATTATCCAGTCATGTGGCAGAGAGTTGAATGCCTTCTTGTAATCAGTCCAAGCTACATTCAAGTTGGTCTTCCTTCTCTTACAGTTTTCCAAAAGCATCTTAACAATTAGGAGCTGATCTTTTTTCCCTCTGCTGTTTGGGCATTTTCTTTTCTGCTCAGATGGAAAAAGCTTGTTTTCAACTAGAGGCTATCAGACTACATCAGCTACCACATCAGTTAGTAATTTGAAAGTTGTTGGTAAGCAGGTAATTGGCCTGTAGTTGCCTGGTGCTGCCCCTTTTATTGGATCTTTCATTATCAGGTAGCTTTTGCCAGATGTTAACCAATCTACAATTTCACCTCCCTACAGTATGTTGTTAAACTGCTTGGCAATGAGTGGATGCAGAGCAGTCAGATGTTTCAATGCAAAAACCATGTGGCTCACCTTTACCTTGACCAATTATGGCCTATGACCAATAAGCTGACCAATTCTTGACCTTCCTTGCCTTTTCTCCACCCTTTCTGCTGTTATTACAAGTTCTTTCATTTCAGCATCTTTTTTATTCTTATCCACCTCCTTTACCCAAGCTACATTCTTTTTGTATTTTTTGGGGTTATCATATGGCTGCGCCTAGAACTGCACTGTTTCTTCTTTGTGAGATGTTGGCTGATTTGTTGCAGTATTTCCATTGATGGATTGGTAGAAATGTTTCTGATTCAACTGAAATTAGAGATTCTACCTGTAATGTGCAATTTGAGCTTTGTATCTGCTGATTTTCTTGGCTATCTCTATCTTTTACTGCTTTATTATTTCCAGTGCTTCCTTGATTTTTCTTGACTCTAGGTGATATTTCTTGATCAAATATGCTTTGGTCTTCTTATTCTTCAGCATCTTTTCTTTCATCTGTTCTAGCTTGCTTGCATCTGATCTTAGCATGCTGATCTTATTTTCCAACCTGATCTTTCATTTTGGTGGTGCATTGTTTGGCTTTTTTCTTGTTTGTTTGTTGATTTTGCATCCAAGGTGTTCAGTTATAACTGCAGCCATGCTGTACGTTGGTTGGTTTGTTTCTTGCAGTGAGCTGGTGCTTATATTCGATATTATAGTGTTGGCATTGTTTAATCCTTGTGCTACCTGTTTCTTTGTAACCAGCTTCAATGCAGGCAACCTTATTCTGTTGTTTTTGTGCTATTCTAGATGCTCAGATATTCTTTGTTTCAATTCCTCTTGTTTTTTAGTTAGAGGACTTTGTTTTTCCTGAGAAGAAGGCAGAGGAGAGGGTGCCTGGTTTGGGAATGAAAATGATTCAATAGCTATGCTGGCTTCCTCTACTTCCAACTCCTCCTGTATTGTCTCTACTGTCGGAGCTACTTCTGGCAAGGGTTTGGTTTCTTTGTCCTGGGTAGACATTTGCAGTTCTTCCAATTCTACTTATGTGAATACTTTATTTTGTATTATAAATTGGCATTGATCTGCTAGCCACTGTTCTGTTACTTCTGATTCTGGATGTTGTTCTTTCCAGAACTGGTGCATTCTTTTCAAATATCCTCTTCTAGCTGGACTTGATTTGTAATAGCAGATCATTATTTCTTGTTTTCATATATTTGCGATGGGTAAACAACTTTTCTTTCAGTAGTCCTGCAGCTGCTGGCCCTGGTTGCTCAGCCAACAGTCCTAAGTCCTATAGCCCACTTGTCACCAGGCGTCCAGGAGCTAGAACACCCAGTGCAGTCCCTGTTGACCCAGGTGACGACCGATCCAATGTAGGTTTCTGTAAATTACATCTCCCCATATCATTTATGGGAGAGACACTTTTTGTCTGGCTCCTCTGATGAGACTTGTCCAGTATGGTTGAACTTCTAACATGCTCTCATCCTCCTTGGAGCATGCAAGCCCCACAACTGCATCAAGGTAGTGCCTCTCAAGCCATCTCATTTGAAGGCTTTCCCCTGTTCATGCATATATGCAAGCTCAGGAAATGCTTCTCCATTCACCAGTGAGACAAAATGGCTTTCATGCACACAGAGGTGCAACGTCCTTTGAGGCAGCTGCTATGAGTGCCTTAGAGGATATAGCTCCTTTAATACTCTGAGGAGTGGTACTTGGCTTTCAGTGGTGAGTTTGGGGAGGCACTCTTTTCTTCGTCGATGATCATGATGATGATAAGTCCACTGAAGTGTTTAATTAACACTAAGGCAACGTATATTTGCTAAAACATTCATCCCACTGTCAATTTTGATGTGCACAATAGCTCTCTAGAATCAGGTTTCTTCCAGCTCAGGGACTTGCCCAGACATTTACTCAGCTGTATGGGTGAACAAATGTTGGATCTGTTTTCTTGCCCCATCCATGCTGAGCCCTGTAGTTGCTGCTCCTGTATTACTGTATCTGAGCAGTACAGTACATTTGTTTATTTAAATTTCTTGGCTATCCAACTCCATTGGACACTGGGCATGCTTCTCCCCACTTTTATCTTTAGAACAAGGTAGGCTACAACACTGGTGCTTTTTATTATACATATTCCTTTTTTTAAAAAAAATATTATCTTACCCATTCGATTCCTGTGACTGAAGCAGCAGCTGGCATAAATAAATTAAGCAAGTGGAAGATTTGCTACCACCATCCCTGGCTTTAAAAGTGGGTGTGGTAGGTGGGGCTTTCCTAAATTTCTATGTCCTTGGGAAGGATGAGGACAGGCAGCAGCATCCACAGGGGGAGTTGAAAAAGTCAAGACAGAAACTGTGACTACACGGTTGAAGCCCTGCCCCTTCCTGAGTCCTGCCTCCCCAGCTGCTGCGAAGTATCCTGTTGCTGAAGAGAGGAGGCCAGTGGTGGGCTCTGCTGATGCTGCTGACTAAGGTGATGACTAACTTGGGAGCAGCAACAGAGGAAGTGGTGGTCAAAAAGTTTAAGCCTGCAGTATGGGAAAGCCTTTAGTTAAAATGCATGAGTATTTAAGCAGTCTACCTGTGACCCTTCTGCAACTTTGAGAGATCATTCCTGGAAGCTTCTGTCTTTGCAACATGGATTTTTTAAAGCAACATTTTATGGTTCTGCCTATAGAAACCCAAGGTATGAATGTGTAGAAATAAACATCAGGTCATAACTCATCCACAACAACAGTTTTGCTGATTGCTGGTTTAAGTACAGGGAGGGAAAGCTAATTTTTTAAAGCCTTTTTAAAAAGTATTTATCATTTAACATTTCACAGAAGCAGTATTGTGAGGTGTGTGTGTTTGTGTGTATAAAAGGCACACATTAAATATTTCAGTTCCCAAATGAGCCCAAACTACTGTAAGTAGTACTGTCCTTACCATTAGCAGTAAGTCTGGCAACTTAATCTGCAACTTTACTGTCTTACTAAAATTATTTACTTATTTATTGATTGCCACGATCCCAAGAGACCCTTGGGATGATATGAAAGCCTCAACTGACCAAAGCCACAATAGGATGCAGTGATAATGTTGATGGATCCACCTGGTGATGTCCATGGCCTTTGAAAGATAGTGACTTGGAACATATGTAAGAGCCATAAATTGTGAAGAACATGAATTAAAGAAAAGAAAGAAAAAATAGATAGAGGATGTGCAGGTGAAACTAAGGGGAAGGGGAAGGGGAAGGATATAATAGATCTGAATGAAGATAGTCTGATCTTGTAGAGCACAGCTGATAAATGCATGCAGATAGATGTAGATGTAAGCTATATTAGGATTGAAGAGATACAAGTATATGTTATAAGTATGACTTAGTGTCATCTAGGTTGTTATGGGTACATATGAAAGTAGGAATTCATACGGTTCGAATTAGCAAGTGGTGATAATGGAAGAACCAGTGAGGAGTTTTGGAAAAAAATGTGAAATGGAAAAATTATTCTGATAGATGACATGAAGTGGGTATGAGAGAAGGAGATGAGAGAGTACAGGTTGGGACATCTGAAGATTCAAGAATGAATGAGAATGGTGAGTATCTGCTTGGGAAAAGGTCTGCTTATACTGAATACATAGTTTAAGCATATTTCTATTCAAATGTATGCATAGCAGTGGAAGAGAATTAATGAAGATTAAAAGGATGGTGAGAAGTTCTGAAAGTGGGATCGACCATTATTATTGTTGTTGTTTCAAGACTGAATTTTGAAAAAAAATGGGCAGGGAAGAAAGTGAAAAAAGTGAAAGAAACAGGAATGGCAGCAGAATTTTTAATCTTAGGGCCATTACAAAGATGTGGATAGGGAGTGAGGAGATCAGACAAATGGCCTAGAGGTTGTCACACTGATTTTATCAATATAAGCCAGAACAAGAATATGTGTACACCAAGTGTTGTTGTTATTTCACGGTAGCAGTTTTGATGTAGGCTCCCTGCATCAAGTTACATAGTTTAGCCACAGCATGATGGGTGTCAGTTGAATATAGAAGGGCATGTACTGTATTTCTTGAGTTCCTTAAAACATGTTTGCTTGGAGGAGACCGTTACTGGCTAACCTGAACCCTGAAGAGAGCACTTTTTTAGGCTCTCACAATACACTGCAACTTTTTGTTGCATTTCCAGTGGCCAATGTAAAATTTCATTTCATTGTTGTTCACCTTCTGGTAATGGTAAGAATGGTGACATTCTTCACCATTATTTGAAGGTGCAGCAAGAAACCTTTAAATCAAGCCATAAGTTAGCCCTTTCTCCCATCAACTCAGGTAACACCACGTTAACTAGGCTGAGGGCAGTTGCAGTCTAGTTATCTGAAGGAAGTTGGTTATCATTCAGATAATTCTCCCAAGTAACCCCGAACAATGACTGCCATTAGGAACTTCATTAGACTACATTTTACAAAGAGTCATGTTGGGACTTTTTATTGTATTCTTCAGAAGAAAATGGGGAAACTGCAATACTGAATTCCTCATGAGTCACATAAGAAGTCTGTGTCAGAATAGAAATGAGAGCACAGCTCTATTCCCGGGGGGAAAAATTAAAACAACAGCTACTGTATATTCATTTATATATCTGTCTCCCAATCTGAAGCTTTAATTTAGAATGGATATTTCCAGTTTTGGCATAAATGGTGATTGCTGAGGCACATCAACTATTTTCCTTTGGACCTGCTTTAATTTCAGAATCTACCTTGTTATTAACTCCTGGCTTGTTTGCAAAGTAATATCACTGGAGTTTGAAACTGGGAACAAACTGTTCTGGTATGACAGACTCTTTCTTCTCAACTTTGCTCCTCTATTTTATGAAGCCCAGACTTTCCCTCCAAGGTTGCTGTATTTCTCCAACCCAGAATGGTGCTATTTAAACTGGAAGTGAAGGCCTGCCCCCCAAAGGGGAACTGCATTGGTGACATGTGTTTCCTGGATGCTCCATTTCTAAAGATTTTTTTTTCTTTTGTGTCCCCTCTCTGGGTCCTTCAAGGAGAGCTTTTGTCACAGCTGTTCTTGGGCATTGTTCCACAGCAGTATGCAGATGGGGTTCAAAAATAGCTCCCAGAAAGAAAGGGACTGTATCTCAAGCTCTCCCAGTTGCTAATCTCCATTAAGACTTCCCAGTTAGGTTTGCAAAGAAATATGAACCCATCTTCTTTCTTTTCTTCCTTCGTAAGAATTCCAGAGCAACCTTTGTAAAAATGACACCTTCATTTTATCTGATGGGTAGTCAGGCCAATATAATTGACGTGCCATCTGAGAAAGAACTCCCCTCCCCCTTACATAGCTAAAATATCCTTCATTGGCTTGTTGATCATATTTATAAAAAAATGAGATACAAATGACTGTTTCTCTGGGTTGGGAGGCGACCCTTTCCTCCCACAATTCATCTGCTAGGGAGCAAATGTTAATATTTTTGGTTAGATCTAAGTAACAGATGAAAGGAAATACGACAAAATAGATTGCCGGTGCAGAATCTTATATTCCAACCACTGCAAAGTCTTAGCCACGTCCTTTTTGTCATAGTGCCTTTAAAAATGTAGCTGAGAAAACAATTTGTCTGAAGACAATGTTTGATAAAGGAGGAGGGAGGTGCTCCACTTAGTTGCACTTGTTTCAACATGCTCACAGAACTGTTTGCTCTGATTCAGCTGAATCCAGAATTGCATGGAATGAAATGAAGGGATTTCAAGGGCTGAAAAGACAGGCGATTTTTCAGCAGTTTTCTTCTCTCCTTGCCATATTCTGCCTGGGTGCTTGAAATTCTGAGGGGTTGAGAAATCCTCCAGAACAGTGTGAGAAAGGGTTTAGGGGTGGAAAGTTGCAGAGGGAATAGGGAACCAGAGCCCAGTCATCTTCAACACAAAGAACCATTCTGTTCATGGAAGTCCAATCTGGATACAACCCATTATATTTATTTTAGGCAAGTGGTAACTCAGGATGCTTTCAGAAAAACAAGCAGTCAGAATATTTTCCTTTGCCGTCAAGAACCCCTTTCTTGAACTGAAATGTAATTCCATCCCTCTTTCTCTCTCTCACTCTCTCTCTCTTCAAAAGAATCTGAAATGCACACAAAGCTTTGATGACACAACTCTTGTGTTACCAATCCTCATTCACTACTGTATTCAAGTCCAGGTACTTCTAACTGCATTTTTTCCATATTGATTTGTCCTTCCATATTCTTGTTTTCTCTTCCTTTCTTTTTCTTTCAATAGCTTGTTTCAGATTGCAAGCTCTTTAAAGCAAAGGACTGTCTATTTTTGTCCATGTAATTAGGTGTGCAGTTCTATATACACCTGTTGGTGTGCATTCTATCACACTGACTGAGGATAAGATTGGGTCCCAATGAATTAGTCATTGATATTGCCATTTTTTAATGAAATTCTACACGCAGCTTATGCTCTTAAACATTTCAATAATTAAAATGACTACAAATTACCAATTTATAAAAAAGCCAGTATATTGTCTCAATAGATGGGAATAGAATTGTATCTATGATAGCATAAAAATAAGATTATGATTGTAAATCAGAAGAAAAGGGATGAGTAAGACCAATGGTTCTCTTCCTCATTATGCTGTCTATATTTTACTTTATTGCTGCATTTTAATCTCTAGTGATTGCAGCAATAAGAAATCTGAATTGATCATTACAAATATTGCAGCTTGTCCTAATGTTTTCATGTGATAATATTTCATAGCTTTACTGTACTTTTTCAGGCCATTTCAGGAGTTAAGAACTGACATTGATATTAAATTACACATTTTGTATTATTTGATCTCAAAAGCATATTTGAATATTCCATTGTTTTATGAGGATAAGTCCTCCCCACCTTTATTTTTAGTCTGTATGTTCTCGATCATAAAAAACATTTAATTCCCTTACAAATCCCCCCCCCCCCCTTGTGGGTCCTATTCTTCCCTGAAGCTAAAGATGAAAATTCTACATTATAGAAACTACAAGCTTGGGTCCGGAAAAATCTACGAAAAAACGATATTAACATATCAATGGAACTTGCTCTCCAGGAGTTAAGAGGGAAAGACAACATTTGCATTTGCCTTTTTTAACAATGGAGGAAACTGACGGATCTACAACTTCACCAAAATTTATGCAAACTCCAATGACTGTTGTTGCTGTTGTTAACAGAAGGAAAGTTAAAACTGAGAGATGAAAAAAAAAAGAAGACATTTTATGCACTTAACCCTCCAGTGAAAAGAATGCAAGTTATTTCCCCATCCTCTATCCCACCTAGAAGAAAACAAAAACAATCCTTAAAATGTTGGACCACAAAATATACCCCCTCCATTTGCTGTTGTTATTCAGATAACCCTCATTGGAGAGAAATGAGGATTAATCCAACCATAGCCCTTGATGAATAGGAACTTGGTGACAGATTAATCATTACTGGATCAAGTGTTTACACTTAGGGAAATCAACCTTCCCAATATTTTTTGATCATCTAAAGAGAGATGGCTCAGACCAGAGACCTTTCTGGCTGATCTGGGCATTATACTTTTTGATAATGTATGGTACAAATTTATTTTGCCCATTTTTAAAGAACAGTTTAAAATAATTCTTGTTAGATGTCCTTTTAATTTTAAAAGTGGTATGTGTACTATAGAGCCTTGTTGCCCCTTAGAGACCAGCACAATTATTATTATATGAACTTTTGTGGCACTTCATCAGATGCTAGATGTTTTCATTCCTTTTCTTTCTTTCTTTCTTTCTTTCTTTCTTCCTTTCTTTCTTTCTTTCTTTCTTTCTTTCTTTCTTTCTTTCTTTCTTCTCTCTCTCTCTCTCTCTCTCTCTCTCTCTCTCTCTCTCTCCCTTTCTTTCTTTCTTTCTTTCTTTCTTTCTTTCTTTCTTTCTTTCTTTCTTTCTTTCTTTCTTTCTCTTATTTTAGTTGCTTGGTATGGCTTTATGAATTGGGTTGTATTTCATTTCTGATGTAGCTTATATTGTCTTACAAACTGGGGTGGGCGTAATTTAATAACTCACTAGCAGACCATTATGATAGGCTACTGTTTAGATTGAACTTCCTGACACCCCTAGTTTTTCCACAGGGGGAGTTCTTAGTTCTTCTTCCTAGGACTCCTCCCTTCAATACAGTTCTAGGAAAAATAGAAAATGTTTGCATCATTTTCCTGCCCAAAGCCCCCCAACGCAGAACTCAACAAACCTTATACCAATCCTAAAACATAAGGAGCAGTTATTCAACTGTGCACTCTTGCACATGGAGCTTTTAATAATAAATGTTGGTAAACCCCCCTATTGTGGGGGAGATGGGTGGGGGAGAAATCCAATAAATAATAATGAATCATCATCATCATCATCATCATCTAATGAAACTAATTGTGACACAAAAATACTTTACTGGAAAAAAGGGGAATGTAGGAACAATAAAGGAAAGTAACACCTGTGAGGGCAGAATTTGAACACCCAGCTTAACTGGTTACTTACCATTTCAAGATTTGTTCAAATATCATTCTAGAGAGGGCAGTTGAGAGACATCACCTGGGTCTCTTTAGCGGATGTTGTTAGGCAGAGTCCCTGCCTGCCTGCCTGCCTGCCTGCCTGCCTGCCTGCCTGCCTATCCTATCCTATCCTATCCTATCCTATCCTATCCTATCCTATCCTATCCTATCCTTAGGGTTTTCTTTTGTTTTGGTTTTTTTGGCTAACATCCTTGGAGAAAGTGTTGTTTTCCCAATCCCCCCAAAATGTTCCGTCTCTGATGTCCTGGGTCTAGCCAGCAAATTAGAAATGATTTAGAAGCTAAATCCACCTTCCTAATGATTTCTGGTGGAATAATAAAGGCACCAACTAGTTTTTACCAGTTGTGCCATTGTATTCAAAAGATTATACAGGAGAGGCTTTTTTGGAAAACAAAAGATGAATTCCATCTATTCAGGTCTCTCAGCACGAGGCCAAATTTACAGATCCTGTAGGAAGAATGGTTGGGTCATATCAGAAACCAGGATTGTCAACCTATTGTTATTTATCAGCTGCCTTACATCTGATTTGGTAATATGGGTTATGAATGCTGAAGTGAACAAATACATATGTATTTTAAATGACAACAGCTGTTTAACATCTCTTCTTCTCTCCCAGCATATATTTTACATGGCTAACATTCTGTTTTGCCAGGAGTAAGTTGCTAACGTAGCATTTTACTTTGGATGAAATGTTTTACAGACCGTGTGATATAATTTTGTATGCTTACATTCTAGTATCTTCTGAAGAGTCATCAGCATAATTCCATACCTGGTGACATGGCTTTTATTTATATAAATATGTTAATTTATAGCCCACCTTTCCTCTAGGATCATCCCACGACTTAAATGTGGATCTCTATCTTATTCCAGAAGAAACCCTGCTAGGTAGGTTGGGCTAAAACAAAGTGACTGGTGGCTCAAAGTCACCTAGTGAGTTTTCTTTAATACTGCATCACATTTCTTTTTTGCCTTTCTACTTTTCAGCGTCAGCTTCAAAACAGTGGTTTTTAATCCAATAGACCCATTCTTATTAGCCAAGTCTTCTATGCAGAACCATCAGAGTGCATTGCACTAGTTCACAGAGATCTGACTGCAGCTGTGGTAGACAGAGACAGTGGTATCCATATGGTGCACTGCAGGTAACATAATACTCTATAATGGCTAATGCTGTCATTGACACGAGTTCTCCAAGTTGCCATAATTTACAACAGGAGGCCTGTTGTAAACTATGGCAACTGGAGCAGGATTGGCTGTTCTTCTTGTCTCCCAAATTTACTATTCCTCTCCAAGAGTACAATGATGCCCAATATCTTCTGATTCACAATTTGCACTGGTCTTCTGTGTTAACCAAAACAACTGGCTAGAGTGAAACATCTTGCCTGGATACCATGACTGGATTCCCTTGTTTCAGTGGGTTGAGGTGCTCCCCTGAAGCAGATCTATATCCACTAAAGGATAGATCCCTTTAAAGAGGTATACATGTCTACCTTTTCTTCTCCATGTAGACAGTTGGCTTCTATACCTACTATAGGTTTCTTCCATGAGGCTGGCAGGAAAAAAATGAGCTTATTATTCCATTTGTGGGATCACAACCCTGCATACTTATAATTCTCTATTAGAGGCATATGGAATCAATTCCCGCTTTTGAAATCTCTCCCTCTGATCCCTAGACAGCAGGAGATGACAAGATGTAATTAACATGTTGTGATGTTAATTGCATTAGGGTCAGACAGCTCTCCAACAGTTATGGAACTTCAGGTCCTACCAGGCTTTACCAGCATGGTCAATATGAGGCATCTTAGGAATTTCAGTCCAGCAACATCTGGAAGACTACCTGTTGCTCATTCCTGCATTAAGGAATAACATCTTCTCTTTAAGAAAGTTTCTCCAGGAGAGAAATTCATGAAACTTGAAGCTGCTGGTGATCTATTTGATTCTGGCACTCCCATGAATTGTGGAAATGAAATGGCCTCTTCTCCCAAGAGCTGAGCCTCCATGGGCATCCACAGGGGAGCAAACAGGCAGGTTACATATGACATGAGAAATGACAATGCTACAAGTAGCATCTATGATGACTTGCACGCTGCTATTTTGATGTCACTGTGGCTTCTACAGGATGCCTATCTGGGCATCCTTCCTCATATTAATTGTATGCTATCTATGTTCTGAAACAGATCTAATATTTGGGTGGCAGGGTGGACAAAAATGCCCTGTTATGTTTTGGACAGGATTTTCTGTGCACAGAATTCCATTCAGTTTCTGACTAATACTTTCCAAGGAAATTGCCACCTACTGGATCCTTTAAAAAGTACAAGTACATAATTTGGAGAAAAGCAGAGAAGCTGAGCCAGTGCTTCCACTTTTCGAGCCTGGATCTGGGCAATGGAAAAGGAAGCAGCAGCTTCCACTCAGGCCAAGGGCTACTTTGTAGAAAGTGGCTTAGCAGAAACAGAAGTGGCAGAGGAACTGTGGCCATATACTTTGATAACCCTCCCTCATCTGGAGGATAGGAGGAAATATGCAGAAAGGTCTATCAGTAGAGGCCAGTTTTGTTAGCTAAATGGGATGCCCATATATAGAGACAACTCAGGACCATGTAGTAGTCTCTATTAATAAGTAATATTTGGTTACTTGGGAACAACTGAACAGAAGGCTGTTGGATTTGGAATCACTTGTTTTATTCTAGAAGATAATTATTTTGGTTCCAGGGAAAGAATAAGAACAAATAGGAAACTGTGTGTGTAGCTTGAGGCCATTTATAACCTCCCCCTTCCCCCTCTTCCTCCTCCTCCTATTATTTGACAAAAGATCTTTAATGCAGCTACAAAAGAGGTAAAGAATTTGCAGAAGTGTGTTGAAATGAAAAGATAAAAAGATTTAGAAAAATCTCAGATTTGTGTTTGTATTATTTCTAAGTTGTTTTATTATATCAATAATAAAATATGAATAATGCATTACAGAATACAGATCATAACTGAGTACAGTGGTATTTATACAATAGAAATGGTTAACTGTTAACATCGTAATGAGTAAGATAAATTAAACCTTTCAAGTCAAGAAAAAATTATATCAGTGTTAAATATGATTTTTAAGATGTTAATGAACAAGAGGTTGCTTTGTTAGGCAGTTAATGGTAAATATGACATTGATAAAAAATTCTTGTTTATATTTGACAAATGGTAATGAAAACATGAACTAAATCATCAGCTGTAATAACATTTTAATGCTACTTGTTCATACTAAAATAGTTAATGGAATTTTATAACATGTGTACTAAGAAATGGAATTACTTTCCTATTAAATTATCTGCGGAATTTAGGCTTTCATAGCATTTTTAGTAAATTGAAATAGTTTCCACTGTTAGGATGGCCCTGATTTTATTGCTGTATCCCTTGGAGGAAGGATGTTTGTTTTGGCCTCCTGTCTCCCCAGAATAAAGTTATTTAAAATGTGTCTGTTGTACATTTTTAAAAAAAATTAAATACTTCAAGTTGTGAATATTGTTTACCACCGTGGCTTCTAAAATAAGATCCTGAGACTGAATGTACAGAAAACTTTCAAACTTAGTTCTCTGACTTTATTCTGCAAGGTGGCTTAAGTTCAGAGCCTCTTGCCATCGTGAGCAGCAGGAAGTTTTACAATTCTTTCAACTGTATCGTCACTTGTGTCCATAGTAAACAAATCGAAGGCTGCAGAGTTTGTACGCAAGACTCAGTTGGGTTGACCACCTCTTGCTATTAATTCTCGGCCCTCATTCAAAATAATAATAATAACAAATACAGTGCTCTTTGGTCTTTACAACAGAAAACAAAACCTTTCAACAAGTGCATTTCTGTAGCATAAAACTGGAAGTCGTGTTTGTTCTGGATAAGGGGCCTCCCCTCCAACGCCATTTGCAAGACTTCAGGAGGTTTGAAACATCACAGTATCTTAATAGCTGCTTTACTGTGTGCCATTTTTTCCAGCGAACACGTTTTATTAAAAGGCGTAAGTGTTCACAAGCTGCTGCTCACGAAAGCTTATGTCTTTTAATAATATGTGTGAGTCAGAAAAGGTGCTCTCAGACTGCTGATTTTTTTTTTTTTTTTTTTTTGCTACTAGACTAAAGCAGCTTTCTTCCTACAGTCTTTGCTCGCTTGTAATTGCCGACTTTTCAAGTGGGCAGGGAAGTGAGATGCCAGCGTCTGCCTGGGAAATGCTACATTTTTCTTTGGTTGCATGTAAGATTATTAATTCTATCTGGGTAAACGTAGGACTGTCAGTGCTCGAAGGTTTATACGGACGTGGGAGAGGAAGGATTACAGACACAGTATGGGATCTTGTTCCTAAAACAGACTTTTGGAAGCTGCCTTAAAATGTCTGGTGGTTCTTTTTTTTTTAATTTGTTATTAAAATTCATACCCCATCTTTCTGCTTATATAAGCCCTCAAGGAGATTGACAACAATTAAAGCACAATAGAACACACAGAACTTGACAGCAAGATCAATACAATGAAAATCAAAACTGAAATCAGTATTGTTAAAATGATTTAACAGTTAAAAGCTTGGTGAAAGACACGCGCTGTCGTTATTTCCTAAATGCGGGGAGGCAAATGCACCTGAATATGAAATGACTCAGCAATTCTGTTTGCCTTCTAGCCTGTTATGGAAGTGTTACTCTTGACATCTTGCACAGAACAATGGATTTTACCTTATATTGGCTATCCTGCCTAAACCACAAAAGATAATGTATGAAGCCACGTATAGATATGATGAAAGCAAGGATTCCTTCCAAGGATGGAAAATTGTGGAGAATTTTGATTATTGATGTAAGCTAATTTGAGCTGTTTCCTTTTCTTTTTCTTATCTAATGGGTTTATTTTCTTTGGGTTACTTTTTCTTACTTTTTCAGAAACACCAGGCCTGTTTAATTTATGTTCAGCTAACTAGTATTCAGATACTTTAAAAAGTGAGGGTTTATTCCTGCTTGCTATAAACAGGCAAAGAAAATGCAGATTCTGTGATGTAAACGTTTGCAACAGCATCATAGAATTAGTCTACAAATGCGGCACCAGGTCTACTAAATCTGGGTGACCACTAGGTGGCAGCAAAGAGTCAGGCTTTTCTGTATCCTTTGCTGCCATCTAGCGGTCGGCCAGATATTTGCAGCCTATATCTGGCAGACTTTTGACAATGCTCTTCCTTATTCTGCAGCCTGGTATTTCCAACATCCTTCCTTGTTTTGTTTTTAAATGCTCTATCCCTTTTTGCTTTTTTAAAAAAGCCAATCAGGTTATTTATATTATGCTTCCCATTTGTCTAACTCCAACACTAGCTGGCTTAGAATAAGTATCCCATATAGATCTGTCTGAATATTAAGAGTTAGCAAGGATATTCTGGCCACGTTGCCAAGGACTGTCTATGCTATGGCTTCAAAAAAAGCATTCTCAAGATAAATGGTATGATTGTTGAATCCCCTCCTTCCCCTTTTTTTTCAGTTAAGCTGTTGGCAAATCTTTAGAAGTTTGGTACCCACTGAAGACATATCTGATCATGTAGGCCTTCTGTTAAATTTGTGCTGCTGACTTTTCTGTTTCCTACTGATACTTTAGTTATTCCACATGATGAGATATGAGTTTTTAAACTATGAGGACTGTTAGTTTCCCACCCCATCTCCTCCCAAATTTGCTTGCAACAGCATTCACTCTGATGGCAAAACTGGATTTTAAACTATTCCCCCCTCCCACCAAGAGAGAGATGAAAAACAACTTTAAAGGGCAGGAAATGGGAAGGGGAAGGAGGATTGAAAATACAACTAACTGAGACATACCAGATCATGTGCTCACATGAAAGTAAGTGACTGCATTGTGTGGACAGGCTAGAGTTTTCAGATTAACAGGTATGGACTTTTTAAATGTGAAAAATAGAGATTAAAAATAACAATATAAAACAAGCAGGCAAATGTTAGACAAGTATCAAGCCCATTATCATTATTTACCCAGCTCTTGAGCAAGGTGTGGCTTTAGAGGAAAAGAACAACCAAGATGAATCCTGAAGGAGGAACAAGGGCATTTGAGTTTTATTCATATCGTGCAGAGTATTAGTCACGTCTGTCAGCATTTCAAAATCCTGCCATTCTAATTTAAGTTATTCTTCTCTCCTAAATTTCTCTGCCTGCTGTCAGTACTCCATAGCAGACCATACCCTTATGTACGTGGAAAATAAACCAATAAATCTAGTTCAGGATTTTCAATATTTGTGCATTTGTTCAGAGTCTACTCCTAGATACATGTTTAAAGATGAAAAATACAAAAAGACACAGACTAGATCTTTTTAATACTGGAAAATTCATTTGGCTTTTCAATGGATCTCTTGCTAAGTTTATCTGAGTGGTATCTTTTGCAGAGTGGTCTGCCCAATCTTACTGGGGATGGCTTTCTTTAGCTCTAGCCAAACTCGCTTAATATTAGTTAGAAATTATAGGAAAGAGCTAAACATGTAGAAGTGAAATAACTGGAACAGAAACAAAGTAAGCTGATGGATAAAGTGAGGGGGGAACTGATAGTTCTGCTTTTTTCATCTGCAGTTGTTGGATGAGGCAGCAATCAGAAATACACCGATGGGATTGCCAAATGACCTATGCATGTGTGTGAGAGAGAGGGAGGGAGAGAGAGGAAGAGAAGGAAGTAAAATGCCATGATAGGAAATAAGGGAAGGAAGCTATAGGATCCATTGACTGATAGATCAGACTAGTCAATTAATTCCTTACATTTCCACTTCACCCCATTAGAATAAATTCTACTACCCTTAGGAAATGACACCCTCATTCCTTCAGAACATCTTTTCCTTATTCACAGAAGCCCACCAACCCAGCTCTCTGAAATTTGGCATATGTGTTCCTCAGAGATGTGGATTCTCTAACTACAAATATCATCATATTCTAGCCCAAAACAACAAAGTAAAGGCACTTTTAAAACAAAGCAAAATCCAATTGTGAAGAAGCTTAGCTTGAAAGGCCCTGCACCAATTACAATAAAAATTTAACTTCATCCTTGCTTAAAACATTAACTTGCCTTCTGTTGCAAAACACTGCTACTATATCCATTTGAAATTTTCCTAGGCTAAATGGTAGGAAGACCAAGTTTTGTTATTCTATTTCTTCCTCTATTCCAGGCAGTTAGCTTGGTTACGTGACCTTCAGAGCAACCCACGCCTGAATATTTCCAGAGCTTGGGTTGGATCCCCAAATTGGACCAGGTGGGATTTGCATATATTTTAATCTGAATCTGCAGTGTGTTTTCACTGAGCTATCCACAACTCCATACCTCCTTTCCTGCTTAGTTGGCTGCAAACTAAAAACTCCTTAGCGTGTGAAACTAGGACCTTAAATATTTTCAGCAAACTTCACTGCTTACCTGCAACTAGATCTTTTATAAATCTTTTAAATATATATATTAGTGGAGGATCCTGATGTTTACATCCTTCAATTAGGAAAACTACCCATATACCCCTGGTTTCTTATCTTTAACTGGGTTACTCACCCAGAAGGACATCTCTTATCTCATGAGTGTTATGTTTGCTCAGAAATCTTAAGTGAGGAAATTTATCACAAGCATTTTGAAAGTCCAAGCAAATTGCATCTTCTGGATCACCCTTATCTGCAAGCTTTAAAGAACTCTTAATATTTGAAAGGTCTCTAGAATTTTACCATCATTTGCCCCTCTTTCTTAGACTCCCATCCTAATAAGATTGGACGTTGCTATTCTATATCAACAGTGGAGTTATTTCTCAGCTTCTTTGAAGTCTCCTTATCTTTTAATATTCCTTTACTTCCCATGATATCTAATGGTCTAACCACTTTCCTTGCCAGCTTCCTACGTCTAATACCTTTTACATTCATCTTAATATGATGAATGACATGCTTGAAATGCTTTTTACAATTCTATTCTCTACTTACATTTACTTTGTGCTGTGTTCTGTTTTGGCTTTTTGTTTGGCAAGATTTCCAGTTTTGAAAGAAGCCTTCTTTCCCCCCAAAGCTTGTTTGAATACTGCTTGCCCATGTGAGTGATCTCTTGGATTGACTCTTAATAAGCTTCTATTGTGTTGTTTTATATATTTATATATTTATCAAATTTAGATGGCTGCCCATCTCACACAAGGTGACTCTGGACAGCAAACAATAAAACCAACAGTTAAAACAATATACAAAAGCCAATTAAAACAAATATAAATTAAAAAACCAAGGTGATGAAAGGGAACACATCAGAATATTATATATGATGCAGCCAACATTTTAGTTTTGGAGAGATGTGACCTGTTTGATTTTCTCTTTCAATTGTTCTTAGACTAATCCACTCATTTTTAAAAAAGTTTTAAAGTCCAATGTGACTATATTTGGATGCCCTTGGAAGTTTTCAGTTACATACAGATTATAGTTGATGACATTGAGACACTCAGTCTCCAATCCATTCAACAACCTCCATATCATCCACTAGGCAACTTAGGGTAGAGTCAAGTCATAGGTTCTATGATCCATGGTTCTAGACCATAATCATTAAAGTATCTAAAATATATATTTCTTTGTGAGTGGATAGAGTATCCATTCAGTAGGACAGTAAGGTCTCTTTCCAGGAAGCCTTACACTTTTCCCAATCTTATCAGACTTTTGGAACCATGTTGCCCCAAAAGATTCTGAAAACTGTTTAGTGTTTCATCCCTAACATTTGTCATTTAAAGAGAGCAGCTAGCTCTTATACAGTATTGAATCCACAGTCTAAAACTGCACCACTGTATATGTTGTTGGTATGTATGATGGTTCTTTCCCGTGAATGATTGGGACAAATCCTTCATCCATACAAGGCAGAACTCCATTTGCACATCCTGGAAATAGTGGGTGCCATATGTTTTCCTCAGAGAGCCAAGATGGGTAAGTAACTGAATTCCCCTTCTTACAAATTGTTCCATGAACGTTTTGGAAGTGTGGGGAGAAAGGGGTAGACTTCCAAAATTGGAGGCATGTTCTTCTCTTTATTGTTGCAAATTTTGAAATAATCTTATTCGAACTCTATAACTCAGCTAGCTCAATACAGTCCTTAATACATTTGTGACAGCGCTAATGAAAATCAACTGACAATTTTATACATCAGCCTTTCCTAATCTGGCACACTCCACATGTGTAAAGACATGTTAGCTGAGAATGTAGGGAATTACAGCCACAAAACATCTGGAGGACACCAGATTAGCAGCTATAAAGGAAAGGTCATTCCTTACAAACATCTAGTACACTGAAATGTTTGAGTAAACTTGAAAAACTGGATGTCCCAAGCTAGCAATGATCAAAATTGCTCATGTGTGTTCTGCAGAAACGCCCAACAAAGACTGATACCTTATTTCACTCTCTTTTCTGCCAAGTATCCAAATAAGATAGTGATAAAAAAGCTCCAGAGGCGTTTATATACACACTGCATAATCTGACATTAAAGTTAAAAGAACAAGATAAACTTTCCCCCCACTAACAGGTTCACTTTTCTTTTCCTGGCCCTCTAGAGATGGATAAAAGAAAACAGTTTGTGTTTTCATGCAGTTCGAATGTCTTTATATATTGGAGAAGCTGAATAGCCTATGATTTAACACCAGTATCTGCTGATCAAAGAGATAAACTGTCTCCGGTCTGTCTGGTGCATTTCTTAAGTTCTACACCTTCAATTATGTTTTTTCTCCATCTCTTCCTAATCATGCATATGAGTTGTTAGGGGGTTCAGCTTTTGCATTTTAAAATGGGCACTGTAGCAGGCTTGCGAGAGAGGGTTTGTTTTGCTGTTTAAGAGCAGCTGGTGAGAATGGCATAGAGGGGATAATCCAGAACAAAGCTGAATTCTTGTGAAATTCCAGCATGACAATAAAACCCACATAGCTTTTTGCTTTAATAAAAGATGGGGGAAAGTAGAAACCCCAAGAAGTAATTAAAGAAATACAATTGAAATGTCTTCTCTCAGAGTTTGAACACGACTGTTACGCAAATCTATATTTTATTCTTAATGCTAATTTGCAGAAGAAATTTTGAGCCATTTGACTCGACTTCCTTTTTGCATTTCTATAGGTATATTTATACACACTGTTAAACTTAAAAGAACCTCTACATGGCAGCCCACTTCCTGAACCAAGAAGAAGACATCCGCATTGAGGCAAAGTGAAATGGGATCACAAAGAGCTGTTAACAGCCCAACTTTCATTGAAGAGTCAGTGGAATAGTTGTAGCATGGGCTGCTCCTGTTCAATCTGTCAGTTATATCCTGTTTTAGAATACCTCCTTCTATTCTTTGCCCTGTTTTCTCTTCTACCTTCGAAGAAACGCTTGGTAGTCTGCGACTTTTTTTTTTTAAAGCAGTGGATCCTTTTATATTTCTGCAAAATTTGGAATTTGTTTTAGTGAATACATATTAACCCCCCCCCCGAAAAAAAACCAGGCTTCTTTTGGCTCAACACCCCCACATTGGGTTTGCATTGTTTTATTTAGAATTGTTAGATTCCAAATATGACAATGCCCATTCCTTTAATGGTTCTTGATGGCCAGAAGAAGCAAGTGTCCTTCAAGTTGAGGTCAACCCCTGGTGACTTCATGGACACATCTGTGATATACAAGTGCTTGTTCAGGCATGGTTTGCCATCACCTTCTTCTGCAATGACTGATCTACCCTACAGCCCTGGATTCCTGATGATCTCCCATTCAAGTGCAAACTAGGTCTGGCCTTGTTATTTTGAGCTCAGCCCAGATTGACTAGTGTTGCTGCCTAGCTGGGCTCTTAGCGGCTAATAAAAATGTTATAACACCATAAAATGATAGAAAAATGGTTAGAACAAGAAAACAGAAAACTCTAAAACTAGAACTGTTAACAGTTGAATATGAAAAGGACTTGGGACGTAAATATGGTTTGAGCGCCCTCCTTCAGTTTGCAGGGCAATTTGTTCCCTAACATGGGCCCTGCCATGGAGAAAACAGAATTAGCATTTCATGTCAAACATGTTGAAACCCACAAAAGCTGCCCTGTTCATGACCTATGATTGCAGGATGGACTACACAGAAATAACCTGAGCTAAGCCTTGTAATACATGATGCACTATCATGAACACCATGGATTGGATTCAGAAGTCAGCTGGCCACCCATGATGTTTCAAGAGGTTTCACTCACCACATGCTGCCACATTTTAGATTAACTGCAATTTTGGGAATGTCTTTAAAGATTATAGTACACCATGAAAAGTACATTGCAGTACTCCAGCCCTAAGATTACCAGTGCATAAATTACCAAACCAAAGACTTTCTGTTCCTGATAGGGACAACACTGTTTATCAGCTGAAAATGATAGGTCCTTTTTGCTACAAATGCTATGTGTCTGCTGACTGGATCAAGTTCCCCACATTGCAAGTAACTTCTTTAAGCGAGAGTACAATCCCGTCTAGAACAGGATATATTTTCAAATCTTGAAACCAACCCCTGGAACTGATAACAGCTCAGTTTTGACTGATTTTAGCATCAGCCTATTTTCTCACTTTCAGTTCTTTACACCCTGGAGAATTCCTATCCTAAAAGGGTGGGGAAGGGGAAACATAGCTAAGTATTATCAGCATATTGATAACAACAAGCTCCAAATCTGTAAATGAACCTTTCTGCAGCTTCATGTAGATGCTAAATAACACGGGAGACAACACAGAACCAATTAGAAGAAATTAGAGAGAATGAGGACGATAAAGTGAAGCACTCAAACTGCAGTTTTTATTGGGGAAAGGGTTAGGATACCGGATAGCCTTAAGCGTAAGGGCACTGGTATTTTAAGAACTTCAGTCTCTACTTTGATGTATATAAATATCTGTACTTTATCTATATATTCATATCATATTCACTGGTCTCCATCAAGAATAAGGTCTCCATCTGGCACAAAACCACACGGAGGGAGAAGGGATTTCACACATTGTACTTAAGATGTTCAACTACCTACATAAATAGAAACTTAGTTGACTGTTCCCCCAACATATGCTTGTTTATATAGACAGAACATCTGTTATAGGCTCCTTATTTTGAACTGTGAACAGTAAAAGAACAATGCAGTTCTTTAAATAGCTCTTACTTTGGAGATGGTAGGTCTCTTTATTCAGTGGAGGCCTTTAGCCCAAGATGCAAATGTTAAGTTCTACATCAGGAGTGGACACTCTCCAGACTCAAGATTGCATGCATTCCCAAAACTTATTTTTGCAATCCTCCAGCGCCTTATCTAACCATGCTGCTGAATTTCAGCACTGAAACTACCCAAAATTGGCTGTATGGCATATGACTGTTGGGAGATGAGAACCACACAGAAACTGTAATGGAATCAAAATAAAGTTGACATAATTTACCCTCTTAAAAATCCTCTCAATGGAGAGTATAAATATCTAGATAGTTTAAGTGCTGCATCAAATATTTCAGAAAGTGTTTCTTCTCTGCCATTATTTAAATTAAAAGACAGAAACTTGCAGCTGATTTACATGAATTATTTGATGTTGGAGAGTCAGACCTAAATGTTATTTAAGAGAATTAAGAGATTTTTATTTATTTATTTATTAAATGTATATGCTGCCCATCTCCCCTGAAGGGGGACTCTGGGAGGCTCACAATTAAAATAAAACCCCAAAACAGTTAAAAATATAAATATCCACATTAATTTAGTTAAAGAGTCGAACTATATAAAGCACTGGAGGGTATATATTACCACCCCACTAATAGAGAGAACTATCTATTCGTGCTGTAGAAATCCAGATAATCACTAGGCCAGATACTGAAAATGCGGTCTCTTTATTGCTGTTGAATGATTCCCCGGACTTTTATAATCCAAATATGATAATCCCAGAAATAGATGCCAATAATATTTTTCTCTTTCAATAATTTATCTAATCCTCTATTCAAAATATCCCAAGTGGTAGCCATCGCTACATTTGGGGTTGGGCTTTCAAAATTTGCCTGTAACTTATTGTAATGGATTGTTAGAGTAACCTTGAGGGACAGGAGGAAGAGCTGCAACCAAGGCGAGGGTCAGAGAAAAGAACTTTGAGTCCAAGGTAGAAATGTAATTTGAGAAAGCATCTCAGACACGACCCTCTCTAGTTCTCACAAAGCTAAAGGGAGGGAGGGGGGAAGTGCAGTCAGACTTGCAAGGTTCTGTAACTGTAACGTTTTTCAATCCCTCTCTCCAATGCCCTTGCAAACAGTTATTAAGGCCAACATTTTATCTTTACAAAAGCTTCTGTCCATATCTTATTGGATAGAGGATGATGAATAGATAGATAGATATCTAAATGCGCAATCCCCCCCCCCCATTTTTAAATATAACCCTTACAAGCCTCCACATTCGGCCACTGAATTGAAATGTTAAGAAGGACATAAGTATTAAATACATGGAGCATAACTATCTTAATTTAAAATACATTTATATTTGTCTGTGTGTGCGCCTTCAAGTCAGCCTTGACTCCTGGCGACTGCCTGGACAAATCCCTACAGTTTTCTTGACAAGATTTCAGAAGCTGCTGTCCTGTAATTTAATTCTTGTCAGCCGCCCAGAGTTGCATTTGTGAGAAGGGCGGCCATCAAAATAAATAACTAATTAGCAGATTGGGAGAGACCGTGGCTGGGAGAGAACGATTTGCTTTCTTTCCAAATAGAGACTTTTAGGTGCATCGCTGCGTCTGTTTGGCTGAGTGCCGCAGCAGCTGAAATAAGTGTCAAGTGCTTCTCTATTGTTTGTGTTACCTCTGCATTCATTAGCCAGAATCCTGGAGGATTAATGTTTCCTTTTATATTGAGAAACTGGGTAAGAAACTGCCTTTATGGTTTCCCTTGAACCTTCACAAATTTAAAGAGATTTAAAAACTCCAAAGGCCTGAAAACCAACGAAACAGGCCAGAGGGTCACCATAACTGGGGGGGCGGGGGGGGAGACTTGGCAATAATTCCTTGTGTGCCGTTCAACACCTGCATATTACAGCTATATACCTTTCTGAATCAGATTCCCTTTTATAGACTGCAAAAAAGAAAAAGAAAAAAATTCACTACTTCTGAATTGAAATGCAATCTGCAGGTATGAGTTTAAGAGGTGAAGAAATAATTACAAATGAAGTTAACTGGTGATGGCAATGAAATGCCAGACGTACAAGACATTCTGCAGCTGGCAATGTAGAATCGGATCCATACACGTCAATGTCACAATTCACATGCTAGTCTTTCAGTTCTATAAAACTTCTGGTTGTTTTCAGCAAACAGACAAATGGCTTCCCCTGCTGAGGAATCAGGGATGACTTTCCTTCCTTCCTTCCCTCCCTCTTTCTTTCTTTTCTTCAGCCTTATTACAGCAAGATCTGTACCAATTTTTGTCACCAGATGAGGTTCAATAGATCTTTTAACACATCACTGTCAATTAGCAGTTTACTAATTGTCTCTCCAATCCAAGGCCTGTAACAGTTGCCAATTACCATTATTATTGCATTTCACTCAAAGAAGAATGACTCCTTACAGGTTTATTTTTAGAGATGCCAGTACAGAATGCCGGTACAGTTCCAGGTTTTCTTGGAGGGTTAAATGCACATGATTTAAGCTTGAGATCTGTAAGATTGGTCTTGTTCAAATCACTCATTGAATGAAATTCAATCCAGTCCATCTCTACTCCATTCTATTCTTCGGTGCATAGACTCATGGCAATATTCTCCAGCGTTTAATAAAGAGCTGTATGCAATCCCTGGCAATGGATATAATTCCCAAGTTCTTTAGCACCTTGTTGATGTCACCCCACTAGAGGTTGTGTGAATGCTTATGCTTCTGTGCTTAAGGAATTGAAGTAATACATTTCAGAAATCATTGTGTAGGTGTCATCAAGTAACCTGATATTTATTGTGGCACAAATAATAGGATTGCCAGCAAAGCCTTTAATTCACACCCCCCCCCCCATCACCACCACTTAAGCAAGAAGGATGCATTTTAATTACTTTGTAAAGGTAATCACAGAGTCTTGAAAGGAAAACAAGTTGGAGTTGAGTTGAACAGAAATGATTAAACATAATAGAGCCAGTATGTCTCTTTCCTTCTAGCTTCTCTCATGAAGGAAAAATAAATTTTGAGGGGAAAAAAAACCATTGGATTAGGTGAAGAGTCTTGAGTGTTTGAGGAATTGTAACATTAAAAAATGGCTGAAAGATTAAAGAATGGCAATATTTGGACATCCCATTATGGACCGGTTCCCCTGTTGTAAATGCTTCAGAATCCTCTCTAATATTAGAGGATTTGGATTTCTGGTGGGGAATAATGGTGGCTTAGGCATCTTCGAAATAGTGGAGACAGTATTGTAGCTGATCGGTGGCTGGTGGCAAGAGCTGGCTGCTGAACTTGCTCCAAATCAAGGAGGAAGTAAGAAATCAACTCATTTGCCCTCCAGACAGCTGCTCCTTGAAAGCTAATCATGGAGACAAAAGCCTCTGCAAATGGCTTTTAAACTGAGTGGCTGGGTGGCGGGGGATCCATCTTCCTTCGCAGCTGCATTGCAGCCTTTTATGGACACTAGAGCCGACCAACACTGTGGATTATGACCATTTTTAAAGTTAAGAGAGACCTTCCTTGCAACAGGTAAATAATTCTCTTGGGGCTTATCCTTATTTTTGGGTTTATATTTTTAAAAGACAAAATAGAGCTTTAATTTGAATCTGATTAATTTGCAAAAAGCTGGATTTAAATTGGAATATAAAAGAGACTTAAAAGTTACTTACAGTGAAAAGGGAAGATTGCTTTTTCCATGGGAAAGTTTATTGTTTTGCTGGACTATGCTTGTTAATTGGCTGGGGTTTTAAAACAGAAGAAGATTGTAACTTGATCCCTGTGTTTCCCTTGCTGCAGGCCTGCAATTCAAGCTTGAAAGACACCGGAGGGCATGAACTGTCAGTTTACTTTCTTGGACATTTTATCATCTCTGGTGGACTTCTAAAAAAGCAAAAAAATTCTGGAATGAGATACATATCTATATACAGAAGATTTTAAAGATTAATATTCAATCAAAACCAGAGTCTTTCCTTTTGGGTTTGATGGATAAACAGTTGGAAAAAACTCATGGAACTTTGCTTTTATATATGATAACAGCAGCAAGACTTTTATATGCACAGAGGTGGAAAAATAAGACATTACCTACAGTGGAAGAATGGATGGTGAAGTTGATGGAGTTGGCTGAGATGGTAAAATTGACAGCTTTGATTTGAGATAAGACATTGTGTAATTTCAATGCTAACTGGAAACCTTTTTTGGACTTACGTTGTATGGATTTGATGATTAGAAATAATATGGGTTAATAGGAATAATGGAAGTTATGTTTTAAATTTAGAGTAAGAGTTTCATGTATATTGTTACTTATATCTGTTGCAAGGAGGATCAGAAGTCAATTCTTTTTTTTTTCTTCGTCTTTTCTCTCCTTTTCTTTTTTTCCTGCACTTTTGATCTTTAACATTTTCTTTCTTTCAATTTGCTTTTTCTTCTTCTTAGTCTTTGTCTCAATATTAGTTTTTGTTAGTTTTTACTGTTCTTTTTAAAAAATGTAATACTGTTATTAAAAAAAATAACTAATATTAGAGGATTTAACATATTATTTACAAAATGATAAGGTAATAATAACTGTTTATAAATGGTTGTTACAATACACTAAAAAAGATGTTCAAATGTGTAGAGACACATGGAATAAAAAATTAGAATGTCCAATGCATGAATCTCGGCTAAAATTATGAATCGTTTGGCAAAAATTATTTTGTCTATGTCAGACGCGTATGCATCTTTTTAGAATGGGATTGATGGATTCAGTTAATCATGAAAGATGTGATGCTGGAAAACTCATTGATATTTGTGGGTGCTTATGTTCTTCTAAATCACAAACAACAGCTTATCACTGAAGGGTAATGGAAGTGAATACTGTGCATTTTATGATCTCAAAAAAACCCTAATATTGGAAGGTTGGAAGGATATCTCTTCTCCATCAAGTATCCAATGTCCTGAAGAACATCATCTCTCTTTCTATATTTGAGCAAGCATGATAGTGCCTGGAGTTTTTCCTGACTTCAAGGATTTAAAAGAGCCTCGTTTGGCATCAATGGAGGCTGTTTATAATCTCACTGCTGCATTCAGGAAAAGGGAGAGTTTCTGACAGAGGGTTGTCACTAGGGTGGTTCATCTCATCCCTTCCCTCCCTTTTCCCATTTTGAAAATCATTCCCAGGTTGTGTGTGTGTGTGTGCGTGTAATGAGAGAGAGTGAATAGACAGAGTGACTGTCTTCATGCTCAGAGAATGTAGAATGTGACCTCACCCCCATCGGTTGGTGTTGTCTCCTCACTGTGTAATGTCTTGGCCTGAAATAAAGTTCCTCATACTTATTGCGTGAATTGGCAGGCTTTCTCAAGAAGCAATTGTTTGTAAAAAGACATAACATTTGCCAGAAATAATTGATTCACTATTGCTCCTTGTGAATGTACATATATAGTTTTCAGAATGGCTGTTTCTTCTACTTTATGCATGATTCTTCTCACTTCCAAGAGCTCTTACAGGACAGCATCTCAGGCTGTGGTGAGATGTATTCTATTTCTATTCTATTTAAATTGCAGTATTTTCTTTGTGTATACATTTATGCATTAAATTAACATATGCAAATGTCCTCTTGCTTGCTCTCTTTTTTTTTGGTGATATCTAAGTGACTACTTCAGAACTTCTAAACCTGAACATAAAATAAGACCTTCAGTAGCACAAGGGTCAGAATTAAGTATAGTAACAGTTGTATTTTCTGTTCTGGCCAGGGATGTCCATAGGGTGTGGTAAAAAAATGTCAAGTTGGCAATCATAACAGGGCAAAGTTCTCTGTTTTTAGATTAAAAAATTAAACAGGAAAGTGGCTTGCTGCAAAGCAAAACATGAGCATCTACCAATCTGTTTATATATAGGAATGATTCGGGCCCCAGACAGATCTCATTGAGATGATGTCAGCCTTACCAGGTAGACCAGACCAGGAAATCAATTCCACAGGAAGGCTAAAACTACTTTTATCAAGATTGGCTATAATAACAGAATCTTGCAGGTCAGATTGTGCTGTGTCTCCTCCTCCTTCTTATAATTCAGTGAATTAGGGACACACCTGCCTGAGCCACTTCTGAACGTTATCTCGTTGTTCTGGACTTATTTGCCTAGGTAACAATTCCTGCATATCTCTGCCAAGATCATCTTTCTTACTCTCTATGTTATAAGCCATTGGTCTGTGATTTAAATGATAGAGAATAGAGATAAATATTTGTTGTTTTATAATAATAATCTTTCTAAGCAGTCTTCAACTGTGGGACAGCATGGACAAAGGAATAAAGAGAATTCCCAGTGCATCTATGCTTCGCTGCTCATAGGATTTTCCTGTATTACTAAAGAATATATGAACTGGTCTCTTAAATGTGCTGAATATCAGTTAACATTTTGAAAAGCTAATGTTCTGAATAAGTGTAACTAGTTTAGCAAGGCAGGGATGTCTTCAGGGTGTCTGTGTCAAAAAAGTCAAGGTGGTGGTTGCAACTGTGCAACTTAAGCCCTGCCTTTTTTTGCACATGTCTTGATGCATGGGAAAAGGAGGCAGGACTTCAATCATGCAGTTGCAACCACCATCTTGACCTCTCCTGCCCCCCCAGTACCGTTGATTGCATGGGCGGGTGAATACTCCGAAAAGAATGGCCCACATTTTAAACTTTAATTGCTGGACTATGGATAAGAGTGAAGTGCCGTTGACTGCCTTGAAACTTAAAATGCACTTTCAGCTGGCAAGACCGATAATTAATTGGAAAGACAAGATGTGAGCTGTAAGGAGGAAGAAAGAAAGAGGAACTTTTCCAGGGCTGATTTTCAGAACTGTTGTTTGTGACGGATCTCTTTTTTTCCTCTTTAATCGTCCAAATTATTTTTCAAATGGCAGTTCCAAGCCAAAGACAGACTTCCTGTCAGCTGACTAGATAATAGACGAACCTCCTTTGAGGCCATAGGCTCTTTCCACAAAGCACAGCTATTTTTACTAAGCCATGAGAGAGTAAATCAGTCATTTGTAAACACACACCCAGAGGAAGATCTTCAGTTTTTCTTATATTTGTGGTTGACTGCAGTGGAGAAACATTTAGAAATAGTATGTTAGTAATGTACAAATAGCTGCCTTTATCCAGCAAAGGTAATAATTAATTCCAGAGAATGGAAATAATCATGCAATGTATCTATAGTTTGAATCTTGTATGTTCTGCAGGGGGACACCAAGACCCAGGAGCCACAGAAAAGTTCTGCATTAACCACACTTTGCTTGAACAATCATTTATTTTATCAGACTGTCCCACCTCCTGGTTGCAGCCAGGACTCAAGCCAATCAGCCTGGATTAGTACTGTCAAAGTTGATTCCCAAATGTAGCAATATTTGGAAGCCTTCTATACTACTCTCAGCCTACTATTTGGAAGCAACTGCAACACACTGCCATGGTTCCAAGCTCCAAGAGAGAGTCATGGACAAAGAAGTATTGCAGCCCTAGAGAAAGTTCTCCATCATGGTGAATGGCATGCTGAGAGATTGAGTTGCTAACTAAGGTGGCCATATATCTTATTTTACAAAGGGCTGTCCTCTTTGTAGAGCTGTCTGGTCCAACTTTGGCTTAAAGCTCAAGTGTGTTATTTCCAGCAAGCACACGGGTCCATCCTCTCATGCACTCTTTTTCTACTGATGGATACTGATAAGTCAGATTTCTTTTGCAGACCTAAGTGTTATAATCTAAGAACGATATCAAGGATGGCAATGCAGATATTTATTATTTCCTCATGGCTGCAATTTATAGGCCACTCAGTCCTGAAAATGGCCCTAAGTGCCTTACAAATAATATCTAAAAGACAAAATCAGATCCATAACTCAGCAATCAGTGATGTGCATAGAACCTCTGTATTTGACATTACACCAAGGAAAAACAACCACAATTAGACCCATCACCATCTTCAAGGAGGGGCCCACCATACTATACAGAGAGAAAGGGAAAGCAAGTCGTAATAGGGCAGGTTAAAAAAACTGGATATATTTAGCCTGGAGAAAAGAAGAATAAATGGGGGAGACCAGAAAATCGGAGACATCCAGAAGGGCTGAGGGCAGGATTAGATCAAATGTGATTAGATTACGGAGTAGATTTTGGTTGAACAGTAGCAGAACTTTGATGGTTGGGTCAGGTCAATAGTGGAACTGTAACTAGCTGCCACCTGTTTATCCCAAATCCAGTAACTTTCCTTGCAACCAATATTGATTCAAAAGAAAGTTCATTTATTGAGAATAAGTGTACAGATCCAAAGCATTGCTAAGACCGAGCAAAAACATGCCAAAAGCTGTTTTCTTACTTTCTCCCCCCCTACATCGCCCTTAGTTTCTCCCCCCGTTCATCGCCCTTAGTTCTTGGTCTTCTGATTCCCTTGCTGGTATGTCCTTGAGCATGCCAGAGCCTGTGATAAGGAGCCATCGGCTTTAAACGGTTTCTCATTCCTACTCCCCCCACTCCTTTTACAATGGCAGAACCACAGCATGTAAAAAGCCATTTTTTAAACTAGCCATATAATAATCTATTATGAAATCTTGCGAGGATTCTGACAGGAACCAGTTACAGGTAGTCCTTGGTTAACCAGTGCCCTGCTTAGTGACTGAAGTTGTGACGGTGCTGAAAAAGTAACTTTATGATCGGTCCTTCAATGTACAAGCATTGCAGCGTCCCCGTGGTCGTGTGATCACCATTTGGAGGCTTCGCAACCAGTGCACGTTTACAACTGTTGCAGCATCCCATGGTCACATGATCACCATTTGTGAGTTTCACAGCTGACTTCCGACAAGCAAAGTCAATGAAGAAGCTAGCAATAAAATCGCAAGTCATGGTCACATGATGTCTTACTTAACAACTACAAGTGATTCATTAATGACCATAGTGGAACCAACATAGGCCCAGCATGGGCACGTGGTGTTTCACTTAAAGACCACATTGCTTAGCAACAGAGTTACTGGTCCCAATTGGGGCTGTTAAATGAGGACTACCTGAGAGGAGCTGGGGAGGAGCTAGTCCCTTGCTGGAAAATACTCGACAGTCATCTGTGCTCTGAATCCAGTCATTCATCCAGTCATTCATTCAATTCATCTGTGTTCAGTCATTCTAGTAATGGATTTTCTGCATTAAGTTCAAAGTTGGCCTTGATGGCCTACATGTTTCTTCCCCCCCTGCTGCTGGCTTTATGATTCTTCTCACAATCATTAGTGAGAAGCACTCACTAATGATTGTGAAATAACCACAATAAGCTCTTTTAATGTACTCTGACAATTTAATCTAGGTTACACCAAAGAGAGCTTTGTACTTTGCTCTAAATCAGAAGTCAGACTGGTCTGGTTTAGAGCGGCATTGTGAGTTCCTGTATGAAGGTCCAGGTAACTCAAAAAAATAATACTTTTTTTTACAGCTTCCTTTGCATGTAATATTTGAGAACTAAAACCTGAAATCTCATATGGTTTTGCTTTACATCTTGCTTGACAGCACCAAAACCCCCATAGGTTTAGGGCCATTTTTTAAAAAAAATAATTTTGGGGGGGGAGGTGACCTGGTTCCTACTGGGTTAGTTCCTGATCTCTGCTCCGAAGCTTTCTAGCCACTCTTCAGAATACCTTTACTTCCCCTTTCAATCAGGAAATATAGTTTCAACCCATATGCTCACTGGGTTAAAATTCTGTGAAGCAAAAATAATAAATAATAAATACAGGGAACTTGGGGATAAAATGGGATTTGCCCTTAGCTGAACTTGATATGGGTATGCCTATGACCATTTCTAGACTGGGGTGCTTTGTGACTCTTTCAGAGGCATCATAGTTCTCACCTTCAGCAAAATAAATGGAATAACTGTGCAACTAAGTTGCCAAAGGCTTCTGAGGTACTCCTACTTGAGTTATTTCAAAAGCCCCAAAGGAGTGATAAGTATGTGGTTAGAGAGATTTCATCTGAAAGCAGAGCATGAATTAGAGCTGTAAGATAAAGTAGAGATACAACAGCTAAACAAGGATATAAGGACTGCGAAGAAGCATTTAAGGGTGGTCATATTCAGGAAGGGGATGAGTAATGCAGCCTGAGAAGAAATCAACCAAAAGATAAATGGGGTTGATGCTGTGCTATGTTTAATGAAAAGAAGTAAAAGAACCTGAATCTTGTAAGATTTGTTAGAACATTACAGAATTAAACTATTCTTATTCAATTTGATGTACAAGAAAGTGCCTTTTTCTAAAGGAGAGGAAAAAAATATCAGTGAAATTCCCACTGATTTATGTATGTATATATGTATGTATGTATGTATGTATGTATTTATTTATTAAATTTGTATGCCGCCTATCTCCCCTGGCATGGAGTTCTAGTACTTCCTTAGTTACAAGATGGCCAAGAAGTGTAAGTATAAATGCCTATCTTTTATGGAAAAATCCTCTCTCAAGTACACTACAGCTTCTTTATATTTAGTGCTTCAGTTAAATGCCATGAGAAGACATCTGGAAGGAACTCCTCCATGGGGCACCATTTACTGCTTCCAGCCATAGTTCAAAGGCATCACCAAAAAGAAATACGAAAGAAATTCTCAAGTACCCTGAGAATAACATAGAAAAACAGAAGCATGTTTTCCTGGGCCAGAAAATATTTGAGAAATTTCAAGCCAGTTCCAATCCAGATGTTTTAGCTGGTTTGGAATCCTGTTGTGTTTTGGCTCAGCCACTTGGAAAGACAATCTTGCCAATTCTAGCTCCTGCAGACTGGCTTTCTGAGGTTGCTGGGGGAGGGGGATGAAAATCATGGTACAGTTATTGCTTTTAATGCCTTAAGGGTATACATGTATATTAAGTAGAGTAAGCTTCTCTGAATTCCACTGGGACTTCCTTCTGATAGAGATATGATGCAAATGGCCCAGTGTCTCTTTTTCCATATGTTCCTCCCTGAACTTTAGATGCATAAGTGGGACTTTATTGCATACCTCATCAATTAGTGAAGCACAAGGGCATGCAGGTCATGTCTTTGTTTCTGTACTGTAATGGTGGTATCATTGTTGAATCTACCCTTTCTCATCAAGTCTGCTTCTTTCGCAGCTTCCTTTTACCCAAAAGTTAAGTCCGTTTTAAATGAATGTCTTTTTTTTTTTAAAATGCATATCATAATTTTCTGGAATCATTTTAATTTTAAATTACTTGCTTAAAGCAAGCTTCAGCTGTTGGTTGTGTGTAGCTCTGTGCATGTGAAGATTGTACTGGTGCTTTTATGAAATTCTGTTATCACTTCTGCAACACTTTTGATTATATATTTTACTGATGGCTTGAAATTGATTGATTGATTGGTTGATTGGTTGACTAGTTGATTATGTGCCGTCAAATCATTTTTGACTCCTAGCGACTGCATAGATTTTCTCCATGATGATCTATCCCTGACCTGTTGTCAGGTTTAGCCCAGGGAACTCCAGGAGACCATGCAGATTCAATCCAGCAAGGTTTATTAGCTACAACCTCTATCAAGAATCTTCCCAGACTGGAACCAGTTCCCAGGGTCAGTCAGTAAACACAGTCTGCATTCCTCAGGGAGGTGCCAGCCTCATCCTCTTATCTCTTCCCTGCGCTTCGGGAGATGAATGAGGCTTCTTCACTCCCCGATTCTGGCCTCCATAATTCCATTCCATTACACCTGTTCTTTCAAGTCTCCCAACGGTGCACCCATCACTACTGTAACTGAGTCCATCCACCTTGCTACTGGTCATCCTCTTCTTCTCTTTCCTTCCACCTTTCCCAGCATTAGAGCTTTTTCCAGAGAGCTGGGTCTTGGCATAATGTGTCTAAAGTAGGATAATTTGAGTCTGGTCATGTGTGCCTTGAGTGAGAACTCTGGGTTGATTTGTTCGATATTAGCTTGAAATTAGCTTGTCTTTTCTCCTGGACTGTTAAATGCTTAGCAGAAAAGGGACCTCGGCACGCATGCACAGAGATCAATAAACAAATCCAAGACCTCAAGTTTGGCTAGACAGGTAGAGCCCACATTACTGGCAGTGTTGAAAGAGACTCCGCAGAGATCCAAAGTTATATATAAAATGAAAGACAGGAAAGATGAAAAGGAAAAGAAATGGAAATGCTGGCAATAGAAATCCCAAAAGCCTGGAAACAAATGGCAGCAGAACAAACAGGGACTCTGTCACAGGGGACAGGACATGTCCCTCTACTATTGAAGTATCACCTTGAAAGGGTCCCACTACCTTATATATGCTGTTTCTTGAATAAGTTTGCCTGTATTCATCTTTGTGCTGCATCTCTTGTTTTATGGTCTTAGGTTATTGCAAATATTCGGATTGGTTTTGACAGAGATCAGAGTTAGGGTTCAGATTCACCAGTCTTGGTACAGAGAAGCAAGGGATGCAGGAGAAATGTCCAAATCTAGAAGTTGTGCAACAAGGTTGGCCCCCCAGAGTAACACCCACAAGCACCAGTTCACCCCTTCCAGGGCCTGCCCCTCCTTGTCCCATCAGAATTTTCATTGTTTTTTAAAACATGAGAAATGAATTATTTCAGTAACTAGGTAAAATACAACATGTGAACACAACCAATGAGAAGAATATGACTGCTATCCTACTTCTATAAATAAAGGGGTATGGACATGTTATTTCCTCCCATAGGCAGATGAGATTAATTCTGTGCTGAAATGTGCCTTCCAATTTTCCCAAAATTTTTCTCTCCTGGAAGAGAGGCTTCTGTTTTTCTACCTTATTCTCAAGGTGCTTGAGAATTTCTTTTAAATTTCTCTTAGTGCTTATTTTGGCTTACTTTCTAGTTCGAGGTGACAGAAGATGCCGATGGTAATGTTATTTTCTGTTGCATATCTTTCTATCATGATATTAAAGAAGCTAACAATTCTTTATTAAAAAAAAAAGAAGGGTAGACCTCAAAACCATGTTTTCTTACACTGATGGTTTTAAATCCCTAGTGTGCATGTGTTCCCATGATCAAGTAACTCCCCTGACTGCTTTCTCTCCCTATCTGGAATTCAGTCCTTTCTCTCCCACTACCCTTTGTGGAAACTGGAGGACAAATGCACGTATACTATAGACAACTGAAGTAATATGGATTTGGATTCCAGACACATAGCCAGATATGCCTTTTGCAACTAACCTACAAAAAATTTGAACAGCTAGAGAAAATACCCAGAAGCAATAATGGTATGAACTTGAAAACTTTCACTGAAGATTTTCCTCCAATACATACTGTACTTGTGCAACTTTTACAGCTAGAAAATAATCTGTTGGGGTGGTGTAGTGAATCCTGCAGTGTGCAGGGAGTTGGGCTTGATGACCTCTTAGGTCATGATTCTAATTCTATGAGACTAGAAACAGCTTTTTCCAAAAAGTCTTAACGTTTCTCGGTTGTGTGTTTTTCAAAAAACAGTGTGGCAGAGCCACAAGTAAGGAAACGAACATATTTCCTGCCTCTACAGGTTCAAAAGGACGTTTCTTTCTCTTTCCTTTTCTCTGTTGCTTCTTTCCCTCATTGCTGTTCTCCAGATCAAAAGATTTGTTTTACAAACCAGCCTTCCGAGCGCTGCAACTTAACATGACCTTCTGAAGGATTTGGAGGAATATTTGCGTGAGGTTGCCCCAGTTTCTGCTGGCCTCCTCCTCCTGCATGCTTAACCATGGAGCACTTAAGCTATTGGCAGCTATTTCTCAATTTTACAGCGGTATTAAACAAATAAGGGGGGGGGGAATCTAATTTTCTTTTCTTGCTTTGGAGGAGGCTGCTCAAATGGCCGGATGCTGCGGATGCAAACACCATTTCCAAAATGGCCGCAATAGAGGAATGGTCTTGCCCACTCACAAAATGGTGGCTCATAACCAGTTACAAAGCACTCATTTCCTGGAATGCTGTTGGCAACCCTCTCTAGCATCCCCCTCTGCAGCACACCCTCTAACGTTATTGTCTATGTTTGTCCTCTTTCTGAGCAGATGGACACATTTTTGGAGACAGCCCTGAGTTGCAACTGACCATCGTTTTTTTATTCTGAAGGAGCTTTTGTAACCTGTATATATGCTTGGGAATAAAAACCTGGAGGAGAACACTTTATTCTGCAATATGGCAGCTTTTTATTATTGTTTTTCAATCTATTAAAAGTTGGTAGGACAGAAAGCCTGATGGGTTCTCAGAGAAACACTGATGCCCCCAATGCCATACCTGCTTAAATGAAGAGTTTCTGAGCATTACCAAGCTGACTACACCACTATTAATTTATTTGAAGAGGACCTAAACTGTGATTGATTGATTGATTGATTGATTGATTATGTGCCATCAAGTTGTTTTTGACTCCTAGCGACAACATAGACAGATTTTCTCCATGATGATCTGTCCCTAACCTAACCAATTTGCATTAGAACTCCAGACAAGCTTTCAAATTATAAACTCCAAATTGCTAGAGGAAGTTGGAATGCCATCAAAGAAAAGGAAATAAGTCTCCACTTTCTAGCTTTCATTGTTTTCTTCTTTCTCTGACGTTCTAGTTTTCTAATTTCTTGCAAACTTAAAAGCCTCATTATCACCTCATTTATTTCCCATCAGAAAGAGAGCCTTTACACTTTTACAGATGATATCATCATTGTTCCTGTTCCCAACACAGTTCCTCAGCTGTTACTTCATGACACGTCTTGGAGGTAACTTTACTATTTTTAACTTTCAAGTAAATATTGTGCATATAAATGTTTCAGATTCATTGAAAATGCTTATCTTTCTCATTTTTTCTCTTTGCATCCTGTTCTATATCTTATGTGATTTCCCAGCCCACAGGTTTTTACTTCCTCCTCAACAGCAGCGTTCAGTTAGAGTTACTGATTTACAGACATTTAAATGGGAATTAAATTGCTGTTTGTTCATTTTCTTTCCCTCTGAATTTAAAGAATAATAAAGCGGGCTAATTCTTTGCATTAAGGATGGGTATGGAGAGAATGATGCCTTTTTAAAAGGAAGGCGACACTGGACAAACAATTGAAGATTGGGGTACAGTAGAAGCCATGATGATGTCACAGGTGGCATGACATCATTTGTGCAATGACATCATGAGACCTGCAATGCCACTTGCCCCATTGCCTCCCTGCAGACATTCATGCCTCCATCAGGAGAAATTAAAATCTATCTATCTATCTATCTATCTATCTATCTATCTATCTATCTATCATCTATCAGATTTATGTCTTAAGCAACTCTGGGCAGCTCACATGGGCCAGAACTATAGCGCTTCTATGACCAAAATATGTTCCCCAAACTGCAAAATGAGTAGCTGTGGCTTACTCTAATACTCAGCAAATGTAGGTGGTTAAACCTTGAGATGTTACTTGAGATAAGATTCTGGTTGCCAATTGGAGATGTTATTGACAAGCTCTTGCAGTTTCCTTGGCAAGATTTTTGAAAGTAGTTTTCTCTTCCTAAGGTTGGCAGAGAGGGACTGGTCCAAAGTGACCCAGTTGATTCCCTTGTGCTAAGAAGGTTTCTGCTCTAATCCAGCACCTTAACTGAGTAAACTGGCTCTTCTATGTACCTACACACACACACATATGACATATCAGGAAGAAAGATGATAAATTACTGCTTCTGCTAGTTCTTCTTACTTGCAATATTTTTAAAAGGTGTGACCCTCTGCCAAAGACCTAAGTAGTCTACTGTCCCTTTCCTCCCCATTTCAGTCAGCTACATGATCAGCTCCAAGCAGCAGAGATTTAGCTGGTAGGGTAGACAGAACCATTACAGACTGTTTTTTTTTCCTTCTTCTTCCATTGTTCTCTTACATGCCAAACTTCCTGCAAGTTGGAAATAAAGCCCACCTCCTCAGAGCAACAGGTTTTAATCTAAGTCCAGACCTGCCATGCTAGTTTTCTGATTTCCAAGGAATATCTGTTTTACATGTAGAAAGGAATGGAAGAGGGGCAAGATGGGGCAGGAAGAGCAGCCCTTTGAATTGGTTCCGCATCACTTGTAAAAAATTGAGCACGATAGTGAGCCAAATCCCTTATCTCACCCAAACTTCAGTTGAAGGCTTAGTCTGCCACCAGAACTGAGAGAAGAAGATGGAACAAGGGTGTTCCTGAGCCATAAACATTTACTATGAGATGAGAGACCAAGGCATGCCAGAAGAAATGGCATCGCTCTGCATTTAGGAAGATGGCAACATGTGATACTCTGTTCTCTGCAAGATTTTTTCACCATATTGCTCTCTTCTGCTACATGTATAAGTCAGGAATGGGGATATTGTGAACCGCCCAGAGTCACTTTTTGTGAGATGAGTGGTATCTAAATTTGGAATATAAAATAAATAAATATACCTTCAAAACATGATGCTTCCAGTCAGAAGCTTGTAGCTCATTGGTAGAGCAGGTAGCATTTAAAAGATCTTGGTCATTTCTGAATAGGGCACTGACCAAACTATTGATCAATAACTGGATCTGTCTTCCTCTGTACCAGGTGTGTTTTTCACCTTGAAGAGGATGCTGTTGGGAACAAATATATAAAGAGCAGTGAATCCAACTACAATTTATTCAGCAGGCTTTGCCATACTTTACATGAGTTATTTGTCTTTGGATAAAAGACATCATATTTGCCCAATTAAAATCCAGGGGGACAAGGTGTTTCTGTTTCGTGACCCTCAGTACATCCCATCTCAGGGATGTAAAACTAGTCAAGACTGTAGCCACAACCGTGCAATTGAAGCTGTTGTGCACCCAATACATGTAAACAGAAGGTGGGTCTTCAATCACATCAGCTGCTATTCTGATGATTTTGACCTTCCCCATGAATACCCCTGCTCCCGCTGATTACACTGCAAAAAAATGGTGATACCTGCATATATACACCTCCACAAAGTTTCCCATAATATTAGGATAAAACAGAAGATGGTGTCACCAAATAGTTTTCAATTTTTTTTTTAAACTAGACTCTGTTGTTCTGTGCCCAAAGTCTATTAGGATTGAGACAGGGCATAAATATTGTATAAATAAATCCTAAATAAAACTTCACAATTGATTGTAAGAATGGCAGGTTTGGATGCTAATTCTAAAGAGTACGAAAGGAATATTGATAACTGGGACTTATTAGAAATGGGCCGATTTTATTGAGCTTAGTTTTGGAAAGACACTGTCCCATGAAGTCAATCATCCTGCCCTTTCAGAGCAATCTAATTAATACAATTGCTCTAATGAAGCTGGTTGCCTTGATCAGCCAAATTGCTTTGATAACAAAGAAAACAGATTACCTATTGAACCTGCTCCAAAAGCTACTGTGAATCTGTTCTGATGAAGAAATCTCTTTGCTTCCTGGTTCTGCTTCAAAGCCGCTCTCTAACTGAAGGCCCAGTGACGTAAAGCACCCCTTCAAACATCTTCACAGGTCTACCTGTTACTTTTTACATTTCCAGCTGGAGCAGGAAGAAGCTACTTTTCTTTAATGAACTGAATGATCTCAGAAATTACATCTCTCTGCCCTCTGCTGGTTATGGGAGATGAAGCTCTGCAAGAGAGCCTAGCTGTGGCGGGCTGGGGGGGTGTGAAGCAGAAAGCCGAGGGCGGAAGTGAAATGAAGCAAGAGTCAAGGAACTTTGTCAATAAAACTGGGCAAGGCTTGAAAATTGTAATCACATACCAGAGAGGACTATTTCATTCTTAGCAGACCTTGGCACTGACTCTCAGCTGTGTACATGTAACTAGTTCAAGATGTTGAAACAGAAGCTGTTGGGAGGGAGAAAAAACAGGAACTAAGACATTTTCCAAGTTGTTTTATTTCCTCCCCACAAGGAGAAAGCGCTTTATAGTCATTTTGCATAGTCCTGGCAAGTCCCAAACCCCTTTGAATAGAAACTACCAAGACCATCTTTTGTAACAGCTAAAGAAGAGAAGGGGAATTGTACCATGTTTAAATGTTTGACATTGAACTTTTTGAAGTTCATAGAGCAGGAAACAGGGAGGAAGAAAGAGAAGAAAATGTATTTGGGAGGAAGATAGTGTGGAATGTGCTGCCCATTTATATTTTTTGCTGATCATGGCTCAGCTGCTTCGAGAGCTTTGATAATGAGGGGGTGCAAAGGCATAATTGTTAGGGTTTCAAAATGATCAGAAAGAAGAGCTTTGGATATTGCACAACCTATTGATTAAAGCAGCCCATCTTTTTTCAAGCTGCTGTGCCAGCTATAAACTATTGACTCATTAAAGTTAGCGCATCTGCAGTGTTTTCTTAACTGAAGACTGACAAAAGATGTGCCTGAACAGACTTTAATCCAGCAGCTTCCAGGGTGTGACTGTATGTTTCTGTGTGCCCGTGAGAGAGAGAGAGAGTGTGTGTGTGTCAGGCTACCAAAAACTGTGTAGTGATTAAAAAAAAAAAAGCTTTCTTTATCTTGACAAGTTTTACAGAAAGAAATAGAACAAATACAATATAAGAAAGAAAGAAAGAAAGGAAGGAAGGAAGGAAGGAAGGAAGGAAGGAAGGAAGGAAGGAAGGAAGGAAAAAAAAACATGAAAAAAATGAAAAAAAATATTAAAAATACCACCATCCAACTGAACAAAAGACACCTCTCCATGCACACACAGAAACAACAGAAAAAGGGAAATATGTCACATGTCAGATAAGTTTCTAAATTTACTTAAGGAAAAAAAAATAAAGTTAATGATTCTCTAACATTACAAAATATCATTAAAATCTATGCCACAAAAATCAACTTGAGTTATTTTGATTAATGGATAGAATTGCCTTTTCAAAAATGGATCTTACATATCTCCTGAATTAAATCCTTAATATCAGGAATATTACTACTTTTCCAATTTCTTAAAATAATTCTCTTAGCCACATTCCAGGCCTTAAAACCATCACTCCTCAAAAGTAGTCATATTCCAAAATGTTGGGACTTAATTTAACATAATACTAACATCTTTAACATTAAAATATTCCCCATGAATCTACTGATATACCTGAAAATATTGTTCCAAAAAGATGTCAGTAATTCACAAGACCAAATCATGAGTTAATGACCTCATAATTTCCCCCCCCCAAAACTAGTGTTGTGATGCCAGCCTGCCCATTTCTGTACATGCAGTGTGATATCACACACATGTATGAAGGACAGAGTTTGTGGTGCAACACTATGACAATACTTTTGTCATTCTGACAAAAATAGGAAGATCCTGAAGATATCAGTTCTGTCAACATGGAAAAAATGCATAAATAAATAACTGCTTAAGAGATAAAAAGAATCTGAAAGAAACAAAAACCAAGCTGGGTATTCTGACATTTCACAGAAGAAATGTCTCCACTTCTACTTGGGGCAACCTTATTCTAGCATATGCATATTAGATATTGCCTAAATGGCAGTGTCTGCCTTATTCTCCTTAAATGTACTTAGAGCTGAACACCTGCTTCTTATCTACCAATAGGAGCAACGGTTCAAACTTTTATCTAAAAAAACGTAAGAAGAAAAAATTTCCATAACATTTATATATGTTAATGTATATGAATAGATGGGGTTACAGGAGTTCATATTTCAATTTATATAGATCTATGATAGAGAAATGGATGAAGTTCCCTCATCTGACAGTAAGTTAACTTTAGACATTACCCTAAGGGTAATAACATTGGGAGAGTATTTTTTAACATTTTAATGTTTTTTCCCTTTTAATACTATTCAAGAAAGAGTGTTCACCTTTATACACTGGGTGTGGATAGACTCATAAAAGAGATATGGGGAATTCACATGATAATATGTGGAGTGTGTGTATTTTGTTATTCTTAGTGTAAACGTTTGGTTGAGCCTGGTACCAGACTGGCAATATCTTCAGATTTGTTTTAAGATGAAGACTTGGGGATCAGTCAAATGTGATGAAGAAAGATTGGGATAAACAGCTGTTTTGACTAAGCTGCATGTAACTGGAACACCCACTTCCTTGTGAATCAAAATTTGGTTGAACCAGAAACATAATTTCCAGTGATTCATCAGGAAATCAGTTTTGGGGAAATAGGTTTATCTGAGAGTTTTAGCAATTACAGAATATTTGTTTCTCTGTTTCTAGTCCCTCAATACGGTGCCCTTCAAATGTATGGGACCATTATTCCCAAAATTCTTGGAGTGATGGACACAATATATCTAGACAGTGTCGTAAGAGTTCTTCTAGTTAGTAGACCAAATTACATTTAAGCTGAAAAACCAGTACCATCATATAGTATTGCCTATGGTTAATGGATGTAGAGGCACCCCGTCCGGCTTCTCATCTTTAGTCTGAGAAAACTTTGCTAATCTTTTCAACTTCAAGTCCTATCAGACCCTGCTTGCATAATCAGTAGTAAGGAATTGTGGGAGATGTAATACAAAGTAGGAGGAGACCACCATGTTGTCTTTCCTTGACTTTATACAAATTATTTCATTGCGAGTGTTCAGGATTTAGTAAGCATTGAGTCTGGAGGCAAATGAAATGTGAATGCTACAGAAAGTGACAACTATATTTTTGACAGAAGCTGTTCATAGAATTGTTCTCAAAAGTCCTTATAGGTGATCTGGAGTATGGCAGGGCTTTCTTGGGTGCGGAATGTAAATTGGAACAGCTAATAGCCTGAAGGAAGGAGACTGCCATATAAAATACTGAATTATGTGACAGGGAGATGGTGTTACTAAGATCATCAAGAGAACTGGGAACAATACCATTTTGGAAAAATATTTTCATCACTCATGTTCTTCACTCCAACTCACAGCTTTGTCCAGAAAAAGACAGGTTTCACTTACACTTGAACAAATCTGGACAGAAGTTGTTCTTGAAACCTGCACTGCAGTTTCTCCACTAAGAGGGAGAAAGTACTCATATTGGGGCCACAAAAATCTGAACAACCACTAGATGCCAGCAAGGAATTAGTTTTCCACATTACTTTGATGACATATAGTGGTTATATGATGGGCAGCTACAGAAATCATTGAAATAAAGAAATAATAGCATCTAAAAAACAACACATAAATTAACCAGGGCACCTCCTGGAGAAGTGCAGAACTTCTGGTGTTCCAGGGGTTGATGAACTACAATTCCCAACATCTCTCTCAATTAACCATTCTAGATGAGGGTGCTGGGAGTAGTAGTTTAACAATATCTGGAAGGCTGCAAGTTCCTTATTTTTGTCCTGTACTTAATGCAGAAGAAAGAAGGATAAAAACAGGTGTGTCAGTGGGGGGTGGGAGAGTAAAAAAAATCAAGATGGCAGCTGCGACTGCATGTTTGAAGCCCTGTTCTTTTTTATGTGTAACACTAGTAAAAAAGATGGTGACCCCTGGATAAGAATCAGCTCTGTTATTCTTTATTAAAATCTTTCTCTCAAAATATTTATTTATTTAGAAAATTTAAAAGGATTTTTGAGTTGGCAGGAATGAAAAAAATGCTGTTATTTTTCATTTTTTATTTTATTAAAACTTTCTATACAGTTTTAAGAGCTGTAGCTTATTTATATCATTTTGGCATCATTATGAAGCAATGCATCTACTGTACATAGTACATTGAGACTCTTTGCCAACTGAATGTTAGATAGACGGACAGACAGACAGACTTGTGATTCTTTTCTTAGAACTAGGGCCACCATACTTGGGCTACATACAGTATATCTGAATTCTATAACACCTTTCTGAATCTCTTTGCTGCCAACGCATAATTGTCCGGATTTTGTCTCTTAGATCTGGTACTTACTTAAAGCACTTACTACAGCTGCTACTTAAGGGGGAAAGCACACCTTCAAAGAGGTGGTGCAGGATTTCCTGTTTTTGCACTTAAACTGAGTAGTCTGTAAAGAGCTAGTAGTCACGAAAGGAGACAACATGGAGGAGGAGGAGTTTGTAGTTTTCCCAAGTTCTTTGTTTAAATGTTTTCTTTGCAAATGGATAGATGGGAACATAAACTAGGTCTACATGTAATGTGTTTTCTCAAAGAGGTGGGTGTGGATAGGTGTGTGTGTGGGATGGCCCAGGTCATACACTTCCAGGCCATGATTTACAAACCAGAGGAGCTAGATTCATACCATATGATAAGGTAAAACAAAGCACATCTCATTTTAGTGAGTTGTGTGAACCCAGGGAGACAGATATATATGTCTAGGTCAGCCCTTCACTTAGTCCGCTTTTCCTTTTCTTTCATAATTACTTATTCAAGCACACAAATGGGTACATATGCTCAAAGGATTTGATTCCAGAAGTCCCTGGAAACGAATCATCCTGAAATCAGAATGAGACAAGCTTACTAAAAGCCACAAACTGGAGCAATATAGAATGATTTAAAAAACATCATAAATTTGTACGCTGAAGAGCTAGGATAAAATAACAGAAATAAATGGCATGTCTTCAGCCTAAACTTAGAACTCAAATGTTCTTTCTTCAAGCAGTTTTGCTAAGTCAGTGAGCACATTTTAAGTCGTACTGGCTGGGGAATGCTGGGAGCTGAAGTCCACCAATCTTAAAGTTGCCAAGGTTGAGAAACACTGAGCTAGCCTCTGTTTTAAGTCCTCTAGTGAAGGAGGACTCAATGTCACAAGCAATAGCCTGTCAAATTGAACCTGCTTCCTTGTACTTTTAATTCACTGATTCTAGTCCTGACCTCTGGAGCAGTAAGAAATAAGTCTATTTCTCTTTCTGTGGGATAACCCTTCAGATACTGTGGAGTCCTTGGGGTTCTCTGAGCTTGGCTGTTTTCTTGCAGACATTTCATTACCTAGCTAGGTAGCATCTTCAGTGCTAGAAGGGAATGGGTTTGCTCTCTGTTTATGTGCAGTAGCTTGCCCTGTCAGTGTTGGTGGGGTTGTGGTTTTCTCCTGTTGTTTACTGCTTGTCTGTCTGGTGTTGATCCTGGTGTTGTGTTACCGTATTTTTCCGACTATAAGATGATACTTTTTTCTAAAATCCTTACCCTAAAAATTGAAGGGCGTCTTATTCAAGGAAGTCAGCCGAGGAGAGAATCGCGCAGTGGCAAAACTGCCCATACCTTGTCTCTGCGAATGGGCTTCCTCCTATTGCTAGCCTCCAATCACAATTGAAATAGCTTGTCTCCCAAACAGACTTCCTCCAATCACGAGCCTGATGTAACTGATGTCAGCTGATGCTGAACAAACCAATTAGAGGAAGGCTGTCTGCAGAGAGAAGCTATCGGCAGTTTCACTCATGCTTGAATGTAATCAGTTATGCAAAAGAGCATGGAAATAGAGCTGCAGAGAGACGGTTTGGACCTCCTCCCACCGAGTGTATCAGGTCAATGTTAACTAATTACTAAATAAAAATGTGTTCTGCACTATCTTTAAAATATTGATTTCTTAATTTGGGGTTGGAAAAATGGGGGTCGTCTTGTACATGGGGGCGTCTTATTGTCGGAAAAATATGGTAATTCCTGCTTAATCCCAGCTTATCTGGGTGTTGATTGCCGGTCAGGTGTTCTGATCTTTGTGTTTCTTTTTGAATAGTGTGTAGATGTTGTTTATCTCTATGTGCCTGTTGATGGCTGACTTGTCTGAATACCAAGCTTCCAGGAATTCCCTTGCATTTTTGACAGACAGGATAGACAGGCAAAAGACTAGCAGAGTACATGCATCAACACCAAGTAGCAGTCAGAAGTCATGATGAAAACTTCTTAATCTCACAACACATGGACAGACTTAACCATAGTTTCAACTGGGAAACTGTCAGCATCTTAGATCAAGCTAAATCCAAAAACATGAGGGAATTCCTGGAAGTTGGTATTTGGACAAGTCAGCCATCAACAGGCACATAGAGATAAACAACACACTATTCAAAAGAGACAATAAAAAGGAAACAAGAAGATCAGACACCTCCTCATCAGCAATCAACACCCAGATAAACAGGGATTAACACCAAGATCAACACCAGACAAGCAATCAAGCAGTGGACAAACCCTAATCAAGGAAGTACCAAGGAGAAAACCACACCCCCACCAACACTGACAGGGCAAGCTACTATACATAAACAGAGAGCAAACCCCACTCCCTTCTAACACTGAAGATATTACTTAGATGGGTAATGAAACATCTGCAAGAAAACAACCAAGTTCAGAGAATCCCAAGGACTCCATAATGCAACCCTGAGCTACATATATTGTCTTCTATTAGTACCTTCAGATATTTGAAGACTGGTGTTATATCTCCCCTCAGGTGCCCTGTCTGTAAGCTAAACATACCTAGATCCTTTAACTATTCCTTCTAGGGCATCATTTCTACCCACTTCACCATTTTCGTAACCTCCCTGAGCATGCTCCAATTTGTCACTTTCCTTTTTGAACTCTGGTGCCCAAAAGTTTCTTTTCTCCTTAATGCAAGATTCAAAAATCTGAACTAGGCCAAATTGATAGTCTGAATATCAGTTGCAGTATATGGCTGAATATTCCATTTCCAACGCGGTTCAAATATATAAAAGGTAAATTACAGTATTAGTTTAAATTTAGTATGTGATATATAATATCAAATGGATTTGCAGCAGTCTTCACCAATCGAGTGGCCACCCAAGAGGGAGAGGGAGAGAAATGCACACACACATAACATCTGTCAGTCATGTGGTTGGAGAAGTGTAGATTATACTTTTCTGTGTCTCTGTGTCCCATTCTGTCACCAAAAATCCTGTGAACATCAAAATGTATTTGGGTGTCCAACATCAGATGTAGACTTTGGTAGGTCCTAAATATATTTCTGCCAACAGCAAACAGTCATAAGACATGAATTAGGTGTTCGCTTTTTCAAGTTTTGCAAAATTGGGATCATAGACATAGAGAATTAATAAAAACTTTAATTAAGGGATTAAAAACATAAATCGATTTTCTTAAATAATGTTTATTGAATCAGAAGGAAATCAAAATATACAAGTATTTAAAATTCAGGTGCTAGTTTAAATTATAACATTAGTCTTACTCGTCCTTACTTTTACAATAACAAATAGAATGTATCTTTGTATGTGTAGCATAGATGTGCTACAAAACTTTCCTACCACAGAATGTTTGTAAATCAGATATAACTGCATTTGTTTTTTTAATCCATGTTTTTTTTAAATCATATAATTGCATAATCTAACAATCGGACCTTTCCCTGTTTTAATACAACAAAACATATTAACAACACAGAAGTAAATACATCCTTTGGGTTAGTAATAAAAGGGCCTCCACTCTGCCCCCTCGTGTTGGATTCTGGTTAATACTTTAATTACTTTTGAGAAGCAAACTTCTTGCATTTCATTACATGAAGACAGAAATAGATGAGAATTAGTGACAAGTCCTGTACATTTCTGCTGTTTCAATAAACTTAATCACTTGAAAATCAATTGCAAGGGTCCCTTTAAAGATTTATGAATGCGACCCTGGTATTCTTAATCAACAGCGGGGTGTGTGTATGTAAGTTTGTGTTTTGAAAGTATTTCAGACTACAACTTGCCGTGAAGGCTGTTCAGGTTTATAGTTGTTCTTTTCCCTGGATAATGGTGCCCCTCAAAGAGAATCTCTCTGATCATGTACATCACAAGCATTTTAATCTCATCCTTTTCTTATTGTCCAGTACAATCCTGAGTAAACCTCGCAGTCCTCTGGGTCTTACATCATGTTATCTTTATAACGGCAGCCTTGGAAAGCTTTCACACTCTCATCAATCATTCTCCATACCTGCTTTTGCAAACATCGCATAGTACTAAACAACGGGTCGCCATTTACTATTCTGATTGTGCACTGTTATCTGATAAAACTATAAATAAAGCTTGCCTAGAAAAGAAGATATGAAAGCGTGGTTTGAAATAGGCTTCCAAACCATTGCATTAACCCTGTTGTGTGAACCATGTCACTGTCAAAACGAATGTAAACAAAACTATTTTGTCTGCATTAACTCATCCATGAGAGCTGTTCTTAGCTTGCCAATTAACTTCTCATTTTGTTAAGTATCCCTTTAAGTATCTTTGAGTTTTAATACTGGTACTTGTTACTCAGTTGATTCCCTTTAATATGGTTGTTTGATGTTGGATTACTGTCAGCTGTTTGAGATAGGTTAGAACAGGAAACCAATTCCACAAGTTTTATTGAAACTATATTTATTGACAGAGTATACTAATAGAATCTTGAATGCCTGATTTTCCCTCCCTTCTCCTTAGGCTTCTTTCTATCGTTTTCCATTTTTCTTGGGCTTAAAGCATGCGTGTTGACATGTTGTAACCATCTCCGCATAGTTTCTCCAAGGCCATCTCTGAGCCTCTCCACACTTTGTTACACAAAGCCAGCTAGGACACAGCTAGGGCAATGTATGGATCTAGCTCATAAGAATATTTATCTCTGCATAAATGCGCCACTATTTTACTATGTCCCACAATATTCCTAGCTATGATTAAGATTAACCCAAGACTACCCATGAGAAGCATGAAACATTTTCAGATCATAACAGGATAGACACCCTGCTTTTAGAAGATGCCAGATCCTGTATCCATTAAAAAAAAAAAAAATCTTAGATATCAGTTGGTTTTCCAGTTCCAACAGACATTGGGTGGACTCAGATTCTGGCAGACTATAAAGGAAGCGTCCACTTGTTTTGAAGCGGGAGAGTCTGCATTTCTGTGAGCTGTTGCTTCGTGCATCACCCGCTGTTCCTCAACTCACCCTGGGCCCATGGCAAAAAAAGCATCCAAGCCAAACGTGACCCACCTAAAAAGGGGCGGGGCTTCGATTTGCATGGGTGCAGCTGCTATTGTGGCTTTTCTAATGCCCCCTATAGAGGCCCCTGCTTGTTATATATCAATTCAGTAAATATGAAAGCACAATGGCAGGGTAAGAATGAATAAGTAGAATATCAACAGCCATTACCCATTAATTTGCTTCATACTTCTGCATGCAATCAGGATCTCGCAGAGCAGGGAAACTGAATTTATGTGATGTAAATTACTGAAAAATAAACAAATGGCAAACACGCAAACACAAATGGGATTCTTTGCATAACTGGGCAAACTAAGACAAATGATCCAAGACTGCTATTCTAATTTGAGTCAGAGGAAGCTTTCAGAACTTTGCTTGTACTCCAAACTGGTTCTGAAATGATTGGCTTAGCTGCAACCAAGGGTTGCAGAATTTTTGCTGATCAAAGATCACGAAGCTACAGAAATATATTTATTTATTTTATTCATTTACTGGGGCTTACATGCTGCTCTGATTGTACAATGAGAGCTGTGCTGGTCTCATGGTAGCCAAAAATCTGGAGGAGTTTGGTAGCACCTTTTCCGACTAACCAATTTTATCAAAAAGAGTAAGCTTTCATGAGTTATAGCTACAGCTCATGAAAGTTTACATATTTTAATAAAATCTGCTAGCTGGGAAAAGTTCTACCAGACTCCTTCTGCTGTTCTAACGCAGCAAGGTTAGTGCTAAATGGGACATGGGAACTGCAATCAGATGTCCTAAGATGACCTTCTCTTAAAATCAGGACATTTGAAGAAACCTGGGGTGGAGATTATATTTCAGGATGAAGTTTGGGTAGGCATGGAGGAGAAATACATTTTCTTCCATTTTAAAAATGCAAACATAAGCAGTTCACTTTTCTTGAATTTATAAGTGAACGGAACATTCTTATGCATCAAAATCCACAGTTTGCAAAACTCTGTGACACGGTTTGCAGCTAAAAAGATGCACACAAAATTGCATATAATGCAGCAAAGTATAGGAAATATCGGTGGCTAAATAGGACACGTTATGAACTCAATACAGAAATGCATATATTAGAAATGCATAAGTTATATGAATTTGTATGCAGGCTTTCTCCTGTTTCTTTTAATTTGTTTTTTCTTTTTTTTTAGATTCCTAATACAGAAAAAAGAATGAAACAATTGGTAGACACATTTGATCTTAACCCATTTCCCTGTACTGGTACTCCTCTATCAGCTTTTGCCTTCCGGTGAACCTACCAGCTGTCCTGGATGCTGAACTCCATTTAAATCTTACTGTCTCCCCATTGTGTCTGTCTCGGTAAGCTTTTATTATCTGCTAGCTTTTAAGAGAACATGTTCTGTAAAAGGTAGTCTCTCAAAACATATTAGCACAGTGGGTGCATTCAGGGCTGCCGGAAGGGTGGTGTTGGTGTTTAATTTGGAACTTTAGCCCAGGCTGCAGCCCCACCACTCCATTTTATTGCTATGTGCTAGACAAAGGAATGTCAGGCAGCTAAACCAATCAGATGCTGCCTTTTTGGGTGCACGACCAGTGAGGACAGTAGGGCAGCGATAGATCTGCCTCATGGTCATCCCATGGGAAGCGTGGTGGTAATGGCACCAGGAGAGAAGATGGGTGTGGTGTTCAACAGACTGAACTGCAGGGAGGGCAGACAAGGCAGTTCAGTGGGAGAAGCAGTGCATGGGTGACACTGGAAACAGGCATGTGTGCCCACCCAGCCCATAAAACACCTTGCTTGGGATGACCTTGGATCTGTACATCCGTCCTCAGGCACAGGACTTAGTTTGCTACAGCCATGAAAAGGGAGGGAGGGAGGGAGAGAGGGAGGGATGAACAATACCAATAATTTCTTCTTTCCTTTTTGTCCCGCAAGGAGAAAAAGTAACGGTGCTCCAGTGATTCTTCAGAGACTTCAGGTTATTAATTATTTGGGCTTCACGACAGACACAATAGACACAGGATCTGTTTGTACCCCAGCATCTGACATCCGTTTGGGGCTCTGGAGAAAGGGAAAAAAAATAGAGAAACATATAAATATTGCTGAAGGTGTTCAGGAAATTATGTTGGAACCTGACACTGGCATGCTTTTATTTCTGTCTCTCTTTACTGGGCCGTTGCCTTTGTGCAGATGGTGAAAGAGTCTGCACCAGAACCGTGTGGGCATTTTGCTGCATAAAAAACCTAAATAAGCTTACTGCTAATAGGCAAATTTCATATGGGAAAAAGCTGCAACATACAACATATGGATACTGGCTTGATGTTTACTATAATTTATTTTGTTCTGAGGAGGTATGAGAAGGAACAAAGATTCTGAAATCTGCCGCTCAAACCAGTGAGCATTTTTGGGGTACCCGTGATGGTCAGAAGAGGTCAAGATGGCAGCCACGATGGTGCAATCAAAGTTCCACCAGTTTTTTTATGTGCATCTCCATATAAAACCCCCACACTTCATTCAAAATCTTTTAAGAATTGGCCTGAGTTTAGCCTGCATAAGTATTAGGAACTTATTTAAAAAAGACAATGTTCTGTCACTAATTAAATTTCTTGTACCTTTTCTGCATTTCTGTATACAGTCCTGCCTATCATATTTAAAACACCAAGCCATAATACATTTATTGATTGCAGAAGTACCCCGACATGTTTGCTCAGTCATATCACATTATTCATCAAAACACTTCTCTCCTGCCTTAGTTTTTTTCTCTCCTGTGTGTTATAAGCCTTTGTGTGTGCAAAAGACACAGGAAGGGGGTGGCTAGATGGAGCTTCTCTGCTTCTAACTCATCCCTGTTTTGATCCTACTAACAAATAATATTAACATTTCACCTGTCAGAATCCTCACAAGTTTCCTGGGCTTTGCTAACTTCTATTGGCAATTCATACCCAACTTTGCCCAAGTAGCACTCCCACTCACTGATTTGTTGAAAACCAAGGGCAAGGACAAAGCGAAGGCATCAAAACCTGGAACCCCCTTGGCCTGGACTAAGGAGTGCCAGGAAGCTTTTCAAAGTTTAAAGCGTCTGTTTACGGCTGAACCGATCTTAAAGCACTCTGATCCAGAACGGCCATTTGTCATACAGGCAGACGCTTCGGATGTGGCAGTGGGAGCTGTGTTGTTACAGAAAGGGGCGGGGGGGGGGGAGCTGTTTCCATGTGCGTACATATCCCAGAAATTTTCAGAAACTGAGAGACGCTGGTTGGTGTGGGAAAAGGAAGTGTTCGCAGTACGTTGGGCATTAGTCTGCTGGAGACACTTGTTAGAGGGATCACCCCATCCCTTTGAAATTTGGACTGATCACAAAAATCTAGAAGCTTTGACTGCACCAAGGAAGCTGTCACCCAAGCAAATGAGATGGGCACAATATTTTCATCGATTTAACTTCTCCCTGAAGTATATTCCTGGGGGAAAACATTTTCTGGCAGACGCCCTGTCTCGATTGCCTCAACACAACAGCAAGCGGGAGGAAGTAGTCGCTCCTGTAATTCCATGTACCCAAGCAGCCCTAAGAGTGGTCACTAGAGCTCAGAAAAAAAGGGGTGAAGAACAACCAGAAGGAGAGTTGTTGAAAAAATTAAATGCCCAGATTGCTCAGGATGATTGGTTTAAAAGCAACAGCCAATTGCTAGTGAACAAACAAGGGGCATGGTGGTGGCAAGATAAGCTGTATGTCCCTGCAGACGCTAGAAAGTGGGTCTTGCAAAGAAGTCACGACAGCAAAACAGCTGGGCACTTTGGCTTTGTGAAAACATTACATCTACTCAGGCGTCAATTTTGGTGGCCAACAATGAGAAAAGATGTAGGGGAATATGTAGCTACATGCCCCACGTGTGCAATGGCCAAAAAGAGAGGGGGCAAACCAATGGGGCTTCTACAGGCAGTAGCAAACCCTGGGGCTCCTTGGAAGCAAATTTGCATGGACTTTATTGTAGACCTGCCTGAAAGCAACAAAAAGACAGTTATTTGGGTAGCTACAGACCTTTTTTCCAAACAAGCACATTTTGTGGCATGCCAATCCCTTCCATCAGCCCCCAAACTGGCTAAGTTATTTATACAACACGTCTACTGAGCTCATGGTGTCCCAGAACGAATAATTTCGGATCACGGGGTCCAGTTTACTGCCAAGTTCTGGAGGGCGTTCCTAAAACTACTGGGGGCATCGCAAGGCTTGAGTTTGGGGTACCACCCCTAGACGGCAGGATCATGTGAACGTCTGAACTCAGTGTTGGAACAATATTTGAGATGTTTCATTAACTACCAACAAGACAATTGGGATGAACTGTTACCGTTTGCTGAAGTAGCTTATAATAATGCAGTGCACCAAAGCACTGGCCTCACCCCTTTTAAAATAGCTACAGGACAAGACTTTGTACCCATCCCAGAACTACCTAAACAAACCACTCAAGTCACTTCAGTTGATGAATGTGTCCAACAAATGACACAAGTGTGGCCTCAGATTGCTGCGTCATTGAAGGAGGCCAGAGCAACGTAGAAGAAATTTGCAGATGCTAAGAGAACCCCAGAAAAAGACTGGAAAGTAGGAGATAAGGTTCTTTTATCTACCAAGCATCTTAAATCATTACAACCTTCCAGAAAGCTCGCTCCAAGATTCGTAGGGCCTTTTGTTATAGATAAAGTAATTAATCCAGTTTCACTACGATTACAGATGCCTGCTACCTTTAAAAGAATCCATCCAGTGTTCCACTGAGACCTGCTTAAACCCTATAAAGAGTAATCTCAATGGCATCCCTCCCCAGTACCTCCTAAACCAATGATGGTTGAAGGAGAACAACATTTTGAAGTTAAAGAGATACTGGACAGTAGAAAGCACGGGGGGGGGGGGGGGGGTTCAATTTTTAATTCAGTGGAAACATTTTCCCAAATCAATGGCTGAATGGGTTGACAAGAAACACGTAAAGGCTCCACATTTAGTTAAAAAATGTTATGATGTTTATCCTACAAAGCCTTAACAATTAGAATGGTTATTGTATTATGTTTCTCTTTGCTTTTTCTTTTTTAGAGTGAAGAAGAGGAATCATCTGACTGACATCCTCTTTTGTGGAGGGGCAGCATGTCAGAATCCTCGCAAGATTTTATAATAGATTATTATATGGCTAGTTTAAAAAATGGCTTTTTACATGCTGCGGTTCTGCCATTGTAAAAGGGGCGGGGGGGGGGGGAGAAGGAATGAGAAACTGTTTAAAGCAGATGGCTCCTTATCACAGGCTCTGGCATGATCAAGGCCATGCCAGCAAGGGAATCAAAAGACCAAGAACTAAGGGCGATGTAAGGTGGGGGGAAAGTAAGAAAAACAGCTTTTGGTGCACTTTTGCTCAGTCTTAGCAATGCTTTGGATCTGTACACTTATTTTCAATAAATGAACTTTCTTTTGAATCAATATTGGTTGCAAGGAAAGTTACTGGATTTGGGATCAACAGGTGGCAGTTCGTTACATCACCTCACTGCTGTAAGGAAAATTGCAAGAAAAGATCGATTGCTAATAGCTCCCAAAGGGTTCTGGGGTGTTTTGCATTTTATTTTGAGTTTCCCATTTGGCAGGACATTGGACAAGATTAACTGAGAATGATTCTAGCGTCGTCCTCCTTTGAATGTCATCTTGTGAAAGAAATATGTAAGTGCAAAGAGCCTGGCCTGAGGACTCACAATCTGAAAGGCACACACAAGAAAAGACGAGAAGATAAAAATAGGATGAAAGTATTGAACCCAAATTCTACAATGTGCAGTTGGAGTCACCACTCAGGGAGTGGAGTTTCCTGCAGCAGAAATTCCAGGAGTAAAAAAGCATCTTTTGCTTCTGGGGATACAGATGCAATCAGTTGATGGATTCAACACAACCCATTTAACCTGATTACTATCAATCTGCCAATGAGAAAGAAATCAAAGTTTTTCTTTCCCAGTCCGTTCCTTCTTGGTGGGTTGAGATAACGGTTGCCAGCATTGTCAGCCAGCACATCCAAGGGAAATAAAGCAAGTTCTATCTATCTTTCTGGGAGAGATATCACATCCCTTCATTCTTATCCCTTTGCAATACTGAGTTGTAGCCCCGAGAACCTCTGGATTACAGCAGATAGAAATGTGAAAAATAAATAAATAAAGCTCTAATATCTGGGGAAGAAAACCCACCTCTAGGAGAACTTGGCTTTAAAAGTTTTGTCCCCTTTTCCTTTTAAAGACTATTCCTTTGTTTATTTAATATTTGGCAGGGAGGGAAATAATTTCAGAGCCCTTAAGACTCAGATGCCATTTAGAGTGGATCAGGAGAAACTCCTGCTTTACATTCTGAACACTGATTTATAGCCAGTCTTGACTGACCCTCTTCCCCAACCTAACCAAGTTCAGTACTTGGATGGGAGACCACTAGGAAGTCTCTGGGCTGTTGAGTACACCGGGAGTAAAACAAACTGAAAGGCAAACAAACCAAAATGCAGAATAGAGTAGTGGCAAATCTATCCACGTGGTTGCCAAGAAAAGTACATGGATGTATCCAGGGAGCCACTAGGAGTTGAGCTTAAATCAAATGAGTATTTTTTAGGAAAACTGTCTCTTTTCTTCAGCAGGCAGAAAAGTAGCTTGGAAGGGACTATGCTGAACAGGCAAGCAAGAAGAGAAGGACCAAAGTCCCCACCCTTCTCAGTCCTCCTCCTACTCTGAGACTGTTTTAGTTAGAAGAGGCAAGGATTACATAAGTTTCATATATAACTTGAGGCTTGAATAGTAAACCTTTAGTCAAACTGATAGGAAAAGGCATCTGTACAAACTGGTCCTATTTAAGAACTTGATTAGCAGCTTCTGTGTTTTGCAACTGACCAGGAGAATCCTGCAAAAGTGAAAGTTAGAAAACACTTTCCCCATATCCAGCTTTGGATGCACCTTCAATTTCCAATGAAGAGAGAAACAATAATGACTAAGTTGACACGACGCACTAAACGAAGCCTTTCATTTAAACTCTAGTGTGATATGTGAGCACAGCTCTATAGTTCTTTAGATTCAGGGCATGACTTGGGAAAGAGATCTCTGGGCCTAAAAAGAATTTGGCAATTAAGCTGATTTCTCTGACTGCCGAGCTGCAACCCAGATGGAAAACCACTTATTGAATAGAGAGCCATATTAATCCATTTTTGAACTGCAGAATAACAGTTCTGCAATCTAGCACTCTCTAGCTGTACTTAGACTGCAACTTCCAGAATCCCCGTCAATTTTCGGCTGTACTGGTAGGGAATCCTGGGAGCTGGTCCCAGTAGAATTAGAGGGCACCAGGCTGGATAAGGATTCCACTTCATCCGAGTCCCAAAGCCATCTGGGGGAATTAATTTGGTAGTCAATTGCTCTTACAGCTCCCCTTTTGGTAACCTCGGTAGGGACAGGTCTCCCTCCGGCTTGGTGTCCCTTCCCTTCAAATCATCACACTCCTAATTCATCCTTGAGAAAAGAAAAGAGTGAAGGTATAGGAGCCATTCTCATCTTGCGCAAGAACACTTTCTTCCAGGAGTGCTGGCTAGGCAGGGGTTGCTAAGGGAAGTCGAAGGTAACATACAAGGCCCTTGAGAAACCCTCCGAAGGTCTGTCGCTTCTCTGTTCGCTTAAGAGGGCTTTGTTGTGCTGAATCTCCTCCGTTCTGAAGGGAGTCTCTCTCGGCTGTTTCCTGTTGCCTGGACTCTTGTGGACCCTTGGTGTCCTGGGTGATCTCTTGCTGCTTGTTCAGGTTCTCTGTTGAATTCTTGCGGCTCCCTTTGGCTGCAGGGTCTCGGTTCTCAGCCGGGGTCAAAGGTCTGTCTGTGAAGTCCAGTGTCTAGAGCAGTTTCAAACAGGGGTTACTTGGTTGGTGGGCTTAAAATAAGAAATGCTTTTGATTGGGCGGCTTGCTTTGCAGATTAGCAAAAGGAAAGCCCAAATGGGGAACAATTTGTTTGCCCAGGAGACCGTGTGCTGCAATCTTATGCCCCAATATGCAGGACTAAGGGCCAGTGGTGGGCTTGGTACAGGGGTGTCCACACAGTATGTTCAAAAAAGTCAAGATGTTGGCCATGGTAGAAGTTTAACTAAATTTAAGCAAGAACGGCTTCCAGATATACGAAGTATCATGCAGCAAGGCAAATATGAAAATTTAGAATATGGTTTCTAAAGTTTATGTTAGTAAATACTGTAAATCAGTTGGAACACAAAGAAGGGGGACATCAAAAATTAAATACTTATCTAAACTATTTTTGGTTCTTTCTTTCTTTCTTTCTTTCTTTCTTTCTTTCTTTCTTTCTTTCTTTCTCTTTCTTTCTCTCTCTCTCTCTCTCTCTCTCTCTCTCTCCCTCCCTCCCTCCCTCCCTCCTTCTTTCCTTCCTTCCTTCCTTCCTTCCTTCCTTCCTTCCTTCCTTCCTTCCTTCCTTCCTTCCTTCCTTCCTTCCTTCCTTTTCTTTTACAGATAAAAATATAGTGGAGATTTTGGTGCTAATCGCAAAGATGTATACTTCTCTCATAAAATAAAAGCAACTCATTGTACTTTATCTGGTATGATCTATCTTTTATTAATGTTATATTAATGTTATTAATATAATATTAATATTATATTATTAATATTATATAATAATAATATTAATGTTATATATCTGGTATGATCTATCTTTCATTAATGTTATATTGAGCATTAATTGTATAACTTCAGTAATTTCCTTTGTCCTCTTATAGATATTTTCTCTTTGTTTTAAATAAATGAATAAGAGGATGAGAATGAAGCTTCACCAGTTTTTTACATGTCATGGTCACCTTCTTTCCTTTTTTGACCATATCCTGATGACACCCCTGGCACAGGGCAAGAACTGTAAGCAAGCATAATCTGCCACATGATTAATCTGCTGCAATCCTGTGTTTATGTGAATAAAGACAGCATCACTGTTTTCTACAAAATCTCTCCCTCTCCCCATTTCTAGATTTTTATATTTATTTTCTTGAATGATAAAAAGGAGGCAAGCTGTTTGGCCCAGAACTATGAGCAGATAACTCTTTTGGCACTGGCTTATGCCATGTCAGTATTCTTTTCCTGCCAGTTTCTATCAGCTTTTAGAGCAAGGGTAGACTGGCAACCTAGTGCCCATAGAGGCGAATATGTGTAGCTCAGGGTTGAATTGAGGAGTCCTTGGGGTTCTCTGAGCTGGGTTCTTTTCTTGCAAAAATGTCATTACCCGGCTAGGTAACATCTTCAGTGCTAAAATGGGATGGGGTTTGCTCTCTATTTATATACTGTGGCATATAAACAGAGAGCAAACCCCATCCCATTTTAGGACTGAAGATGTTACCTAGCCGGGTAATGAAACGTTTGCAAGAAAAGAACCAAGCTCAGAGAGCCCCAAGGACTCCACAACTTAGGGCCCACCAGATGCTACGATTTCAACATACACCAGTTCCAGTCAACAAGGCCAGTAGCCAAGAAGTTGTGTCCAGAGTGTCCAAAATTACCTCTAATATGGTGGGGTTTAAATCTATCTCTGTGGTTTCTAAGAGTCAACACAAGATTTGATCGTACATAATCTATCAAAATCATAGGGTATAAAGGAATTCAGAGCTGAACTTTGGGAAGATAAGAGAGATACCCAGTGGGGAGAAGGAAGGAGTCAGCCATTTAGGAGAGATCTGGAAAAGAGACCACACAGGCCAAAGACAGAAAGAAAGGTGGCATTAATTAATTAATTAATTAATTAATTAATTAAAATAACCCTGCCTTGATTTTATAATTACTATTGTTATGTAACAAGAAAAAATCTTCCTATATTTTCCCACCACAGGATTTATTATTTTCTTTGTTGTGGGAGGGAATCTCTATTCAGGTAGGAAAATGTTAACAGCTGCACGTTGCATTTTGACTGGAAGAGCTAGGAATTGTCCATCTGGGAGCCCCCCAGAGGTAGAGCTAGAAACAGGGTCTGCTTAAATTGCACAGAGACTTTTGGACAGACTTTCCTAATTCCAGTCAAAAGGCACCGTGAAACTCTTCACGGAACTACAAATGGAGAAAAGATGACTTTGTTTCATTTATTCCTTTATTTATTTGTTTGCAAAGGCATGACAATTACAAGAGAGAGTGATTCAGCCAAGGGGGTGGGGTGGAGGGGAGAACAGGATACAGACAGAGGACAAGAAACAAAATGGCACGGTTGGTATGGCTACAGTTTCAAGCTACAAAGTATGAAGAATTTATTATTCATCCATCGCCTTCTGTAGCTGAAAGTCTGGAATAATGATCTAACTGAACATGCGAAAAAAAACCACAATCTTTTAAACTGGCTCATCTGTTGTGGTGCTTTCAGCTCCTAGAGGGAAGTAGGATAATAACCAGGCGTGTGCTAAACACTGTAAATTCAAAACAAAAATGATGCAAGGGCATCAAATGACAAGTTTGTTTTTAAAGATTCTACGTTTGGTTAACTCAGGCTTCGTGCTGTGGTGTACAGTCTCTACTTTCAAAACAGTTGCAGTTGCAAAGCCAGTTTCTGATGCTAAAAGAAGTATTACATTTGGCCGAAATAAATCAGCCTAAAATTATCATATTGGACGTTTTGGGGTGGGTATATTCTCCTAAAGGGATGCCCAACTTGTCAAATCACAAAGGATTTGGTCAATCTCTCTATAAGATCTTGTACAAAACACTGACATCTCTAAAATTTGGTGAATGTACACTGCATGGGTCATTTGTACATTTTTTAAATCTTATGTCATTTGGGGGGAGGGGTGTCCACAGCCATCCCCTGTGCATATTGCAGATATCCTGGAACCCACAGACACTGTGTTGCTGATCAGTCATTAAAAAGGTTCCACTGAATAATGTAGGCTAGTGGATAAATAATGCCTTGGTCAAGGTTTAGACCATAGTTAAGAGATTTAGGAGACATCACATTTCCTCATCCTAAGACCTCCATTCTGGTAAATAAATCTCCACCTCCAACCCCTACACCTTGAATCTTAGCAACATTTAATAGCTTGGCATTACATACACTCCTGGTTTGGTGTTAACCATTTCTGTGCCAAGCACATTATTAGCAAAGAGTTAAAAGACAAGGCGCTAAAATAAGAAAAAGCAGTGATGGTGGTGGGAGAAAGTATACAATTTTCTAGCCATATGATTTCATTAGATCTTTTCTCCTCACCCCACCTGCTTTAATACATTTCTTCCATTAAGTTCCATTAAGTTTCGGCCAACTGAACAACAACTTCTGGAGAAGTTACTCTTCACCTAAATGGAAATTGCACATCATATATATTTGAATCTAAATAATTTTAGGTGTTGTCATATCTACTTGAATCTAAATAATTTTCTTTCTTGAAGGAAAACCTGGATTAAGGCAATCAGATAATCTCTATGAGGTTTCCATTACTAATACTGCAAAGAACATTGACATCTTTAATATTGATGGAAACAGTATAGAGAAATAGAAAATGAACACTATCAAATTAACTGTATTAATCTTTCCTCTTTCTAATGCTTGATGTAAACCTGACAAGCTGTTTTAGCTAATTCAAAAGGGGAAAAATAAGATTGATCTATCTATCTATCTATCTATCTATCTATCTATCATCATCTCTATCATCTCTCTCTCTCTCTCTCTCTGTCTCTCTCCCTCCCTCCCTCCCTTATCTATATCTTGTTACACTGGCCACAAAACAAACTGAAGCTACACCAGGAAAAGTTTTTCACTGACCTGAGAGCTGACCAACTCAAAGTCCTGAATGTTTGGTTTAATGACTTTCAATAAAGGCAGGAAATTGAGATCAAAGCATCCCTTAAGCCTTTCCATGGCCAGCTCTTGGGAAGAATATACAGAACAACTTCTGAGTGCTGTTCTTGTGATTTGGTGATTACTGACTCCTTTTTCAGAGCTTTGAACTGCAACTTCCAGCAGCCCCAAGGAGCATGGCTCATGATGAGGGATGCTGGGAATTGAGGGCCACAATAGGCAGTCCAGAGTTGTAGATGACTGGATGGTCTCAGAAAATGAACAACAACAACAACAACATCTGAAAAGCCCCAGTTTTCCCATCCCTGTGACTATAAATATTGTGACCACTTTATATTGTTCTACTTAGAGTCAGCTGTTTCTCCAAACAGCCCATTGGGGCTTATATATAGTTCATAGGCATATCACTGAACAGATCATAAATTTCAAAAGACTGAAACATGTGTGCTACCCTGAACAATCAGGCTTAATTGAACCTTCCTTAATCAGGCTGAGAATAATAGGAGTCAAAGTCCAATACTTCTGGAAAATACGAGATAAAGGATGGGAGTGGTTAATTTTCTCAGTAACGATGACCAGGCTATTGCCTAAACCAGTGTTTATCAACCCTGGCAACTTTAAGGTGCATGGACTTCAACACCCAGAATTCTGGGAGTTGAAGTCCACACATCTTAAAGTTGCCAAGTTTGAGAAACACTGGCCTAAACTGTTCAAATCTTGTACTAAACAGATAGAAATGTTCTGACCAATTGGTCCAGCATTTGAGAACTGTATTATAACAATGTCAACTTTCTTTATTTCAGCTCCAGTTTTGAACTGAGTTGAACTGAGTTGTTTTTAAAGGAGATAATGATTTATAACCCAACAGTGCCACTTTCAATGCAAATGTTATTAGGACACAAAAGGAGGATGAAATACATAAAGTTGTATATCAAACATAATACAAAATGATCATGTATATTCTCATTAAAGTAAAAAAGCCCAGAAGTAGAGTTCCATTGAACCATCACCAAAGGAAGACTGAATGATCCATCCACTTACTTGGTGATCAGGTGCTGGCCCATTTATTTCAGAAGGAGTTACCCCTGTGTCACTCCTGACTGACTAAAATAACAAAGGGTTATATTAATTTCTTCCATGTTCCTACAATGATTACAAATGATTGTACATGGGAGTCTAGTTGAGCCTTTTGTCTCTCTTCCTGTTTTCGGACTTAAGAACACAATTGCAAAAGAGCATGTGATTTTTTTTCTCACTGGAATGTCCTCTAGGGAACCTTTAGCCAAGCAAGGGAGTATTCTGTGAATGCCCCATTTAGAATAAATATGTGGTCTAACACATCATTTATCACACGTTTTTATGCCAACCTTTCTTAATATTTATTTATTTGTTAGTTAAACCAATTTATATAGCCACCCATCTCACAACAGGTTAATATAGTCTATCAGTTGCTCCCTCAGAAATGATTTGTTTCAGTGTGTCAGGCTTCATACTTGGACTTGTCAGTAGATCACAGAACTCCTGACCCTTCACTCTTAGTTGACTTCTCAACTTGAGTTGGTAGGAGAGTTCCAGACATGACTTGGCTAGATTAGAATCTTTATTGTACACAAAGATGAAACAATCCACATGGTAAATGATTGTCCACAGCAGTGCAAAGATGCCAGGCATTCTTATATAATCTCAAAGGTTTATATTTCAGTTTTGTTTTTTTTCTTCCTGCCCTTTTGAATTAATGGATGCTTGGTGACTTCAGATTAGGTAGTTGTGGTGTATTTAGATAATGGCCATCTCTACCCTGAGAACTGGTGGTTCCCACTTTGCCATCTGAACCCTTACACAGTGTGAAAGTGGAACTCAACTGAAGGTGGAATTCAGTAGGACAAAGCTCTATTACTCGGGAGCATATCTCTGGCTGCTTGAGAGTCATTAAAATTCTGCCTACCATCAAATAGATAAATGAACTATATAGATGTAATATGAGGTGGGCTTATAGGCAACTTTTGATATTCCTGTTTCATGGATCAATGATGCACTAGATCCACTTATATTTATTATTAGCCACATGTTCTGTGGAATGGAAGGCCCAAAGTTGCTTTCACTTTCACTGTTGGTCTGCTAAAAATGATAATGATTTTATGTATGTATGTATGTATGTATGTATAATGATGCAAACTTTAAGCCAATGACTTGATCTCATATAAAGTATCTCACAGATTCTGCCTGGGGAACCCAGCCAAAAATGTGGCTATTGAAAGCTTTTTAATTAGCTACCACTGGCTTGTTCCATTATATTTACTATTAATTAATTAATTAATGATTAAACTTTGAAGCTGCCCGATTGTTCAATGACTATAGGGCAGCTTACGATGATATCAAAAAATAATGTAGCTCACATACAAATTCAGGAATATCCACCTTACCAGTTTAAAGAATTTTCTCAGATTTGTTTTGGTAGGTTTCTCCTCTCCTTTAGACTTGGTTTCTACACCTTCCTGGCTCCTACTTTCATCTTTTGCTGGGACCTCTGGAGACGCTTCAATTCTTTCAGTGTTTATCACCTCTATGTCATCTGTGGGAGTCTGCAATGATTCAGAAGAAGTGTTACCAAGGATGTATGTTTTCATCCAAGACATTTAGATCAGTCAAGATGAGATTCAGAAGACCTTCTCTCAGTGAGGCTGAAGGGTGGCAAACTAGCTATTCTGGTTCAAAAGGAAGCAATTTCATATGTGAGAGGTTCCAAGGCTCACACCTCCGAAAAATCAAAGCTACTGATTTCTGAGTCCCTGCTCCAATCACACACTGTTGGGACTTAATGAAGAAAGAGAAAGACAGACATCCTGAATAATATCCATCTATTCTAACTGACAGCGGGCAGGAGCACTTTTAGGAACTAAGGGCTGCATAGCACTGGGCTTTATGCACCTCTTCTGTACATTCTTTTATTTGCAATCCAGGTGTAATATTTTACATCTGATTAGGAGAAAATTCTTAGAATGGAATCAGAGGTCTCTGCATGCAGCAACTTGTCCTTACTCTCTGTTTGGAGGAAAGAGGCCATCATAATCTCCCTCCGCTTCAAAAGGATTATATCAGAAGATTCAGCAAGGACTTTTCTCTGGGTATTTCTATATTCAAGAGTTACTTGTTTTTCCCCATTAGGGAAAATTTAAACAGCCCCCCCCCCGCCCCCACCATACACACCCCTTCAGACTGAATTTTAATCTAACATGACTACACAATGTTACTGCAAATAAGACTCACATCCAGATGGACACCAGGGGCTGTTCTACAGTGGAGTTATGCTTAATGATTAGCATTCATTTCATTTGATTTTAAAGGTTTTAAGCCATCCAAAGAGATACAAAGGCATTTGAGGGTAGAATGTTTAATATGAATAAAACAGATTAAGTAGCATAGAGGTAGACTATGGCAGTGATCCTTAACTAAACTGCAGGAGCAGGAGCAGGAGGAGACATTATGAAAAATGCTGGCTGTTCCCAAAAATAGTGCTCTGAAATCAGATTTCTCTTTTTTCTTTCATTAGTATAATAAGCTTTACCATGAATCTGACATAATGTAATGCCTTTCTATGCTTCTGGTAAGAAACCTTCAGATATTTGGGATGGAGATAGGGAAACCTATGGTCTTATTTTGTGAAGTAGCAGATAAGGATTTGGGAAGAGGACGGAAATAAGTTAATATGTAAGTGCCATTTTTAATAGCTGTCCTATGTATATGTCCTAGGGGCTATGCTATATTGTGCAAACCCAGAATAAGGATTAATTTCAGGACCTGTGAATTGTGTTGTATGAAGCAATGGTATTCTCCCACCTTTTCATTTAAGAGTAATCATCAGAAATTTAGCCGGTGATTTTGTTAACAAAAAAATAGAAATGGTCTTAATTAAACTGGTTGAGAAAAGTGGTAGTTAGAAGAAGCAGAGTTAATTCAATTAAAATTGTAATTTAGTAAATTAACAACCTTAAAGAGAACTAGAACACTTATGACTCATTGTAACGATTACCGTATTTTTCCGTCAATAAGACGCCCCCCTGTACAAGACGACCCCCATTTTTCCAACCCAAAATTAAGAAATCAATATTTTAAAGATAGTGCAGAACACATTTTTATTTAGTAATTAGTTAACAATGACCTGATACACTCGGTGGGAGGAGGTCCAAACCGTCTCTCTGCAGCTCTATTTCCATGCTCTTTTGCATAACTGATTACATTCAAGCACGAGTGAAACTGCCGATAGCTTCTCTCTGCAAACAGCCTTCTCTAATTGGTTTGTTCAGCATCAGCTGACATCAGTTACATAAGGCTCATGATTGGAGGAAGTCTGTTTGGGAGACAAGCTATTTCACTCATGATTGGAGGCTGGCAATAGGAGGAAGCCTCTCTGCAGAAACAAAATATGGACAGTTTTGCCACCGCGCGGTTCTCTCCTCGGCTGACTTCCTTGAATAAGACGCCCTTCAATTTTTAGGGTAAGGATTTTAGAAAAAAGTATTGTCTTATAGTCGGAAAAATACAGTATTATGTTATCACTGTGCCAGTTGCTAAAGTCTATTTTTATTCTTCTGTATGCAATGCAGTGTAATAATCCTGTAATATCATCTGATGACAGAAGAAACCAGAATGTCAAATGTAATCCAAGGTTATTTCCAATGCTTATATGCAGCTAATAAATGAAATATATTATAACATTAACATATGATATCACTGGAAGCAAACCTTTAAATTGTTTTAAAATAGTCAGCATTGATGTAGTTGCTTCTGTCTTTCTCTCTCTCAAATCCTCCTCCTCCTCCTTCTCCTCCTCCCCTCCCCCTCCCCTCCTCCCCCTCCTCAATAGAATTTTGCAGCTACTTTAGCAGGTATATTTCTATCACTGCTTACAGTAATAGCATTAATTCCAGTCACCATTTAGAAATTTTTCTTTTCTTTTTTGCTCAAAGCTGAACACATGCTCAGTAAAGCAGAAGGCTTCTGTCAGGATTTACTTTTAAAAACAAAATAGTGTCTGGGATTTTCTTGGGAATACTGTCTATCATTTTGCCTCTGATATGCAATGGGTTTAATTTCACTAGTGATAAAGCTGTATCCTGGGAGGAAATTCTAGGGACTTTTGTGATCAAAGAAAATGAGTGAAGTTCTGTCACTCAGAAAATCATTTGCTTTGAGTAGATCCTTGACTGGAAATTCATGCAGTCATGAGCTCTAGCACTGGCAGGATGGACACACAAATGGTTTCACCATGGTTCATGGCTTAGAAGTTGCTGCAGATACCCTTGAGTGGACACTGCAAATTCTGTGACATTAGAGTGCAACTGAGGGGTTTCAGCCTCAACTGAGCTGATCCAGACTTTTTGTGCCCCATTTTGTATTCACATTCCAGCCAGGCAGCCATCATGTTTCCAGGAGTCACCTAGGCATATCCAATCTGCAGACATGCCCAGACCAACAAAAGCATGACTGCTGGACTTTATTCTCAGATGTGGGCTGTTGACTGCGTCTATGTCAGATGTTCTCATTTTGCCATTAATCATGCATGTTCTCAAATGTCTCTTCTGAAACACCTCCAGCTTCCCTGAATGGTGAGCTTGTTTCCCTTGTATAGAATAAGACTGGCATGATGGCTGCATTGAGTATTTGAATCTTCATTTTCAGGTTGAGCGTTTTCTTCTTCCAGAAGCCCAACTTGAGCACTGCTAATTCATACAACAACATCAGTGGATGTGGCAAACATTGATGCAAAGATCAAAGAGTCTAGGTGTTTCAAGTTATTAACCTGCTCAGTTGGCTCATCTTTAGGGCAAAGTCAATGCACGTGTCATCAGTTGGCATACTCTTGGTCCTTTTTGCATTTATCCCTAGGCTGAGTCTCTTTGCTCTTTTTCTTATGACATCTAATGGTTCCTGTTCCTTTATTTCTTATTCCTCTATGAAAACAATAGCATCGGTGTATGTTCCATCTGTGAAGTCCAGCTCATCCACACCACACTGAACTTCTGTATGCCCAACCCAGCTTTCCCTCATTATCCAGTCTGCCATCACATTGAACCACATGAACTGCCTGCCTAGGTGACTCCTGGAAATGTGATGGCTATGTGGCTGGAATGTGCATAAAAAGCATTAATCTTTCTTGAAAATGCCCCTTTGTTTTAAATAAAAATGTAAACGGAAAAAAAATATTCCCAGCAAGTCATGATAACTAACCAAACATCAACTGAGAAATTAAATATGATAAAACAAAACAAAAAATACTATTATCAATCTAATTGTTTTTATATCATCTTATTTATACTCTCTTTCATAGAACTCTGTTTTCAGACAATACCAACAGCCTATTTGGATGAAAGACAAAAGGGCTTACCAATTACACACTGTTTATGCATTTGTGATAATTCACAGGTAGAAGATCTGAACCATTACTTATATCAGGAACCCAGAGCTAGATTTATTATGCCTCCGTTAATCTATCTGAATCAGTTCAGCACAAAAGAAAAAATCTATGTTGTTTGCAATGGCTGCAAGGAAGATACAAATGTAGATGTTGACAGATAGTGCTGTTAATTTTAGGGGGGTTGAATTAAATTGATATGAATTGCTATAATTTTATATGAATTTTGTTAAAACCTATGGTTGCAAATAAATGTACTACTAATAATAATGGCAACTTCCAAGTGATTGTCTCTAGAATCCAAACATACCTTTTTCCAAAAGAATTTACTTAGGGGTGTGGGGGTAGAAGAAGATCTCTCCTTTGTCATCTCCTTGGGAGCTTCATTGGTGACAACCACAGCTGCTGGGGCTGGTGGTTGTACTGGAGCTTCTGGGGCTTTCACACTTTGCTTCACTGCTGGACTCTCCTGAGATGGAGGTACATTTGTTTCTGGTTTTGTAACAGGGACAATGGTGACAGGCTGCTCGGTATTCTAGAAACACAAGTGAACCAGAAATTGTGCAGGAGAAGATAAACTTCAAAGACTATCAATGGAAAAACATGTTTGGCTACACTAGAAGACAAAAGAAGCTCATGAAAATATGGTATGCTGATATCTTTTTTCTTTATATGATTCTTGGATTTATGTTAATGTGGTTACCTGATATTGTTTGAAATTAAAAAATTTAAAAAGAATATCCCAGCGCCTTCAAACATTCATCTTTGTCCACCATAGGATTACCTGAGACAGGTTATGGCAAGGATGTAGAGAACAGTATTGCCAATCTAAGTCAAACTATAGAAATACTCTATGCAAATGCAAAACTCATAGTTTTCAGTAATATCACTCACCTTGGCATTTGTTGTCTGCTGAACATCTTTTTTTGCCTAAGAAAATTTAAAACACACAAACACAGAGAGAAATCACATGGGCCATTTTCACTGTGCAAGAATAGAAGTGCCAGTAATGATATTAAGGATGGAGGCATACAGTCTTGACATGCACCGTGCTTGACATGGTGAAGCCAGTATAAGGAGGTGGTTGTGGGGTAAATTTTGAGCCATGTATCCTGAAATATCACAGGTGGTGAACTGAAGTATAAAACTGAAGGTGTGATGCAGCTGAAGTAAAACCAGCTCAGGACGATGTGTGGAGAAAGTTCCTAGGAAGTTTTTCTTTTATAATATTATAAGGCCATGATGCTGAATGATTGGAAATACAAGACAGAAATATGGAAGGATAGTGCATCCTTTCCCAGTCTGGGTGGCCTGCAGATATTTGGCCTTCAGTCTCCAGAATTGCCACTTAGCTAGGTTATTGATGAGAATTTTGGTAGCTGATATCTAGACATTCAGCAGGGGTCTAATTGGGGAAAGCTAACATAGTTAAACTTTGCAATTTGGTATCACAAGAGGGATGTTAAATGTCAAATGGGAAAGCTTCAGAAGGGAACCAGACTAATTCATGAACAATAAAGCTATCAGTGTCCTGTAATCCTGATGTTTAAATATCTCCAATGGCAGAGACAGTATGCCTCCCATTACCAATTATTGGAGAAGTTGAATGGAACATTATGCTGGACCACTTAAGCCTTTGTTCTGTTGTTCTTCTTAATCTGTGTGATCTGAACTTATAATGATTTCACCATATCAGCAATCAAAAGGAAATGCTTATATCAATATTAGTATTTCTGCAATTAGTATCTGTACAAATACCACTGCTTTGGGTTCAAATTAGTATTTATGATGTAATCCTGAAAAACATATTGTGGGGAAGGGAGAGCATCTGAAGCAAATCTGTATGCATCATTTTTGGATTGTGTTGTCTCTTTGATGAAGACGATGCATCGATTCAGTTACTTCATAAAGGTTAGGGGAGGACATCATTGAGTAGAGCTAGCTTCATGGTAACTATATGGGCACAAATTTTCTTGGCAACCATGCATATCTGGTGCCACTCCTTTTTTCCAAGAACATGTTCTAGATTTGCCATCTAGCCTATTGTCCTGCATTTTGTGATGGTCTCCCATCCAAAGACTAACCAGTCCCAACTGTGCTTGCTTCTGAGTCTAGACAAACTCAGCAGTCTTGCTACCCAGTGAAGCATGGAAAACTTATTTCCCAGGAAATAAGAGTCTATTCCAAAGCAATCCTTCAAGCTTTTAACTTATAAAGCAACCTTCCTGGTATTGGTGCCATGAAGATGCTGGAATTCAAGGAGTTATGTTTCCAGCTCATTAAATGTTGCCAAATTGGGGCAAGTTGTGATAATCTGTCTTAAAATCAACTATTAGGTTTATGATCAGTCTGGCTCCTTTTATATGGAGCTTGAAGTAACCAGGGGCTAACAAATTTTTCATAAGGAAGGAATCTTCATGTTTTTTCTAGCATGCTGAACTAGATGCTGGGTGTTGATGAAGAAGGACTGATCTCATTAATATGGGAAGGGAGATATATGAGCAGAAAGATGGGATTTAAATGGAAAGTAATAATCATAAGAATAAATATATAAATAAAAGACTTCATTTTATTTTTGAGATACGATAGCTCCTTTCTTTCTGCATCTTCACTTTGTGCCTGAATTTCCAGTCCTGTGAGGATAATAGGAGTTTGCTGGCTTTTCAGCTGCCCTTCAGTAGCTCAGAGGAAAGAAGCAGGAATGAGATTGATAAGAGTTTAGTCAGTTTCCTTCTCTTCGACCCAGGACTAATAGAATTGAAAAGCTCCAAGCTACTTGACCCCTCCTTCCTTCCTTCCTTCCTTCCTTCCTTCCTTCCTTCCTTCCTTCCTTCCTTCCTTCCTTCCTTCCTTCCTTCCTTCCTTCCTTCCTATTTTATGATGATAGGGGCTGAGAGGGGGGTGTTACTGCACAATTGGCAGCGGGTTGGGGGTGAGGCATTGAATTTCATGCCTTGTTTTCAGCATTTCAAAGAGAAGGAAAGACATTCACAGATCAGCTTCAACTGCTTTGGGGAGTGAAACTGGTGGCAGTATGGAATTGCTCTCAATTCTGGTTTAGGCTGACACAGTCTTTGTTAGCGAGAAAGACTCAATAATATGGCACAGAAAATGGCAAGGAATATACTGTCAGTGGGAACTTTTTTCCACTGAACCCTGAATTCACAGATATTAGTGGAGAGGTAAATATTCAGACTCCAGAATTCTCATGATACTTCCCTGCTGCCAAATTATATCTCTCTTTGTCAAAACCAACAATTTAAAAAACGTCCAGCTGAAGGTTTGCTTTTCAGTAAGTCCAGCTGCTACATGTTTGCATTCTGGACAAGCAGATTTAAAAGTTGTCTGTTGTCATTCAGGGTTCTAGGTTTTCGTTTTACTGTCCCATACCAACCTTATGTCTAAACAGTTTGCTAAATGTGCTATGTCTTAATCGGGGGCTGTCTGGCTTCTTTTTCTTGGTGCTTTTGACAAGGGAATCAATCGGCTTCTTCTCAGCAAGTTGCCCACCATGGCCTGTTTGAGATCCCTTTGTGTGACATCAATCAGAGTTGAATTTTCATTGCATACTCTATTTCCTTTTGCCAATAATAGACATCAGCAATACTTTATGTACAATGTTGTCATAAAACAGTACTCATATCCACAAATCTCACTTCATTGAAGAGAATTCTATATTCTATTATCTATACCATCACATTTTTGCTCAATTATTTGCAACATGATATAAATCATTTCAGTATGCATTTATCTAGCAAGGATTCTACATGTATGTGCCACTGAACTCCAGTACACACCACAGAACATTTGTGGGTATTTTCTGAGGCTACATAATAAACTAATGAGGTACCATGCTCTCACTACAATCTTTTATGGACACCCAGAACTCTCTGATGGCTCCATATTGCAACAAAAATCAGTAATAGGGAAGTTGTCCTACAAGCAAGGATAATTTTATTTAACTGTGGAGGTCTTGCAAACCATTCACAGTGTTGGTCTTAACAGTGAAATAGTTAGAGAGCAGGCTACTTAAAAAATTGCCTCAATGCGTACAATCTGCTTATAGACTAAGATCACCCTTGGGAGTTTCTTAGTAAAGAGACAGGAAATTTTTGATTATGGCTTCAGAAATTTGACTTGAGCCTAACCTATTATAGACCATAAAGTAAGGCTGGAAGATTTCCTTCATCTGTACTTTTCACTGAGGCTGTATTTATCAAAACCTTACAAGAGTGCTGAATGTATTTTGTACACTTCTTGCCTTTGCTTGTGTAAAGCACATGTAAAGCATGTGGCTCGTACATAGCTTTGTCAGAAAATATGACAAAAACATGATGAAAAAAATACTAGAATGAATAGGCCAGCTCTGAATTTCAAACAGAATAGAAGCCAAGAAGTTCCCAGAGTATATATTAGATTGAACCTGTTCCATTTCTTACATTGGAAAACTGGTACTAAGGTACTATACGGTATATCAAATTAATGGGATGTGGAGTTTAACAGGATTATGACTGTTAAGTGACCATGCAGGCTGAGAAACTTAGGCACTGAAGACCAGTACACATGGAACATGCCTATTTGGGGAAGTGGTGGGACCCATATTCTCCTTTTCTCATCCTTTAACCTTATATGTTTGCCACACCACTAAAATATGGAGTCTGTGAGACATGACTAATGCTGAAACAGAGAAGGGGGTAATAACTTTTTTCATACATTACATAGCAAAATTTATCTGATTTGCCAACATTTATCTGGTTTGCCAACAAAATTAATTCAACAGGACACAATATTTCACCCTGATTTTCTCACATGTGCAGAACACACAATTTATATTTGGATGTTACACTTTTGGTGTGTGCCTAAAAATGTAGTGTCATGAAGCCTACTATATTGCGCTGATAGAATTCATAATAAAACTATGCAAGACCAAAATAAGGAGGTATTTTTGGCCTATCATCAACCCTCTAGAATGAGGTTTCCTCCAAGATCCAGATGGCCCCACTCAGCTGTTGTTAAGAAGAGCTGCAAAGACCTGACTTTTCACCCAGGCCTTTGACGAGGGACAGGGAGACCCCTTGCTTCATCACACTTGCCATCTTTTATTTTTATCTTTTACGGTTTATTGATTTGATTGCAATTTCTTTGTTTGATTGTTGTGAGCTACCCAGAGTTGTTGAGGGTTGGGTGGCATACAAGTTTAATAAATTATTAAATTAAATTATCTTTGTCCCAGAAGCTCACAACCTACATACTGTCCTCCTCTTCCATTTTATTTTTACTACAACCTTGAGATATAGGACAGGCTGAGATAGTGGCTGGGGAAGGGAAGCTTCCAATTTGGTGGCAAGCTTGACTTCCAAACTGATTGCCCCATCCTGGATATGAGGTGGCCAGATTGCTGGTACCCTTAGCCTCAACATGCTGATGGTCAATGACTGATTTATCTGTAGCAACACCATCTTCATGCACAATTTGGTGTTGAAATAGGCAGCAGACCTGAAGTACCTTATCAAAACCTGGCTGGGTGGAGGCAGAAATGTTGCCTTGACAGAAATAAACCACAGCAGGCTGAGTTCTTACAACATCCTAAACCAAAATGAAACAATTGACTGAACCTAATCACCATGAGCAACATGCTTAACAAGAATTGAACCCCACTCCTTGTCTAACAAAATTTACCATAACTTTCCCCAAGCTAGCAACCTCCAGATGTGCAGTGTGGCCTCCTAGAATCCTTGGTGTTGCAGTCCAATACATTGAGGTTGCCAGGCTGGAGAAGACTGATTTATTGCTATGGTTATTTGACTTATAGCCAAATGCATTCTAATAACTACAGCTGCAATCATTAAACTCAGTGGACAGATTCAGCCTTCTGAGTCAACACATTGGCTGCTTTGCATGACACTGAACCACAGATTAGCCAAACACATTTCAGCAATTGTGTGGTTAATGAGCAGTTCACGTGACTTGCAAAACTACAGCTATGCCCACGTGGCTAACCATGGGTATTGAACAGACCACACTATCAAGTAGCAATTGGATCAATACATTATACTAAGCTATGGTCTCTTTAATTATGTTTTGTTGTAAGCCATAATTGACTCATTTACTACATTATGCCAGGCTAGAATCTATAGTTTAAAAGCCACAATAGCTGGATTCACACATCATGCTAACTCAGAAATGAGCAAACTCTGTTATGCTTTGATTCGATGGGTGAACCCAACTGATGTATGAAAGAGCCAATCAATATTGTCAAGTTTAGATTCACTTGTGAATTACTCTGACTTTAGTCCAGTGATGGTCTCTCAAGCAAGCTTATATAATAAGGCAGTTGTGAAGGTAAAATAAGTGAAATGATGCATATTATATCACACATCAACCTTAAAATCACCCAACTTCATATCAGATGCAAAGCTTTTCCATGGAGGTTGAAATGTGTGTATGAATCAATCTTTAGATGTACAGGTAGGTATCCCAAAGAAGAACATCTAATATTGAACTTACTAGGAGAAAGACACTCACCTTTTCCTCAGTGTCACACTTGGAATCTGCTTTGCTTGGTGAAACCTTTCAAGACAAAAATAATCCTTGAAAAGTGCAGTTTTTAAAACCATTCCAAATCTTGACAGTGTCTTTGATTGAGAGGCAAAGGGAAGTAGAAGGATATAGTTTTAAAATACCGAGATATAGACTGCAATGGAGCACATACAGTATATTTCCATATATGTGAATCACAGTGACAGTCTAGTGAAGTTACATTTTTTTCCCTTCAAATAAACAAATTGGACAGACATCCTTCAGAAAAGAAGTGGGAAGGTTTTTTCACAAAAAATTGAGACTAGATGGCAGAAAAACTGCTGCTTGTAATGAATATATTCATTTGTTGTTTTGTTACACAAGTCTCTCCAGCTTTACACATTTTGTTAACTATTGTCCTGCTTTCATTCCCCCTCAAAAAAGATGCTCTATTAGGAATTATTATTAATTCATCAAGGACACCAATAATTTATAGCATTATCAGCTGCAATGTATGTTAAACAACTACCCAGTTTCAGGATATTTTCGATTGAGATAAAGAGAAAGCTCCTTCAGGAAATTGGAGCAGATAATCCACTAGATCTTTTTCATTCCCCTGACTGCATGAAGAATTAAAAAAAGCGTATTCTCCAAATGTTGGAAAAGCATACATATTTTGGGGAAATTATATTTGATAATGATGGCTCTGCCAGCTTGCGTGGGGTGATAACAATCTTACCCAATCCTGGAGGTGGCTGGCACCTTAATGACGTACCCTGAGTCATTATTCTTGGATCTATTTATTTTCTCTGTATTAATAGTAGAATAGACGCCCAGAATCCCCCATTGTAGGGGAGATGGGCGGGGACAAATCAAATAAATAAATAAATAAATAAATAAATTGTAATTTTGTAATTTTAATTGATTTTAACTGTTTTGTAAACCACCCAGAGTTGTTTCAACAAGATGGGCAGTACAAATTTGATAGATAGATAGATAGATAGATAGATAGATAGATAGATAGAATGACAATATAAAATAAATACAATTTGACAATTATATTTGTTGATGGTCTCTTACGGAACAAATCAATAAGCCCAGGGATTTTAATGAAACATGTTCCCAGATGTGTATGGAGCATCCTTCCTTGATTTGATGCCTTCTAGATGTGCTGGACTTTAACTCCCATAATTGCTCACCATATAGGACTTATAGATCCAATGTCTCTAGAGTATGTGGGCCACAGGAGGCTGGTACAGTGGATGGAGGCTTTGGCTATGGCTATGAATTGAAAGTATAGCTAAAAGGGAGGTTGGAGGTAGGAATTGGGAAGGGCCATTGACAACATTCATACATAATGCCAATTTTTTAAATTGGCTTGATTTAACCATAATCACTTGGTTCAAATATATAGTGATAAGGAACCACAGACTGTATAAAGTCAGAAAACAAAGAACCCACATTAAAGCTTAGCAGGCTATGTGATCCCACCTAGTGTCTTCTAGCTATTCACTATTGGAAAATGTTACTAGTCTTGATAAAGTTTTAATGTCTCACAGCAGTTATTTTATTTTCTTATATTCTGTCCTTAAACTAGATTAATGCATATGCAAAAATGGAGAAAGCGTTGAACAGGCAAAAAAAGACAAAGAAATTTGTCTGAATTCATGCCATTTTTAAAATTAACCTTAGGTGTCAGTCTTATGCTGTTTAGAGGTTCTATACAGACTGAACTTAATGAGCATTATTTCTGAATACAAGTCTTAGTGTAGTTTTTCTACTCCTTTAACAATACTGGCATACTTTTCTTCCCTTGTGCCTAACTAAAAACCCTGCTGTTGAGAAAATCAATATATCTGGTGATTTTGTCGATCTTCCCAATTAATGAATAAAAACACAACCTTTTCACACACAGTTAAGTTATATTCTTCTACAGTATCCTTCTTCAATTTTGCACCCTCAAAAGACTTGGGGCTCCAACTCCAAAAATTGCTGGCTAAGATGACCCTTCCTGGGAATCCCCATCCCATACATCTGTTGGGTACCAGTCTAGGGAAAAATGTTCCACAATTTCATTACTTCTAAAACAGAAGTCTTGCTTTCTACATTGTCTAGCAAGTATAGCGGCCACACTGTCTTCTTATCTGCCTTACATGATTTCACAGTCAGCCTCCATGATAGTCACTTTCCTGTTTCTGGCATATTTTAAACTACTGCCCCTTTTAAATTTCCTTCCTAGTGCCAAGGAAGGAAGGAAGGAAGGAAGGAAGGAAGGCAGGCAGGCAGGCAGGCAGGCAGGCAGGCAGGCAGGCAGGCAGGCAGGCAGGCGCGATTTGGTAGCAATTCACTCCAGTTAGATAGGGAAAAACCAATGATAACATCTTACCAGTGTTTTGAAGAAGCTCATGATGTTATTGTCTGTCCTGGTTGTTGTGTTAATGTTCTCTGTTTTTACCTCTTCTTGGGCAAGATCCTCAGAGGCCAAGCAACTGGCAACTGCTGTATCCTGCTGCAGAGTGGTTTGCTTGCACTCATCTGTTAAATCCTGCATCAAAAGAAAGCATGTTTCTTTCAGATCCTCATTTGCTAAATGCCTAACAGATTTGTAAAAGTAATCTGTTTGCCACTTGCATCATGTTCTTCTACAAGGCAGAGTCATAATTCCATCCATATTTCTTCAACCTACATATACAGAACAATTGGTCCTTTATGTAGTCGGTGTCTAAAATATGCACAATTGCAGTTGGTTGGGGGGGGCGGGGGGACGTTGTTCTGAATCACAGGGAACGACAAATGCAAGAAGGCAGGCTGCAGGCGGCTAAACACGCGTCCCCCTTCCAAGCAGCTGAATACTAAATAGTGAGCTCCACATGATTGCAGTTGTGAACTCTGAATTCTGAGGATCCTACAGTACCACACACAGGGCATCCAGAGCGCCCAGTTTATACTACTGTTCTGAAAGTTTTTCAGAAGCATTAAGTCTAGCAAAAACTTTAATACGGATGCAGCGTGGAAGTGCTCTGTTGATGGTAGCTTACATTTAAAAAATAATAATCTCTGCAACTGTAGGGGTTTTTGGAAAAAAAGGAGAGAGAGATTGGAAACTCAGTCTGTAGATGCTTTCATTTGTATTCCAGCACTGAGCAGATGAATTGGGCCTGATGGCTTAAATGTTTCTTCCAGCTCAAGGATTCTAATACGTATATGTGTGGGTGCAAGCGTACATGAAGTATGAGATATATGAATGAATGTCAGGGTTAGGTGGAAGATAGTCAAGGTCTGCATCTCCCACTTGCAGCTGGAGAGGTCTGGCCCTGTTTAGCAACTTTCAAGTTCAGGCAAAGTCATTAGCTATTGTCACTTGCTGTAGCTTTGCAGAGCCCCGTTTCTTCCTAGTACTAATATAGTCGGCATGAAGTGATCTAATCTCATTAATACTAAGTAGGAAAAAGGGGCATAAGGACAGGAGGTTGAATGTAAGTCAGTTAAGGCATAGAATGGACTGAAGAGCTTTAGAGTAAGCATATTTGGACAACAGGTTGACCCAACAGAGAACCAACGTATCTTCTGAACCTAGAAGGGTAGGGTTATTTTTTTATTTCTACTTTAGATAGCATCATGCCCAGGTCACATGCCCACTTCCTAAATAATTCCCTTTTTCATGTGCCAAGGTGTAACTTCAATGTGCTTTTCTCAGTATCACTACTAGATACAGAAAGAGGAATGACTGATCCTTCTTATCCACCTCATCAAAATCTGAAGAAGGCGCTAATGAGCATATTAAAGGGGGTATAATATTGGGGGGATAAAAATAACTGCTTTCAGACTTGATGAAGTCCAACATCACTGACTGATCTTCATTACTGGCCAGTCCTGGTCGGGGTATTCACAGAGTATCGTGAAAAAAAGTCAAGATAGCAGCCGTGATGGTGTGATCAGAGCTGCACATGGTTTTATGTACATTGAAGCACATAAAAACTAGAAAGAGCTTTGATTGCACTGTCATGGCCACCATCTTGACTTTTTGGCCACACCTTGGGAACCCTGGACACCCTTGGTCCTGGCTGAATTCTATGCACACAGAAATAGCCACCAATATCTTTTATAAGGTATGCAGTATTTAGCTGTAAAATGGGAAAAGTGCTGTAGATTCAATGTGAGTGCAGAGATTTCCCACTCTGGATTTGAACACAGTAGTGCACATCTTGTCTTCCTGTATAAATAAATCCTTAAAATTCAATTTTGACATTGCCTTGCAATCACAATATTAGAAATCTCTTTTTAAAGTAATGGAATCTGTTCAATTGGATGTGTATTATGTTTCTAATTTGTTAGTGTGTTTTAGTTAGTGTTAGTGATAGAATCTTCCTCTATCAGAAAACTGTATGTAGCTCTGCGTGTGTTAACACATGTATGAGTGTACTGTATGTGTGTGTTTGCATACTTGTGTGTGCATGTCTGTCTTGTCTATGTATTCCACTTTGCTTTTCAACAGTGCCAAAGATACTGATGTCTGAAGCAAATAAACATGTTTTCTTCCACTTTGTACAACTGAACAAAATACAGAAGCTAGGACATTCACAAGAGTTCAGTTTTGACAGCTGTTCTCTGCCCACCTACTCCCTTCTCTTTCATTGCATGCAAGCCCAACAATTCCTAATTAATTTCATACTTTCCAACATTTCACAAATGTTGAAAGCAGCATCATTGTCTAGTTATAACACTCTCTGTCATACGCACAGTGAGAGAGAGAGAAACACAGCATTACACACATTGTTTTTCTGCTGTGCTAATTTACTGTAGAAATGTTTCTGAATGTTTTAAAAACTGGGCAGATTCAGAATACATTCTTTAGATACACAGGCCCTAGGCTGCTTAGGTTTTTAACAAATACGTATCCCACCTTTTCCTTTTTGGTTAAAAATAATCAAGAAAATGAGTAAAGAGGAAGAATTACAATATGCAGAGATAGCAAGATATTAAAAATACAATGAGAGTATAGCAAATGGCTAAAATATTGTTCCTTAAGAGAAGGGGGAAAAAAGAAGCTAAAAAAAAAAAAGATATAACCATGAGAACAGAAAAACAAAAGGAAAAAAAAAATCAATCCATCCAAGTTCACATCCCTAACAATTAAAAGTCTTTCTAAAAAAAGCTACAGTACTGCAAATAAGCCGTCAAATTCCCCTTGTGCACTTCTCGCTTCACAAGAAGGTATGGTGCTGGCAAACCCTTATTTGTGGTGCCCAGGTGGAAAAGATTGTGAAAGGAGTCAATTGAAATGTCCTCAGGTTGGATACGGGGTGGGGTGGCCTAGGGTTCGCAAAAAGGTTTATTTTTTTTTCAGTCAGAAAGGATAAAAATCAAGGTTATTTCTTTTCATGTCTTTTAACAAATGTTTCTTTCTTTTCATGCCTTTTAATAAAAAAAGAGGCAAGAAACATAACATTTGAACATGAAACTGATGATCCTATTTGTAATCTATGGGCACTGTGCAAATACCAACACTGAGTAACTTTGATGATAAGTGACAGACATCATAATTAATTGTCAAAACTCATTATTACAAAATAATACATGAATTATTTATTATTCCCTATTTCTCTGTAAAAATATGAATAAAATATTGAAAATCATATGACATATAATTTTTCATTCTATTGTGTTTAATTCTCTTTGTGAGTCAGGGGCCCACAAAGGCAAAAATGCCTAGGGCTCACAAAAGTCATTATGTGGCCCTGGGCAGGAGTGACCAGAGCAAGGTTTGACGAGCCCCATCCCCCTCTTCTACGTGTCTGCATCATGACATCACTGCAGAGTGATGCTTGCGAAGTGACATCACTGTGTATACTGAGATGCCATTGAAAGCACAGCTTGCTTGCTGTCAAAAAACAGGCCAGTCATTCCAGCTGGTTTTATTATTTCTGGTAATTTTCAGTTACTGACTGTGAGCTGGCCAGTTGCTGCTGGCCTGTTTTTTGACAGCAAGGAATAATTACTTTTTTTTTTTTTTTAATTCAGGGAATCAAGTTATGTTAAAGAACTTCACTGGTTCTAGTGCAGATACCCACGATATCTGGTTATATTATGATCAATTGGGCAAATATTACTTAGAATTCCTGGATGATACTTTGGAAACTTGGAAACGATTCCCCTAAACTGGGAAAAATGTAACTGTACTCCCTCAGTCTAGACCGGTGTTTCTCAACCTTGGCAACTTTAAGACATGTGGACTTTGACTTTTTATCATCTTTGGTGGACATGTAATAAGGCTAAAAAAATTTGGACCCAAATTCATATATTAATTCAGAAGATTTTGAAGGTTAATATACAGTTAAAACCAGAGACTTTCCTTTTGGGACTGATGGATAAACAAATGGAAAAGGCTCATGGACTTTTGCTTTTATACAGTATATGACAACTGCAGCTAGACTTCTATATGCTCAAAGGTGGAAAGGCTCGACATTACCCATAATGGAAGAATGGATGGTGAAGACGATGGAGTTAGCTGAGATGGCAAAATTGACAGCTCTGCTTAGAGAAAAAATATTGACTAACTTTGATGCCAATTGGAAGCCCCTTTTGGACTTTTTGCAGGAGACAGAAAGAAATAAAATTATGATATATGGATTTGATGATTTGTTCAAGTAATAGATTATACAAAATATGTATGTTAAGATGTAGTTTTAGAGTAAGAGGTTCTTATATGATTTATCTATATCTGCTGTATAAGAAGTCAGAAGTCATTCTTTTTGTAATTTTTTGTCTTTTCCCTTTTCTTTACTTTTCATCACTTTTGTATTCTTTCTTTATTTCTAACTCTCTTGTTCTCTACTGCTCTCCTTGATTATTAGTTCTTGTTTGCTTTTATCTTTATGCTTTTTATAACTTAATAAAGTTCTTATTAAAAAAAAAAAAGACATGGACTTCAACTCCCAGAATTCTCCAGCCAGCACGGCTGGCTGGAGAATTCTGGGAGTTGAAGTCCACACAGCTTAAAGTGGCCAAGATTGAGAAACACTGGTTTAGACTGTGAGCCCATGGCTGCTCTTAAAAACATGGATATTATCCCTTGGACTTCTGTATACAGCTTTTAGCTTTTAACCTCCCTGCCCCCCTCATTCCTTTTAGTGCTTGTTTGAAGTATGCAAAGTATTTGGGGTTGGCTTTGCTTTTTTTTAGCAAGATTCCTTCTCCTTGAGGGACCCGCTAGGAATCCCTTTATAAATGCATTGCTCATATGTGGTAGTTGTTCTTTGGAGGATAGAGTGCATACGCCTTGCAACTTTCTTTTTCAATAGCACTTGTGTTTCTTAAAATGATGGCTGTGGTTTTTTTTAATCCTATTATCTATGGATTATTCGATGTTTGTGCCTTTTGCTCATAAAATTCTTTATGCAATGCTTGGCTGGGTGGGAGATACATTATAAAATCAAAGCAATATGAATCTATTTAGAAAGATATTCAGAAATTCGTTGTGGAGCTTATTCCGCCCCGTGGAGGTCCTTTTCCTCATTTCTTCCCTTTCACATAAAGAATGGGTCACTTACTCTTACGAAGGGAACATACAGCTGAGTGGGATTAAAAGGGATGTGGACAGAGATTCTTATTATATGTGAAATGTTGCATGCATGATGTAACAAAAGTCCTTTAAATTCATGAAAAGCTAATGAAAATAGGGCTTCTTTTTAGGTTAGCATGCAAGGAGTTAAATGCTTCCATAAGAGAGAGAGAGAGAGAGAGAGAGAGAGAGAGAGAGGGAGATTGTCTGTCTGTCTGTCTGTCTGTCTGTCTGTCTGTCTGTCTGTCTGTCTAATCTATCTATCTATCTATCTATCTATCTATCTATCTATCTATCAAGTTCTTCTTATCTATCTATCTATCTGATCACGTTTCTATCTTGCCACAATCAAAAAGAATCTTGGTGGCTTACATAGAATATAAAAACCAATTAAAACATGCACTGTACAAACTTCACAACAATAACAACATCAAACTAAACACAAAAATAAATTAATTCGTTTGGAGTATCCTAAAAAAGTTTTAGAAATGTCATGTAATAGTAAGGAAGTTATCTCAGGAATTAAGAAATGCTGCCAGTAGATAGCTTATATTAAAAAATATTATGCCACAATAAAAACCTTATAGTCATCTCTATGTAACATTATTCATCATATATTAAAAATGATGAAGGTATAACAGTAGCAAAAGTCTGCCATTTAAAGAATGAGCAAGCCAATTCAGTAGGTGTTTATTAACATTTGCTAGGCTACTACAAAAAGGATTTATGACTTTCTCATAGAGATTGTATGGCTTGTAATATTACCTGAATCCTACTATTATTTCTTATTTCTTATTCAAAAATATGTTACTAGTCCTCAGTAATATGAGGGGAAATGAGGAAAATCTGGCAGTAATATACCGATGGAAAAAACCTCCTAGACTTTTATGATTTTCAACTAGTCTAAAGTTTGATAGAGATTTAAATATTAGGCATTCCTCAAATAAACATTTAAATATTTGGATTTTGCCTTTAGGTCTGTTCATTATCACATTAATCCATGTATTTTGTTTAATAGGAGGTCCATCGGTGAGTGAACATTTGTCACAAAAGTCACAGAATTATATTATACCATTTTTCAAGGAGGAAAATCATATGTTTCCTTTAGTTTAATTAATTCGATGAATAAATGTCCAAGTGCAGGAAGGGACAAGTACACTCAGAGGGCTATTATGCTATTTATCAAGCCTCCAGGAGTCTCAGCCTGGAAGAACAGATTTTTAAAATAAAATACTGAAATAAGTATAGCCATCTAATTTTGGAATCTAATTGATGCTACAATATTTTTCATTTCAACATTTCAGCATTGGATTTTTTAAAAATTACCAATTAATTTGGTTTATGGATTCTTATTTCTTGTAATTATGATTGGTAATCTGTTTTGTTTTGCACATTGTCCATATTGAATAAATCAATCATTGGATAAAAATATCAGGCACAAACAGCCCCCAACCTTTTGTTCCTGGAGTCAAAGGATCAAATGGCATTTCCTACCCCCACGTCAAGACACATAGTACCTGAATTTAGTCAAATTATTTTGGAACCTAAAGGAAAACATTCCATTATAAACAGGTACAATTATTTGCTCTTGTGACATCCCATATCAGCTTCCCAAATTGACTGTTTAATGTTGCTGAGTGGTGGGACCAGCCAGATGCACTTTTTTAAAGTCACAAACATCAGATTGAAGGTAGGTATGGCAACAGATAGCGTGAAAGTGTGAAAGTGATGAGAGAAAACAGAACTTCTTCTCAGAAGACAAGCTAATCCTCATGGTGATGCATAACTCCACATCTTGGAAATGGGAAGTGTGCTTCAACTTGGAAATAGTGGGAAATTCATAACCAGAAAAATGTTGGAAATGTATTGATGGATGGATGGAAAGAGAGATATAATGGATAAGTCTTTCTTTTTAATTATAAATCTCTCCTTTTCATGATAGATCTCTATGGACAAAAAAGAGTTAGCTTTACATATTGAATTTCCCGTGGATTCTGAATACACTAATTATAAAATCATAAAGGTTAGTAAAGATCAAGAGTGCCCCCAGAGAAAAGTCAAGACATCAGAAAAGTCAAGATGGTGCCACAACTTAGACGATGATGATGATGACGATGATGACAATGATGATGATATGGCTAGCCCCATAGAAGCCTCCTGTCTTGAGCCCCAGATTCTTCATCTTCTTGGACTCTCCTTTTCCTTTTTTAGTAATGTTTTTAAAATTTTGATGTTTTATGTATTTATATATATTTATGGCTTTAATGTTTTTCGTGAGTTGCCCAGAGTCCCCCACTGGGGGGAGATGGGTAGGGGAGAAATTTAATAAAATAAGTAAATAAGTAAGTAAGTAAGTAAGTAAGTAAGTAAGTAAATAAATAAATAAATAAATAAATATTAGACTAATGAGGTCTAATGAGTCACCTGTTGGGGGAGATGGGCGGCATACAAATTTAATAATAAATAAACTTTGCAATGTAATCCCGGCCCTTTTTTTTTTTTAATGAACATTGACACATGCAGAAAAGGTCAAGATTTTGATCATCTACTCACAGCTGTCATTTTGACTTTTTTTTATCTTCTCCCACCCCCCGCATACACCCTGGTACAAATCCTACTATTTGGAGATATAGACAAGGCGATTTATGAAAAGAATGTCTTCTGCCAAGACCACATTCTCATTCACATGGCTCAGCCAGTTAAATATTTCAAGCAAATCATTTACCTTGGCCTGAATAGTAAATGCTGTATCCGTGCAGTGAATCCTGCCCTTGTTTTAATTGTGCAGCCGCGTGAATGTAGTTTTGTGATGCTTGAAAAGAAAGCCGTGGTTCAACCAAACACAGAATGCCTGTGTAGCTCCTGGACTCTGCCCTAAAATGGGAGGGTCTTCCTCCTTTCCCCTTTCCAATGATGCTGTTTGTTGGCATCATGACATGTGGGGAAAAAGGCTTTGATGTGATTGATTTCCCCCTCAGAAGCTATCAGTCATGGCTTACTTAAAGAGTGATGTGTGCCCAGAGCAAAATCCAGAGAATTACAGTTCTATCAACTATTTTGACTTTCAGTACAACTATACAGTCTGTATAACTGGAAATAGGGTTTCCTGACATTAGCCCAGCCAGAGAAACCCATTTTATATAATGGGTGGTTTTTCTCATCCGGCTCCTTTATCTGAATATAAAACCCAACAAAACACAGCCAGGAAAAATATTAAGAGGTGACTTTTTTTTTTTTTACATGGAAGAACCAACTTCACGCTATCTGAACAGGTGTATGCTACAACCTGCTGCTTTGAAATAGGAGGATCAGCACAGAAGCCTGACATCCCATTCATCTTACTGTGGCTTGTGCAGCAAGTTTTCCCAGAAACATGAAAGTTTGTAACATTATCCAGGGTTTGCATGAACAAGGTTTCTCAGTGCTTCAGAACGTTCAGCATATTAAGATGCAATCCTCTTCTAGTGAAGACTTAACTGCTCTTTAGATTTCAAGGAAGGCTTTTTTGTCCCCTGTGAAGGTTCCCTTGGAATGCAAATGGCATTTTTCCACAGGTGATCTCAGCCAAATTGAGAGAAAGAAAAAGGATGAAGTTGTAAGAGGCAGAAGAATTGGTTATGTGATAAGAAGAGGTGAGGAATTTGAAGCTGATGATATTGCTAGGACTTTGCTAGGATATTTTGGGGGGAACTCAGCGAGGTAGAAGCTATGACTGAGCAGTGGGCATGGCAATAAGGTTTGGAAGTTGAGAGTTACAGTCTCAGTGACAAAGGACAGGGGACTGAATCTCCTGCAATGTCTGGGATCAGCATAGGATCTTCACATCATCATGGCAGGAACAAAGCACTCAAGAGGACACAATCAACAAAATGGATTAAACTATTAAACCATAGACTGGGTTCATATGTTGTACCAAGCCAGTTTCCTGAATAAGCCACAGTTGGCTGGGTCCACATTTTGTCTAAGCTATGACATAAGGTTTATACACTATTATCTTAAAATTAAACATTTTTTCTTACCATGAAGTATGAATGCAGTCATGTAAGACTAGGAATATGGTATTATGAATATCTGATTCACAGGAAATCATTTGTTATATAACATTGTTCACATTGCATTGATTTAAAATTCCCATTCCACCTAATAGAGTAAGGTATGTTGGAGATCTGAAATTCTACTGCAGAAAAACCCTCGACCTAGCATAAATATATAAAAAGGGTGGAATGTAATAAGGATATTTCTTCAAAAAACCCCACCCTCTTTGTAACCCACTAGATCTTATTGAAGCAGCTAGGATTCCATGTATATATATGTTTTAATGACTGAACTAATCTCTGCCTAATGACAAGGCTGGCCTTATTTATTTCTCTTCCTCAAGCACTGTTCCACCTCACTAATCTGACACTACCTCATGTTCCCTAAGAACTCTTCATAAATGTAGTCAGGAACAAAACAGGTATTCAATGTGTGCCTGAATGACTCTAGGGAAGAGCATCCCACCATCTCTCTGAATGATTGATTCCACTGTTGTATTGCTCTTACTGTCAGGAAGTTTTTAAAAGAAAAATAAAATAATAATAATAACAATACAACAATAATAATAATAGAGATCTATCTTTCCGTAACAGAAATCCATTATTTGTCAATGGAGAACAGATTTTGACCTTCTGCAGGACATCCTTTCAGGTATCTGAAGGATGCTATCATAACCCCCTTGGCCTTCTCTTCTAAAGGCCAAATAATCCCAATTCCTTCTCTCTCTCTTCATAAGGCTTAATTACTAGTCTTCTGATCATCCTTATTGCTCTTCTTTGAACTTGTTTTTCAGTTTCTCTGAACCCTTAAACTGCAGTGCACAGAACTAGGCTCAGTACTTAAGATGGGGGCTGACTAACAGAAAAGGACATGGAACTATTACTTTCTGTGATTTGGAAATTACCCTTCAGTCAATGCAGCCTAAAGCTGTGCTTGATTTTATTGCATCTATATTACACCAATGACTTGTATCCAAGTTGTAATCAACTACAATCCCAAGATCTTTTTCACCAGTTTTATTACCAAGCCAGGAACCCCCTTCCCCCACCCCATCTTACACTTGGGCATGTGTTTTCTGTTTCCTTAAATGAAGAATTTTGCATTGGTCACTAATACTTTTTTTTTTTTTTTTGGTTGCTACTTTCAGCCCAATGCTCTAATACATCAGGATTGCTTTGAATTTGACTTCTGACTTCCAAGGTATTAGCCATCCCACCCAGTTCCTATTTCTATACTTGCCTTTCCTTGAAGTTCATGATCTGGCGTGCTTTGTAATCCTGCAGTTTCTTCCAAGGAGATGGCTACACCTGGATTGTTTTCGGTCACCTCCTCTTGATTTTGTTCCTGTACTTTGCTCTTTTGTCTTCCTCTTTCCGCTTTGAAGAGTCTGTCCAAAAAGGTTAACTCTTTGGGCTTGGGTAAAGGGGCATCCTCCTCTTTAGCTGGGGCCAAGAGTTCGATTTCACTGAGAGATGCTTCGCTTAGGTTTTTATCAGAAGCTGTCTCTGCTGCAGCTGCAAGCGAAAGGCCCCCGTTTTCACTCGGTGCTTTGTTTGCCTGAACTGCCTCTGAGCTGACATCAAGTTGAGCTGATCCAACGGATGAATTTGTTGCCTGCGCTTCAGTACGTCCTGGTACAGACCGTGAAAATGCAAAGGCAAAACGAGATTTGGCAGCTGGTGGAATAGGTTTGGCTTCTTTCCCGAGATTATTTCCATGGGCCTCAGAGATGGAGCTCATCTCCATTGTTTTCTGGGAAGAAACAGCTGCATTATCCAGGCCAACACTCACTGTTGCATCTACTACAAGTGCAAACAAGAAAACAGCAATTCTCCATCACAACAGGAAAGATGCACTATTAATCATAGCTGCCTGCATCTTTAATGGACTGATTGTAAACTGCAAGGTCTAAACAAACACTGTGTACATGTTTCATTCTCTTACCAAGTATGATATTTGGCCTAGCAAAGAATTTGAATTACCCAGATATGCCATATGGTCATTGGTCCATTAGATGCCCTGCCTTTTTAATGGCATAGGGCTGTAGGCGTAAAATGAAGATTAAATTAGTAAATGATGATTAATAATTGACAGCCTTTTCTATTTCAGAACTGTCGAGACCCTGCGAGGGTAAGGTTGCTATTACTATTTTTTTAGGATAAATTCTTCAGAAGGGTAAATGAGTGGTTATAGCCTTTTGTTGAGTTATCAGAAGGTCTCATTATATGAGAAATAAGGAGCTGGAGAAGTCAACAAAAAAGGCAGAATTTGCTTCGAATTCCAGGTACTAGTTACTTAACATTTGAGAACACAGGCTGTTTGAGAACTGGCAGGGACTCTTGTAGTGTTTGGGAAGAGACAACATTTCTGTAAAAGGAAGGAAGGAAGGAAGGAAGGAAGGAAGGAAGGAAGGAAGGAAGGAAGGAAGGAAGGCAGGCAGGCAGGCAGGCAGGCAGGCAGGCAGGCAGGCAGGCAGGCAGGAAATTTCTAAAACAAAATAAATTTCATACACCCCTATTTCTAGTGTTTACATGGACACAACCATGCAGTTTTATTAGCATCAGTACAAAAGTAGTTTACAGTTGCATTACTCCAGGATGTTTTTGACTTCCCAGTTTAGCTACAGTTGTGGAACTTCCTGGTGTTCTCCCATTCATGAACTAACTACATCTGATCATGCCTAGTTTCCAAGCTAAAGCGAAGACAATACAAAGCACTTGCTAAGGCTTTGAAGACTCTAGGAGTGAAAAAGAATAACTGAACAACCTTTCACAGTAAATAATCTATTTGTTAAAGCCTTTTTTAACCACCACTTCTTTCTCCCCCACCAACTCTTTTAAAAATGTCTGAACCCAAGAAAGTTTTGCATTCTTAGATATTACCATTGCCCAACTAGTTCCATGTTGCACTAAATGGTCCTTTGAGTGAGTGTTCATGTTAGAAAAAAGGTATATGCCTTTGTACTTTACTCTGAAAAAATAATATTGATAGCCATTGAAATTATGTGTTTTTTCTCCCCAAATGTCTAGTAACTCAGTTTCCAAAATTAATAATGCATAGATTAATAGTCATGTTTACTTCCTTATATTTAGCCTCTTTCATCAAGGAAGCATATGGCAATCTTTGGGCTTTGGCCCTTCTCTCAGATGCTATAAATCAACGTTCTGCATCCTGATGCCCACATTATAAGATGAGCTATTATTTTTATTATGCTGTACTGGAAATAATGGGTGTTATAGGCCTACACATCTCAAGGACCTGGATTAGAGAAGGTTGTTCTATTGAGAGTTGGAAAGTGACTATTCCCTCTTTTAAGAGTCCACGTTGGCCCTCTGGATTTAAAAAGGTTCTTGGTACCAGGAGGTAAGATTACAGCAGGAGTTCTGATCTTATTTGAAGCATTGTTATGGGGGGAAAAAGTGAAACGGGGCATTCCATTTTGGAATTTTACAACTGCCAGGACCTAGATTGTTGATGTGTTAGAATTCATACATTCAAGGTAGGGATAGATTTGAAGGAGATTGAGGCTCAGGTAAGAATATCTAGGTGGCACCAGTTATAAGGGTGTCAACCAATCTGTCTGCCACTGTTGCCCTTAATATCAGCTTGTTGGCCTTAGTGGCATCCAAAATCTTATCATTGTTTTATAGGAAAATAATTTCATCCTATAGCAATGCTTCAGAAGATTTACCATGATAACTCATTAATCAGTATAATACAGCGAAGCAGATTCTGGCTTGCAAATGATATCTGTTCACTCAGTTAAGTGAAGCAAAAACAAAGATAAATGTGTGTTGTACTGGAAGCAAGATACCTTTGATTTCAGAACTTGCACAACTTGCAGGAAGAATTTTAAAAATGCTTTTAGGCATGTTCCTTAAATACTGTACAGAAACATTAGCCAAATATACATGATGGAACAAGGGAGTGAAAACATCCAAGTGTAGTGAATGTATAGTAATAGATGGAGACCTGGAAAAGGTTAAATGAATTATGTTTATCTGTGAGCATTCAAAACTTTCAGCAGAAAAGGAAGGGCAGGAAAAATATGAAAATTAGTATCATGAACATATTACTTCATATTAGACTCTCCGTTTCTAGAGCAAATCTACAAAACTGCCATAACCTATTGATCTTGTCTACCCATTAGAATGTGGATATGTATTTTCCAACTGGATCAATAATGAAAATTGCTATTACTATTACTTTTGGGGGGAGGGGGTGTCTTCAAGTCAGTGTTGACTCCTGGTGACTGCCTGGACTAGTCCCTGCAGCTTTCTTGGCAAGGTTTCAGAAGTGGTTTGCTATTGCCTTCTTCTTCCTATGGCTGAGAGGAATGACTGGCCCAAGATCACCTAGTTGGCTTCAGACCTAAGGAGCACTAGAACTCACAGTCTCCCAGTTTCTAGTCTGGTGGCTTAACCACTACACCAAACTGGCCCTCTCATATTATTACTAACTACTATCTTGTTATTCCTCTCTCTCTGTTTTATATGGCCCCCCAACTTGCAAAAGCAACTCTAGGCAGTTTACAAATGATTAGAAGCATGAAAAACAAAGGAACCCCATAACAAAGCAAAGCAAAGCAAATATCCAAAACAGAATAAACTGGGTCAGCCTCAGTGCATTCCATTCAAGTCCTTTCAATTCTGCATTGGTTCCTCCCATGCTCTGGCCCAAGGCCTGGGGGAAAAGCCAGGTTTTCAGTGCCTTACAGAAGGGCCACCTGACTCAAAGGTTAATGTTGTTCAATAGGACAGGTATCACAACAGAGGAGGCATGACTCCTACCTTCCACCAGGTGATGCTTTTTCGTAGAAAGGACTTGAAGCATACCCACTCTGACAGATAGGCGGTCCTGCAGATAACCCAGCCATGAAGGAATTTATAGGTGATAGATAAATTACATTAGGAAGCTTATAGGGAGCCAGTGAATAAGCCTCTGAATCCAGGAATGACACAACTGGCAGATGAGATGGATTTGTGCAATGGCTATGGCTGCTGCCTGCTTTTCCAGCAGGAGTCAAGAGTCCAAGAGGACTCTCAAACTGTGTAGCAGTTCTGCCAGGGAGTATAATCCTGCCTAGAACCAAAGGGGGAGAATCCCAAGAGCTGGGAGAACACAAAACACACAGAGACTCTTGCTTAGGTTGAATCAAAGCCTTTTCTTCCCCATCCAGATTCCCACAGCTGCCAGACACTGGGATAGAACACTGATGGCAACTCTTGGTCAGTCTAGGGAGGAAATGTATAATTGGGTATCAACAGCAGCATATTGATAGTGCTGGACCCTGTACTGAGAGATGATGTCACCCAGCATTTTCATGCACTCACAGCTCTGAGGACTATCCCCGTTTTCAGGACCATTAAGTTCAAATTCTTCTCAGGTAACCACACTGGACTGTGTCCTAGTCAATTCCAAGGGAACTTGCAGAGCCAGAATTTAACTCATAAGGAATCAGAGTGATTTATCTGACAGGTGCGTAGTGTAGTTTTCACAGTGCTACTGTTTCCACTGCCTCCTTCCAGAAAAGACCAGGTTACCCTAAACAATGTAGTTGGACAGCTATCTGTGGACACAATAAGAGCAGAAAAATTGCTACATTTTGCTGCTGCTTTTATCATCACAAAATAATCCTTAAGAAAGGTTTTCACCCATGCTCAATTGGATTCACTGTTTGCCATCCTCCAATGATGCTCTAGGAGTCTCTTTTGCCATTTTGTCTCCTGGAGTTCCTCAGAAGACCAGGGAGGTATCTGGGATCTACAGGTAGGGAGAGTCTGCACAGTTCCCTCTAAAACCAACAGGTCCATCAGGTTCCTGAAATTTACCTGAAAGGAAGACTAAATTCTTCCACAAAGAAATCAGTTTTATAGTGGGTTGGATATCTTAGATGAGATAAGAATATGTTAAAAGAGATAGATTAGTTTATTTTTCCATCTAGTATTTCTTTAGGTAAATATGGTGACAGTCTCCAGATATGGTGACTTGGATGACAAGTACTAATTATTCCTCTTATGCATATATGTACAGTGGGCAATGGCACCATTAGGGCTAACTCACTGGTTGATGTTCGAGAACCTTCCTCTTCCAAATTGCAGCACCGCCAATTGCTTCAATGGTTCTTTAACTGTCTTCAAACCAAAGCCACATATGCTATGAAATAAAGTTCTACTTGTACCCATTATATTTATTCTCCAGAAGCCCTTTGGACTCTTGTGACTCCACAGATCCTAACAGAGATGAAGATTAGAAGTCCAAATATGCATGACATCTTCTTAAAGGTTTTTTTAAAAGGAACCTCAATGAGTTCTTTGATGAAGAGTCACTCACTGCAGTGGTGAGTGTTGCAAAATACACATGCATGCCCCAAAGACCTGGAAGAATCAAGGACGATTTGAACCCAGAATTGATTTGCAATTAACTGGACCTTTTGGCTGCAAAATCAGGACATGCAACCATGCAGATTGCCAGTGCCATCAGTATAACTCCAGAAATAAAAAGCAAATAAAGATGGTAATTCTGCAGGTAGAAACTTCACTGGGTCATACAAGTGAGTTTGACAAGATTGACTATTTGGATTAACCTCTGTTATTTTAGCAGATTGTCAATCTTACTACACCCTTTGACTAAATATGCTTCTGCTGAATACACAACATCAGCTAGGGTGCTGGGGAGTATATTTACTAACGCTGCCCTCTCACACATCCTCCATTGTGCTGCAACCTCCCTGGCTGGCCCCTCCTCCCAATCAGAGAAAAGTCTTCTGACACTGAGCTGGAACAGAAGAAAGCCGGGAAAGCAACTTTGGGGGCTGAGAGACATGGTTGGAATGCTGAGAGCATATTGTAGGCACTGAAACAAAATGGATGGGGATGAGAGGTGACTTGCCTTACCTATTACCAAATTCCCATTTACCAGAAGGTAAAAATGCTTCCTCTAAGGTTCCAGGGCATCCTTTGACCTTCTGGCCTACCTTTGCCTTTTTTTTTTTTCAGGGAAAGTGATCACATTTCCAAATAAAACCTCAGACTACAACAATAATCCACCATATTTGTTTTCTAATTCTAATACTATGGGGCTCACAGACAGTTTTGAAAATAAGTATGATTCCACAGACTGGTGCTTTGCAGCATTTCAACTTTTTTAAAAAATTGAAATAATCTTTGAAATATTAAGGTTCAGGTAGAGCGGGAAACCTGGATGATGTCAAGGTCAATGTCTGCAGATTTAGTTATCTGCACACGCACACATGCACATATCTTAGTTTCCTTATCTGCATCCTCACTGCATAGATCTGAACAGATTTCCCTTGTAACTATGCAACTAGCTTCATAGCATAATGTGGTGTTTCTTGAAATTCAAGATACAGCACATTTTAGGCAAGGTTGCAATGATGTAAGCTCTCCAACAGTATCATGAATGCTAGTGTAGAACATACCACTCAGTCTTTCACTGGCAGAATTTTTGAAAGTGTCTGAAAGTGTTGCTCATCTGTGACTTTTATAATCATGTCTCAGATTAGGCTCCACACACACCTGTGCATTCAGCTATGACTTCACCTTAAGATGCATTAAAAGAAAATGTAGAGTTGGTTCTTAATTTAGTTACACTCAGTTCATCACTGTAGTGATGAATGCACCATTGGAAGATCTGAAGGACCAGGTTAGGGACAGATCAGCATGGAGAAAATCTATCTGTGTGGTCACTAAGATCTTACAACAACTTGATGGCACATAATCAGTCAATCAACTCCCCTTCCAAAGCTATAGCTACCCAAAACAAAGCCAATGCCACACAAAAATGAAAGCCAAACCAAAATGCGATTGTTACCAAACTAAACATATTGAAAATCTAGATCTGATTCCTCCTATAGAAAATAAGAGGGGGTAGGAAGGTCAGTCTGATTTAAAGATCAAAAGGGTTTGTGGGTTATAAATTCCACAGTTCCTTTTATTTTCCCAGTTAGACTGCTGTCTGAAATTGGAACACAATGAAAGATGAAGAAAAAAAAATAGATAACAGAAGTAATTATGGAGTGAAATGTATCCATACATAGACACACCACCTGTGTGTTCCTTTCTATTAAAATTTGCAGGATTGATACAAACCAGGACTAAGATGCACACATCTGTTGCCATCACTTTTAATTTCGCTCTTGTCTTGCAAACTATTTCCCACTTTATGATTCAAACAGATGTTTCTGCAAGCCTTTTCCACAATAGAAAATATTTTGTGAAGTACCAAGAGTGTCTCTCCTGATAACAACCAGCTTTATCTTCTTTGGCAGCTTTTACAAACAAGAAATTATTTGAAGTGCCAAGTTGCTGTAAAAATGCACTCCTCTGAAAGTCATTAGCAGAAATGTTCAGGAGAAGGAGCATGGACTCAAATACAGTTGGGCGTGCATGTGCAATGTGTTATACTGTAGAGCAAAGGCAAAAGTGATCAAAGATGTCCATTGATTTCACAGATGAATAAAAATATCTCTAGTTTCTGAGCAAATGAACAGAGGAACAAAACAGGGGAGTATTGTGTGGGAGTTTGGCAGGGGATGTTGTAATTGACTCCAAGCAGCATCGTGAGTCAAAGAAGCTTTGTGATAATCTGCAAGGTATGTACAGTGCTTGTCCTCCTGCTTGAAGAGATTCCAGACTGCAACTGTTGGAGGTGCAAAGGTGTATCCTAATTAGAGGGGAAAGGCTTGAGGAAAAAGGTGACTAACTTGAACACCCCAGGGAAGGTGAGAAGTTCCTAAGCAGGACAAGTGAAACTCTTCAAACCTATTGATAACTTTCCCTTTCTGGTGACTCACATGGGCATCAAGGCCATAAGAGACCTTGTTGGCTAAAATTACCTTGCTGTTGAAGATGCAGTTGAGGAGTTGGGACACTAAGTCACATAGTCTGAACTTGTCATATTGCAATATTTTGGTCTGAAATTCAAAGGATTGTCAACATGATTTCAGAATGTTTTCTGCTTGTCAAACACAGACCTATTTATGTGGCTGAAGGCCAGTTTTAGTATTTTATTAAAGCATCAAGAGCTGTGGACACTTCATAAATGGGAAGTAGACAAACTAATTAATAATTGTGGCAGATTGTTTATATGTTGCTCTTTGTCAACATTTGAATTAGCTCCATTTTGAGAGAAGGAAAACTTTCAAACATGTTGGCCCTTATATTCTAATTATCTATACATTTCTAAACATTTATTTTCTTTTTTTCAAAAAAAAAATGTGTGGCAATTACTGTGTAGTGAAGTCTAATGAAATCTGAAAAAGATGCTTAAGATTTAATATACACTTGGGACAGAAAAGAATTTCTGCTTATCGTTCTAATCAGGAACCAGTTTAGTAAACATGCTAACATTTTTGGAGAAGTTGTTTGCAAACTGTTGGACATGTGATGGCATGTTCATCTGCACACAGGTTAAGCAACTTTGGGCCATGACACTTGTCAGAGTCTGTCAGTTACTTGACAAGCTTTCCCATTTTTTTGCAGCCCCAACAGATAAGGAAGAGCCAGCAAGTTATTGATCTCCTAGATGTGATAGGGCTGGCTCAGCTTGATGTATTCAAGGTTGAGCAGACCAGGATAAAACTTATTATGCATCAAGACAGGATTCAACACTAAAGAGAGGCAAGGTCTTTCACCACCTGATATGTAGTATCAACAAATGAGACCTCCAGCCAAGTCAAGGACCATCGTCACCAAGGACAATCAACTTAGTTCTGGCACATGTTGTAGGACATCCGACAAACCTTTCTTTTCACCTCCAGCAGTTAAAATACAATGTCATAAACTCTATTTTGAGATTCTTTTAAAATTCATGGCATAAAGCAGCCACGTCTCTTTGTTTGTTAGTAAGATCAACCCTGGCTGGGGGTGGAGGTGGGATGGCAGCCTGTTTTTGCACTGGCATGTGTCTTTCCTCTTCTGCAAAGAATGTCATGTGGAAAAGAGGAGTGCCAATGAGTCAGAATCAAGTCAAACACTATTAATCAATCAAGCTAACACCCACAATGTATACCTGCTATTGACTGATCAGCCTTTTGTACTCAAAACTGCACCTTCACTGTACACAGAAAATAGACAAGTGATAATTCAGGCCACAAAAAATGAGCAAGAATTTATAAGACTATGAGGCACTCCCTATATGACTATGGCAAGCTTTGTAAAACAATCCCAGAAAGACCTATTTGTGACAATGATTTTGGATATTTATTTATTTATATTTATTCATATTTCAAATTTGTCACTGTCCATTTCACTACAGACAGACTCTGCAGCGATATATTGGTGAGTGGAATCTTTTCACTGAGTCTTCTGGTGCAGATGGCCATAACCATTCTACTTGCAACCTCAAAAAGTTTCCTTGGGCTTCCATTCTTCAGTACATTAACGAATGCCAAGGGAATTTGGATCTGCTTTTTAAACAATTCACAATGCTTAGGGGCTTGGAGCAATATTAGATTGAGGGCACTCTGGGAAATTTCACAGCAGCTCCAGATCATCCTGGAGATCATTGGAAGTATGCAACTTGGGAGCACAGAGCACAATGCAGCTTGCCGAGATACCAAACACCTGGCAGCCGCCCAAGGTCATTAGCCCTACCTCTTAGCCAGGTGTGAGGCATTGCTCAGAATTTGCAAGGGTGCAACTCATTCATCTGGAATCAACTCAACTCCCCTTAGAGCCTCCCTTAATATGCCACTATCCAGATGCTATAAGATACCAACCAACACATGACTGGGAATAATGGTAATTGTAGTCCAGGACACTATCAGGTTGAAGGAAACTCTGGATTTTTTTTTTTTAAAAGACCCCAAACAAAGTAAGGATGATGATGATGATAACTACTAATATTGTTTGGGGTCTTGTTTAAAAAAACAGGACAGGACAGTTATATTTTGGGGGGATGCATTCAGGTTGCCTGAATCTTGATCAGGCCAGCTTGATGTTTTAGTTTTTCACTGCAGCTATCAAGCTTAGACATCCTTCCTTACCGAATTATTTTCATCATACTTTGCTGCTTCTGTAGAAATCAGATTCATGGGAGACATTACGATTGCATCAATTTTAGAAACCGCAAATGAAATCCTTTGGATCCAATTCAGGGCCAGCTGCTAATTAATTCAAGGCCAGCTTCAGTAATAGACACTTTGTTTTCCAAACAAACGTCTATATCCTAATCTTAAACACACACCTTAATGAACTAAGTTACAGAGACCTGCAGAAGCAATACACGTGGGGAGTGTTTCTTTAGGTGTACAGTAATACATGGGAGTTTGTCCAACACCATTTTATCTTCTGAGTATTCTTCCTTGAGAATTTCTAATTACCAGTGTACTGTATATTCATATTAATATGATTAAGAACTTTTTAATGGATATGATTTGAATATATCTACTGTGGATAGAAATGATGACTAGAAATAGAAATGACAAAGAGGTGGTATCTTCTATCGGAAACCTTTGCATCAATGCAGGACAAACTTCTCCAGCCTGCCATCTCAGATATATCCAGTGAGCAACCCAAGCCACCTGGAAATCCTGGGGTTATAGTCTCAATACCTTTAAAGATTGCTTTAGGTTAGTGAAAGTTTGGACATATCCCAGAATGGAAAAAAATGTATTATGTTGTGTCTAGACCATGAGCAAAGGAACACAATAAAGATTAATAATTCATGAACTAACCAGACAGAATTTCCCTAAGCTCCCCATTCTGTGAAAAATTCAATACATCTCCATTAACAGAGGTCTGCTGCAAAAATATATATTATTTGTCTACTGTATGTCTCATCCCTATCATCTTCACTGTGATGCATTTTTGCAACCTGCCCCAACAACCATCACCTATAGCATTGCACAGTTCAAATCTGCATCCTTTCTATGCTTCAGAAATAAAACTGGCCTAGACTTCTATGTGTGCATAGGTAACCCCCCATCTGGGGTCTTCCAGAGGTGTTGACAATGTTGGTAGGGGAAGAGGGGCTGTAGTCCCACCTAGAAGGTACCAAACTGCTGAATCTATGTTCTGTTGCAGGAGGGTGGCCTTTTCCTGGCCCATATGGCTGAACTTGTAGAGCTGTCCTGGGAATTGCAGAAGTTATAGTTTGTGATATCAAGTCATCACCAGGAAGAGACAGGTAAACAATCCCACCCTAGAATTTTTTGGTGTGTTTTGAGGTCCTTGCAAGTTTTCAGAGTTTTCAGGGCATAATTGTGATGAACTGCAATAGAGCAGCAGGATCTCAGGAAGAAGGAAGCACATTCCAGTAATGTGGACACAAGAGACAGCACAGTTCAGAGCAGGAGCATGGGAAGAGGAAGAGATTTAGCATAACCACTCCCTAGAATCTCCCAGGGTATATCCGCTAGGTTAGAGTAGTACAGATTTAATCTGGCAAGATTCCATCTATATGGTGTAAGCAATACACTATATTGCTCGGCTGGACTGTTTCCCTGTAGTTCATGGGCTGGGCCTGATAATAATGGATACCTTAAACTTTGCCAAGAGCTATAAGACCCATTTTACTTCTGAACAGCTCCACTCAAAATGGGGAAAAAATGCAATTGGGGGAGGGCTGGTAGTTTTTAAGGGGCACAGTCACTTCAAGACTTAAGGCATCCATACTGCTGCTGAGAACATCCCAACTTCACAAGGAAGGTCTGAAAATTCATCCCTGCCTATTCTGAGAAACTCTGTGGGTTACTCTGTGGGTGCTGGGGGGTTATGTGGTTTGTTGGGTCATGGATAGCTTATCCTTGCATTACATGATGTGCTCTCTCTTTCTTTTTCTCTGTCTCCTGCACACACAATGAAGTAATGTTACTTGAATGTTTGTCTTTTCAGTCCCAATAGAACATACCTGTGTTACTGTTTGCAGAAAGCTCCGTCTGTACTGGCTGGATGGTGACAGGTCCATTCTTAAGGCTTTCAGGAGGTTCAGAGGAAACCTGCAGCATCAGACTAAAGTTTAGTCATCAGAACTACTAATTTGTCCTGAACTTTTGTAGCGTTTTATTCATTGTAGCAATCAACAGAAGTTCAGTTTGAACCAGGTCTGGCAAACTGTGACCTGATAAGAATGTGTGGAATGGATTCAGTTAATTGGAGGCAAAATAGATTTGTGAAATGGCCCCTTCTCCAGATTCATTTCTCCAAAGCAATCAGTTTTGGCACATTTGCTTGGGAGTAAATCCAGCCAAATCCAGCTTGGTTTACTTCTGATCAGATTTGTGCAGAAATGCAATGTTAATTGCTATATAAGTTTCAAAATGTCTGTTTTTGCAAAATATCCCCATTTTAAATCAGAAATATCAAAATGTTTTGTGTTAAAATAGGGCTGCATGGAATGATAGATAGATAGATAGATAGATAGATAGATAGATAGATAGATAGATGGATGGATGGATGGATGGATGGATGGATGGATGGATGAATGGATGGTCGGTCGGTCGGTCGGTCGGTCGGTCGGTCGGTCAGTCAGTCAGTCAGTCAGTCTGTCTTCAGGAGAGTTTGAAGCTTTGAAGCAGCCCTTTAAAATGCCTTAATGAAGCAAAATTGGCCCATATTTACATATATTGGAGTGGCTGTGGGACTTCCTGAGGCAAATTAGCCAATCAAGGTGGATCCACTCTAACCTAGATGCTCCACCCTTTACTCCCCTTCTTTGAATATTGTCCATCTCAAGTAAAATGATCTCTAGAAAAACAGTCCACCTATCAGTCTGAAGCTTTTTTTTTCAGTAGATATTATACTACAGTCTGCTACGATAGCCTGAAAAGAATGGCAATGAAGGCCACCATTTTGAATTTTTCAACTTAAAAAAAGAATTTGGATGAACCTGTAATTTTCATAATATATACTTGCTTTGAAGGTTCCAAACAATTGTTGAGCTAGGAAGCATACATAGTCTTCAGTTCTCCCCAAAACCAAGTCTTATTGGATGCAGGGAAATATGTGAAAGAGTGAAAGATAGCAATGCATTGGACAAATCTCTGGCTGAATGAAGGCCAAATAACTGCCAACAGAAGCACAGAAGACACAAGCTATGGGGCAGAAAGGTTAGATCCATGTTATTGGTACATCAAAATATGTATATACAGCACTGTGCACATTTCAATACTGTATGAATTCTGTATGAGCCAAAATTATCCAAGTGGTTTTGAAAAGTATTGGAAATCAAAGACTATGTTGGCTGGGAATTCTGGGAGCTGAGATCCAACACATCTAGAGAACAGCACATTGGGTAAGGCTAATATAAAACAAAAGTTTACTCTAAAATTTACCTGTGAATATGCTGTTGCACTAACAGGATCTTGGTCTTCAGGTTCTTTTTGAATAGACAGTGTATTTCCCATAACAGTGGCTGTACTGGGAGAGAAATGAAATAATTAAGTACAGATGAATGAATATCTTTCAGCCAAAAAATCAGGGATGGGCAATAGGGTTGCTAGATGTTACTAGACCTCAACTTCTAGAAGCACCAGTCAGCATGGCCAATAGCAAAGAATGCTGTCAGCTGGAGTTCAGTAACATCTGGAAAGCAACAGATTCCCCATTCTAAGCCTTATTTTGTCATTATAAACATTACTTAACTACAAAACAGAAAGAAGGACAAGAACTAGGTGTCAGCTGTGCTTCCTTGCTCTCCATGGTGGACTGTGACCTTCTGAGGTGGGGAGATTCCTCTATGGAGACTCTCAACATAAAGTAGAGAGCAAGAAAATCAGTCTCACCCACTCAAGGCACAAATGATGAGGCTTAAATTATTGTTTGGACGCATTCTGCAAAGACCTAGCTTCCTTGAGAAGCCCATAATGCTGGGAAAGGTGGCATGAAGGAGAAGAAAAGGAGGACCAGCAGCAAGGTCAATGGATTCACCACTGGAGATCTGAGGGGCCAGGCTGGAGGCAGATCATCCTAGAGAAGGTCTATCTATGTGGTCACAGATTCAACCCTGACTTGAAGGCACATTAATCAATCACTTAGTACAAAGAAAAAAAAATGTGTGAGTTTAAGAGTGACCTGTGGTATGCCTCCCTAGTTTCATAGCCTTACTAGAAGGCAGTTACCATGATGCATTTTGTCAGAACCTGCATCACCCATCTGTTGTTGTTTGCCATTGTATTGCAGTCATTGGGAGTTAGAGTGAATTGGTTCTGCCACTAGCAACTAAAGGGGGGGGGGGGTTCTGTTAATGGTTGTAATGGGAGCTGGGAAGCAGCTTAACCATATATGGGCAATTTCGCCTGGCTTGATTGCCGGCAAGGCAGCTGGGGCCCCAAAGAGCCAGGAAGAGGCTCGGGGAGGAGGGGGGAGGAAAGAAAAAGGTCACCACCCGGTGGAGAAGACTCAAGACGCCAGGCAATCAAGGGAGGGGGGATAAATAGAGGGAAGTTTAACCAAGGCTTTAGTTTTAGCAATGTTCTGTTTACAAGCTACCTGTACCACTCAATAAAGAGTATTTTTCTGAACCAAGCCTGGTTGCATGAGAATACTTCGGAATTGGGAGTCAGACGGGGAGGACTTGACACATTTCTTACCAGTTACTACCCCCCTCCCCCAAACCCATCCTTCATTTACTGGACAATAAAAAATAGTCTCATTTGAACTCAACCCCAGGTGACTTTATAGACCTGACCTTGGAGTTTTCTGGGCAACTGTTGGAAGTGGCTTGCCACTGCCTTCTTATGGAATGGTTTTCAACCTCTTGGTGTATGCTACTGCCCAGATATTCCCTGGTAGTCCCTCATGCAAGTACTGACCCAGTCCCAACACTGCTTAGCTTCTAGATCTAGACAATGCTGTTTGGGTACTGCCATCTGCTTAGATATGGCTGGGGTAGATTTCCATGCAAATACATTAATCTGTTACTACTGTGCAAAGCAGAGATTGGATACATTTCTTTCTTGAAAGGTGGCCATGTCCTTGCAGAGAGGTGGGAGAAAGGAAATGATGGGGTCTGCACATAATGGCAGAGCAAAAGGCACAGGGAGGGGCACCAAAATGAACACACATTCACCATTTATACAGAGGAACAGAGATACTTTGCTCTTTTTTTTATGGGCACTTTACTCCACTTTCCTGCTGTGGCATGTTTAGGAAAAGGCTCCCTTTGTAAATCTCAAGCAAAAGAAAGAGGAAGTTCTCAACATTTTTCTTTCCTTTTTCTTCTAGGCGACAGAAGTGTGGATTAGAAGGCAACCAGGAAGAAAGGTGCAATGGTCTGTTTTTAGTTTTTTTGGTAATTACCTATCTGTTTTTCTTGGGGGTGCTGAAAAAAGAATAGGCAAATACAGGAAAATGTGCCATTATGCGGCACCATCAGGAAGAACAGAGGTTGGAGAGAAGTCCCAGATTCCCAGTTCTGAAACTGTTAGGTTCCCCAGATGACATATTAAATATTCTTCACTTCCATATATCAAAGTTCTAAATGTACAGTGCTAAGTAGCCCAAGTGCTGGACAAGCCAATATGAAGTACCCAATTATCTATCAGAAATTTGAAGGGATGGTTTCAGAGTAGTGTTTACGTTTTGATACCCTTACACTGAGTTTTTGCAGAAGTTCAGAAACAGCTCCATACCCTTGAAATCCCATGATATTAGCTTTGTTCAAATGCTGAGTTGTTTCAATGGATCCACACTGGTTTAATTGAAACTAGAGGAAAATTGTCATTGCCTTTTCCAGTATTCTGCCTCTGCAGGGCTTGTGGGTGGTTTGGTCTTTGATCTCCTTGTTCCAGGGGCATCATTCCCACAGAATATTTAGGAGTATACATGGATTTTTTAAGGAAAAAAAAAATGGCTTAACAGCTTAGCAACTGTCCTTCAAAACAATCATTCATGTATTTATGTAAGACCATAAGACTTATTAAGGGCACATCAACACATCTCCTTAACTTGAGCTTGAAGATGCTGTGCTAACTGTTGCTTAAGGTCCTTCCTCTCTCCCTCAACCCACAATCAAGGCTACCTGGCTTTGAAGTTTTCTGATCTAGTGTGGAAGTGGTGTTTTCCATCTACACCCAAAAAAACCTTGCTATATATATGATGTGTGGGGCTTTGATAGCAGCTGTGATGATGACATGGCATGGGCTGGGTTCTGCATATACTGGCAAGTTGCACAGCAGAGATTGGTATAGATTTGGAGCATTTATTTTCCTACCTGGTTTGACATGTGTACAAACAATGCCCTCGTGGTGCCCTTATTTACAGGCAGGTTGTTAAGCTCTTCAGTTGGCATCAGCCCACAGAACCTCTATCAGCCCCTACCCATTGCTTGGATCATCTGAAGCACCTGCTCCATGTGGATGATGAATCATATCCTTTACTCAACAGCCTTAACCCTGTAGATCAAGCACTGTAGGTGATTTGTGTTGAGTAGGGGGCTTCCCGGTAAAGCAAGAGGGCAGAGCCTCTCCTTCTTTATCTGGACCCCACCCTCACCACTGTGCTTGATCTCGGTAAAGCTGGAAAGGTAGAAAAGTACCCTCTCTCCCACAGATGAGGTCCTGACAGAGGACTAAACCCACCACCCTGTCCATCTTTCAAAATTCACCTCCTTCTCAGCCTCTCCCTCATGTCCACTCCATGATAAGGATAATGACTGGTGGATGTCAGGAAATATACTAATCACTGTACCTTAATTTAATCCTTAATAAACTGTTAGGAGAGCACCACTTTTGGCCTCATCACCATGCCAAAATAGAGGTCAGCTATGGGAACAATTATGATGCTCTACTTTTGCCTCACAGACTGGGGGAAGCACATTAAATTGGCTGTCTGGATGTTCTATATATTAAATAAGAAAATGAAGTGGGGACATTAGCTATTTATTTTCTTCCTGTTTTATAACAAGTGGGAGTGGGATCTTTGTCCTTCTGAGTTCTGGACTACTTTGAGGCAAGATTGATGGAATCACATTTCTTTGCAGGGGTGTCCATAGGGGAAGTGTTTAAAAACTCTAGGTGGCAGTTTAAATTGTGCAATCACAATCACCATCTTAACTTTTTTTGACAATTCTCTGGGGCCACCCCTGTTTTTTGTGCTCTCCTACAGCATGTCAAGGTCAAAAGAAGCAAGGAGGACTGCAGGATGGCTCCAAGACAATTTTGAGGAGTTGGATTGCAGAAATGTGCCACCTGGCAATGTGGAAATGTCTTTATTTAAACTTATTATGGCTGCCCACTCCAAAAGACTCTGGGCAGCTTGCAATTTCCAAATATACAGTTAAAACAGTTAAAAACATGAAACAAAGTGTAGTGACCTGGACCAAAAGCAACCATAACAATAAAAAACATGACAGGGGTTCCATAGACACATTAACCGCAGATCCAGGAACAGTTGTAGCAGAAATCTCAAAGTAGCCTTTGGCACTGTGAAGATTAACAAATTTATGGTTGTTTTGGTTTCTGCAGGCTACAGCAGCTCCATTAATTTATGCCATAATAAATCTGTTAGTCCTTATGGTATCTTTATTGTTTGTATTTTAAGGAGCAGGATGTCACTAAATTCAGGCCAGAAGGGCTAGAACATAAGTCTGGAACCTAGAAATCACTGATGCCTGCCCATGTTTAGCTATGACAAAAAGCAAGATGGAAAAAATAGGTTGGGTGTGATTGCCTGTTAAGTAAATATCCGGTTATGCAGCCAGCTACAGTACTTTGTAGTGGATGCCATTAGTGTACTTAATTTGTGTACACTAGTGTAAATAACACTTGTGTACAAATAGTGTAAATAACACTTAAGGAACAACCAAGAAGGTTGGCAACGGCTTTCAGTAATTTCATGCGCTCTTATCTTAGTGATCTGAGGAAAAGCATGACAATGACAGTGGAGACCAGCTATTGGGAAGGTAAATTCCATGGATTTGTCTACATTCAGCTGAAGCATTAGTCTGCTTCGTCGAAGTAGGCAGCAAAGGGAAGGGCTTGCTATTAGTCACTGAAGAGTAAATAAGAACCACCCAAGAACAATTCAAACCAGCGTACAGCTCAGCTTGTTCTGTATTTCAAGATCTTATGACTTCTCTCTTAGTCTCAAAGACAAGCTTCTAACTTTCTCATGCATCTCAGAAGGCTAATTCACACATGACAGCCATACAGACACCTGAGACTTCAGGAAGAGAAATGTGGGCTGAAGAGACTGATTTGCAAATAGATGGCAGAGCAAATGGTTGGAATAAAATGCTCCTTCTCCATCTGTCTCTCCTCCAGTCAAAAGTGATCCCTCCTAAACATCTTCTCTGAGAAAAAAAAAGGGGGGGGGAATATGAAAGGAGCCACCAGAAGACATTGCCCCAGAGCACTGTGGGAAATTGAAGCTACAGCTTACTGGTTGGCATACATCACCAGACCTAGCAGACATTAACAGTGGACTCTTACAAAGCTCTGGGACCCTGAAATCTGCAAAAACTAAACAAACAAGCAAAAATCCCATTTTCTGAAATTATTTCTGGCTTGTACTTCTCAGCATTAAATTCCTCCATAAACATTTTCCCTTTAAGATGTCTATAAAACAGGCAGGTTTCTCTTCTGTTGAGGCCAGCCTCTGATGACTTCATGGACATGCCAATGTAGTTTTCTCGGCAGCAGGACAGAACAATTTGTCATTGGTTCTGCCAGGATGTTTTCTGAATTCCCTGTCTAGAGTCAGACATTATTAGTGTGGATGACACACCATCAGAAAATCCCAGAACTGTAGGCTGGACTGGGAAATCAATAAAACCAAGAAATAAGGAGGGGGGGGGCAAAACCCCCTTCTTTATTGCTGCCCCTGAAAATAGCATTGATGTGTCCAGAAGTTCAGCATGACTCAAAGGAGTCTTTACCTTTTAAACAAACTAACAACCAATATCTTTACATTAAAGATATATCAGTTAACTGTTAGCTTTATACCACTAAAGTGGTGCTAGAAATTACACAGAAATGTCACAGCTTCCCCTTGTCCCCTCTGTACTATAACCTTATTATAGCTTACTTCACTTTTGCTAGGAGTTTTCTAACATACCAAATTTAGCAAGGATCCAATATTTCTACTATTAGTAAAATTACAGGTTGTGGCTAGATAGAAAGTCCATACATTATAAGTTGGCTTGTTAAAACATGAGAAATTTGAGTTATGAAGTAGAAGTCAAAGGTGCACATAACCTGTTATTTGTGAATAGCTTTAAAGAAAAATGGAGACAGTTACATCTCTCTCTCTTTTGTGGGGGGCACTAAGGGAACACCTTCAGAAGTAAGGAGAAAATATGGACAGGAACAGGCTTCTTCTGGTCTTGGATTTTCTGCTACTGTTTATAACTTGAAATGGCAAGTGTGTATGTGTGTGTGTGCGCATGCGCACGCCTTTGAGTCAGTGTTGACTCTGGCAACTGCCTGGATTAGTCGCTGCAGTTTTCTTGGCAAGGTTTTTTCAGAAGTGGTTTGCCATTGCATCCTTCCCAGGGCTGAGAGAGAGTGACTGGCCCAGGGTCACCCAGCTGGTTTCATACCTCATGGTCTCCCAGTTTCTTGCCCAGTGCCTTAACCACTACACCAAACTAGCTCTTAGCTTGGCAAGAAATGGCAAGACCAATACTGGTTATTGCCTGTTGTGCATTTTTGCTTGAAGAAAGCAGAACTCTAAAAAGCATCACAACAAATTACTTCTAAATATTATCCCATCCTCCTCCCAAGGGCTCCAGAGCAACATAATTTGCCAGTTCATTTAGTTCTCACAACAGCCCTATTACTTTGGTTGAACTTGACAGAAAGGGCTCCTTGTGAAGTAGGGATATGAACTGGGTTCTTCCCAGTCCTGAGTTTGACCCACTGCTTCCCAGAGAGGCAGCGAAGTGTGAGGGCTGCCAACAGGAAGCTGGCTAGAGAAACCCTGATTTTTTGAGCTCAACCACTGCACAGTCTGATTTCTCCAGCCATTGCATATGAATTGGCTCCAAGTTGTAGGCTTTTGTTGGGAAGGAATAGCAGATACGCTAGCCATATTGGCAAGCCATGAGAATCATGGTCTGTTCTGCAACTTGATAAGCTGGCAAAATCGCTGAGAAACACTCTTCTGGCACTGTTTGAGGTAAGAAAAAGGAAGGGAGATAGGAGGAAAACCAACCAACCGAGTTACAGTGTGTAGTTTTTATGCTTCAGTTGTGAGGTTCAGAAATAAGACTAAAATATACATATTTGATGAACTGGCAGGGATGCTAATAAATGCTATTTAAACATTGATGAATATTGAACATTAACTAATATATATTCAAAAAACATGTACCTTGGGTGTGCTTGCAGAACGGAGCCTGGTTCTGTTGTGCTGCTGATCCCTCCTGGAGCTGTTCAGCCACAGGTGCTGCTCTGTGTAAAGGTCTCTCCCTACAGCTGCTTTGCTTTTCCTTGAGCAATACTCAGAATGTGTAAACATTAGGTACAGCTACATGGATAGGGTGGAGTTTTCGACACTCAGCAGCTCTACTCAGCTATTTTTTTTTCTTCCTGGCCTCCAGGGCAATTTAAGCCTGTTTGGTTACAAGTAACTTTCCACCACTAATAGTGCCTGCAGGTTCTGTAGGACCTTTTTTAAAAACCAAAAACAATGAGCCTTGCAGCCAGTTATGTACTTCTGGTACCTGTACAAAAAGCAGCAGTGTAATCCTAAGTGTGTTTATGCAGAAAGAAGTCTCATTACATTTAATGGGAGTTACCTAGGGAATACAGGATTGCAAGAATGTGGCATATCCACATGAACAGGAACTGGAGCAGTTGATGACTTGTTGTGAGCAATTTGAGTAACGTTTTGAAGAAAAAGTTGCTCTGGCTTGGATTCTGTCATCTCAGCAAGTGCTTGTCCTGTTCTTTTGAATTCTTTTCACTTTGTAGATCTGTTAGGTATGGGGAGATGGTATGGAGACATGAGGACTACTACTGCCTGCTTACTGGACCCTCGACCTTCACAGATGATTGGATCAGCCAGGATGGTGCTTAAGGGAAGTGATGCATGTCTCTCTGTAGGCAAGATGTGTTCCACCCTATCTAAAGGAGGCAGTTATAGGACCTCTACCAGGGGATCCCTCCCTTGAGCTGGGAAATCTACCTTATTATAGGCAGATTACATTTTGTTTCTGGAAAAAGTGATCAGTAAAGTAGTGATCTTCCAACTTCAGAGCTATCTGAATGATACTGAATATCTGAACCTACTTCGGTTGGGGTTTTAGCTAAGATATAGTACTGAAACTACTTTAGTTACACCTTGATTTATATCCAATGTTAGACACTAATTAGGAAATAGCATAACCCAGCTAGATCTCTTTCATTGGCCGTGATATTGGGCACTGAAGATGCCATTCACATCCTTCCTTTAAGGTCATGTTCAGTTAGCATCAGGAGGCTACACTTCAACATCTAGAAATGAAGTGCTCATGTCTGATAGGATGCTCAGTTATCTTGCATGGGTCATCATCTATATGAAACTACAAGAAGAAATAATCTGGATTTTGGAGTGGGGTGACATCAGTATGCTGATGACATTCACTTCTACTGCTCCTTCCCATCCAACTCAAGGAACAACTGACATCCTTGTATGTTGAAGTTTGATAGCAGCATCAAAGAATGACTGGGGATCATTTCATCAGGGATCAGCACATCAGGGAAAACAAGTTGAAAGAAAATTCAGCAGGATGGAGATGCTGTTTAAAGTACTTACACCAAACAGACTATGGAAAATCCCAGCAAAGGATATCTATGTACACCTCCCTTGGAGCCACCAGCCCCTATCCTACTCTTTTAAAATGTTATTCTTTTTAAAAAAAGATTATTATAATTTTTATAAAATTTTAAAGGGACCTGGCATAATGCAAGACAATATACTATCTCCAGAATTATCTTGAATTCTAGAAACACTGGTAAATTTCAAACATTCCCATAGTTATTCCTAATAGATAGTGTACAATGTTTCCAGTGTACCTATCAGTCCCCAAAGGTTGGGAACTACCGTCTAAGAGAACTCTTCGACCTTCAGATTGGTTCATCCCGCTTCCAGATTTGTTTGAGATTTTTTTTAAAGTTCTCACTAAATAATTGTACTTAATATTATGCCTATTTCTTTTAATGTGCATTTTGTTCACCCTACTACCTAATACCAATACGTTTTGCAAGCAATTTCCTCTAATGTGAAACATCCTTTTAACTAATGCATGCATTTTTGTGCAGATCAGTTCCCTATATTTTTTCAAAAATATTGTCAACCATGCTATAAAATTCCAAGAAGTGCATATTTTGATGGACCACTGAGTTTCACTTCCAATGCTGGTTGGAAAGGCAAAAATTGATTTTGCATTAATATACAAAATAAATAACATTTCTCCTCCTGTCTGGCCAATAGTTGGCTGAATGACAAATCTTAGCATCCTTAATTGTTGACTAAGCTAGAAATATCTGAAGGGCCACTGGCTCCTATCCCTGGTGTATATAGCAATGGAAGGAAGAAAATGGAGGTGGGGAGGGGAATGACTCTAGCAGACACCACCTTTAAAGCAATGGTTGGCAGTGGCTAGTTCTCACTATAAGAACTACAACTCTTTCATACAACCCTTTACCTTGGGACAATAAATCAACTATCTCCAGCTAAATCAATTTACTTGTCCCAGACTGGCCTCTTCCTTTGACCTATTTGTCACTAAATGTATTTATTTAAAGAATTTACACTTGCCTTCAAATTTTCATTTACAATATTATCAATAGTTAATAAAAGACATAAATCACAGTAAAAACAGTTCAGCTTCAATGCCATGAGATAACAAATCAATGTAACGCAGTGAAGGCAGCAGAAACAATTGGAGACAAAACTTTTATCCACACTAAATTGTCTTAGCAGCTTGCCTGAAGTTTAAGCGAAAATGGTTGTCCCTCTCTTCCACAGGAGGCTGAGGTGGCCCTTGGCATTTAGCCAGCTTATAGTTCCTACTAAGCAGAAAATTGGTCTAAGTGAACTTCAACATCCATTCCAACCCTATGATTGAATTACACAATGCATTCATTCGGATAAAGTAGGGTTGAGTGCTTTGTGGTTCAAAGGCTGCAGAAACCCAGTCACTGTATGAACCAAGCCATCTCAGTAGGCCATAATAGGGTTTATTTGGGTTTAGAACAGTGTTTCTCAATCTTGGCAGCTTTCAGATGTGTGGTCTTCAACTCCCAGAATTCCCTAGCCACCCTTGGCAGCTGGGGAATTCTGGGAATTGAAGTCCACGTATCTGAAAGCTGCCAAGGTTGAGAAACACTGGTTTAGTATGTTCTGTGAACAAGGCAACTGCATTTTGTTAATCAAATTTAGCAAGTTGTATGTACTCAACCAGTAAGTCTGTGATTCTCTCCTCATCAGCCTCCTTCTCCTGCTAGAAACAGTTGCACAACATTTTGAAGACATGTAGGCAATTTGAAAGCCTCAGTCTAGGGGAATCTGTTCAGAGACTGAATTTCCCAAAATCTGATACCTTTAACCCAATTCATAGCTTTGCTATTTAAGTCAGTTCCATCCATTCAATTTTTCATAGGCCAACTTAAGGGATGATATGTTCATATCTAGATGTGAGAGATAGAGCAAGGGTAGTGAAACATGTGCTCTCATCACCAGAGGAGCAGGGGAGAGATAAGAGGATGAGACTGGACCCTCCCTGAGGAATGCTAGTCATATTGATTACTGAGCCTGGGAACTGATCTCAGTCTGAGAAGATTCTGTAAATGGTGTGAAGCCAAATAAACCTTGCTGGATTGAATCTGTACTGTCTCCTGGAGTTTCCTGGGCTAAACCTGACACTATTCAAGAGATAAATCAGGTTTGAAATGGCTAAAAGAATACATAATGCTCACAGCATATTTATATTTAAAAAGTTACTAGTAGAACCCATGATAAATGAATGAAAGGGATCTGAGTTCTCATGTATAGCTCTTTTATTTATTTATCAAAGAATCCATCACATGAAATTCTTGTTTTTGTTTTTATTTTGACAATCTATGACTTGAAAGTGAGTCAGAAGTACCAGGAAAGATCATGGATTTTTGACCCAGTTTACACAAATGACAGTGTAAACAAGATTGTTCCATGCCCATATCCTTAAAATATATTTTACTTCTTATTTCATAATACACAACCAGTATGGCAACAAGGAATTTTGACGTAAACTGTTTTGATCTCCCCGTTGGATGGAAATCACATTTCCACATAAGATTGGACAACCTGTGTCTCCCCTAGACTATACTAGAATCCAACTCTTTTTACTGACCCTGATTGCTGAAAACAGCAGTTTCCTGCTACTTTTACATGGGAACAGATGAGATTTGAGTATTAGTTCTACAATAGACATATCACAGTTAAAAACAAAGAAATCTCCCAAACACCTCCTTACATTAGCCCTACACATGTGAGATACAGCACCATCCATATCGGCCTCCCAAAAAAGGTTGAGTATAATCCTTAGTTTAAAGACTGCCTTTTCCTGCCATAGAGGAATCATTGAATGACCTCCATGACTGGAGAAGGCGTGTAATGGAAATACCCTAGAATGATTTGACTGTGCTTTCACAAGCTCTTTCTACAATAATGATTTACAGTGCTCAATGGTATTATCTGCCCAATACTGTGGTAATATATCAGTAATGAAGACAAGCTAGATGACATTATAAGATGCTATAAATCACTAGTATGGAAATGACCACCATGACGATTATAAGTAGATTCACACAAGCATCAGATGCTAGATGAGGTACATTAGCATTATATTATAATTGGAATGATCACTGACACTTTGTTGTTCAAAGTTTTTTCCAGTGATAATTCAGTATTAATCCAGTTTAATTACTGTAACAAAGCCATGCAGTGTTTTTCATCTGAAAGATTTCTGTCAGTCTAAATTTTCTGGATTCTCCCCCCTCCCCCCATATTTTCACTTTTTCCATTGTACTGCCTATTTAATATTTTGACATACGTATGATGTATCCATTTCTTCTACAGTTGCTTGTTCTCCTCACATTTAACTTGGTTAAAGATACAGAAAAAAAAAAATCATGATCTGCAGCACATAAATTGTACACTCTGTGCTCTAGGGTATTTCATTGTTCATGTATGCCAAGTGATAACTCACTTAATCAGTGAGTTATTAATGTGTTCTTATATTTCCTCTGCAAATGTTGGAATATGTCTTCTCTGGACTGTAAACAGTAGCCTTGAGTTTTACTTCTGCTAATTTCATGGTCCTATCCATATAGTTTTCTTGACAACGTTGAAATGGTTTCCCATTGCCTTCTGCCAGGAAACATTTTAATTTCCCAGCTTGGCCCCCAGCCCTGCCATCTCTTGGTAGCTTCCCATCCATGCACTAACCATGTCTGATCTTCAGCTACATACTGCAGCCTAGCAAGAACATGTGAGTAATCAGAATGAGGAGGAGGGAGTAGCAAGAAAGCAAGCTTCCTCCCCTTCATCTCTTGTCCTCACCCACCCATCACCTCAGGATCCAACACCATTGTTTCTATAACACCCACATGAGCACAGTTAGAAGTCTCCTTGTGATTTCAAACTGCTTTTCTCAGCATCTGCAATCAGCATCAGATATGCTCAAGCAGGGCTTCTTTTCAGATTTTGCTGCTCACTGAGGCAAAGGCTTGTAAATGGCAGGGTAGGCAGGCATAAACAGAGGATATTGAGGAGGGGGGTAACATATGCCACCCATTTCTCTCTCCACCTTAAGCCCTTTGAGGAAGACAGGAAGAGTGTTTGTCTTCAAAGCTCCTTTTGTGTAGCATGCACTGGGTGAGGGGCAGAGAAACGCTGGCACACTGTGGTCACCAAGCTGTTGCAAGAGATCATAGTGTTGCTGCAGAGAGACCTATCATGTGCCATGATCCTGGTTCTGTATAGCCAGTTCTGGGTTCACTAATGCTAATTAAGCTGGATCCTTGGAGACACAAATCCTTGATTTACCACCAAACAATTATCAGGATGTTTTCATTTAGGCTCTGCCCTGTGGTGTTTGTTCTAGACAACATTCACTTTATTTGCTTTGCGTAGGGGATTATTGTCCTCTACTGCCTCTACAGTTTGGTGCTACATAAGCTTCATCACGTCACCTGATGTGCCTTGATCTTGGCCTGTCTCCCACATTTTAGTTATAAAAATACTTCCTTAATTTCTGCCTCCTTGCAGATAACATCAGCATGCAAAAAAGAGAGCTCATTTAATACCAGGAGGCGAAGGACAAAAATCAGCTTCCGCCCATTAGAGAAGTGAGCCAATGCTGCTTTCTAGGCAAATGATTCAGGAAATAGAGGGTTGTATGTATTTTGTATACTCCTTGGGGTGTGTCCGTCCCTCCCCCATCTGATTTGCAATAGGGTTATCATTTCTGGGTTGCAAAACTCCGGACAACCACAAAATGGGAGCAAAAAGGTACCAAAAATACTCCCAATTTTCTGCCACCTTGTGATCATCTGGATTATTGCACCCCAGTATGATAGCCCTAGATCTGCAGAAACCCACTTATTTCCTTTCCCACCTAAACTGCTTTTTATAAGCATGATCAAGTTTAGAAATTAAGCTGTGATTTTATTTAGGGAGGATTAAAGGACAAAATCCTCACCTTGTGTATTTCTAGGAACAAAGGAAGTTGCCTCATACTGAATTGTGACATTTAATTTTGAATTGCTGGCAATGCCAGTAAGCAGTTTTGGCCTTGATGATTTGCCCTCCTGGATAGAGGAAGTGAGGAAAAACTGCTACAGCGCAGATCGTTGCTGAATCACTGTTGGTTGTGAACAATTAAGGCAGAGCTCAAGCAAAATATTCTGGATATAAAAACATAAATCGTGGGTAGATAAATTCATACTAGAGTTGAGTGAAGGAACTGATAGTCTTAAAGTGACAGGATGCTTGGTTCAGTTTAGACTGTAAATCATTCTGGGGGGATGGGGGTGGTCATGATCACACAGTTAAAGGCCTGCCCTTTTTATATACACATGTAACACAGTGATGGAGAAGTCATACCTCCTGGATCTTATGAGATAACATTGTTTTGTTGATGGAACTCAGTGAATGCCAAGATCCTGCAAATATCCAGGCCCTGGATATTTGAGTTGCCTTACAGCCAACAACAATCAATGATGAATTTATTGTTCTTATAATTGTGAGATGAATTCTGTTTCTCCCTTTCTCTCTCAGTCATTATCCAGATGACCACCAGAGGACAGCATAGCAGCAAAACCTGTAATCCTCTGCTGCCATCTGGTGGTCCTCTAGATTTTGCAGCCTATATCTGGTAGGCCTCATCTAGGTAATTCTGCTAGATTGCCAAACTAGGTGACAGTATCCAGCCAACTTTGGCTAATCCTGAAAAGCTAAACAGACCTTGGTGAGTATTTTGATGGGAGACATTGGGAATACCAGCTCCACAGTTAAAAAGGTCAATGTAATAAATTGTATAATAAAATATGATATAATAAAAAATAGCCCTTCTCACCCCTATGTGTGGTATGTGTCTTCCTCAGTCTTGGGTCCTCTACCAGAGGCCTGGGAGTTTGATGGTTCTGTGCAGTATCTTAGCTGTTCCTAGCACTGCACTCTTCTGGACAAAGAACTCTGATGGTGCTCCTGGGATCTGTTGGAGCCACTCTCCCAGCTTAGGAGTCACAGCCCCAAGTGCTCCTACCACCACTGGGACCACTTTGGCTTTTACTTTCCACATCCTCTCTAGTTCCTCCTTCAGGCCTTGCTACTTCTCCAGCTTCTCATACTCCTTCTTCCTGATGTTGCTGTCACTTGGCACTGCTACATTTATCTCCATTGCTGTCTTCTGGTCCTTGTCTACTACCATGATGTCTAGTTGATTGGCCAATACCTGCCTGTCGATCTGGATCTGGAAGTCCCACAGGATCTTAGCCCTGTTATTCTCCATGACCTTCTGTGGAATCTCCCATCTGGACTTGGGAGGGTCTAGCCCATCACTGTGCAGATGGTCCTGTACCCAATGCCAGCTACTTGGTTGTGCCACTCAGCATATGCTGTTCCTGCATGCATCTTACACCCTGCCACCAAGTGTTGGACTGTCTCTGAGGCCTCTCTGTACAATCTGCTTCTATGGATCTGGTGCTTAGTGCCTGTTCTTGCACTTCTATTATGAATGCCTCAGTGTGCTCTTTTAGTCCAGCCCTTTTCAGCCACTACTAGGATTTCCCAATGTCAGCCACCTCAGCTATCTGTTGATGGTACATCCCATGCAGGATCTGGTCTTGCCATGGCACTTCCTGTGCTTGAACTTCCTCTTGTGTCTGCTGCTACTTCAGGCATTTTCTCAGTAGCTCATCTTTGGGTGCCATCTTACTGATGTACTCCTGGATGCTCTGGGTTTCACCCAGGACAGTGGCTCTGACACTCACCAGACCCCACCTTTCCTCTTTCTGGCTGGTGTACAGTCTCTGGGTGTTGGACTTCAGGTGGAAACCTCCATACATTGTGAGAAGCTTCCAAGTCTTCACATTGGCAGCCACCATGTCCTCCTTTGGCCAGCTCACTATACCAGCAGGGTATCTGATGACTGGCAGGGCATACGTGTTGATGGCATGGATCTTGTTCTTCCCAGATGAGCTAATTCTACTTTATTGTAAAGGCTACATTAACAGAATCTTGCAAGTCTGAATTATATATAGAGTTGGTAAGAACAATGTACTGTATGATGTGTGTGAAGCTCAACTTAAATAGAATTTAAAGCAGAATGAGGAAGCAAATATTTTATAAAATCTAAAAATTACAGAAGAAGCCAAAAACACAACCTTGGAATATGAAATATATTTGTGCAATAAAGATATATAGTGGGTTAAGCTGACAGTGAGAATAAGAAGTATTTCTCTTAGAAGAAAGATTAATGAGGAAGCCACCAGGTAGCTTCCCCTGAGAAGGCCACAAGTAAGTATTTGCTGGACTTTGGCAATCAGAGGCACTGATGATGATCTTAGAAAAAACAATTGAGACTTATGGCTCAGGCTGAGGTTATGGCCAAACCACTGATCCGTCCACGTGTTCTAGTCATGTCATCAAAGTAATGTGGAACACACAAAAAGGAAACAGCTTTATGTTAGAAGAAGCACAACATTTGAATCTGTTTGTCAGGTTTGTTCTGTAAAGTAGAAAGCCTGATAGATAGTAAAAAAAAAATATTTGTAAATTGCTCTGAGAAGAAATTGTTTTGAAGAGATGCATATCCATTAAAAAAAATCCCTTTCTGTGAAGATGCTCAGTTTTATTCATTTATTCCCATCATATCCTACAATGTCCCACAATCCTACAATGAGAGCCACTTTGGTGCAGTGGTTAAGGCATCAGGCTAGAAGCCAGGAGACCATGGGTTCTAGTTTTACCTTAGGCACAAAGCCAGCTGGGTGACCTCGGGCCAGTCACTCTTTCTCAGCCCTAGGAAGCAGCAATGGCAAACCACATCACATACATGATGAGATGGACAGCTATATAAATTAAACAAACAAACAAACAAACCACTTCTGAGAAATGTTGTCAAGAAAACTGTAGGGGCTGTCCAGGTAGTCGCCAGGAGTCAACATTGGCTTGAAGGCACAAATAAATAAAAATCCTGCAATGTAAATGGACTCTATTTTATCTTTTTAACAGCTCAGCGATGTAAGGTGGGCTAAGAGTTGTATAGCTGGTATAACTCTAACTGTTGAACTTGATGGTGGAATGGGAACTTGAACTTGGGTTTCCTCAAACCTGGTCTGCCATGCTGATCACTGTTTTGCATGAATATATTGTTTAAGTTAGGAAGGAACTACCAACCTGGGAAAACCACATTTTTTCTGGGCTCAGTCTAGGGCATTGTGAGTCATTAGAAAGGCAGTTTCCAGGAACCAAGTACAAGTTTTGTCATAAACATCTAGTAAGACAGTTTTCTAATCCTTTTTAGTTAGGCATAGGAAGGCAGTTGAGAGGAAATATCAGCTTTCCCAGGTAGACCAGACAGGAAACATGACCAGATGAGCTAATTCTACTTTATTGTAAGGCTACATTAACAGAATCTTGCAAGTCTGAAAGTACAAATCTCCTGCCGCCTCTTTTTACAGCCTGGTAAGTTAGGGAGGGTCCCTTCTGAGCCTCTTTCTCCATGCATTATGCAGCTGCGAGCTATGCCTCCTCTTATCTGACCATTCCCTAGGCAGCATCTCTTTACCTGTGTTTCAAGGTCTTTGTCACATGCTATTACAGGAAGGATGGGAAATCTGGAATCACACAGCATGAGAACACTCATAATATGGCTTTCCTGGGAGACATGCCTATTTACACAGTGCCTGCCAGGGTGGACATGGCAAGCCACAAAATACCTATTTATTAAAATGAGAGAGAGACAGAGAGTCAGAGAGACAGAGACAGAGAGGAGGAGGAGGAGGAGGAGGAGGAGGAGGAGGAGGAGGAGGAGGAGGAGGAGAATTTATTATAATGATGATTAATTTTTATTTTATTTTGTTAAATAAAAGCCAGATGGTCCAGGAAGGCTTCTGGGCCATAGAATAGTTGACCAGTCATTTTGGTATCTGTGGGTATCATGTTCCTTATCCTTGAATTATGCTAATTCCCAGGTCAAAGAGCACCAAATAAAAGCTTATCCCCTTCAGCGGCACCTCCAGTTTGCTGGTCAGAAGGCCACCTCTCTCAGGCTCATGATAAAGCTGCCCTTCACAATGAAATTTTTGCCTCAAGTGATAAGAATGAAATAAACCTCTAAAGTATTCACGATGGGGGCTAGGTTTGAAAGAATGTTCAAACTGAGAACAGTTATTTCTTCATGTGGGAGCTCCACGAAGAGTCGAGGATACTGTGTCACCAACCAGAATTGAAACAGGGATGCATTGTGAGAATGCTGGAGTGGTAGGCGGGGCAGGCATTTGGGGAGCACAATTGTTCTACTGTCTGAGCTGTTTTGCTATCCCACTAAATAGGCCCCACTGATTGCAATACTATGCTAAATATTTCACTCCGTGAGTCCAAGTTGCTACACAGTGGCAGCAGTGATGGCAGCAGTTGTGGTTTCTAGTGACATTATTTCCTTTGACATACACACACGCGCGCGCACACATACACACAAACATATCCTGCCATCTTTTTCTGCCTTGCATTGAGTCAGCTGAGCTCTTCACACCCCTGTAACATGCATCAAACCAAAGGCTTTCTGCTGAGTTCACCCTTGGCTAGTCAACAGACAGAACCCATTTTTTAAACCAGCTGTAATGGTGAGATGGTTCGGTTCATTTTTAGACAAACCTTTAATTAGATTTATGTCACACCTTTCCTTCAAGAGTTCAAGGCAGTGTACATAACTTTCTGTCCTCCCTCACAACAGCAACACAATGTCATAAGGCGGGCTGAGAAAGAGTGGGTAGCCCATTAACCCAAGGTGCTCCCATCAGAGGATGGATTTGGATCTCATTTTCTCCAGACCTGATCCAGCATCTTAACCCCTAAATTATACTGGTGTTCTAACTGAAAATAAATGGGATCACTCTAGTTCAATGTTTCTCAACCTTAGCCACTTTAAGATGTGTGGACTTCAACTCCCAGAACTCCCCAGCCAGCATGGCTGGCTGGGGAATTCTGGGAGTTGAAGTCCACACATCTTAAAGTGGCTAGGGTTGAGAAACACTGCTCTAGTTTAATAAGTAGTGTGACCTGCTGTCCCAGTTAAACTCCTTTGGAGCCCTGTTGCACAGAGATGTAGTAGTTCCCACTGTCTTCCTCCCCTTCCTTCCAGTGGCCAAATGAGGAAGGAAAAAAAACACCATAGGTTTTCCTCTGCTCTTCTGCTTTTTAATATGCAGGCCTTAGGCAGTGTCAGTGTTTACTCATAGGATCAGTATGAAGATCAGACCCAACCTTTCCCTACGTGTACCTCAGCATGGTACAAACATCCCTTAACAGCATCTTTTTCTACCCTGTCCCCATGATATTGTGTTCAACTTCTCCACAGTTCCTGAGTCAGACAGAATTAAGTTGTCCTTAACTGGACCAATGTTAATTGTTCTCCCTTCTACCAACACCATCTAAGGGTGGCTTCAGGGTGTGTAAAATGTGTTAGGCTTTGTCACCCATTGCCTTGAAGGAAAGTCAGGTGAAGACAGTGGTTGGGGACAGAGGCAATACAGGTAGGATAGAGACTGGCAAAAGAAAAAGAAAATCTCATGCTGATAATAGTTTTTTGCCAACTCAAGGATGAGTGGAGATAGCGGTAATTGGGGACCAGGGTGGGGGGGAGGGTCAGGTTGATGAAAGCAATGATGTGACATTGTGAGACAATCCCTACCCTTGTTTAATAACTTGTGATGTTGTAAGTACGCCCAAAGAGGCAGGACTTATGCCCCACTGCAAACTCCTTTGAGAGGAGAGCATTTTAAATCAGCATCAGAGAAAGGCTTCTAGCATCAATGTTGGATATGACCAGGCCAGCAACATCGGGGGGTGGAAGCAGTGGTCGTGGTGGTGGTGGTAAAAATTGGCCAGAAGGTGGATCGAAGGTCTTGATGCAAGTCCCCATCCCTTTTGGACATGTATGTCATGCAAGAGTGTCAAGTCTTGCATGAAGACACTCCATCTACCATCTTGCCAATTATGACCCCCCCCCCACACGCAACAGATGTTATTGGACAAGGCAGATGGAAGGCCTTATGAAAAGGGGGAAATGGAGGGCCAGTGAAGCTGATGCAGCATCCTTTCCAAAATCTTCTTTTTTAAAAACTAGTGAAAATATAATTTTAGGGTGGCCGCATTCAAGAGAAGCCTTGAGTGAGTCTGGAGCCACTACTATTCTTCATTTCCCCAGCAAATCTACCCAGGGGATCGGAGACATTATGGGGGAAATGAAGAGTGACTGTTCTTTACTAGCTAACCTCAACTGGGAGAGGACAATGGGGTGGTGCAAGATGGTAGAGACATGGAGGGCCCATTGACATACAATTGGTGCATTGATGCATTGAGCACCTACCTCAAATGACAAATAAATACTTAATTTCGTGGTTACAAATACTGATGACGTAGAGAAATTTGAAAATCAACATTCAGATGAAACCAGAATTTTTCTTACTAGGATTATAGATAGAAAAGACTCATGGACAACTGCTTTTATATATGGTAAGAACAGCATGCACAAAGATGGAAGAATTCAGAAATACCCACAACAGAGGAGTGGACTGTGAAGATGGAAGAGTTTGCAGAAATGGCTAAACTGACTTGTTTGATCAGAGAGGGATCAACATCTACTTTTATAAAAGACTGGAAACCCTTTATGGACTTTTTGCTGAAATGAATAAAAATGAACTGGTGATCTCTGGATTTACCGATTAAAAAGAGATGTATATGGGGAAAAGGGAACTATATTATGTAATCTTGAAAGAGGGAAATGGCATTAAGTATGTCTATAATTCTTGTAAAGAAGACTGGAACTTGCTTAAGTATTTTTTTCCTTTTTCTTTCCCCCCTTGCTTTTTATTGTTTTCAATGCTTTTTTCTTTATCTTTCTTCCTTTCTTCCTTTTCTTTTATATTTTTTTCGTGTTTATCTTTTAACTTTGTAAAAATTTCTTTAATAAAAATTGTATAAAAATAAATACTTAATTTTGGATTACACCTTTTGTTACAAAATGTAATTTTAAGAAGTCTTTTAAAATGAAGGGGATGGGAAAGCACACACAAGTACAACTACAATCATTATTTTATTCACTAACAAAGTTATTGCTATTAGATATGAAAGTGCAAATGCTATTAAAGATGAAAATGCAAGGTCAAGGTGTTGGTTTGTTTAATTTAATTCCTTAGCGGTCCATATCTGCAGAAAGTTTGAGAAACACCATACGGGTTACAACTAGATAATGCCTGTGAAAAGCTTACAAAGTGCTGCTAATATTTTATGCAGTCAGTGTTGTAACGGTATACATTCTTAATAAATCAATAGGGGAGAATATATGTAGCTCAGGGTTCAATTGCTAGGTTCTTATTGATGATGTCACTAGCCTGGTAATAAACATCTTTCAAGAAGAAAAATAGATTCAGAGAACACCAAGAATCCAACAATTATAAATCAGTTAAGGTATGTTGCTGCTTTCTACAATGTTTTCTGGATCCCACCCATTGGTTCATTTCTAAAAACCGATTAACCTCCTGAGAGCATCGTTGTATAATGGTTGTGAACACAAATAGAATAACAGCCTTGTTATTATTCATACCAACAGCAGGTGGCAGTCTTTAATTATTTTAAGGACAGGCTCTGGAATCCAATCCTTTAGAAACTTCTCAGAAGAAGCAGATTCTCTCGCCTTGTTTTTGAGGGGGGTGGGGGTGGGTGTCTTTCACACTTGCACCTAACTACAGCATAAACATGCCCCATGAACATTTTTTTCTATCATTTCCCCATGATGCTACCTTCATGGCCACCACAGTTCATGGGTGGGGGTGGGGGTTAAGTCATCTTGTATCAGGGTTAAGCTAGCCTTTTCACCTTATTCTGACACTGTTCAAGGCATCCCTAAGTTTTATAAGAATTGGTTATGTAGAGAGTCAGGGAGATGGCCTTGAGGGAAATAGACCAGGACCTTTATATAAACAAAGGGGGCTGAAAGTCCTGGAAAACAAGAAAGTATTCAGAAGAGGCTCAGGTGGGCTCCTCCCTGATTCATTAGGATATAAGAGGGAGGGGAGGAAAAGTACAATCACATGTTCAAGGTTCTGTTATTATAGTCAATAAAGTATCGTTCTAGTCTTCTTGTGGAGTCTGTTTCCTGATCTGATCTATCTCAAGAGGCTGACTGGTAGGTTTAGTGACCCATCACCTAGGGAGGAGGAGTTAGTGACTTGAAACAGAGGCAATGCAGACAGAATTGGACTGGAGCAAAGAATGGTCCATTTCATGCCGGTATGACACCTTGGTCCAGAAGCGGGAAAGGCTTCTAGTCTGGTTTCAGGCCTGGTTGCTTGCCGAAATCAGCTTTCGGGCAACGTAACCCTGTTGATTCTTCATGATTTTTGGTTGGCTTTGGTGAGCAATGACCACAATATTTTTCTGGATTTGTTCCGTGGGTTAAGAATTTGAGTTACAGTGGTTCTGCACCTAACTACAGGATCCGGTTGAGGGGATAGCTTCAGGGTCCTTTTAAGATGTGGAGAGGCTTAAAAGCAGAATATGCATTTGAACATTCCCCCTACTGCCCCTCTTTCCTCTCGCTATATGCAATCTCAGTGTAATTTTTTATTCCATTGTTTCCTCCACATTGAAGCTAATAGCCCATTAATGGGGAGTCTGCTGGGAAACCTGAAAACCTGAAATAACTCTTGGCATGATATTTGGATATGTTTTGCTGCCCTGAATGAAAAATAGCAATCCACTGAAACATCTCAAAAACTAAATTCCACTTGGGGTGGAGTTCCCTCCGTGTACAGACTCAGCAGTTCCATTGCCCTTCTCTTTAGAAGATCCCTGATAGCTTTAGATATCTTTTTCCTTCTCCATTAAAAATGAAAATTGGATGTGTTTTTGGAGGGGCTTTGGGTCACATATTCAAGGCTTCTGTGGGCTACCTGTGGCCCACACGTTTGTGACACTGTAATGATGATCATGATCAAGTGGCCTTCATCTCCAGGTAGAGTTCTTTTTCAGCTATAGCTGCTTAATCAGCGACAAACTTTTCTGGGTAGGGATAGTCTGGCAAAGTGATCCTACTTCAAAACTAGATTGTGGCCATGCCCTTTATGTAGGCCATTTTTCAGGTTGGTTTGGAATTTATAGTTGCTGTTGAAGGTTGTTGAAGGGGGCAACCTACAGCATAGATATTACCTTCTTCTGCAGGAAATGGACTGGCTGCAAATTTGCTTCCAAGTATTAAACTTTATGTAGGATAAGATTTAGTTATGCTGGCTGGGGAATTCTGGGAGTTGAAGTCCACACAGCTTAAAATTGCTGAGGTTGAGAAACACTGCTCTAAACAGTGTCACATTTGCTAGGGATCTGCTACATGGCAGTCCAGAATAGGATGTCTCTGACACAGATGCACCCACTGTGGAATTCGCTCTCCAATCAGGTATCCTTTTCTGGTTTTCATGGCCTTCTGTTCTGGTATTTAAAAAGAATAGGGTTATTTTTAGCATATTAGCAGCTATCTGGGGGAGAGAGAGAGAAAAAAAAAAGATGACAAACAAGTTATTGCAGTTTTACAGATATGTATGTATAAAATACACATCAAAGAGTGGCAAGGAGGGACTAGGGACAAAATGTGCATGATGACATCACTACAAAACCCCTCTGACTTATACATTCATGTCTGACATTGGGATGGAGGTAGAAAAGCACGAGGTTTACATTCATGATGTTATGATAATCATGACTAGGGAGTAAAATAATTCTGCAATGAATTTTTTAGGTTTGGGAAGGGGGTGACACTTCATTATCTCAGTGTCTTGTCAACATCTTCATTAACCGCCCCGCCCCCCCCAATAAATTGCAGGATATGTGAAATCTTCCATTCTCCATTTTCACTGACTTCTTAGGGAATGATCCCAATGTTTGGAATTCAAAACTCAAATCATTCAAAACTGCTCTGCTTCATTTATACTCCATTCCTTCATGAAAGTTCAGTGATCTTTCAACACACCATTAGTGACATGACCAAAGAGAATAGTAAGATGGGGTTGATGGGCTACTCATCAAATTTGCAGATGACACAAAATTGGAAGGTCTGGCAAACACCCAGGATGAAAGAATGACATTGCAATCTAACCTGGACAGGTTGGAAGACTGGGCTGAAAGGAACAAGATGTCCTTCAACAGGGAGAAATGTAAGGTACTACATTTGGGGAGGAAAAATGTAGGGCACACATACAGGATGGGGGACTCATGGCTTGGAAGCTCTACATCGGAGAAAGACCTGGGTGTGGTCATAGACAACAAGCTGAACATGAGCCAGCAGTGTGAGACAGCTGCTAGGAGGGCTAATGCAGTTTTGGGCTGCATTAGGAAAAGCATTATATCAAAGACGCGGGAAGTCATTATTCCCCTCTACTCTGCACTAGTGAGACCACACCTGGAGTACTGTGTACAGTTCTGGGCACCATATTTCCAGAAGGATATTGACAGGTTAGAACAGGTTCAGAGGAGGGCAACAAAGATGATACAGGGACTTCAGGACATGTCCTATGAGGACAGGCTGAAGGAACTGGGGCTGTTCAGTCTGGAGAAAAGAAGACTGAGGGGAGACATGATAGCAGTGTTCAGGTACATAAAGGGGTGCCATAGGGAAGATGGTCAGGAACTCTTTTCCATGGCCACAGAAACTAGGACCAGAAATAATGGGTACAAACTGCAGCTACCTAGATTTCACTTAAATATAAGGAAAAACTTCCTGTCGGTTAGATCTGTACAACAGTGGAACAGTCTACCTACGGAGGTTGTGAGTTCTCCATCTCTGAAGGTTTTTAAGAAGAGGCTGGACAGTCACCTCTCGGGGATGGTTTAATTGGTTTCCTGCATATTGCAGGGGGTTGGACTAGATGATCCATGTGGTCCCTTCCAACTCCAAAATTCTATGATTCTATGATTCTATGATTTATCAGTCCAATAGAAATCAGAGGATTCAGAGAGCTGACTGACTCACAACCAGCACTAGAAAGCAGTGTTTCTCAACTTTGGTGGGATGGTCATTGCTAAGAAATTAATGAGTTTAAATCCACACATTTGAAAAATGCCAACACTGAAAAACTGTTACAAAGTGTCTGCTCTACATGGCTCTTTCATCCAAGCAACTTGCTCCCAAGTATTTACTTAACTGCAACATTGCCTGCCAAAACATTTCCAGACTAATAGCCCTGACAACAGTGTGGATTGTGTTGGATTTCATCATATCGGCAGGGAGTTCAGGGAGTCCAACATATCTGGAAGGGAAAAGATTGGAGAAGACGTTGTGTTGTGCTGTTTCCAGTAGTGTTGGGAAGAAGCCACAAAATCTGTTTTTACTAGTTTCAGTGGGATCTTAGCTACAGAGTACCATTTTAATTTCACACTATTCTTTTTCTTCTAGGGAACAGTGGATAATTTAAACTGTGGTTCCCCAATCCAGTGGCCAGAATTGATCAGGACTCTGGGGAAAAAGTTAAAAGGAGAAACAGCTCCACCATTTTGCCTCTACTGGCGACCTAAAAAAGCCATCCGCTGATACTAGGCTTGGGAGATTTGAAACGATTCCCTAAACGTAACAGCAAGAACAACGGTATCATAAAAGGAAAAAAATTCTCCATCATCATCTCAATGTTGAAGGGTGCTATTGGTTCACAAGCCTGAAATATTATATCACTCTGTGCTACAAACATGACTTTGTTCCTTTTAAATTTTATTTGAATTTAAAATAATTATTAAAGTTCATTTTAATAGTGAAAAAAGAATAAAGCATCAATGATAGTATAATAAACAAAACTATATACATTACAGTGACTAAAATAAACTAAACATAAGGGAGGAAAGAGAAATGAGACAAAAAAGAAAAAGGGATCCATGTATAAAATTAATGTAATTCTTAAACTTACTATTGCATTTAGACCATATAGAATCATATTTCTTCATCTTTCAAAAGTTGATAAAGAACACTTACCTTGAATCCATTTGTTAACATCAGAAGTGTAGATTTCATTTTAGGTAAAATGATTACATTCCATGTTTCATATATATTATTAACGTTAGTAATTGATTGTTGTTTTACTTCAAATATCTCTCAAAGATCCTACAATTCCAGGTACCAGGTAGAATGTTTCAATTATATATATCGCCAAGCAGATTATTCAAGTAAGTCCCAGCCAGAACTTGCTCCAGAGACTCAATGGTAATTTTAACCACCAATTTATATCCACTGTAATGATATCTATTTTTTTTAGGAATATTTAATTCAATGTATCATGATACATGTTTTGAACAATATAATTCCAAGTATTTTACACAGTCTGCACAAATGATAAAACCCAATTTCCTACAATAGTATATGGATATTTTTGTCCTAAAGGAAGCAAATTCATTTTGCCCCAATTAATAGCATTGCCAAAATTGCACAGCTTGCTTGCTTGCTTGCTTGCTTGCTTGCTTGCTTGCTTGCTTGCTTATCTATCTATCTATCTATCTATCTATCTATCTATCTATCTATCTATCATCTATCTATCATCTATCTATCTATCTAATCTATCTATCAATCATCTATCTATCTATCTATCATCTATCTATCTATCTATCTATCTATCTATCAATCATCTATCTATCTATCTATCTATCTATCTATCTATCTATCATCTATCTATCAATCATCTATCTATCTATCATCTATCTATCTATCTATCTATCTATCTATCATATTTATATAGCTGCCCATCTCACACAAGGTGACTCTGGCGGCGTACAACAATTAAAAAAATGAATACATAAAAACAACTACATATAAAAAAACCAGTAAAACACACACAAAACAGGAGGGGATAAAATTAATATGGGAGCCATCGTAAAATCTTCCCGGTCCCCTGGGAGCCCCAGGCCTGATCACATAGCCAGGTCTTGAGGGACTAGTGAATGTTAAGAGGGATGGAGCTAATCTCACTTCCAGGGGGAGAAGATTCCACAAGGTAGGTGCCACAGCAGAGAAGACCTGCCTCCTGGGACCCGCCAAATGTAATTCTCTAGCAGACGGGATCTGCAGTGTGCCTTCTCTGCCAGATCTGATGGGACGGGCAGATATAATCAGGGAGAGGCAGTCCCTCAGGTAACATGGCCCCATGCCATGAAGGGCTTTAAAGGTCAAAACCGGCACCTTGAATTGGACCCAGAAGCAAACTGGCAACCAGTGCAGCTCACGAAGCAGAGGTGTAACGTGTACCGCCCTAGGGGCACACATAACTGCCCACGCAGCTGCATTTTGCACCAGCTGAAGCTTCTGGATACTCTTCAAGGGCAGCCCCACGTAGAACATATTACAGAAATCTAAACAGGAGGTGACCAGGGCATGAGTAACAGTGATTAGGTCCCTCTGATCTAGGAATGGGTGCAACTGGCACACAACAAGAAGCTGTGCAAAGGCCCTCCTAGCCACAACTGCCACCTGCTCTTTGAGCAGGAGTCGTGAGTCCAGGAGGACCCCCAGATTGCGCACAAGTTCTGTCTGGGGAAGTGCAACCCCATTCACTACCAAAGATGGCATAACTCTAGCACCAGAAGGCCCCAGAACCCACAGCCACTCAGTCTTGCCAGGGTTCAGCTGAAGCCTGTTGTTCCCTATCTAGACCCTCACAGCCTCCAGGTACCGGGATAAGGCATTCACAGCATCACTTAATTTGCCAGGGGCAGAGATGTATATCTGCATATGGATGATACCTCACCCCATGGTGATGGATGAGGTCACCCAGCGGCCTCATGTAGATGTTAAATAGGAGGGGGGAGGGCATTGAACCCTATGGCACCCCACATAACAGGAGCCAAGGGGGGGATCTCTCCTCCCCAACTACCAGTGACTGGAATCAGCCCTGGAGGAAGGAGGTGAACCAGCACAACACAGCGCTGCCCACCCCCAATCCTCTGAGTCGATCCAGAAAGACACCATGGTCGATGGTACTGAAAGCCGCTGAGAGGTCAAGTAGGGTAAGGAGGTCAAGTAGGGCAGAATCCCCATCCTGCCCTTGCCAGAGATCATCCAAAAGCGTGACCAGTAGCTTCAATATGTTTTGGCAATGATGCTAAACAATTATCCTCAAGGACCAAAATATTATATAAAAACCATTTGTATTCACTATCTACTGCCACAGCATCTTTAATAACTTTAGATTGTCTAATAAAAAGAGCTAGAAGTTCAAGAACCAAATTAAAGATTAAAGGGGTCAGAGGCGATCCTGTTGGGTGCCAAAATATAGCTTAATAGGTACAGAATTACATTTATTTGTAATAATACCAGCAACAGGGCAGAGATACCAAATTGTAATCCAATGGACAAAAGATGGTGTGAAAACCACATCTTCGTAAAGCACACCTCAAAAACTCAATTTGAACCAAATTAAAGGCCTTTTCAGCATCTAACAAGATTAAAACATCTAACTTATCTGCCATTATAATTAAAATATAAAAATCACCAAATGAATATTGTCACGTGCCTATTTTTTTTAAAGAATTCAGACTGAGGAGGACAAATTATTGCTGATAATACGTTCTGTAATCTCTTAGCTAAAGTTGCTATTAATATTTTGGCACCAACATTAAGCAACAATATTGATCTATAACTTGTACATGTAATCTTATCTTTATCTGGCTTTAATAATATTGTTATATAGGCCCTTCTTCCTAGATTGTGCCCAATCTTAGCTTCCTAAAATGTTCTTCAGCTGGAATGATTTAGGTTTTCCCATATCCGAAATCAAAGTGCCAAGGAAATGTTATATAAATCTGAAAATTGTAAGGACAGTTCTAGGACCAGTTCCCACTTTTATTTTCACTTCTGGGAAATAAGCTACTTCATTGGAAATATTATTTTCGCTTGCCAGTTCTTTTGCTAATCTTCAGACTTAGGAAATCTGCAAATGCAAAATAGCATATTCCCTTTCATTTTAAGAAATCTTAGGGATTTATTTTCCGTAACTATTAAAGCATTTATCAGCTACTTAGTAGAGGAGAAGGCAAACATCATTAAGGAGCTAATGGCTGTGAGGGCAAAGCAAAGGCTACTAGTCTTTGTACATTGGGCCAGGCAAACTTTGAGGCTGCTGGAACATAAACCTTCTATTTATCAGAGAGGCCAAACAGAGAGGTTCCTCCTCACCACAATTTCAACCTATCAGAGTGTTTTCCATGGCCACCAAGACCTTCATTGCTGCTGCCCACTTTATATCTGTCTGTTTTTCTGGGGAGATGGATCCACTTCCAACCAAGGCATTGAATATAGATACCTCCCATTTTCATTTTTGAAGAAGGCTATGGAGTCCAGAAGCATTCTTATAAACAAAGCATATACTTGAGGCAGCTTAGTTGCTCCATTCTGCAGTGGGTCACTTCCTAATAATTTGTGTATTTTAATTTAAAGATTCTATTGATTTATTTATTATCTGGCATCAAGTCAGTGTTGACTCTTAGCAACCACATCAATAGATTTCTTCCATGATGATCTGTCCCTAACCTGGTCCTTCAGGTCTTCCAACCATGCCCCCATCACCACTGTAACTGAGTCCATCCACCTTGCTTCTGGTTGTTCTCTTCTTCTTTTTTCTTCCACCTCTTCCAGCATTAGAGCCTTATAAGAACAATTAAAGGAAGAGGGAAGGAGGTCTCTGAGGGAGATCTCCACCAGGATCACATTGCATACTTCTGCACAGATGGAAGGTTCTAATTTGTGTTTGTTTGGCAACTGGGAATACTGAATGCTGGACAAGAGAGACCTTTGGATTGATCCTGCATGGCTGATTTTATATATTCTGCCCTTGTCTCCTGAGCTATCAACAGGCATTTGCTTCAGGGAAGGCTACACAGGGTTGATCTCGTGTGCCACAGACAATTCTGTTTCTGAACTTTTCCAAAATTACATAGGCTTGTGAAACCATAGCAACCTAAACCTTCCAGCATCTCTCTCCTCTTTCTCATTGTACATTGGGGATCACTACATTTCCAAAGTAGAGATCAGCACTTCTGAGAGGCCTCCTAAGCTTCAGGCTACTACAAACTTTTATGCCCTGCTCTCTATATGAGAAAATAAAGTTTCACTATCCTGTTCTCTCCTGATTCAGTGTGTGCATATCTATACAATCAAAGCTTAAACTGAAGCTTCCCATAGTTCAATTAATGGACAAGGATCTTAATAGCAAAATCCAGACCTTTTAGACACTCCATGCCTGCTTCTTATGACAACAGTGTGATTTGCATTGGTATAAAGCATGTGCTAACTTTACTTCAGATGTAACATCTTCATTCATGTATGATCCATGCTTGGCTATTATGTCCACCAGTTCCTGTTTCCTTTCTAATCCTGAGTATGTCCATGTTGTTCCATTTCTCATGAAACACATACCCATCGTGCTATTTCATTTGGGATAAGGAATCTTATGCAAAAGTAGAAAGGGAGTAAGAAATGGGAAGCCAAAGAAAATAAAGCCCTGAAATAAAAAAGAAGAGGAAACAGAGCTAAAACTAGTTTATATCAACCCCATTCACCATTCACTATAACTCTCTGTAACTTTCAATCCTTGCAAATCATCCTTGCTTCCGTCATGTTCACTCACCACTACATACATTGCCTTTTGTTCTTTAAACTTCTCACTTCTCTTTTTCTGGGGATCTTTCATTGACACCATTGAACCCCAACTTTCTTGGTCTTCCCCTTCCTCCTGACCCATTCCCTCATCTTTCACATATTTGTTTTGTGATGAAATCCTTCTTCACTCTCTTTACATGACCAAACCACCCCAAGGTACTTTTGTCCTGGTCACTCACTTTTGTGTTCTAACCAGTTCAGTCTGGTTTGGTGAACTAGTTGCTGAGTCTGGCTCTTTCTCAGCTTCCTCGTGTTGGCCATCACTTGGGTCCTGGTGCTGAGCCTACATGCTTACTCCAGGCAGCTGAGCACCATGTCTTCTGCATCTCTTCTACTTCTTGCAGGGGAGGAAGACAATAATTCTTTTTACTTTGTTCCAAGCATCCTCCAAACCCACTTTCCATTTATTCTTTGGGGAAAGTTAATCTATCTTCTAATGCTTTTTCATAAAGGACATGTATTTTCTTCAGTCCTTCTACTTTCATTTTCCCCTTTCCCTTATTTCCTTTTCTTCTGTGCCCATTTCCCCCAAGTTCCATCTTGGCATTGCCAAAAAAAGAAAAAAAAATATGCTTGTGTCCTTCACTAATTCTCTCAATTTTTCATCATAAACATAACTGTATCAAACATGCTTTTAGATCTATATTTCTTCCTTTGCCATATGTATGAATGAATAGACTTGTGCTTAAACTATATATTCAAAGCAAACTTCCTAAAAGACAGTGGGAAACCACTTCCTTATTACTATCAAGAAAACTTAATGGACATGTCCCCAAAGTTACCAGAAGACAAGAACAGGGACTTTACATTAAACAAAAGAAGAGGGAAAGTGATGACCTTTCTGTAACTAAGCATTCTAAGGTTTTGTTTCTGCAGTCTACAACTTACATCTTACACTATCTGTTATTGCTAAATAACTTCTTGATCGTTTATAAACAACGGTCTTCTGAGTAAATGAGATACAGAAGATAATTCTTCCCCACTATACTTGAGATACCATGCTACAGACAAAAAGGCAATACAGGTAGTCCTCAGGTTATAACCATTCGTTCAGTGACTGTTCAAAGTTACAACAGCCCTGAATGAATGGCACTTATGGCCAGCCCTTGGAGTTCCAGTTGTCGCAGTGTCGTGTGATTATATCTGGGCACTTGGTGCCAGGCTCATGATTACGACATCGCTACGGGCTGCAGTCACGTGGTCACGATTTCTGACGTTCCTGCCAGCTTCCCACGAGCAAAGTCAGTGGGGAAGCTGGCAGGAAGTCAGAAGTCACGATCACGTGAGGTCCTCACTTAATGACCCATGTGGATCTTGCTTAATGATGGCAACTGGGACTGCTGGAATTGCCGTTGCTAAGTGACACTGTCAGGTGGTGTTGCATTTTACGACCACTTCACTTGGTGACAGAAATTCTGGTCCAAATTGCTATCATAACCCAAGGCCTACCTATAAGGAAGGGGTTAGGATTACTTCCTAATTAGTGTGAACACTAAATTTATCATTTGGAATAGGGGAAATGGCAGCAAGATTTTAAAATATATGAATTATCCTCAAAATAAATTTATGCCATTTTTATTCAAATTAACCAGGTTTCACCAGCCTTGTCCTCAGGGAGCAAAGTGGCCAGAGAATTAAAGCAATGTAGCAAGACAATAAATGTCATCCCAGTCATATTTTTTGCTTGCTAGGGCTATAACTGTTTTGTCTCTGTGATCCAGGAGGCAATGTATCTGAATGGCATTTGTTTTTTTTTTCTGACCAAGACTATTACTACTCTTTTTAAACAATCACAATGCAGTTTGAGTCATCCTGAGTTGTATCTCAAAGACAAAGTCACATAAAGATTTTGTACTCAGAAAGTGACTTTGCTTTTTTTTTTTTTTGTAGACCCAGGAATTTGCAGCTCAAGTTGCTAGAGAAAAAGCTAGATTCTCATTCTTGATGCACCTCTTAAAAAAAAAAAAAAATCCCATCCTTTGGTTCACATCACAACCTCAAAATAGCATCTTTTGTACCCTTTTTTAGCCTTTGGTGTCAACTGCTTGAAGAAGTTTCTTTTGGAGGTTTCTATTATGAGAAATGGATGATCTGACTTTTCTTCCCATTCAATCTAGCTAACCACAAAGTAAACCCTAAGAAGTCTCTGCATTTTTTCCTTCTTCTTTTAAACACTCCCAGCAGTAATTACAGGATTCTACCACTATTGACCAATGTGGTTTCAGCTAAAGAAAATCTGTGGTCTGAACTGCACCTTTTTCCTGTGCTAAAGGAATGGGTGATTCTTAGCACGTTGTATGAATGTCTCTCTAGTCAGCGGAAAATCACACCACACGGGGATTTCTTCTGAATAAATGGGTTTGGCATTATATCCACCCTAACATATACATTTTTCATTGACTATGCAAAAGCCTTTGATTGTGTGGATCACAACAAACTGTGGCAAATTCTAAAAGAGATGGGGATACCAGACCACCTTACCTGTCTCCTGAGAAATCTGTATGCGGGCCAAGAAGCAACAGTTAGAACCGGTCATGGAACAACCGATTGGTTCCAAATAGGGAAAGGAGTACGACAAGGCTGTATCCTGTCACCCTGCTTATTTAACCTATATGCAGAGTACATCATGAGAAATGCCAGGCTGGAAGAATCACAAGCTGGAATTAAGATTGCAGGGAGAAACATCAATAACCTCAGATATGCAGACGATACCACCCTAATGGCAGAAAGTGAAGAAGAACTAAAGAGCCTCTTGATGAGGGTGAAAGAGGAGAGTGCGAAAGCTGGCTTGAAACTCAACATTAAAAAAACGAAGATCATGGCATCTGGACCCATCAATCCCTGGCAAATAGAAGGGGTAGAAATGGAAGCAGTAACAGACTTCATTTATTTGGGCTCCAAGATCACCGCAGACGGAGACTGCAGCCATGAAATTAAAAGACGCTTGCTCCTTGGGAGGAAAGCTATGGCAAACCTAGATAGCATATTAAAAAGCAGAGACGTCACCTTGCCGACAAAGATCCGCATAGTCAAAGCTATGGTTTTTCCAGTAGTAATGTATGGCTGTGAGAGCTGGACCATAAAGAAGGCTGAACGCCGAAGAATTGATGCCTTTGAACTGTGGTGCTGGAGAAGACTCTTAAGAGTCCCCTGGACTGCTAGGAGGTCAAACCAGTCAATCTTAAAGGAAATCAACTCTGATTGCTCATTGGAAGGATTGATAATGAAGCTCAAGCTCAGATACTTTGGTCACCTAATGCGAAGAGAGGACTCTTTGGAAAAGACCCTGATGCTGGGAAAGATGGAAGGCAAAAGGAGAAGAGGACGGCAGAGGATGAGATGGCTAGATAGCATCACTGAAGCAATGAGCATGAAATTGAGCAAACTCAGGGAGGCAGTGAAAGATAGGAAGGCCTGGCGCAATATGGTTCATGGGGTCACGAAGAGTCGGACACGACTTAACGACTAAACAACAATAAACAACAACATATACATTTTACTATTCATGCATATATGAGGAAGGCCATCATTCAGTGTGAGAACCTACTCAACAGCATAGTAAAACAAAACAAAAAAAAGAGTTAAGATGTTAAAAGATGTTGTTTCCAAGTTCCACTCTGGCTTTAGAACTCAAAGGAAATTACATAAGGAAGCTTAAATTCTAACCCTAATAAAGACCAGAAACATTCAAAAGGGGGGTGGGGGGGTCAAAATTCAAGATGGTCGGTGTCACAGCACAGTCAAAATCCTGCCCTCTTTTAATGTGCAGCACAAGGATATAAAATGGTGGGACTTTGATTGCAAAGCCATGCCCACCATCTTGATTTTTGACCTTGCCCAGCAAATGCCCCACATGATGGAGAACCACTTATTTATGCCAGACATGTACTTTATTCAAAGGGATTTAAATATTGTACATATGATATGTGTCTGTTCTATGGTTATCCCATTTCAGTTTAATATTCATGATATTGTTACTATGAAAAGCCCTTCATGGCACAGGACCAGGTTATCTGAGGAGCCATCTTGCCCCTGTTATATCATCACATACAAGTGTAGATATGTTTTTTTCTCCTTTCTCTTTTTAATTCTTTTTCATTTTTATAGTTTCATTGTTTCTTTCATCTATATTGTTTTTATATATTTTGTTGCTTTCTCTTTTCTTTGTATATTTTATCAATTAAAAAAAAGGAGAGAGAAAAAAATCCCTTGATGCGTTTGTTGGATCCATTTGCACAAGACATAGTGCTTCCCAAAACTTCACTTTTTATTTTCATGCTGAAGAAGGAGGCTGACATGTATTACCATTATATAGCATATTCAAAACACCAGTGGAAAATGTTCTGTTTCCACTTCAGTTTTTAAGACTTCTTTAAACTAATCACTTTAATACTTTTAACTTCTTGGAATCAAACAATTTAGAATCCAAGATTCTTCGTGAATCTATTGAAATTGGCATACAAATTTTAAAGCTCCCTTATTTTATGGGTAACATTTTAATTTAATATAATTGGGCCCTAAAACATTAAACAACAAAACAAAAATGGTTGACTCAGTAGCATCCGTGTATGGGTGTGGGTGTGGGTGGGTGTCAAAATCTGAAAGATTGCAATGCTGTGCCTACCATCTTGCAGATATTGACCCACCCCCACAAATTTACCATGCCATTTTTTTAACAGTTGGCAAAATAAGTTCTGTAACCAATACATACCAAATTGGGTCTAAACTTTTTTATCACACAGAGTAGGCAATTAAAGGGGTCTATTCTAAGTATTACCAACTCTGGATCCCACCCACAATGTGAGGAACAACATATGTATCAGCATGAAAATAGGAAACTGCTTTATACCTAGTCAGATCACTGGGCCTCTTTAGCAAAATGTTGTCAATTATGGCAAGTGGCAGCTCTTTAGAATTTCAGCAAAGCTTTTGCATCATAATCTGCTACTTTCAATGATTTTGTAGAGATGGGGCAGTCTAAATAATACTGACCAAATCTTCTTTTCTTTTCTTGGTCAATTCTCAGTTGTTATGATTGGAACAAAGTTTCATTGGTAGGGCACATCCTTTGCAAGATTAGGGACAGGTTTACTCCTTAATTTAGAGACAGGATTAGGAAGGGGTGCTGTCAGCCTTACGAAGTAGACGAGACAGGAAACATGACCAGATGAGCTAATTATACTTTATTGTAAGGCTACATTAACAGAATCTTGCAAGTCTGAAAGTACAATTCTTCTCTGTCTCCTTTGCACCCTGGGAAACTAGGGATGGTCCCTTCTGAGCCTCTGGCCCGACCCACTATCCAGCTGCAGGCTATGTTCCATCTTATCTGACCATTCCCTAGGCAGCATCTCTGGGCACAGTCTCCCAAGGTCATTCCCACATACCATTACAGGTGCAGAGAATAAAGGGGTCCCTATACTGTATCATTTGCTTCTCCCAAGATGCATTGATTCACTATTAGCAAAATCACTGCCTGTAGCATAGCTGGACCATATGTCTTCATTTATGCAACTTGCATTTCCCTTGGCCTCTCCCCCAAAACATACAGTTAAGGTATAACTGTAAATCAGGTTTTTCAAACTGTGTTCCAGGGAACCCTAGAATGTGATGGGTTTCTGCAAGAGATCAAGCGCAAAAAAAATCCCACGTTCACTGGGACACAGCCAATTTTCTATCTCTAGAGCTTTTCTTCTTGATCAGGATTTCTATTTTTTTTTTTTTTAATTAACAGGTTTGGTGGCCTGAAAAAGTTTGAAAACCCCTGCTGTAAATGACGGTTTGAAAGCCGTATTATTTTCTCAGAGGTTGCTTTGAATTTAGCACAGTTTACTCCCAGCTGAAAGGTTTCAGAGGACTATACACTCCCAAAAATGACTTTGAAAAACAAATCCAAGAATGAGTAATGTGGCTAAAGAGGTTATTTTTATTTAATCCAGGGCACATGTATGTTCCCAAACCTGACAAGTATACTGCAATGGAATGTCTCCTTTAAGAGTCACATTTCTCTGTATTTATTTTTTGAAGGCTGTGAGTTAAGCGACATAATTCATAATTGCTGATGGAATTTCCGGGAAAAACTCAGTCAGGTGGGGTCAGCAATTGATCAGAAGTAGTGATGTAAAGATTCCTGTTTGCAGCAGGAAATGAAAACCATGATTCAGTAAAAGGAGGTCTGATTCAATTAGTCCTTATTGTACCCATGAAACTGAAGTCGCAAGACTATGCCACCCTGAGCATTTGTGTAGGACTTTTAAATTATTTTCTACTTGCTCATGTACACCTTCAGTACTAGAGTTTACATGGTGGGACTGGATGTAATATTGATCAGCTTTGTAGAGTTGTTGTAAGGCTCAGGTGCAATGTTATAAGATCAGGTTTGCCTGTTTAAAATCTGGGTCTGTTATAACCTTTGGAACATAGTTCTCTCTGAGGTCAGATTGGCCCAGATCTTGCTGGCCTTCTGGAAGGGCCTCAAGACATGGCTTGGTCATCTGGCAAGGGGATCTGGTAAGGTGGGTGTAAAGCCTGTATTGCTAGGAAAATTGAGTGCACTCTCCCACAGATTATGGGATTTTTAAAAAATGTTTTTAACAGTTTTTATTGCTTTTAATTTTTTTTTTTTAGTGATTTTTGTTGTTAAGTTTTTGGCTATTTTGTTGTATTGTTTTTTTGTTTTTAACTTGGTATGCTGCTCAGAGTCATGTTGTGTGAGATAGGCGGCTATCTAAATTTACGAAAGAAAGAAAGAAAGAGAGAGAGAGAGAGAGAGAGAGAGAGAGAGAAAGAAAGAAAGAAAGAAAGAAAGAAAGAAAGAAAGAAAGAAAGAAAGAAAGAAAGAAAGAAAGAAAGAAAAGAAAGTTGAATGAAGCACAAATAAGTCAGAGTTAAAGTGTAAAGGACATACAGTATGCGAATAAAAGAAACTGAAAATAACACTTTTTGGTGTCCCTTCCTTCCCACTAGTCTTATGCCCTCAAGAGCTGCTGGAATTCAATTTCAGTTTCTATGCTGGCTGAAAATTCTGGGCCTTGAAGATACCAGATTAAGCAAGGTTGTTCAGACTGGAAATCAAACTATATTATCCAGGAATTCTTAGTTCAGAAGTCAAACTGCCTGGGATTTCTGTGTTGTACACCACCAGCATGTCTGCAGGGTACAGATTAGGGAAGGTACTAAATTGGGGATTTAGATCATAGTCTTGTGCATAATACATAGTACAGCAAATTGATTGGCTTTTTTCAGTCTCAGATACTAAGAACTAAAAAGGCCCATAGGACACAAATTTGCATAACATACAGTCTAATTTATATTTAGGGATGCACATTTCAGGTAACTTTAATGAAAAGCCAACTTTGCCAAGGCCTATGAGGAGTTATCAGATATCAGTGGGGTTTGTTGGGCTAAGCACATGGATTGAGCGCTTACCACAATTACATACAGAGATATGATTATGCATTAGGATCCACATCTTCCCAAATGTGTAAAAAGTGACCTACAGCCATTGAAATATCACCCACCTTGTTATATATAAGGAGGCGGGATGCAGTTGACCATGTTTTAAGTAGGTTAGGACTGGTTAGTATTTAGATGGGTGACTGTCAAGAAATAGCATTTCATTTTTTAAAAAAATTCTGAGGGACAAACCACTTCTGTATTTTTGCCAAGAAAATTATATAGATATGTCAATGAACTCATCAGGATACAGTAAAAGTAATTTGAGTTAAATTACACTATATGCAATCTGGAAAGGTGGAAAGAAAGAGAAGAGGACAACTAGCAACAAGGTGGATGGTCTCAATTACAGCAGCAATGGGTGCTGTATTGAAAGATCTGAAGGGCCAGGTTGGGAGAGATCATCTTGGAGAAAGTCTATCTAGGCAGCTGCTAAGAGTCACACTGACTTGATGCCCATAGTCAATCAATCAAAGCATCTCTTTTCCAAAACATGCAGAATTGTCACCTCTGATAGAAATGTAATGCATCATTTTATTTAATATAATTTCATATTGGCTTCTGTAGCAGTCTGTAGTACCTTCCAGACATTGTCCTATCACTTTCATTTCCCAGGACTGGCAAAATCAGTTGACAGCTTTTGTATTCTGCGTGTCTGTGTGTGTGCATGCACGGGTGAGCATATGCAATCATTCCAAAGCCATGGAATTAGAAGAATCGGGCTGTCACTTTTAGCTCTCAAAAATTCCTGTCATTTCAAGTACTCTCTGACCTCTCTGAGGTGGTCTGCTTGAGCAAAACAGAGCTTTAACATTGACATGTACCTCATGATACAATGAAGGTTCCTCCAACAGCTCCTCCAGATGTGAATGGAAATTCTACAAGTTGCCATCCCAACACTTTAGAGAACATCAGTAGACAAATAAACATCTTTAAAAAAAGGCAAATTACAAAGTTAGGGCACTATGCCTTTAGGCATAGACAAAGGGTTTTCCCATCTTCAAAGAACCATTTTAATATGTGATGCTCATGGAGAATTTGTGTTAAACTTAGCTGCCATGTTGGGAATTGGTGCAGGTTAAAGTACTGCAGGATCTCTATGGGCCAAGGTTACTTCTGGTATCTCAGCTACAATTATCTTGGAACAACCCTGATGACAATTAAGCTTAGAAAAAAATGGAACATTTTCCAGACTTAAATGACATGGGGATGGAGAGGTGATAATCAAGGGGATCACAATGCATGGGTACCACTGTAGCAATTAAACTTACAAAAATACTTTTGGTAATAAGTTATTTCTTGAAGTACAGAAATAGGTAGCACTTGGCAGCACATAGGAAAGGGGTAGTTTGTAATGCAACAACCATCCCCTGAAAACCTCTCTATTCAAAGTAATTCAGTTTAGAAAATAAACCTGTTGTTATTTTTATTATTATCATAGACCCCTGGGGCTGTTGGAATCGTTCTGGGGCCTTGAGAAATAGTTTAGGAATTGAGATCCCATGCCTCCTACTGTATTTCCATACACAAGGGCCCTTTCATCTCTGCCATTCTATTTCCCCCACAAAACTAACCTTGAAATATCTTGGTATTTCTACTGAAATAGTGGGATTAAGTGGATCATCGTTTCCTAGCCAGTTCTAGTCCAAGCTACCAGCCTCTGCCCTTTAAATAAGTGCGTGCCGTCCCAGGTTGTTTTCTAGTTCTGAGTTCACCAAGTGCATACTGGAGTTCTCAGCGGGGATTAAACCTGTACAAACCACACCTATCACTCTTACCTTCCCTTTCTGTAACAGATGACTTGGCGTCCTTAGTCACCTGGTTGCCTTATCAGGTCATTATACAAAGACATACAGGGGGTGAAGTAAAAGGAAAGAAAACAAGGAACAGCACAATATCATTTAATAGTATCTTTCTCAATCATCCCTGTTGTATCTTTTCCCTGCTACAATTTAGTTAGCAAAAACTTCAAGGAAACCAGTACTTCTCAGAAAATCCGGCTTTACAGCTTCCTGCTGATAACAGCGAGTCGGGTTTAAAGAGGCCAGAGTAATTGCTAATGTATTTGTCATTAAAGAGTAACTTTATACTTGAATAGTTAGTTCCATTAAATGGAGGAAAGAATCTGAACTCCTTATACCAAACACAATTAACAGAACGGTTGGAGAAAAAGCTCATGGTGCCATGTATAAATAGATTGAAGGAATTTTACTTGTTTCAATTATCTTCTGATCAGGTGTTGAATAGTTCAAATCCTTCTTCCCCTGTTTTCTCCATTTGGGATGAAAGATAACTAATTTTCCAATAGCCAACTTCTTTGCATGGTTATTTGAGGAATAACCTCAGAACTAGGTTTACACATCATGCTAAGCCCTGACTCATGGTTTAAAATCTATAATGGGTGAGTTCACAAATTATGGTAAGCCACAACCATACTGCCATTCGAGGAAGTAGCCTAGTGTGTGAACCCAGCAGGAAGAGTCTCCTGACTCTATCCTCCTCCAGTCTAACACTGTTAAATGCAAAAGAAGGTAGGTGCCCTATATCCTCATCCTTATGAATAATAACACAGTCCTAGTAAGATTAAATAAAATGCCCATTAAAAATCACACAGAATATTACAGATTAAGAAAAATTAAATAAAATAAAATGCCATTGGCTTCAAAATTAGCTCCACAGTGAGGAGGACCTCACAATGAAGATCTTGTGATTCTCATTATCAGCTGAGCTGTAGTTTGTAGATGAAGTCAAAGAGCATTTAATTCCCATGCATGAATAAATAGTGCTCAGTTAGAGGGAAAATAAGGAAGCCTACCCATTAACTTCCTCTGACTTTGACTTCCTTTCCATTGCCTTTTAAGGAATTGTAGCTAATTTATCAGCATAAAAAAGGTAAGACACTCCTGGTTCCATCTCTAATTCAAATGAAGTGCAAATGGGGAAATTTGAACAACTGAAGGTGACTCTGATATAACTGTCAGCCTTCCCAGATAGACCAGACAGGAGCTAATTCTACTTTATTGTAAGGCTACATTAACAGAATCTTGCAAGTCTGACAGTACAGATCTCCTGCTGTCTCTATTACAGCCTGATATGTAGGGAGTTTCCTTTCTGTGTTTCTTTCTCTGTCTGTTATGCAGCTATGGGCTATGCCTCCTTTTATCTGATCATTCCCTAGGCAGCCCCACTTCCTTCTGTCTCCCAAGGTCATTTCCACGTACCATTACCATAACTATGCAAAGTGGTATCAGAGACGGCTCCAACCGTTGGCATGGCAAGACATTTGCCAGGCACTGAAATTCAATGTTGACTGATTAATTGTGTGCCATCAATTCACTGTCGACTCTTGGCAACCACATAGATAGATTTTCTCCAGGATGATCTGTCCCTAATCTGGTCTTTCAGGTCTGTAACTGTACATCACCACTGTAACTGAATCTGTCTACCTCACTGCTGGTCATGTTCTTCTTCTCTTTCCTTCCACCTTTCCCAGCATTAGAACCTTTTCTAGAGAGCCGGGTCTTTGCATAATGTGTCTGAAGTAGGATAATTTGAGCCTGGTCATTTGTGTGTCAAGTGAGAACTCTGGGTTGATTTGTTCAATGATCCATTGGTTTGTTTTCTTGGCTGTCCACAGTATTCTCAGGAGTCTTCTCCAACAGCAAAGTTCAAAAGCATCAATACTCTTCCTATCCTGGTTCTTTAAAGTCCAGCTGTCACTTTTATGGACTGTCACAGGGAATACGATGGCTTGCATGATTCTGATCTTTGTAGGTATAGACACATTATGGCATCTGAATATCTTTTCCAAGGCCTTTATGGCTGCTCTACCAAGTGCTAGTCTGTGATATATTTCTTGACTGCTTGTTCCTTTACTGCTGATGGTTGAATCTAAAAGACAGAAGCTAACCACCACTTCAAAATTTTCATTGCCAATTCTAAAGCTGGTTGTTCTACCTGTTCTCATTAGTTTGGTCTTCTTTATATTTAATTTTAGACCCATTTTTTTCACTTTGCTCCTTAATTTTTATTATTAGAGATACTTGTAGATCCTTCGTATTTTTGGCTATCAGGGCAGTGTCATCAGCATAGTGCTGATGACTTGATGTTTCTTTCTCCAGTTTTTAAACAATGTTCATTTTCCTATCCAGCTTTCCTTAATATGCTGTATATACAACATGTGGGTTGAATAAATAAGGGGAGAGTATACAGCTTTGGAAGTTCAATATAATGATCTTCCAACTGAAGAGGCCTCAGAGGTCACATGCAATGTAAGAGACTTTGTAGTTTGCATGTCCTAACTCCTACAGTTGTGGGCTAAGAGTCTGTGACTAATGCAAATGCATAATTTTGAATGCAATAATTAACACAAAAGCTCTATTCTTGTGTATACAGTCTGCCTCCTTTTGATTATCTTAGGAAACATATTAATCTCCTTCCCTGCAACACAGGAACTTATTCCAAGAATGGGAAGGAAAAGCTTTTGAGGTTTACTGCATTCTACATCTTTTTTCCAAATGCAGTCCATGGGTAACCACACTTAAAATTGATACCTGTTGTACTAACACACCTTTGACAGATATATGCCTTCAAAATCCAAGATGGGAAGTAGCCGATAGAAGCATTAATTGTAGGAAATGTTGGGGAAATATGCAATTCTTGTTTCTGACACTTCCAACCTTCTGAGGTATGTGCTCCAATTGTCCAGTTGAGGAAGCAAGCCCCCTATTTCTGGTCCTGGTGAAAGGCTGTCCCTATTTCTGATATCGGGAGATACCAAATTCTGTTTAAATTTTTCCCTAGAGTTCAGTGACATCTTCCTAACTCCAGCAATGAAGGAACTTTCTGCAGAAAGAGCCATCTTTTGTTTGTGATGTAAATGTATTGCATGCAACCTAAGGGTGTGAAAGAAACAAACTGTGCAGTCATATAAGAGACCATTCCTACAAAATCCTGCTGTGGACTCAGAAGACTCTGTTCTTGAACAAGATGCTCAAGTGGGTGATTGCTGACCAGCT